>CM032333.1:10071751-10817862 GCA_019022515.1 Quercus aquifolioides
CTGATCTAGTCTGTTGAGAGAAATGGAGAGACTTTGAATCAATGGAGAGCACTGAATGCTGAATTAGAGAAAGATGTTGAGCGTGTTTGTCAAAGAGAAGAACTTCTAACAAAGGTTAGCTTTTTTAGATTTTGTTCATGATCATTCTATGCTTGATAACATTTCAAATGTGATTTTTCTGTATGCTGCAGGTTGAGTCCATGAAAGAAATTACCTTGATTGAAGTATGACATGAAGAAGGCTGAATATATGGAAGCTAAGGAGCATGAAAAGGATGCAAAGAAGAAGTTGGATGAAGCTGCAAAAACCTTAAGTGACCTTAAGGAACCCATTGAGTATGATGACTTATCTTTAGTTCACCAGATGTGTAGCGCTTAATATATTTTTTTTGATAGCTAATAAAAGTTTTATTGATAAGAAAAGTACAATGTGTTTACAATATTAAACTCACTGCACTTGAAGCGTGTGTAGTGCTTAATGTGGATGCATTATTTCTGAGTTTGATAAAATATTGACTTCATAATATGCTAATGACAATGTTTTATCATGTGGCCATTGACATGCTGACATGGTTGCATGTCAAATCTCTGTGCTGGTTATGGCACATCTTTATTTCTCTGTCTGTTGACTTTAGATATGCTGTCTTTGTACCAGAGACAGCTACTCATGGAATTTTCTCTTCAGGTAGATTTTTGATAGTTAACATGGTGACATTTTGCAATTATTTCATATTATACTGAATGGACTTCACAACATGGTCAATCTTATGATCTATGTGAGGTTTTGGGGGTCCATGCATTGGCTATCTGGGTTTAAGCTTGGCTAAAATTCAACAATTCTTTTTCATTTATGGTTTTGTGGGTTGATATAGGATATGTTTTATCAAAGGTATACCATACTAAGAACATAGGAAAACCTATATAATTGTTGTGAAAAGTGAGTGACTGATTGCGTGGGTTGCATGTTACTGCTTGCATTTTTTTCCTTTTTCTTTTTGAGATCAATCACTGTTGCAATATGTCATGTTTCATCTTCTAAAGTGTTAGTTTACTCATTAATCAATCAATTGTTTGCAGGAAACAAAAGCAAGAGAAAACAGTCTTGGATGCTAAATGTAAAAAAGCTGGCCGTCTTGTAAATGAAAATTCAAAAAAACTTACAGAACTTATGTCAAATGAAAGCCCTTTGGTACTTACAGCTTGCTATCTTTCTTTCAGATTTTTGGTCTCTTTAATATTTTGTCGCGCAATTGTATTTCTTCTGTTGCCTTCAACATTCATTTACATTTTCTATAGGGGGTGCAAGTACGAGGAAAAAATATAAAGAAATGGAAGACCTGAGGAAGCAAGAAGAATCTTGTCAACAAAGAATCATTAAAGCTAAAGAGAATCTTGCTGCTGCTGAAGCAGAACTTGAAAATCTGCCTCCATATGAACCTCCAAAAGATGAACTTGTAAGTAACTTTTCTAGCCCATTATTGATTTTTTCTGGCGGTGTGGGTTATAATGTGAGTTTATCGACATATGGTCGCTGGAGACTTGAACCACTTTCAATATATGGAATTGATTTTGTGGTTAACTGTCTTGAAGTATCTTGAAAAAGTTATGGTCTGTCTTTTTTTGCTATCATCAAATGTATTGGTGTACCTATAAAAAAAAAAACGATTGTATTGGTGCAAGTATAATCTACTAAAATTTTATGTATAGGTTTTCCTATAAGTAAATTGGAAAACATTGATTAGTTTGAACTTGTGTGTTTTCTGTTGATGATAATTTACCTGATCACTTTTATGAAAGTCAGTAATTACTGTTTGGTTGCTATTCTTTTGATTTGGTTGATACCTTCACTGTTATTACTGAAAACATTTCTACACCAGGATAATTTAAAGGCTCAAATCCTGGAGCTAGAAGTTTCAGCTAATGATAAGATTAATCAAAAGTCAGAGAAGGAAAGACTTTTAGGTCAAAAGAAAATGAGCCTCAGGAATTTCCTAGACAGGTAAATTTGAATGAGATTTAAAGCCCATTACATTTTGGGGATTGAAGCCCGTTACTATCTCTACTTAGTCATTGATGGAATTCCTAGACTCTATGATTTTGTGCTGTTAACAACTTGTCTCTTTTCTTTCTTTACTCTCTTTTTTATCACTGTATTTGCTTTCTTAGAACTGTATAATCCCTTTATACTTTTCAAATCTTTAATAAATTGAATTACCTATCAAAACAGATACTGCCTTATATAAAATCTTATGTTATTAATATTAGTATTTACACAGGAAATCTAATATGCCAGTCTCATGATTAGTTTCACTTTAAGAATCCTCAGTGCTTCATATTTTCATGGCTCTTTATTCAAGAAACATTCTAATTTCTTTTGTGTTGACATGTAGATGCCTACTACTATTGAGGAATTGGAGGCTGCCATTCAGGATAATATATCACAGGCCAATTCTATGCTTTTTTTAAACAACAATATTTTGGAAGAATATGAACACCGTAAAAATCAGGTAGTTTTCTGCCATCTTTAGTATAATTTGAACTAGTTTCTTTTATATTTTATTTTGACCGTAATTAAAACCACGTCACAGTTAGAAGATCTTGCAAAAGTCTTGAAGCAGATAACAAGGATCTGAGGAGGTGTTTAGCTGAAATAGATAACTTGAAGGTGAGTGAAGTTTAGTTGCCTCATTACATAGCCAGGGTTCTGTGAAATTACTATTTCTCTCCTTCAATCCCTTCTCACTGGCCATCATTCAATCCCTTCTCACTGGCCATCATTCTGTGATCAAAGTCAATGTAAATGGGATAAGCCAATAAAACATATATACTCTGCATAATTTAATACTGAAGCTAAAGACTATTACTTTAATCATACGAGGACGGGGAAGACAATGTGCATGGATTGCCACATGTTGTTAAAAAAGATTACCTATTGCACAGCTCACACCCTCTACCTGTTCTCTCACCTTTCCTACCAGTGAATTCACAAACCATAAAATCAATCTATTCTTTTATCATTCCTCCTTTTGAAATTGTTTTAGTTCATCTAGAATTTCCATGTAACAGTAATCAATTGAATATTATCTAGATGACTAAAATCAGGGTAAAATTATTTTGCATCTCTTTCTGAAATGTTGATATTAATCATCATAGCATCTGGCTGGCTAAATTATTTGGTAATTCATCTGGGTAACTTTTGGTTTCAATTAAAACCTAAACAATTCCTGGTGTTTAGTTTTTGAAAAAAAAAAAAGGTCCGGGTGTTTGGTTTCCTTTTAAATTGATGATATAATTGTAATGGTTTTTATATTCTTATCATTGTATACATGATCTCATGAATGGCTAGAAATTATTAGATGGGAAGAAACTAGCATGTTCCAAACTCAAGCTAATATTGTCCTCACTTGTTGTGTCAAAAATTTTAGGGAATGAATGAACTGAATAATTTCTTGTCAAAGAATAAAAAAAAAAATTTGATCCTATCATATCATATTATTAATCTTGTATGCTTTTTAGTTTTTTCCCAATCTCCTGTTGTTACTTTCTTGTATGTCATATATTTGCTCAGCTGCCTCAATTTATCTGTTTTGATATCCATATATGTATTTTTCTATGCAATGTCCAATTTTAAATTGGTGCAGGAAAATTGACTTCCAACATTGAGAAATCTTGTTGCTCAGATAAATGAGACTCAATCGTAACTTTCAAGAGATGGCTGTCACAGGAGAAGTTTCATTGGGTATTCATTGCTTTGCTTATAGAGAATGTACCTTATGGCCAGTTTGGATGGAAGGGGAGGGAGGGGAGTAAAGTAGAGTTGACCGGAAATTGGCAATTGCCGGCCAACTCTCCTCTACTTCCCCCTCCCTCCCTCCCTCTCCCTCTCCTCACAAATATCACTTCATACACATACAACAACAAAATTGGCATACACACACATATATATATATATATATATGTGTGTGTATAGACACACATACTACTAATTTTAAAACAACAAAAATACCAAATCCATCACAAATATCACTTTAAACACACAACAACCCAAGTTGCATATAGACACACATTCTAAAGAATCCAAACAACAAAAATATCAAAATCATACCACAAGAAGAGGTTGATCACTCAACAGAAGAATTTAGTGCAATTCGATTGCGATATTTGTGAAGTGCCACAAACATCGCAATCAAACTGCACAAGATTCGTTCGGTGGACATTATTGGCACGATGCTTTATGCAATTAGCGCTTTCGCAGAAATGCAAGCATGGGTGACAGAAATCACGTCTCTGTGACAAGGATGATGATCAATAGCGCTGCGCTTCTTCTTCTTCTTAGGCATCTCAAATCTTTCTCGCACTCTTTCTCTCTCAATGCCTCTCTCTCTGTCGCTCTTCTCTCAGAAAATATCTTGTGTGTTGCTATGTCTGTGTTGCGCGTTTTCTTTAAGTAGTTAAAAAGTGGCGAGTTCGGGATTTGTAATTAAAAGACATTACCTAGAGAATCAGTTTAAATGAAGTACTAATTAATTAGAGTGAAAAGTAAAAACACTTAATAGTTAATTAGGGTGAAAGTAACTGTATAATTCATCTGATGTGGTACTCAAGGACCATAAGCCAGCTGTTCTTCTCAAGTAATTGCAATCAATAATAAAAAGCCACCTATTTAAAATAAGACCAAAATGCAAAATTTACCCTCTAAGTTTTATTACTTTTTATTTCAGTCCTATAAGTTTAGTTTTTGTAATTTCAGTTCTCTAAATTTTATTCTTTCCCAATTAAGTTTTTCGTTAATATGCTGTTAGTTTCTGCCATTAATTTTTAATTTTTGTTTAATTTATATTTATAATTTTTAATTTATGAAAAAAAAAACATTAATTAAAGAAAAAAAAAAAAAACCAGAAAGCCATTTAGAGGAACGTTCCTTCTTACAAATATTTGTTAAAAACTGAAGCCCAAACTAGACTCAGTGAGTCAACTCGTCCTCAGAAGAAACAAAAAGAAGGAAATAACTGAAAAACTTTCCATGAGCGTCCATGAGAACAATTTCATCCTTGTCATCTTTGTTTTTCTTTTCTTTCCCCCTCTAGATCTGTCATTGTCTCTCATCCTTCTCTTTCTCATTCTCAGTTTCTTAGATTAGGGTGGGATTTCATTTTTGTTATCCAGGTGTGGAAGGGAATGTTACTCTAATTGCCCTTTTATCCTTTTTTATTTTTTTCATTAATGTTTTTCTAAAATTAAAAAAAAATTATAAAAATATAAAAATTAAATATAAAAAATTAAAAGTTAATGGCAAAAACTAACAGTACATTAACAGAAGATTTAATTGCAAAGAAATGAAATTTAGAGGACTAAAATGACAAAACACAAATTTATAGGACTGAAATGAAAATAGTGAAACTTAAAGGGTGTATTTTGCATTTTGGCCTTATTTTAAATAGGTGGTTTTTTATTATTGGTTGCAATTACTTGAGAGGAACAACTAGTCTTGTGGTCTTGAGTGCCACATCAGATGAATTAATACAGTTACTTTTCACCCTAATTAACTATTGAGTGTTTTTACTTTTCACTCTAATTAATTAGTACTTCATTTAAACCGATTCTTTAGGTAATGTCTTTTAATTACAAATCCCGATCTCGCCACTTTTTAACTACTTAAAGAAAACGACGCAAACATAGACATAGCAACACATTGAGAGAAAAGCGACAGAGAGAGAGAGAGGCATTTAGAGAGAGAGAGAGAGAGCGCGAGAGAGATCTGAGATGCCTAAGAAGAAGAAGCACAGCGCTAGTGATCATCATCCTCATCGCAGCGACGTAAATTTCTGTCACCCATGCTTGCACTTCTGCAAAAGCATTAATTGCATGAAGCATCATGCCAATAATGTCCACCGAATGAATCTTGTGCAGTTCGATGGCGATGTTTGTGGCATTTCACAAATATCGCAATTGAACTGCACTAGATTCTTCTGCTGAGTGATAGCTTCTTCTTGTGGTATGATTTTGATATTTTTGTTGTTTGGATTCTTAGAATGTGTCTATATATGTGTATGCAATTTGGTTGTTGTGTGTTTGAAGTGATATTTGTGATGGTTTTGGTATTTTTGTTGTTTTGGATTTATTAGTATGTGTGTGTGTGTGTATATATATACATATGCGTATGCAATTTTGTTGTTGTGTGTGTATGAAGTGATATTTGTGAGTAAGGGGGATTGATAGCTAAAGGCCTTGTTTTTCATAAGATATTGTGGATTTGGAGAAGTGATAGACTTCATTAGTTGATTTATTTTAGATTAGTAATCCAATGCAGTTGCACTTATCGTATTGCATAATGAGGTTAGGTTAAAATTAGGAAATTACATCTTGATGTTGTTTGCCTTGTGGAGACCAAAGTTAGGAGAGAAGTTGGTAGCACTCTTTTGGAAATGTTATTTCCTGGATGGGGGTATGAGATAGCTTACTCTAGTAATGATTTGGGTAGAATTTGGGTTTTTTTTTTAAAATTTTATTTATTTTATTTTTTTATCATCGGCAAAGGAATTTTATTGAGAAAGAAACAGATCAATTACAAAATATTGGCTTGCTCCAACAATATGACATTACAAAAGGATTGAGGAGCAGAACCTAAACCAAAGGAGTTAGCTAGTCTGTTAACATAGAGACCAAGATGCTAAGGGGTGGGCCACAACATTAGCTTCCCTAGGAATCCAACTAAATTTGCGGTTTGGTATTAATGTTCCCAGTTTGAGGGTATCTTGAGAAAGAACAGAAATCCTCCATGTGTCTGAGCTGCCTGGTGATGTAAGAGCATCTACTGAAATCTTTGAGTCACTTTCAATTGTCACACAATTAATACTCTGGTCAACAGCAAGCTGAGTAGCCTAGTTGATTGCTTCAGCTTCTGCTTGGATAGGGACATTGGTTTCTACTCGCTTTGATAGAGTGAAAACTAATGCTCCTCTCCAATCTCTTGCTACTTTCTCTCCAATTGCAGCGTTGTAGTTGACCTTAATTGTTCTATACTCCGGCCTTGTCCACTCTACATTCTTGGGAGGTTTCTTGTAAATTTGGTTAGGCCCATAAACAGCTAAATGTTCTAGATAGCGTCTCATTAGACTTTGGTGAAATCTTTCCACATTTATCTCTGATCCTTTGAATACCACTAATTTCGGGTCTTCCAAATAGCCTCTAGCACAAGAGTTCCATATAGGAGGAAAGAAGATCTCTCTTGCTGGGATTGGAACTCTACTATTGGAGGGGATAGTAGGAACTCAATGAGCTGGGTGTGGATGAGAATGCCAGTTGATCAGGTTTAATACCTCAATTTCTGGTGAACCATAGAGCTCTTGCAAAATCACAGTGAATAAAAAGATGCATTGGAGATTCAACTTCCGATGCACATAGAGAGCACAACTGACAGACCTGGGAATTAAATTAGTGCAGTTTGTCTCTGGTGGGGAGGACATTAGCAGCAATTCTCCAGAGGGTCATTTTCATCCTTTCATGAATATTTAACTTCCATATCTCTGCTGTCCAGATACCATTAGCTCTTTCATTGATTGAAGAACCACTATGGAGCCAGTAAGCTGATTTAACTGAGAAATTTCCAATTGAGGATTTAACCCAGAACCAACGATCCTCTGTAAGTCCAGGTCTAAATGGCAAAGATCTAATGGCTTTGGCAGGCTGTTCATCAAAGAGGGTGTTTAATTTTTCATCATCCCATCTCAATCCGTTGGGATTCAAAAGATGCGAAACAATTAGACAACTATTAGTGCATTCAGTTGTCTTTGGCACCGGTTTGAAGTTTGGTAGATTAGGGACCCATGGGTCCTCCCAGGTACATATGCTTTTCCCATTGCTTACTAATTTGCAAGCTCCATTCAAAATAATTGGCTTGGCATTGTTGATACTCTTCCAAGCCCAAGAGGCTCTTTATGGAGGGTCTTCCCAAAGCCAATTCCTACCCACTCTATATTTGGCTTTAATAGCTTGAACACAAAGGCTATCTTTGTCCACCAAGAAACGCCGTGCTGCTTTTGACAGCATAGCTTGGTTGAAATCATGGAGGTGCCTGAAGCCTAGACCTCCTTGATTCTTTGGTTGACATAGGTGATCCCAAGCCATTGGGGTGAAATAATGGCTTGAGCTATTTTTTGGGTTCCGCCAGAACTTATGTATAGATGCATCCAACTCCTCACAAAGATCCTTTGGAATCTGAAAATTTGCCATTGTATAGGTTGGGGTTGCTAATGCCACTGCATTATAAGCATTGCACGTCCCATCCAGGACAAACTCTTGCTCTTTCACCCACTAATTTTTGACTCAATGCTTTCCTTTAGATGGGCAAAATCTTTCTTTTTGCTTCTGGATAGGAATAGGGGGACTACAAGATATTCCTTGGTTCCGGATTTGTGTCAGGAATTGGGAATGAACTCCATGAGAGGCAAATAATCCCGATTTCTCTAGATTGATATTTTGACTAGACCAGGCACAATATTTCGAGAGACACTCTGCCATGGCGCTCACTTCCACTTGTTTAGCTTTGCAAATTAATCACATCATATGCATACATAAGCTTTGTGATTGTTGGGCTTGTACGACCAAGTTTAACTCCATTGATTGCTCCATTGCCAGTAGCTTTGTTGATTAGTCTGGCTAACACTTCACTACCCAATATGAATAGATAGGGGGATAGCAAGTCGTCCTGTCTAAGCCCCCTTGCAGGAGTCACTGTTGGGCCAACGCCTCCATTAATGAGAATAGTATACCTGACTGTAGACATACATTGGTAGACTATCTTGATAAATTGCTGGCAAAACCCAAAATTATTAAGTACTTGTGCAAGGAAAGACCACTCCATTCTATCATAAGCCTTTTGAAAATCAATTTTCAGCCCCAAATATCCCTGTTTTTTCTTTGTTTGAGAAAAGGTGTGCACTACTTACTGAGCTAAGAGAATGTTCTCAGCAATATTTCTGTTAGGGACAAAGGCGACCTGGGCTGGATCAATCAGCTTGCTTAGAATTGGTTTGAGCCTAGCCACCAAAATCCTTGTGATAACCTTATAGCAAAAGTTGCAAAGGCTTATGGGTTTGAATTAGAAGTTTATAGGCACCTTGAGTTTTGGGAATCAGAGTTATATACGTGTGATTTAGCTCTCGAAGCATTCTTTTATCTCTGAAGAAACTGCTCACTGCTTTGATAAGTTGCTCTCCAACGATCGACCAGAATTTTTTGAAGAAAAGCCCAGGCATACGATCTGGTCCTGGGCTCTCGAGAGGGTTCATAGCAAAAATAGTCTGCTTAATCTCCTACGGTAAAGGTATATGAATCAGGTCCTCATTCTCTTCTGGCTCTATGCAAGGGGAAATGAGGTTCTCTAGGTCTCTAGGGAAGTTAGGATTTGAGGAATTGTATAATTCTTGGAAGAGTTTTTCAAAATACTTCTCTATGTCTTCTTTCTCATAAATGTAATTCCCATTCTCAAGCTTGATTTCTGCAATGTTGTTCTTCCTTCTTCTGATTATAGTAGAGGCATGAAAGAATTTTGAGTTGCGGTCTCCTTCTTTCAACCAGAGTTCCCTAGATTTCTGTTTCCATTTAATGTCCTCCCTGGCTTGCCATTCTTCAAGTTCTAATAACAAATTGGCTTCCTTCTCCAAATTCTCTTGGGATGGGCTGCTATGCTGTTGCTTCTTAATCTCTTTCTCAATCGCAATTATTCTTGTTATCACATGGCCAAAACTGTATTTGTTCCATCTTTTAAGTTCTGAGCTTGTGTGATAAATCTTCCTCATTAATTTGAAGCTATGTGAGCCTTCAAATTGTTTCTTCCAGGCTGTCTTAATCACTTCAACACAGGAGGGTCTCAGATCCACATCGCCTTAAATTTGTAAGGCCTATTTTGGTTGTTAAACTCCATAGTTGTGTCCATCCTAATGGGTTTGTGATCTGAAGATGGGGCTATCAAGTGCACAATTCCTGCCTTTGGAAATAATTCTTGCCACTCTTGATTGCAGCAGCCTTGGTCAAGTCGTTCCATAATTATAGATGAGCCTCCTCTTCTATTAGACCAAGTGAAGCGTGGGCCTAAACTTTATTGCCCCTGCATTTGCAACAAAATCATGAAAAGCTTTATGAGGTCTGTTGTTGCTAGAATCTCCAAACTTGTCATCACTAGCACTTATACTGTCTTCCATTAGTAGCCAAGGCCCAGCAAAGGAGGTTATGATGCTAGTAATCAAATTCTAGAAGCTCTCTCTCTTCGAGATTTTTTTTGGGGGGGGGGGGGGGGGGCATAAACCAAATAAGCATCCATACCTCAGTTGGTGGATCTGAGTAGATTAGACAGGCAATCACATTCATGTTGTTGAAAAAAACCTCTAATTCAACGCCTCTCTTCCATAAAAGAGATAATCCCCCAACTTTACCTATCACATCAACACTAAAGCTTCCACCAAAACAAAGATTTTCTTGAATTTTTTTTATTCTTGGAGCATGAGCTTAGGTTTCAAAGAGGAATATAATGTCAGGATTTTCTTTCTAACCCAACTTCTAAATGACTCTGGCTTTTGGGGCTCTATTAGCACCCTGACAATTCCAGGCAATGATCCTCATGGCAGGGTTGAATTTACTGGGAATTATAGGGGAAATGAGTATAGGGATGATGGAGAGTGTTGTTTTTGTTGGGAACTATTGGTGGTTGGAAGAAAACATTCAAAGTCAAAAACACAAACACCTGGTGTGCATGTGGTTGTGAGAGCTATTGGGTATAAGGATATGGGTTAACGAAAGGAAATGAAGGAGAGTAATTATGAGAGGGTGCAAGAGAGGGAATACAAAAGTGACCTAGTGATATCATTGAGATTTTTTATTTGATTGTTGGATGGTAATTGATGCTGGTTTAAAGGCGGAAAGCTGAGGGGAGTATAGTTGAGAAATGAAGAGCAAATAAGAGTCCCCAAAGAGGACAAAGTAGACTTAGAAAAAGCTAAGGGAGAAACTAGCACATGCCGAGAGATGACTTTATGAGGCTAGAGAACTCGCTCTCATGCAAATGCCGAGGGAGAGAATTTGGGTTATGTGGAAGGAGAATATCCATTTCCAGATTATTTCAAATTCTAGCGAAGCTATTCATGGATTTTTACAATTTGCTGAGAATGGTTTAAAGTTCTTTACTTATATGCTAATAATGAAGGATTGGATAGAAGATGTCTTTGGAGTCAGCTAGAGAATCTCTCTTCTCAGATTGGTTCCTTGATGCAGGACTATTAAGAAGTTCAGCACTATACTAGGCTTCTTGATGAGTTCTTGAATAAGGATGGATGTTTAAGAGTTTAGGTTAGAAAAGAATGAATGTTGACAGCTGTTTGGGGCTGAAACAGGGGATAAAAAGAAAATAACATAAATAAAATACTGGGCAATCACACCAAGGTCTTCCTAAACATCACACCTAGGGTTCCTTGGCATCACACCTCGGGGAAGTTTGCATCGCACAAATAAAGCTTAAAATAAGCTGCTGAATTTTATTAATCAATCACAATATTCTGAAGTAACATGACTACAAAAGAGCCTTTATATAGAGGCTATAGTTATCCTTTTCCTAGTAAGACTTGGACCCTAAATAACCTATTCTTAGAATGAATAGGAATACTAATAATAATTAAATAAAAGACTCAATAATATGTAAACATAAAATAAGACTCATGGGCCTTTGGTATGGCCAAGGACATCCCATTCCAGACTTCTGAAAATTACTAAATTGCCCTTATTCTAATAGAACTTAATTAAAACTGATCTAGTAGCAACTAAATAATAAAACAAAACTAAGCAAGGACCCACAAGAGCGCCCCATCATCCGAAACATCCCAAACTAAGGCTTGAGCATTAAGCAAGGTCTTCAAAGTGGGCTGCCGCTTACGTTCCCCATCATTCCTTTCCTTGGATTATTATTGGAGATTTCAAGCAATAATAAATCACTCTTTGTCATGCATGACCTCATGCATGATTTAGCTCAATGGGCAGCGGGAGACTTGTGCTGTAGGTTGGAGGTTCAATTGGGTGGTAGTAAGCAATCTGAGATTTCTACAAAGGTTCGTCATTTTTCTTATATTAAACATTCAAATGATTGCATCCAAAAGTTTGATGAAGATGTGCATTTAAGGACCTTCCTGTCGCTACCATTATATAACCGATATGGCTTAACAAATTTTGATGTTAAATATTGTTTGTTTCCACAATTAAGATGCTTAAGGGTATTATATTTAAGTGGAAATGATATCTTTGAGCTACCAAGTTCAATTGGTGATTTGAAACATCTAAGATACCTCAACCTTTCTTATACTAAGATTAAAAGTCTACCAGAATCAACAAGTTCTTTGTACAACCTACAAACATTGATATTGAAAGGCTGTTCCTATCTCACAAAATTACCATAAAAAATTGAAAATTTGGTCAATCTTCGACATCTCAATATTTCAAATGCAAATTCAATTAGAGAGATGCCAGCGGAAATAGCAAAATTAAAGAGCTTACGAACACTATCTAATTTTTTTTGTGGGGAAAGATAAGATAGTAGACTTGATGAATTTGGAATCTCTTCAAGGAACACTATGCATTTCCCACTTGGAGAACATGCTTGATGCCAATGATGCAAGAAAGGTCAATTTAAAAGGTAAGAGAATTTGGATACATTGGTGACGAAATGGGATGATGATTTACAAGATGCAGGAATTGCGGCAGATATTCTTGACATGCTACGACCTCATGGAACAACAAAAACACTTTCCATTGAGGGTTATGTGGGTGCAAAATTCCCAACTTGGTTAGGAGATCCTTCTTTTTCTAATATGGTGGACCTAAGGATTGAGAGGTGTGGAAAATGCATGTTCTTACCTGCTTTTGGGCAACTACCGTCTCTCAAGCGCCTTATTATTAAGAGAATGGATGGGTTTCGGAGCATTGGTCTTGAGTTTTATGGGGAACATTGCAAGCAACCATTTCAATCCTTAGTGAAACTTTGCTTTGAGGATATGCTTGAATGGCAAGATTGGAGTCCTTGCAACCAAGACTTCCCTTGCTTGCATGAGCTTTCTATCTCTAAGTGCCCCAAATTGCAAGGAAAATTGCCCCATCATCTCCCTTCATTGGAAAAACTTTCCATTGATGCATGCGAGCAATTGGTTGTTTCAATTCCAAGCCATTCAATGCTTCAAGTATTAAAAGTTGTGGAATGTAAAGAGGTTGTGCATGGATCTATGAACGTAGAAAAGCTAATAATAGAAAATTGTAAGAAGCTAACATCTTTCTGTGAGGATGAGCTTATGTCCCTTGTAACACTAGAAATTGAAATCAAATCATGCCAAAGTCTTGTAAACATCAAGTTGAAGTCTACATTAAGGACACTAACAATCAATGGCTGTAGTGCTTTGGAATCCTTGGAATTTGTGATGGATGAGGGAGGGGCTTTGAAATTTGTTCTTTGAAATTTTGTCTCAGCAATCAAATAATTCTTGGCCTAAAAATTATTTGGACTCCCATCAGACATTGTGCTTGAAATTATAACTTTAAGAGCTACCACTTTGATTGGTACTGTAATTAACTACTGGAATATTTAGTAAGACCATTATCATTATTTTCAAAAAAATTCTAGATAGTGAAAGCACGGAAATTTTAGCCTCAACTCTGTAGTTTTATCTATCTCAATTTCAATTCAAAATTTAAACTCTTTTGTGCTTGACTGCTGTAAGTAAAGTGTGCTGATTACCAAGCATTACATTGATTTATTGCATTATTGACGATATGGTCACATTAGCTGAATTTGGGGATCAGGTAATGAAAACTTGTCATGGTTTCCTATCACTGTTGACTTTGAAGGCCAGCTGAAATACAGAAGTTGATTGATGAGGAAGACACACTAATTGAATTATGCTACTTGGGAACCTGAAATTATCTCTTGCCGAATATGTAAGAGTTTTTTCAATATATATATATATGAAATTTAGCTAGAAATGGGAAACTTTTGCTTCATATTTCTACTTGTTTGATCTTAATTTAATTTTTTTTAGAAGAATCTTAATTTAAGTTAATTTTAATATGGTGAGATGCTTCACCTTATTGTATTTCAATGGAAATAATCTTCACCACTATTATATGATCTTTAAAAGAAAATTTTATTATCATCGAATCTGGAAGAATGCTTAAGTTAAATATATGAAATTTTCAAACCATATAAGCTTTCATTTTCTCTTTTCTCTTCCATATTGTTTTTCTATGTTCTTCTCTCTTGCCCATTTTATGGTCTGCTCGACATTTTTGAGCCAATCTCCAATGAACTCATAGAGTGAGGAAAGACATATTTTGGGCTTCAAATTTTTTGATTTCATTTATCTTTCAAAAAACTAGCAAGTTAAACTCCTAAAAATATTTGATGATAATGTGTTTCCATTTTCAACACATTGTCTTTAATTTAGTGTTTGCTATGGTAATCTTCATTCCCATAAATGTCACATGGCTGTATAGAACAAAAAATTATCCAAGGTCTTAGATGTCACTGAATGTTTTTTATTTGTTAACCTTTGGGCAAGTTTTTCATTGCTCATTTGACCTAAAGGAGGCTAAGCAATTATATGGATGTTCTGAACCATTAAGAACATAAAAATAACAAAGCAATTCAACTCATTTTGCAAGCATGAAAATCAAAAATATTTTTCTTGGCTTCATTTCATGTTAAGTACATACATGCCACTGCGAAATTACTATAATAGTCTATTCAGCAAAAAGAAAATTACTATAATAGTCTTATCTTATCTATTTGAAGCAAAAGTGCCATAACACCATAAACTACTATCAAGCTTTACCTACTTGTAAAATGATAATATCTCTCCTTTTAAACATGTATCATAATGAGAGAACTTGTTAAGCTTGCTTCACTTACTTCATATATGATGAAATAGTCTTTTCTTTCAAGAGATTAAATTCAATATGGATTTAGTGTAAAAGCCTATGTTAACACCATTCAATAATACCGTGTCACGTCAAATTTTTTCAAATAATTGCATGTAAAAGATTAAACTGTAATACACAAAATTACTCTTTATTTTAGAAAATTAAAACCATAAAGTAAGTTTCCTATAGAACCAATTCACCTTGGGCAGCTGCCGGAGACCCACCTTGCCAAGAAGCCGCTAGATTGCGCACAAACTCTCCACATTTAGTCATGACCCACCGTTTTCAAATTATTTAGTGGCAAAATTCTTAATACTTAAGGATCTATTATAATGTTTATGCTTGCTTCTTTCACTATTCGTTCCATCAAATATTTCTAACATGGGAATCACAAAGAAATATATGTATATATTTTGAAAGGACATTGTATTTTTATTGGTCAATTGGATTTTATTTTAGATATAATTAATTAATTAATTAGGTTATCAATATTTTATTTCCAATATAAACGTTTTTAGTTGAAACAATTGCAATTTATGCATCTTCAATTTGCTTCATCTCAAAAAGTTAGAACAATTTCTTTGGAAGAAAAGCCTCTACATATAGATGAAGTGCCAGTAGACAAGTAGAGAGAGTGTGAACAAAATTGAGTCAAAGTCAGCTCATTATAACTTTAGACCTAATAGGCTTTAGGTCAAGTTTTTCTAGGCCCAAACCATGTAGCCCCGTGCTCTTCAAAGATGAAGCTCCACTCATTTTGGTAGCCTGTATTCTATTATGTAGAAGACAATTTTGCATTCCTATAAAGCTGAGCTAGATGATTACTATAAGTTGTTATTAGATGCTACTGAATATTATCAAGCATGTCTCCCAATCAAGCAACAGTTAAATTAAGTATTTTAGGATTTATTCTATGGTTAGACTCTCTTTGTATCAGTAGACACAAAATCTTTATTAAATAAGTGAGAATTTGTGCACAGTCAATATAAAACTTGGGCACCTTAAATCCTTGACAAAATCCCATGGGTTATTTTTAGTGTTTGAACACCAATAGATAAACCAATGTATAAATGTGGACTGGGCTGACTATGTGGATCTAGGCGTGGTTTTTCAGTTACTGGGGATTGGTAGTTTGAATGGGTTGGGACAATTGGGCCTGATTAAGGTATTTTATTTTATTTTTTATTTTTTATTTTTAACTGGATTGGGTCAGTAAAGGCTGACACCAATTATATGGGCTGTCTTTGGGCAGGCTATCTGTGTTGAGTGTTGACTGCGGTGAGCCATAATAGGGTTTTTTTTTTATTTTTTAATTGTATTATTTTATTAATTTTTTATTCTACTCTCTAAGCATTTGCATCAATCAATGCAAAATATAAAAATGATTCAATTTTACATATTTAATCTCCAAAATCACCTACATTAGTCAAGCTAAAAATGTGTAAATTTTGCAAAGTTGTTAAAGTAACTGTGTAAATTTATACTGATATTTTCACTTTGCATATAACTTTTTATTCTTTTTTTTATGTTTTCCGAAGCTAAAGGAAGAGAGTGTATGATGGTTATTTTGTAAAGAAAGAGAAACATTTTTAAAAATTAAGAAAATTTGATTTTTTTTAATGTAATATAATATAAAATAGATAATCTGATTTGGAGTATTTTGAAAAGTGAGTATGTAAAATAGAAAAAATAAGTTATTATACTAAAATAAACGGAATTTTTGTACAAATTAATGTGAATGGTCTAAGCGAAGAAATACAATTATGTGCTATAACACTATTCCACCTGGCAGTGGATAATCATAGCCACAAGAAACAAGCTATGACAAATTAAATTTCAACAATAACAATAGCAACTGAAAATGAAGGGGGTTGAATTCCTTGGGATTTTGGTCACAACACACATGCATGGAAGTGGAGAGACCAAATCCACTAATATATTATATGATCTTTCTCCGAACCCCATTCGTTTTTTCCAAAAAAAAAAAAAAAAGCATCTCAGCCTTATGTATATATATATATATATATATATATTTTTTTTTTTTTTGAGAAGAACCATACCATGCATATAGATTAATATTATATGTTATGTGTCGGACTTATCCACTGTAAAAAAAGAAACAAGTAAATTCTCAAAGAATTTTTTAAAATCTTTTCTGCAAATAAATTTTCAAAAAGTGAAAAATGAAGTTTTGCAAGTCCTTTTATAAAGATTCACTAAAAGGAAATTCCAAAAACTCTTTTTCAAAATAAAAATTTTCGAAAGAAATTAAAAAAATAGTATAATAATAATAATAATAAATTTTCAAAAAAAAAAAAAAAGACAAACTATATATATAAGGATAGAATAAAGTTACACTCTGTGCATCCCCTAATTAATTTTATACCACTTAATAATTTAAATAGCAGACTGGAAAAAAATCTTAACTTTTAAGCATTGGGGGGACTATATATTATTAGAAGTGACTTTTCTGCATTTTTTTTGAATAAAACAAAACAGCCTATTAGTAAGGACACATTCTTGAACATGAGATATAATATTGAAAAAAAATGAAAAAAAAAAACTGAATCTATATCACGTTGAATGTACCCAAAGACTAATAATATGATAGATACGAGTTCTAAATAGAAATGAGAAAATTTTGGCTTCATATTTCTACTTGTTTGATCTGAATTTCTGTAAATTTTACTAAAGCAATATGATAGTTGTCACTAAATTTTTCATTGAAAACTTTCAGGAAAGTTTTTCATTGGTTGCACGGCCTAAAGGAGGCCAACCTGTTAATTATATATGTGCTAGCAAACCATTTGAACTCAGTTTGCTTCACACCAAATCATGGTAATGAGGAACTTATTGTCTTTGAATTCTTGGCTCAAATTTATGGTCTCCTTTTTTTGTTTTGTATATATATATATATATTTTTTTTTGGATGATTGTAAAAATTAGTAACTACAGATTTCTGTAACTTTTAAAGAGGTGGTCAAAGCTGGAACTTTCTTTTTGTCTGCATTTGGAGTTCACTTTGAGTAAATTTGAAGGTCACAATAAGTAGGAGAGACAGTTGAGATATAAGGATTACATGGTATCAAATATCACTTTTTGGTGATAGATATATACAGGAGGCTCAGAGAGAGCTCGCTGTCTGGGGAGCCATTACCAACTCTGTCCTCCGTTTTTCTCATATGAAGTGATTAGAACAATTATTACGTACTCACTGTTGCACACACTCCACACACGCTCTTTTGAAATTATGTTTTGAAAACATGATTTTTCCATCTCATAATAGTTGGTAGACCTCTACTTGTTTGTCCAATTCAAATAATTATTATGCAATATAACACCTAAAGAGCAGTGTTAATCTTTATGCACATTAATCCATACGTCGATTATTGGTTTTGATCTCACAATGGGTTTGGAAACACTAGAAATTGGACACATCACATATTGTTCATTGCCTAACCAATTTTGCAAATGGAGATTTTCATATTGTTGCTTAGCCCCCATGCCCCTATTTCTCTCGTCACCACTTACATTGTAAATTTGGAACCATCATACTCATTATAAATTTCACCTTTTAATTTTGACCAAAGTTCAATTAAGTCTTATAATTTTAGTTTCATTCAATTCAGTCCTCTAACTTTTAATTGAATGAAATTGAGCAAAATTAAAATTACTTGACTAAATTAAATGTTGGTCAAAGTTAGAGAGTGCAATTTGTAATTTAACCTAAATTATAAGATAAGACTTTCCGTCAAATCAGTTTGGAGGAAGTTTCTCTAACCAACTATGTAATGACTTATATGAGCATTTTAAAAAAAAACTTTTGATTGAGTAATTATACAATGTTCTAAGAGTATAATAATGACATACTCGTCACATAATAGTACTAGTAGATCTCACTAATTAAATTCATAGTGGAATCAAATATTTATTGTACTCTTGAAGTATTATATAATTTTTCCTTTTAATCAAATAACTTATTTAACAATTCTGTGACTTGTTGTCAAGAGTATTGTCTCCCAACTAGCACGTCCTAACGTTTGAAACATGTCATACCCGGGTTCTTAAATTTTTTTGCTCATAATCTTGTTGCTTGGGTGGCTTTGGACTTGACTTTGGGCTCAATCCATCTACATCTACTCTATCCTTGGCTGGGTTTTCCTCCCACCAGTTGGAGTTGGCTTGATCCCATCGAGCCTCTCGTAGTCCTTTTTGCTATATAACGAATTAATCAACCAAAAAAAGAAAGAACAAGTACGCTTTTAATAAAAGATTACTCCCTACATTTCGTTCCAAAAAAAAAAAAAAAAGGTTACTAAGAATAAGATAAAGGATCATAAAATTCTGTTAGGCCTCATTTGTTTTGCTATAAAACATTTTTTGGAAAATATTTTTGGCATTTTTGGATGTTTGGTGTAGCCGAAAAACTTGGTCAAATTGAAAGCATTTTTGCTCTCTCTCTCTCTCTCTCTCTCTCTCTATATATATATATATATATTGCGAAAATATACAGAGCCTAAACTTAAATTTTTAAGAAATTGATATTTTTTAAAGAAAATAAATTTGAGTTTATTAGCTTATAATGAAAATTAGTGAGAAGAAGATATCGGCTAACAATTTTTATTTGCTAAAATTAAATATTTTAAAAACGGATATTTTTTTAAAAATAAATATAGATTTTTTATTAGAAAAGCAATTTATTTGCTAACCTGTATATGTATATCTACCCTTTTGCAAAGAGGTTTGAAATTTCCTACCAATGAATGATTATATTATATTAGATGTTTGTGTATCTTGTGATTCATGAACACTTTTCATACAGTGGTATTTTTTTTAAAAAAAAATTTATTTAGATACGAATACCATACAAAAATCATTTAGCATAAGCACCATTATATAAGCAACTTATTATAATCATTTAGCATAAGTTGAAATTTTATGGGTAACTTTCAAAAGGCTAGGGCCTCCATTTCTCCCAACCACGTAAGTAATAAAGGCAGGCTTCTGGTTGTCGTTGATTTTCTATCTAAAGTTCTAAACCGAGTTGGTTAAAGTCAAGGCCTTTCATTCCAAAATAATTATGTCAGCATTAACAAAGCATTTGATTTCTTCCTAAATTGCATACAGTATTTTAGATTCAAGAAATTAAAGTCTTATACAGCCAAGCCATCAATTGAGACAAGCAAAAGAAGAAATCCAAAAACAGGAAATTCTGAATTGAGTTCTTGAACTTTCACATAACAAAGTAAAATCTCTTTCACAACGAAGATTTTTGTTCCTGGCATGGAGTCTTTTGCTACAATTCCAGCCTCTGTGTGCTTACTCTGTATGTTCAATACTCTGATCTGACGAGCTAGTAGTGTTGTTTTCTTTTCTTTCTTTTGATATTATATTTTTTTAGAATCAAGTGGTTTCTTTAATTCTAAGTCTTTTGTTACATTGTTGAAGGAATCTGTCGAATTTGAAACTGGGTGGAGAGATTTCGCCAGCCACTGGAGATTTGAGGAACCTACAGTTTAATTATGTATGTTATCTACTTCTTGGTTCTTTTGTTTTTTAGTATTATATTCAAGTTTGTGACGCTTATTCAGTAATTTTAACATATATATATACTTTCTGTGTACTTGTAAAATGGCAGAGATTTAAGAAACCTACAACTGCAATATTCGTACATCATTTTCCATATTTCCTTTGCTCCTACAAGCAAATCATCAACCATGTCTGTTATTGGAGAGGCTGCTCTGTCCTCTTTCCTTCAGGTGTTGTTTGACAAGTTAGCCTCCTCCGATTTGTTGAAGATATTACACCAAGAGAAAGTTGATGCTGATCTCCAGAAGTGGAAGACAACGTTGCTGAAAATCCATGCAGTTCTGGATGATGCAGAAGAGAAGCAGATGACAAGCCAGGTTGTGAAGATCTGGCTGGATGAGCTCAAAGACTTGGCTTATGATGTGGATGACATCTTGGATGAGTTTGCTACTGAAGCTTTGCGACGTGAGTTGAACCGAGAACCCAGCAAAAGTAAGGTACGGAAGATCATTGATGCTTGTGTTGGTTCGAATCAATGTTTTGTTATGTCAATGAGGTCCGAGATTGAAGATGCAAAGAAATGTTACAGACAAGAATGCTTTAGAATTGAGAGAAAATATTGGGGGAAGGACTAGAACAACAAGATCAAGGGCACCCACAACTTCTCTGGTGAATGAAGGTCATGTTTATGGCAGGGATAAAGATAAAAAGGCCATAGTTAAGTTGTTGCTGAGCGGTGAATTGAGAGATGCTCAACTCTCTGTGATTCCCATACTGGGTATGGGAGGAGTGGGTAAGACGACACTTGCCCAACTAGTCTACAATGACGATGATGTGAGCCATTATTTTGATATTAAAGCATGGGCTTGTGTTTCTGAAGATTTTGACATTATAAGGGTAACCAAAGCAATTCTACAATCTGTCACTTCTGAGCATTGTGATGCTAATGATTTGAATTTACTACAAGTCAAATTGAAGGAAAAATTATATGGCAAAAGGTTTTTGCTCGTCCTAGATGATGTTTGGAACGAAGACTATGATAATTGGACTAAACTATGTTGTACTTTTGAATTTGGAGCTTTAGGATGCAAGATTATTGTCACAACTCGAAATTATGGAGTTTCATCAACAATGGGAACTACTCCAGCTTACAAGTTGAAAGAGTTGTCAAATGATGCTTGTTGGCATCTATTTATCCAACATGCATTGGGGGCAACAAATTTTACTGCACATCCGGAACTTGAAGAAACTGGTAGAAAAATTTTAAACAAAAGTGAAAGGCTCACCTTTGGCAGCAAAAGTACTTGGCGGTCTCTTACGCACTAAACACGATCCTGACGAGTGGAACATGCATTACATAGTAAGATTTGGGATATTCCACAAGAGAAAAGCAGTATTCTTCCTGTTCTTAAATTAAGCTATCAATATCTCCCTTCACATTTAAAGAGATGTTTTGCCTATTGTTCATTATTCCCAAAGGGTTATGAATTTGAAGAGAAAGGGCTAGTCTTGTTATGGATGACAGAAGGTTTGATACAAGAAATAGAAAGAAACAAGTCGATGGAAGATCTTGGTGGTGAGTATTTTCATGATCTACTAAGGAGATCATTCTTTCAACAATCAAGCAGTAATGAATCACTCTTTGTAATGCATGATCTTATCAATGACCTTGCTCAATGGGCAACAGGAGGCTTGTGCTATATATTAGAGAATAAAGTGGAGGGTAATAAGCAACCCAAGATTTCTACAAAGGGAAGACATTTCTCTTACATTCAATGTGATTATGATGGCATCAAAAAGTTTGAAGACTTCCCCAAAAATATGCATCTACGAACGTTCCTACCACAACCAATAAAAGAACAGGGTTACTTAACAAATTATGTTCAAAGTTGTTTATTGCCACAATTAAGATACTTGAGAGTATTATCTTTAGGTGGATATAGAATCGTTGAGCTGCCAGATTCAATTAGTGAATTGAAACATCTAAGATACTTTAACCTTTCTAATACTGAGATTACAAGGTTACCAAAATCTATATGTTCTTTATACAATTTGCAGACATTAATATTGAAAGATTGTTCCCGTCTAACAAAGTTACCAGGAAAAATTGAGAATCTAGTCAATCTTCGACATCTTGATATAACAGATTCAATTTCAATTAGGGAGATGCCAGTGGGAATAAAAGAATTAAGGAACTTACAAACACTATCTGATTTTATTGTGGGGAAAGGTACTAGATCGAAGATAGGAGATTTGATGAACTTGGAGTCTCTTCAAGGAACACTTCGCATTTCACACTTGGAGAACATGCTTGATGTCTATGATGCAAGAAATGCTAATTTAAATGGTAAGAAGAATTTAGATGCATTGGTGATGAAATGGGAGTTTGCACATGATGATTTACAAGATGCAGAAGTTTCAACGAAAATTCTTGACATGTTACGACCTCATGGAATGATGAAAACACTTTCTATTGCAGGTTATGTTGGAGCAAAATTCCCAACTTGGTTCAGGGATCCTTCTTTTTCTAATATGGTAGATCTAAGAATAGATAGATGTGGAAACTGCATGTTCTTACCTGCTTTTGGACAACTACCCTCTCTCAAATACCTTGTTATTATGAGAATGGCTAGGGTCCAGAGCATCGGTCCTGAGTTTTATGGCGAAGGTTGCTTAAAACCTTTTCGATCCTTAGCAAAACTTTGCTTTGAGGATATGCATGAATGGCAAGATTGGTTTCCTTGCAAAGTTGAGTATGAAGAATTCCCTCTCTTGCAATAGCTTTCGATCTCTAAATGCCCCAAATTGCAAGGAAAATTGCCTCATCATCTCCCTTCATTGGAAAAATTTTTTATTTGTGAATGTGAACAATTGGTTGTTACTATTCCTAGCCCATCAATGCTTCATGAATTAGAAATTGTGGGATGTAAAGAGGTTGTGAATAGAAGCACGTTTGAGTTGTGCTTGCTAAATTCAATGGTTCTGTCTATTCCAGAAGTGAAAAGCTTGATGGAGGAGTTCATGCCTAAGTTTGTGAAGGTGGAAAATCTGACAATAGAATATTGTAAGAAGCTCACAACTTTGTGGCAGGATGAGCTTATGTCCCTTGTAACACTAGATATCAAATCGTGCCAAAGTCTTGTCAACATCAATTTGACATCTACATTAAGGACACTAAAAATTGACGGTTGTAGTGCTTTGAAATCCTTGCCAATGTCCAATTGTACATGCCTGGAAAATGCAACTATTGAGAAATGTAATTCTCTTACGTTCATTTCAAGAGGCCAGCTACCTTCAAATTTAAAAAGCCTGGAGACAAAAAGCTGTCAGAATTTGCAGTTTGTGGTCGACAATGGAGAGGCTTCTTCTTCTCCAACTTCTTCTCTATTGATGAATGAGGAGAATCTTAACAGTAATTGTAAAAACAATGCATCTCTTCTTGAGCACTTGGATATTAGGGATTGTCCATCTCTAAAATGCGTATCATCAAGAGTTGACCTACCTATCACACTTAAACACCTTAAGATTTATAAATGCTCACAGTTGACATCCTTATCATCAAGAGACGAGTTGCCGACAGCCCTTAAACACCTTTCTGTATGTTATTGTCCAAAGCTGGAATCTACAGCAAAAAAGTTACACAACAATGCATTTCTTGAACATATTGAAATTCGGTATTGTGAAAAGCTTAAATCCTTACCAGAGGGCCTACACAAACTTTGTCAGCTTAATCAGATCCACATTGAGAAGTGTTCTAGAGTTGTTTCCTTCCCAAATGAAGGGTTGCTACCCACTAGCCTGAGAAAGCTTTTTATCGAATCATGTGAGAAACTGTTGGCCTTGCCCAACTGCATGAACAACATCAACTCTCTTCAACAATTACTTATACGTGATTGTCCAAGCATCACATCCTTTCCAGAAGAGGGTTACCCCACTAACCTAACAAGACTTTGGTTGAAAGGGGCAAATATCTGTAAGCAAGTAATTGAGTGGGGATTGCACAGACTCACATCTCTTACACTTCTTGACATTGATGGTGGATTTTCGGATTGGCAGTCATTTCCTGAGGAGGAAGATGGGAAGATGATGATGATGTTGCCGACCTCTCTCACCCGCCTGTTTATTAAGAATTTTCAAAATATAGTATTCCTATCATCCAAAGGCTTTCAAAACATCTCTGCTCTTGAACTACTGTCAATCAAAAATTGCCCTAAACTTGCATCCCTCCCAGAGAAGGGCCTGCCTCCCTCACTTCTGCAACTTCATATTAAAGGGTGTCCAGTGCTGAAACAACACTGCAAGAAAGGCAAAGGGCGAGAGTGGTTCAAAATTGCCCACATCCCTTGCGTTCACATTGATTGGATGTCTGTCTACCAGCTGGAGGAGGAGCAGCAATAATTGTGCAAAACAGAATGGGAAAAGTTAGATATTTACTCTGCCTTCCAGGTACAATACTTAGAATGAACTTTGTAATAAAAAGAATGCCCAAATGAAAGAACAATATTGTTTTAAGATTGTGCTAATTCCTGCAGCAGGGAAGCAGTGGCTAGCTTCTGAAGTCCTAAAAACTATTCCCAAATTTCTAAACATGGGGGCACGTTATATTTTGGGTAGTACATGTTAAGAATTTTTTTTTGGATAATTGAACTTCTGGCACCTTGAATTTTTAGCTCATCAATATCTCTTATAGTTTATAATTTATTTGAATTATATGAACCATTTATGCTTAACGTACATTACTGTTCAGCAAAATGCCTTAAAGAGATATTGTAGCGTGAAATTTGATGATTTGCAGGTTAACAATTATCAGTGGATATGCACAAAATGGTAGGATGGCTTTCTAATGCTATGGCTGAGCAGAATGTCATTTCAACCCAAGATCATCCCTTCAACAAAACAATAAATCAGGACAAAAGAATAATGAACTTATATATATATATATATATATAAAAGAAAAAAGAAAGAAAGGAAGAAGTTACATTGTTAAGTATGAAGGTCCACTGGTTCTTTAGCAAGGAAAAAAAAAGGTCCACTAGTCTTCAAAAGTTGGTCAAGTAGGAAGAGTGGAAGACGGAATGATTGAATTATATATATATATATATATATATATAAAAAAAAGTTACATTGTTAAGTATGAAGGTCCACTGGTTCTTTAGCAAGGAAAAAAAAAGGTCCACTAGTCTTCAACAGTTGGTCAAGTAGGAAGAGTGGAAGACGGAATGATTGAATTATATATATATATATATATATATATAAAAAAGTTACATTGTTAAGTATGAAGGTCCACTGGTTCTTTAGCAAGGAAAAAAAAAGGTCCACTGGTCTGCAAAAGTTGGTCAAGTAGGAAGAGTGGAAGATGCAATGATTGAATTATGCTCTTTGGGATAAAGGGTTTAATCTTGATCGGTGCGTGTTTCTCCTTTTTAGAGTGCATGTCCATTTTCAGGGATTTCGCAATGGATTGGATAGATGAAGGGTCAAGAAGAAGGGAGGCTGGTTGTATAATTCACAAATATTTTTTCTTAGTTTGCTTATTCGTTCTTTCTGAAGCTAATTCATGTTCAGGTTATTTACTAATATCACTTTCTTTTATATCTATAATCCTTATTTACTTGATGAATTTTTTAGACACTGATTTAACCCTCCCACTATACTGAGCCATCAAATTTAACTTCTATTATAGTTCAATTAGTAAACCTATATTAGGAGGGACTTTGCTGTAGATATTGGATGAAACAAAACAACCTATCAGAAATAATACATCCCCAATGATATTGAAAAAAAAACACTCATGAACATGGCTTTATGTCTTGCTGAATATGCAGAAATTTCCCAAACAAACAATAGTTTTGGGATAGATATGAGTTTTACATAGAAATGGGAAGGAACATTGGCTTCATTACTTTTACTCACTTGATCTGGATTTAGGTTAATTTTAGTATGAAGAAATAATTGACCTGCTTATGTTTCAGTTGAAACAACCTTCTATGCCATTATTTAATCATTAAAAGTAACAATTAATTGTTGACGGCAGATCTGATAGAATACTTAAGGCATTCCTTATCAGTTATTTATTGACTGTTTAACTTTTATTTTTGTTTTTCTTTTCCATTTTATTTTTCCATGTTTCTTTTCACTACTTATGATTTGCTCGACATTTTGGTACAATTCCTTTTCATCTCTGTTATTGTAAATAGCAATGTTAGTGCCTCTTTATTTGATTTTGTTAGTCTTTTGAAACAGCAGCAGCAAGCTAGAGGTTATAATGTATAGTGTGTGATGATTTCTGATATAAAGTTCAAACTTTTATCTCTTTAGTGTATGCTATAGTGCCCTTTGTGTAACCAAGAGTCAAAGTTGTGACTGATTTCTTTACTTTAAACTTTTCAAGAAAATTTTTCATTGGTTATTCAGCCTAAAGGAGGTTAACAAGTTATTATAGATGTACTGAACTATTGAGAACATGGAAAATTTGAAGGATTTCTATTCATTTTGTAGAGTCTGGTAAGTCTTCATTTCATGTTATATATGCCACCACTCTGCTTGTTTTGTTGTTTCCTTTCTGGTCATGGTGAACGGTACAGTTCCTCCAATTCATCACTAACTGATGATCTTGAATTTCTTTACAGGCATCTACAATTCCTATTAGAGGTCTTTTTGGAAGAAATGATAATGCCATTACACTTATCATTTTGATATCCCTCCCTCCTAGCTGTAAGGATCATAAACTCCACTGTATAAAATTTGAGAGAAACGTTTAAAGAACCTTTAAAGTCCATGTTTTTGTTGGCTTTATGCTGTGCTAAATTTGCTCTTAATTCTACTTATATTTTGATGTATTTTGGGAATTACATGTGTTTTGGGTATTAGAATTGAACCCTGGTCAAAGCGACTGAGGGTGGAACTCGCGACCTGACCACGACTCGTACGTGACTTAAGCTGAGACCTGGCTATGTGTCGCAAATAGGTGCAAACCTTTTATTAGCTGGTCGTGAACTAGTCGGGTTCTAGCACTACAGTCTTCTCCATTTAGACAACTCATTTTGTGCCAACCCCAAACAATTCCAATCTGTAAGACCAACATTCATTCCTTGGCGTACTGTGAAAAAGAAAACTCATTCATTCCTTGAGAGAATCCATAGCTTTTTTTCTTATCATTTCCTCCCACCATATTCATATATTGAGAGGAGATTTTACCATCACCACCGTATTACCTTTGAGTGATATCCTTTAGTGACTGGTGCTGGGAATCCTTAGAGACCACCACATCCATAAATCCAAGTATTCTTGGTTGCCGGCAATTGGCAGCTCAACCTGGGATCCCAAAAGCTAGATGGAGAAAGGACTCGAAGAAGCCAGTTGCAAGTTGGAGCTTGGAGGGCTCAAGTACTAGGGTAGATATTGGCTTGGAGTGTCTTTATTCAATCCTATATTGCAACTATTCGTTTAGTGGATTATTTTCAGTGGTGCTACCGAATGGAGAGGTTTTTCACTGGGGCTCCGATTTCCTCGTCAAAAGCACGTTTCGGTGCTTTTGTGAGGTTTGCCTATTTATTGTTCTGCACTTTACATTGCTTATATATAAAATAGTATGACCATGCATACAAATCTAGATTACAAGAACCAAGGTTCTAAAAAATATATATAGAAAGGCAGTTTCAAGAAAATTTAACCAAAAACAAAAGATTTGCCTGACGACGAATGCCTTCTACAGACAAAAGTAAGGGTAAAAAAATTATTATTCAATAAATTGATTAATATAAGACTGAGAAACAAAGATAGGTCTTAATATGGAAATGGTGTTTATGCTGTAAGAGACTGAAAAACAATGATGAACAAACAAAATTTTATAATTTATCAATTTAAAATTTTATGATGACAACATGTAATATACTAAGTAATAAATCATTCAAAGGATTCAAGTGGTAAAGAGAATTTCTATTTTCAAAGCCTTCATGACCCATGCAAGTGCTTGAACTGCAGCTACAAATATAATATATTAGCTAACTACTTTTTTTTTTCTTTCACTTCCATCATATTTTCCGAAGAGAAAATAAAAACAAAAGTAAATTGAAGAATATTGCATAAGTAAATTACCCACTAACCAAAATCAACAAAAGAAAAAAGAAAAGTAATTTGTTAATGGAAGAAACAGAAACTTACCAAGAAACTTTGTTGGGTTTGGAGGCAGAGCTTGGGTGGTTGACTAGAGCAAGCAGAGTAGACTAGCCTCTATATTGCACTGACTTATTGGTTCCAAGACAATAATAAAATTAAAAGTCGATTTGGATATCGCTTATTTGGCTGAAAATTGAAAACAAAAAAAAATAATAATAATAATAAAATTACTGTTCACGCATTTGGTACTGTTCATAAGCCTAAAATCACTGTTTATGAACAATGAACAGTGCTAAACATGCGTCCAGAGAAAGAAAAAAAAAAAAAAAAGAAAAAAAAAGAAAAAAAAAAGAAAAGAAAAGAAGAAGCCTGAAACGCATTCGATGCATGGTTAGACTCTATCAGTAGAGTAGACTAGATACAACATACTTATTAAATGTTTATATATATAAAACACTTATTAAATAAGTGAGAATTTGTGCACAATTAATATAAAACTTGAGTAAAGTCTTGTAGCTTAATTGGCATTTTTACATGCACAAAAGTGCTTAGGAGTCTAAGATGGAAAGAATTCGAGTTATGCGGTCGGTTAGCAATATATTGTAACTACCTCATATATATATATATATATATATATATATATAACTTAAACTTGAGCACCTTAAATCCTCGAGTTCGTTAAAATAATGTACATACCTACCGGTTGAAATCTCACAATCAATGTATCATTGTATTGTACACACAAAGCTTTAATACAATCCACATGGAATGGAACCTTCCTTCTTATGTTGTTTAACTTCGTTCATAGAAATGAGCCTCTAGTTTGATTGATAGTCTAATTCTCATATGCCTAATAATTAAAACTAATTTCATTAAAATCTTTTAATGAGCCACACGCATGCTTGGGGACCTTGGCCCCTCCAAAATTTTTAATTTTAAAAAAAATACAGGTATATTTTAAAAATATTTAAAGGTTATATGGAAAAAGAAAAAGAAAAAGGAGTTGGCTTCCCCAAAAAGAAAGTATTGATAAACTAATCTAATAATCCTTCTCAGAAGAGAGTTTAGAGTTGATATACAATTGCAATAGAATGAAAAATTCAAATCCTATTAATGCGTTCAAATCATTCAACATTGATAATATATGCAATTTGGTTGAAATTTTCTATTTTCAAGATTTTATCAAGCAAAAAAGAAAAAAGAAAAAAAAAAGAAAAGAAGCTCATATGAGACTTCAATTGTAACATTATGATTTTGGTTTGTCAAACATGGATAAAGTTTGGCAAACAATTTACATATTAAAAAGGAAATTATGAATAATTTTTCTATAAAAATAATAATTGATGAAGTTTATTACATGAAGTATATTATTGAGCATGACTTTGATGGAAGATACTATATTCATTTTTTTTAGAGTTTAAGAAGATTATATATTTCTCTTAAAAAAAAAATCTTGTGTCTCTACGTGTGTATATATATATTAAAGTTGATAATTATATATATATATATTACTTTAGTATATGAGAATTAAAATTTATATTTTCATACACACATATGTTATGTGGATTTTTTTTAGGATAGTGAATATTTGTGATTTGAGAATGAATCCTATATCTTTTATTCAATGACAAGAGACTAATTGGAACTTATAATGAATCCTATTAGCATGGAACTTATAATGAATCCATATTTTGATATAATGCAAACTTTTTTGGGTAAGGGGGGTCTCTATTTGGGCAAATATTAATTTATTTGATACTAATAATAATTAATAATAAATTACTTTGTATTTCAATTTGATTGGTGTTTCTCTGATTTTCAGTTTTTTGAATTTTGAAAACATCAAAGTTCCTTAAAAAACTTCAAGTGTAATTTTTTTATTTGAAAATAGTGTTTAAATATAGATCTATGTCATCACATGAGAAACTAACTATTTATTTTCAAGGACATTCAACTGCTATTCAAAAATTTAAACATTAAAAAATACTATCAAAATGAGCTTAAGTTAAAACTTCAAGGAGTTTCTTGTTTTACTCTAGAAACCATTCGGGGTTTTGTATTTTTTTCTCAAATCGTTTTATACAATTTTAGTTTCTATAAATAAAATTATTTAAATTATCAGCTTTGATTTTTTATTTATTGAATATGGTACTTTAAAAATGTATTTTGAAAATGAGTTCAAATAGGTAACCTTACTAGGACAAGGCCTCCATCCAATACAAAAGTACTGAATAGAACACTTCGAAGGGCCCGTTTGGTAAATGTGTTTAAAAACTGAAAATTGTTGTTTAAAAATTTTTGTGGAAATACGTGTGGGTGAAAAAGTGTGTAGAAATGCGTGAAATGTTGTTTAAAAACTGAAAAGTGTTGTTTGAAAACTATAACCAAACACCCCCGAAAACTAACATTTGGTTATTTTTGAAGGGTTTGGCTTATTTCTAGTACTTTTTTAATTGGATATGTCTTTTTGTTTTAAATATACAATGGCAAATGATAATGAGTTTTAATCTTCATTTTTTATTTAGTTAATGGGTGATGTGACAGTCTCTCATTAAAACAAAAAGAAATCCATTTTCAATAAGTATTGAAAGTTAGCCAAACCTATTTTTGAATAGAGAAAACATTAGGTCAGGAGCTGGCGTAAAATCTGTGTTTTAAGCTAGCCAATCCTGACCCGCCACGTCACCATTTTTTTTTTTTTTAAAGCAAAAGCATTAAGCCTTAAGCCTCTCTCCCTCTCTTTCTCTTCTCTCCTCACCTGATCTCTCCATCTTTGAATCAAACCCACAACCTCCATGGCCGGAGCTTCAAAGCTCAACACAAGCCACTAGTCTCGCGGCCTGAGTTTGAACCACCATCGGCCACAACCACAAACCATAGTAGCAAAAAAAAAAAAAAAACCCACAACACCATCGCCCCAACAATCAAACCCGGCAACCCAACAATCCATCCCCAGCAAAAAAAAAAAAAAAACAAAAATACCTCCACTGTTGCCCCATTTCCTCTTCCACTTCTCAGCAACCCATCAACAACCACCATGACACTAACCCATCAATAACACCACCGAGACTCATCATCACCATCACCGAGGCACCTCCGATGCAAACATCCAAGACCCACTAGCACTGACCCACTCACCCACCAAATCAAACCCACGAACTGCCGGACCACAATCGCCAACGAGACCCACCAAATCAGCCCACGAAACCCATCAAATTAGACCCATATCACCACCGTGCCTCATGACTACAATCGCCGAACCACCACTGTGCCTCTTGACCACAATCGCCGGACCATAATCACTGAACCACCAAGCACAAACAAAAGCACATGAGTGAATAAAGACAAAAAAGAGAAATGAGAAAGGAAAGAGAAGAGAGCAGAGGCTGAGGGAAAAAGAAAGAGTCGTTGGGCAATAAACTCAGGCCGCGAGACTAGAGGCTTGTGTTGAGCTTTGAAGCTCCGACCATGGAGGTTGTGGGTTTGATTCAAAGATGGAGAGATTAGGTGAGGAGAGAAGAGAAAGAGAGGGAGAGAGGCGCTTAATGTTTTTGCTGAAAAAAAAAAAAAAAATGGTGACATGGTAGGTTAGGATTGGCTGGCGTAAAACTGTGTTTTACGCCAGCTCTTGACCCAATGTTTTCTCTTTTGAATATGTGTTGTGTCTATCTCATTAAATGCTTCGAAGTACTAAACACAAGTCAACCTCACATTTCTACACCAATTCTAAACAACCAAATTTTAATAAATAAAGTCTTAAAAGTTGACCCTAATAAAAAATCGGAAAAAGGATGGTTATTCTCGGTTTAAATCGGGACATAAATTATCAATATTAATTTTTAATTAAATGTTTGTTGTTCAACACTTCAACTTATTAGTCTCATCAGGAGCGGACGCTATAGGTTGAAACTCTCTCTAAAAAAAAACTTATTAGTCTATGTCTAAATAAGTCACTCTTCCTTATTTTAGTCTTGAGAAATTTATAAATTTCTCTCTTAGATTCAAATTAAAAAAGTTACTCTTCCTCTTTATTTTATTCTTAAGGTACAAAGTTCCAAATTAAATTTTATATATTAACTGAACTTTTTTTTTTTTTTTTAGAATCATATAATAACTGAACCTAGATTGGCTTCAACGTACGCTTATTTGGTGGTCTATGTATAACATCAAAATTGGAAAGCTATATGATGACGATAAACAATTCTTGTCTTGCCTGTTGTCTTCAGTACATTATATCAAAAATAAGAAATAAAATATCCAACTGATGCAAGGTCTCAAGCTATATCAAAAATAAGTTTTTTAATTAAATTTAAGACAATATTTAACTGTCTCTTTCAAATGAGAAACTGTTGCAAAATTTGTAAAAAATTAATCATATAATATTATCAGAATTTAAAAGAATTTGGAGTTTCTTTTTAGTATATATCTTACTTGAATAATCAAAACTTTTTATTTCTGAACGACATATTCTTAGTTTTGCTCCAAAGGTGTGGCCTCTCAAAATTTTAAAAGATGAATTTTTTTTAATTTAAGAAAAATAATTAAAAATATTTAAATTCTAATATTCAAGAGTTTCAACTTTTAAGAAACATTAGTTTTGAAGCACGTGCTAGCAAGTAAAAAGATTACAATTATGGATAGAAATAGAATTTACTTATAGTTATTTAATTATTGAATTGCTTAGAAATTATACGATTAAATGTTTCAAAATATTCAGATATCAATACTTTAGCCCTATTCTTGTTATTTTTCTCGTAAATGCTATTTTTTATATTTTATTGTCAAATATCACAAACATAAAAAAATATAGTATTTGTTATATTAAGTAGATAATATAATTTTTTATGTTATATTTTATGTCAAAATCTAAATACAGGAATTTTTTTTATATATAAATTGACTATAATAACAACGTAGATCATATTAAACTTTATACAAAAAAGAGCTTCAATATCACAAGCATAGTTTATAAAGATGAGTATATATTGTGTACAAAAAGAGGTTTAAAAAAAATGAATATATCCATATCTACACCTTTGATCTACAAAAGGAAAGACAAATTTATACATAATTGAGTAATAATTATGTCTCTATCTAGCTTCCATGATCTTCAAAATTTCGTTTTTTTTCGGATCTCTAGTGAAGTTAACACACACACACACACATCTATATATATATATATATATATATATATATCAATTTACTTGTCACAATAGCTTGTATTCATTCACTTTCATTTGGCACATGAAGATGGAAACAATATTAAATCTATTGTGCGTTTCTCCACGAACGTCATAGCTTGTAGATTTGAGATGGAATCAATATTAAATCTATTGTATGTTCATCCATAGAGAGAAGTCTAACTATTGTCTTCGTGCCCATCAATAGAGTAGGTGGCTAATCAAAAAGGCTAACATAGGGATAAGATCAAACAAAATAGAAGCAAAAGACAAAACAAACCCTTTTAGCCTGGTTGTATATTAAGGGTAAGAAGGTCAAGTAGGTGTTGGAAAAGCGGTCACTAAAAAAAAAAAAAAAAAAATTGCTGAAACATTAAACAAATAGCACACAAGGTGCTCAACAAAAGCGCTATTAGCACTTTTTAATATCCTCTGAATGGAAAATTTTGTCTATTATTTTTGTTCATAGCATAACCGTGACTGGGTAGGTCCACAATATTGGATTCGGGCCCACTAGGTGGTGGGTGGAGTTTTTAATTTAGCAGTAATAGAATGGGCTTGATCCATATATGAATCAGTCACACCAGGCCCATTAGTTAATAGTTAAGGGGTAAGTGGTAATTGTCCCACCTTTAAATCTCCCGCCATTCCAACTGTTGTTACTTGTTAACAGCGAAGGGGTAAGTGGTAAATAATTTTAAAAAATCACACGTTGTTGGATTCCAACAACGTGTGATTTTTTAAAATTATTTTTAATTATCGCTCCCTTTTTATGGCTTTCTTTAGTTAAGCTCTATGTACCACATATTTTCAAATGTTTATACATTCATGTAATTGCTGATATATACATGATAATATATATATATATATATTTGTAATTTCCAAATCTTTTAATATGAAAACAATTGATAATGTTCAATCTTTAAACTTGATATTTGTTCTTTACACTTATTAATGTACACTCCGTATATATAACGTCCACAATTCTATGCATGATGTTCAATAAAGAGTGTGAGAACAATGGCGGAGCTCCAGAGCTGTGTTTGGATTGAAGCCCCCTCAAAATTTTTGGAAAAAAAATTAGTAGATATATAGATTTTGGAGTTATCCTACTATCCTAGCCAATATGAAAATTTCTAAGGAACATTTACCATTTTGGCTCCACAATCCCCATACCTGATTAATATATACAATCCAATTAGTGATAAATATATATGTAAAAAATTACAATGATTAGACACAATTATCTCAACAAATGAAAGGGAAAAAAAAAAATTCTAATTTTCCTCCTACCTATTATATCTCAACAAATAAAAGGGGAAAAAAAATTCTAATTTCCCTTCTGCCACTTCTAGGGCTTACTTCACAGTGCCACACTACACAGTTGCAGACATTCTGCTCATCATAGGTGGCATTCTCTCTTTGGCGTCTCAATTGAGCAGTGAAATGTCGAACTACCTACTTTTTCAGCTGTGCCTGCCTTCTTTTTCTTTCTTTTTTTCTTTCCTCTAGTTCTTCCGTTAATTGCAAAGTGTGAATGATAATTGCAGATCAACTTGATTTATTAATCCTCCACTAGATGAACATGTTTATGGTTAGAATCTCTTCTACAAATTTGTTATAAAAATAGTCAATATGCTTTGTAGCATTAATTCCCACCTGCCTCGCTATTGTTCTTCTCATTTTTTGTTATTTCATATTTGACTTTTCTTATCATATATTGTGTATAAATTTGTTATTAAAATAATTAATATATCATGTAATATTAGGGCACTAGCATCAGTCATGCCATCCTAAAAGCCATTTTAACACACAAAAACTTACTTTATTTATTTTACAACTGTTGGGAAATTTAGATCCCGGTTGATAAAATTAATAAGTTTTAAACCCAAGTTGTTAATTAGATTTATTATGAATAAAACTTGTTAAAACAAACAAACATCAATATCATGTCAATAATGAATGCAGCAGAAAAGTAAATAAGACAAGATATGATGACCCAGGAAAACCAATGAAACAAACTAGTTTCACAGTGATAGGCCACAATCTGAATGACCCCTTGTGATAAACCCTAATTAATTAATTAGCCAAGTTGTTAATTAATCAATTAAACATGCAATTGCGTGGAAGCACAAACAAATCACCAAAAACTAAATATGCAGCGGAAATTAAATAACATGGTGATTTGTTTACGAATGGGGAAAACCTTAACGGCAAAAACCCCACCGGGTGATTTTCAGGTCACCACTCCCGAAACTCCACTATTATCAAATCAAGCGGTTACAAGTAAAGGAATCCCAAGTACCTTACCAACCTACAGTTGAACTCTTACCCCAATACCCAATTGGACTTGATCTGTAGTGACAATTTTCACCTTTGATGCACGGCTCCCAAGTACGTGACTAACCAATGCGCGGATCCCAATACGCGACTTCAAACACCAACTTAGAAGGAGAGGTTGGCTGCAAAGTTCTTCAGTTCATCATACACGATGAAGATCAGGAAGATGCTTGGTTACAAAACCCTATGGTGCAAATACACAGCAACTTCAAGAGAGAAGATGAACTAGGTCAAGAACTTCGTCTTTTGATCACAATTTGCTTGAACAAGGATTGCTCAATACTTTTGCAACTTGTGTCTTGTTTGACAGCTCTTAAAACAATCCTTTTATATGTTTAGGGTTAGAAGAAAAGAAGGCTCAAAACCATATTCACGGATCCCAAGAAATCAGATCAGAAATCTGATTTTCGTAATTCTCGACAGATAGCAGGTGTCGAGGTAGCTATCGAGAAGGTATCGAGAGTTAATGAATTTGCACTTCAGCTTGCTTTTTCTTGGACAGACTTGATGACTTCAATACTTGATCTTGAAACCTTGTTTTTTGAAGTATTAAAAACACCTAGAACTACCCAATTACAAGTAGAGTGCGTTTTGTCATAAGGATTAGCCAATTTACATAAAAAGTGACATATGTTCTTAACAAGTGAACACACATATGTCCTAACAATCTCCCCCTTTGGCAATCTGTGACAAAACCACAACAAACAAATGAACATATGAAAGAAGTCATAAATCACTCAACTCATATTCACTTGTTGAATACAATAAAATCTATCCTAACACAAACTCTTGAAAAACTTTGCAAGAAGAGAGTTTATGGCAAGTAGACTTTTACAACCTGTATTTCTGAAACACTTTAAACAAAACTCATCAAGGCATCTTGTGTGAAACAGAAATAAATAGATTACATACAAGTATAAAGAACATGTGTATAAAGATAGAGAAGAAACAACACATGAAGAGAGAGGTGAAAGAAACATACATCCACATATATAAAGAATAAGTACAATGTATGTAAAACTGGTCACAAGACCTCATATACAAGAACAATGTATCTAAAAAGAATAGAAAAGAAAAGATACATCAAAACCTCACTACATCCCTCAAAAATATCAACACTCCCCCTATCAAAATGTCCTATACTAACTCTCCCCCTAAGATGACTACTCTCATAACCCAAAACTACTCCCCCTTTTTGTCACGAGTGACAAAGGGTAGAGTGTCATGTAGACATCTCATCAGTAGAGCTAGCATCTCCATCATCATCATCATCATCATCATCATCATCATCCTTAGAAACAGAAGCCGCTGGAGGAGGTGGTGAAGGAGTAGAATCAGAAGATGAAGAAACTCCAGAACACAGAGGGTTCCGAGCAGGAGTGGATTTACGTTTGGGTGCCATAGACACTACTAACGTAAAAGAAGGAGAAAGAGATAGAGAGGGAGACAATCAGAAAAGTCCCAAAACAGTTCAAATATGACAGATATATTGAACAAAGAGTACGTATGCATGAGGAATGCATGATCATGTGACATGCAAAGGAAAAACATCATGGGCTCAGCCCAATCCAATCCTACCAGCATATAAACATAGTACTCACATCTAAATGCATGTAAATACCATTATAATGCACATGAAATGCAATGTATGACATTTTAAAAACATTTAAGTGCAAACCCAACCCAAAATTTGAAGAAAGACTCAACAATTTTGAAAAACCCCAAAAATTTCAAAAAATCCCAAAACCTAGGTTTCAAAACATGAAATGCATGAAAAGGAAGGGAAAAACATGATCTTACCAAGTGATTGAAGCAAGGGAAGACCGAAAATGATGAGGGTTTAAAGATTTGGAGTGAGAAAAAGTGGTTGGGAGATGAAAAGCCTTCGGACAGATTGAGAGAGATCGAGAGAATGAAGTTTGAATCGCGAAAAAAACCTTATATAGACACTTCAGTAAATCTCGACAGCTGAGGTGTCGAGAGGTATCGAGGAAGCTGTCGAGTAAGGTATCGAGGAAATGGCTGTCGACAGCTGAAGGTGTCGAGGTACAAGACCAAATTCAGAGATCAGAAGCTCGATCGATCGACAAGGTATCGAGAAGACAGAAGATTTCTCGATCGATCCACCAAGTGTCGATACAGGTGTCGAGATTGCGATAAGAAAAAGGCTTGAGAAGCTCGACAGATAGCCAGGTATCGATGAGGTGTCGAGGAGGTGTCGAGCCATCAGTGAAAAACAGTTTTTCGAGAAGGGAAAAACATAGACATGAATGCAATCCAACATACACCTCAACCATGATCCAATCAACATATTAAGCTCTCAAAATCATCTCTCAATAGAAGTTAAAAGCACATGGATCCTCAGAAACACACACACACACTAAACAAGTCTAACCAATTTTATATTTCAAAAACAAGTCAAGACAGTTTAGTGAGCATACATTAGCATATGTAAACACTTGTGATGGCCAAATCACATTGTACCTGCACATGTATCAAGAGTAGCAAAGAATATTGTGTGTTATGTGTGAAAAACATCGCAAGATTGCATATGTGTATACAAGTTATGACGATCTGAGATATGAGAAAATAACTTTAACTCACACACAATCATAACTGTTTGATGGGGACTATCACCTTCGAGGTACATCCTATAACTCCCACATCTCCTAGAAAACACGCTTGCAATCATATTTAAAGCATTTTTAATCTTTTTGCTTTTTATTTTTCTTTGCATATTTTCTTTTAAGCATATCATGCGTGGGCATATAAGAGAGAAAAGAAATACCCAAGATGTTAAGCATTTGACATCGCATTTTTGCTATGCCGAAGCATACGAATGTCTTTGACACTGCACTTTTGCTATGCCGAAGCATACAGGTGTCTATGACACTGCACTTTTGCTATGCCGAAGCATACAGGTGTCATATTATGATTGACGGGTAACAGTGGTGAGATGGTTATATATGTCTTTCTCTTAGGATTTTCTAGTCCTACCCGTCAAAAAGAGTGATATGAATGTTAAGTTTTAAGAGATAACTTAATCTTACTCATCACAAACAAGAGCCACAAAGCTCACTTGCTTAGTTGTGCATAGAGATGCTCATCTAAGCTACAAAAGATACAAAATTTAGAAAAATTTGTTTCAATGGCCATCCAAGGTACACAAATACCAAAGTACACAAAACACACACTGTTTTTGTATTTTTCAATTTTTCAAATTTTTTTTTTTAATTTTTATATTAAAAACAAAATAAACAAAACTGAAAGTAAACACACAAAACATGTTAACAAAGCAAAGCAAAAACTAGATGCATATGCATGAAGAAGAGGGGCAAGAGAAGGACATCAATCCATGGAGATGACACCAATGTTTTGACGAAGAAATTCAAAACGTTTGCTGTCAAGAGGTTTGAAACAAGTCAGCCTTCTGATCATTAGTGTGGATAAACTCAAGAGTGAGAGTACCATCTTCGACAAGCTCCCTAATGAAGTGATGTCGAATCTCTATGTGTTTGGTTCGAGAATGTTGAACCGGGTTCTTAGAGATATTGATGGCACTGGTATTGTCACAATAGATAGTGAGATGCTCTTGACAAATACCATAATCATGAAGGAGTTTTTGCATCCAGAGGAGTTGTGTGCAGTAGCTACCAGCAGCAATGTATTCAGCTTCTGCAGTGGATAATGAGATGGAGTTCTGCTTTTTGCTCATCCAAGAGACAAGATTGTTACCCACATAAAAACAACCCCCCGAAGTACTCTTTTTATCATCAGCATTACCAGCCCAATCAGCATCAGAGTACCCAGCTAAGACACCATTAGTGTCCTTGCTATACCACACACCGAACTCAGCAATGGTTTTGACATACTTTATAATTCTTTTTAAAGCAGTCATATGAGATTCTTTGGGGTTAGCCTGATATCTAGCACACACACCAACACTGTAACTAATGTCAGGTCTACTAGCAGTAAGGTAAAGAAGACTACCTATCATGCTTCTATAGAGAGAAGGATCAACACTCTTTCCTAACAAGTCAATAGTGAGTTTAACATTTGGACTCATAGGGGTTCTAACAGAACTAGCAGATTCCAAACCAAACTTTTTCACAAGATTCTTGGCATATTTAGATTGAGAAAGGAATATACCTGAATCTTGTTGGCGAATCTGTAATCCTAGGAAGTGAGTCAGCTCTCCAATCATGCTCATCTCGAACTCGGCTTGCATGAGTGAGTTTTGAGAAGTCATGAGCAAGTTCATCCTTAGTCGACCCAAAGATGATATCATCTACATAGACTTGAGCAACTATCAACTCACCATCTTCCCTTTTGATAAAGAGTGTTTGATCAGCCTTTCCTCTTGTGAACCCATGTGACACCAAATATTGTGTAAGTCTATCATACCAGGCTCTAGGAGCTTGCTTCAACCCATAAAGTGCCTTTTTAAGGTACAACACATGATCTGGAAAGTGTGGATCAATGAATCCTTTTGGTTGAGCCACATAGACATCCTCTTTGAGTAACCTATTCAGGAAAGCAGTCTTTACATCCATCTGATAAAGTTTAAACTTCATCTGACATGCGAGGGCAAGGAGAATTCTGATTGACTCCATTCGGGCAACTGGGGCAAATGTTTCATCATAGTCTACTCCCTCCATTTGTGAGTATCCTTGAGCCACAAGTCGAGCCTTGTTGCGAATTACATTGCCTTCTTCATCAGTCTTGTTGCGGAATATCCACTTTGTACCGATGATGTGCTCACCTTCTGGTCTAGGTACTAGTGTCCAAACATCATTCCTCTGAAACTGAAGTAGTTCATCATGCATTGCTTCGACCCAACTTTCATCTTGTAGTGCTTCCTCAACTTTCTTGGGTTCAACCTGTGACAAATAACAGGAATAAGACACAAAGTTAGCAACACATTTATCAACTGTACGTTTCCTTAATGTGAGTTCATTCATGTTTCCCACAATAACTTCAGGAGGATGATTTAATTTGATTCTAGAGGAGGGTCCTTTTTCTTCATTAGGCACAGAATCTGGTGAAGTAGGAGCATCTGCAGAGTCTTCCACAATACTAGGGGTACTTGGGGACACAGGTTCTGGTTCAGCAATATCTTGAACTTCCTTAGGCTCAGGAGGAAGAATTTCTTTTGAGAGTTCCTCAATGCCTTTCTCAGTGCTGGAATCTGAAGACTCATCAATGACCACATTTACTGTTTCCATTACCTTCAGAGTTCTCTTGTTGTATACTCGATAAGCCTTGCTTGTAGACGAGTATCCCAGAAATATGCCTTCATCACTTCGAGAGTCAAATTTTCCCACATTCTCTCTATCCTTAAGAATGAAGCAAGTACTTCCAAAGATCCTGAAATACTTCACATTAGGCTTCCTTCCTTTCCATAACTCATAGGGAGTCTTTTTGGTGCCGGGTCTGAAGTACACCCTATTAACCGTATGACATACAGTGTTTACGGCTTCTCCCCATAAGTTTCGAGGCACATCTTTGTTATGCAACATGGCTCTGGCCATCTCTTGAATAACCCTATTCTTTCTTTCTACCACACCATTTTGCTGAGGTGTAATAGGAGTAGAGAATTCTTGAGATATACTTGATCTTATGCAGAAAGACTCCATGTATGAGTTCTCGAATTCTTTACCATGGTCACTTCAAATTCAATCAATCTTTAAGCTCTTTTCATTCTACAGTCTTGTGCACAAAGCCTCAATGTGCTCAGGAGCATCAGACTTGGATCGGAGCAAGATGACCCCAGTGAATCTAGTGAAATCGTCTACCACAACCATGATGTACCTTTTTCCACCAAGAGACTCGGTTCTGGTTGGACCCATAAGATCTAAATGCAAAAGCTCCAATGGTCTGGAGGTAGCTGAAGTCTGAGTGCTCGGATGCTTAGCTTTTGTCTGTTTCCCAAGTTGACATGGTCCACACACCACATTGCTCAATCTGCTAAGCTTTGGTATCCCCAAGACAGATTCATGCTTAGATACAATGGATAGATGCTTGTAACTAGCATGTCCCATTCGTTGATGCCATAGATCTTCATTAGGCAAACGAATGCTATTGCACACTATATCGGCATCAGGAACCAATCCATAGCAGTTGTCTAGAGTGCGAACCCCACTAATAAGCTTCTTTCCAGACTCATTCATGACAAGACACTTTCCCTTTGAGAATAGCACCATGAAGTCTTGATCACATATCTGACTTATGCTCAATAGGTTCACCCTTAGACCTTCTACATAAAGAACATTTGCAATGTCTGGCAGTCCTGGTAGAGATATGATTCCTTTCCCTTTAATTTGTGACTTGCTTCCATCACCAAAAGTCACATTGCCACCCTTTTTAGGCTCAAAGATCTTGAAGAGAGATCGGTCTCCAGTCATGTGTCTTGAGCAACCACTGTCAAGATACCATAGACATGTATCCATTACTTTGAAAGCAGACTTCATCATGAAACACACTTCATGCTTGGATGACAAATCAGAGGGAATGGTTCTTTCACTCAACTGCCTATGATGAGCTAAGCCTTTAACTTTTACTCTTCTCAGACGAACTCCTTTGCACATTTTTATTCTGAGACAGTCTAGTTTCTTCTTAGCCAAACTAAGATCCTTTCCAATATTCATTATAAAGGAATTCAAATAACTTTTAGACTTGTGTTTTCTGAGACACTCAAACAAATAGTGATTAGAAAAACAAGATGTATTTGAAAACAAGGACCTTTTCAAGCCAGTTATAGCCATGACAACAGGGGTCAATGGATCAACACAGCAAAGATTAAAACCTAATCAGAGTGTGCCCGCTCTGATACCACTTGATAGGCCACAATCTGAATGACCCCTTGTGATTATACCAATTAATTAATTAGCCAAGTTATTAATTAATCAATTAATCATGCAATTGCGTGGAAGCACAAACAAATTACCAAAAACTAAATATGCAGCGGAAATTAAATAACACGGTGATTTGTTTACGAATGGGGAAAACCCTAACGGCAAAAACCCCACCGGGTGATTTTCAGGTCACCACTCCCGAAACTCCACTATTATCAAATCAAGCGGTTACAAGTAAAGGAATCCCAAGTACCTTACCAACCTACAGTTGAACCCTTACCCCAATACCCAATTGGACTTGATCTGTAGTGACAATTTCCACCTTTGATGCACGGCTCCCAAGTACGTGACTAACCAATGCGCGGATCCCAGTACGCGACTTCAAACACCAACTTAGAAGGAGAGGTTGGCTGCAAAGTTCTTCAGTTCATCATACACGATGAAGATCAGGAAGATGCTTGGTTACAAAACCCTATGGTGCAAATACACAGCAACTTCAAGAGAAAAGATGAACTAGGTTAAGAACTTCGTCTTTTGATCACAATTTGCTTGAACAAGGATTGCTCAATGCTTTTGCAACTTGTGTCTCGTTTGACGGCTCTTAAAACAATCCTTTTATATGTTTAGGGTTAGAAGAAAAGAAGGCCCAAAACCATATTCACGGATCCCAAGAAATCAGATCAGAAATCTGATTTTCGTAACTCTCGACAGATAGCAGGTGTCGAGGTAGCTATCGAGAAGGTGTCGAGAGTTAATGAATTTGCACTTCAGCTTGCTTTTTCTTGGACAGACTTGATGACTTCAACACTTGATCTTGAAACCTTGTTTCTTGAAGTATTAAAAACACCTAGAACTACCCAATTACAAGTAGAGTGCCTTTGTCATAAGGATTAGCCAATTTACATAAAAAGTGACATATGTTCTTAATCAAGTGAACACACATATGTCTTAACACACGGTAAAAAAACCTAGGGGAAACCTTCCTGAAAAGCAATCCACTATAGTAAAGAGAAGTTTCAGATTTAGTACAAAACTTTTGTCCCTAGACTCTACAATCCCCGTAGATGAACTCACAGCAGAAACCTTCTACTGTTTCAGAACCTCTAAACTCTTCAATATATGAACGCCATCCTTTGATGATGCACGAATCCCAATATGTGACTAACCAATTGCGCAGATCCCAGTACGCGACTTAATCACTAACTAGAAGACGATTGTTGGCTACAAAGTTCTTCATTTCATTAAGAATGAAGATCAAGAAGCACTTGGTTACAAAACCTTAAGGCGCAAAGACGCAGTAGCTTCTTTCAGAAAAAATAAGGCATTGGTCACCTTTTGCATATGTTCTCCTTGTATTCTCTTATGTGACAGCCTCTAAAATAAGCATTATATAATTCTAGGGTTGTGAGAAAAGAAACCCTACACAAATATAAAAACATGGGTTGAAAATCATATCTGAAAATTTGAATTCCCGTAACCTCGACAGATAGCAGGTGTCGAGCAGATGTCGAGCTTTAAACGTCGACAGATACAACTATCGAAGAGGTGTCGAGCAGGTGTCGAGGGGACAGAAGCTTTCTCGATCGATCGACTAGCTGTCGAGAAGCTATCGAGATTGCGATAAGAATTAGCTGAAGAGCTCGACAGATAGCCAGGTGTCAAGGAGGTGTCGAGCAGCTATCAAGCTATCTGTCTGCAGGTGTCAAGCTATCTGTCCAGCTTTATTGAACACCTTTTCTTCACTTGTTTCTTGGTCCAATCTTCATGGCTTTTTACTAAACTTAAACAATATGTTTCTTAAAGTATTAAACACATCCTAAATTATCAAATTACAAGTAAAATGCGTTTTGTCAAAGGATTAGCCAATTACATAAAATAGTGACATATGTTCTTAACAAGTGAAACACATATGTCCTAACAACCACACCATTTCACAACATCACATGTTTTATTTTAACATTTCAACAAATTAAAATAATATAAACATTCAATAAAAAAAATCATTTAGGGCCTGTTTGGTTTAGAGCTGTTTTGGATCATATCACTCAAAACTCATAACTGAGTTTATTTATTTATAAAAAGACGATTCCATTAAAGAACTAAACACCAAAACAAGGATCAAGACATATCCTGTTAAAATACATCTCATTGAGGTCTCCCTCAAAAACATTTAAAATGTCCACAGGCGAACTATCATAAAAAAGAAAATTAGTAGACATCCTATAGCTCATCCTTGCTAAACCATCAGCACATTGATTGGCTTGTCGGAAGCAATGCTTAATACGAACTTGATGGAATTGGGTCAGAAGCTGCCCACAATCATCCAAAATAGGAGATATAATGTCACTTCCATAATTTGCATTCCACAACACATCAACAATGGACTTGACATCCATCTCAATTTCAAGACAATGAATATTTAAAATGCAACACAACTTGAGGCCTTCACGCAGCCCCCACAACTCAGCAGCAAAGTTGCTGGTGACTCTAATTCGCTTACTGAACCCAGCTACCCAATGCCCATCATCATTCCTCACCACTCCCCCACAACCAGCCAGGCCGTGAGGCTCACTGCATGACCCGTCCGTGTTCAATTTCTTCCACCCTTGCTCAAGCCATTCCCACCAAATCCTCCGTAATACTCTACGACCTTGCAACCTTGGAGCAGCCACACAGTGACTATACTCCATAGCTTGAAACACAATATCCATAGCTAATCTTTGACTTCGACCTTTCCTATTGAAAACGATGTCATTTCTACTCTTCCAAATGCTCCAAAGAGCAAAAGAAAACACAATTTTCCAAGGGGTACCCATGACATGCAACTTATCATTAGTTTTAACATTAAGTGACAACCATTCCACCAGGTTAACATGCCAAAAATCATAATTAGAAGTTGTGACCCCTAGCTGATTCTATACATGTTTCAGGTGAGAGCAATCTCTCAAGGCATACAATATAGTTTCAGCCCCATTGCAGCAAATAGGGCACACTTCATCTTGAACCACTCCTTTTTTACCCAAACAAACCTTGACACCGATACTATTGTGAGCACACAACCAAAGAAGCGTTTTAACCTTTGAAAGCAAATTTGCCTTCCAAATCCAGCTAGCCGCAAAAGCAATAGCATTTGACGACTTCATAACAATCCCATAAGCGCTCTTGACATCAGAGCTCCCCTTGGATGACCCGGCCCAAGCCAATTTGTCTATGCCACCTCCTAAGGTCGACATAGGAATTGCACAAATCAAACCCTTAACTTCATCCGGAAGTTCAAAGGTTGTTTTCTTTCAATCCCAGCCCACATCAAGTATAATATATTTAACTTCCAAACGATTGGTTTCTTGAGAAAAAGGCCCTTGAATCAACTTTCTAAGGTTCGTCCATAATTGAGTTATCAAAATACGTGGGACCCATACAATTTTTTTTGTTTGGCTTGATTTTTACGTTGTGTTTCCATCACTCAAAGCTCAAAAATTTTGAGTTAAAGTGATGGAAATAGAAAATAAGAATCAAGTGTTTTCAAAAACTGAGATACATAACTCAGTGGCACCATTGTAAATTTTCAGACTCTGTGGAGCCCACAGCTTTTGTGTTGTCAACTCCACTGGCTTCCTCTTTTTTTTTTTTGCTTTTCTCTACTTCTTTCTTTCTTCTTCAAACCTACTCCACCACCAACAACTTTTTTGTCTTCTTCTTCTTCATTCTTTCTTTTTCTTTATTTCTTTCTTCTTCTACTGAGTTCCATCAACCTCCTTGCTTCTTCTTTTTTTTTTTTTTTTTTTTTTTTTTCATACCCACTCCACCACCGACAACATTTTCTTGATTTTGGTCTCCGGTCTAAGGATTCCTGGGTTTGGATTTGGGTTTTTTGTGTTTGTGGGTTTGAGTTGGAAAATTTGGATCATCGATCTGAAGATTTTGTGTTGGTGTGTTTGGGTTTTCTGTGTTTGTAGTTGTGGTTTAAAGCTTGGGCTGTGATGGAGGTGGGTTTGTGTGGTTGGTGGTGGTATTGATGATTGGAAATTTTTTCTTTTTGTGACTATAGCTAATGGTTGGATTTTCTTTTGGTTGAGATTTTTCTTTTCGTTTTGTGGCCGTTAGTGGTGTTGACAGTGGTGGGTTCTGAGTTTGCCATTATATTTGTGGTTTTCGGTCTGTGGGTAAGAGAAAAAAAAAATCTGAAATTTGGAATAGGGAAGAGGGAAAATATGTGCTATAAGTAAGAGAAAAAATTCATGGAGAATCGGTGCCAGAAGTGGGAGGGAACCAGTCTCTTGCTAGGTTATATGAAATGGGTTTTATGGTGTACAGAGGCGTGAAATCAGTTGTTGGGTTTTGTGATGGGAAGGAAGAGCAATAAAATGAAGAGAGAGAATGTCACACGCGGGTACCCATATGATCGTTCTGTGTAGTGTCAGTGTTCGGGTCCACGGTTTTGGGGAAAAGTTGTAGAGATATATAATTGAGAATTGAGTCCAAACATGTGTTTTGCCATTTTTGAGTGAAGGTAAGGTTTGAGTAGGGAGTTATGAGTTTTAGGTTTGAGTTATGAGTTTTGAAAACTGAGTTATAAAAATTGAGTTAGCTCTAAACCAAACAGGCCCTTAATTTCTCTAAACCCAAAAATTGTACCCTGCGTCTAAGTATGGGTGATGTTGATTTTATTGGAATTTTCAGTCATAATTTGAATTAATTTAATTTTTTCCATGAAGTGAGTTAATTTTTAGATTTTTTTTTTTTTTTTTTAGAATACTAAATATTTTTTTAACACACACAGACACAGGGAGAGAGGAGAAGGTTTTAAAGAAACTTACAGTGGTGTATATCCAAAAAGGCCTAACTAATGAATATACAGCACAGACTTTAAACTTCTTTAACTCACACTCATTTTCTAATGTGGGATTTACCCATCGGTTTTTCTTTTGAAAATACTAAATATTTTTAACATACACACAGGGAGATGGGAGAAGGTTTTAAAGAAACTTACAGTGGTGTATATCCAAAAGGGCTTAACTCTTGAATATACAGCACATGCTTTAAACCTCTTTAACTCACACTTATTTTTTAATGTGGAGTTAATTTTCAGTTGAATGTTTATGGATTGCATTCTTTGAGGTAATTTAAACAAAATAAGTTTAGTGGAAGGGAGTTTTTGTATAGTTTATATAAATGATCTTTGATAAGTTTATTTGTTTAGTTTGCAATTTTTCATGGCAAAACAAAAAAAATAGTTTAATTGGCTTTTCATTTCTTTGTTATCTGTATTAAAAAAAAAAAAAACAAATCACCTTTTGCATCCCCTCCTTGTCCTTATAAAGCTTTAATCATCATTTTTCCATTCCAAACCAATAACAAAATCAAAATAATCAATGCATTATGGTTTTTAAAGAAATGTTAATCATTAATTTATAAGAAAATCAATATTCATTATTACCAAATGATTTTAATTGTAGTAAATCTCTAATGGAATAAATTCTAATTATAAAACCCATAACATTCTCTGGAAAAAAAAATCCATAATATTCTACTATGGACAAAACTTAGGTACAGTATTTTAGATATTGTTCTTTAGGTTCCCTTTTTTGATTCAGTTATGTAACTACTTAATTAAAGCACACACTTTCATTTTATGAAAAAAAATTCACATGGCATAATCTTAAGAAGGGAATCTAAGAAACAGCATCTAAATACTGTACATAAGTCTTGCTTTTCTACTGTATGAAACGTTACTTATAGTTATTTTTATATATAAAAATACATTGGTGTTAACGGGTGCCTTTAGAGTAATTGTTAATAAACCATATTTTGAAAGTTTTTAACATTACTTTCATAAGAAATATAAAAAGCTAACAGAAAAATTAATTACTTTATCATTTTCCCATAAAATATTTCTAAAAATAGTTTATAAGCTAATGCCCTTAAGGCATTCATTAACATTTTCCATATAAATATATCAAAGATATGTTTATAGAAGAAGAACCACAATCACCCAAAATCGCTTTTCCAATTCTATTACTCATTGCCAAGAAGGTAGTTAAGGATTCCATTAAAAATTACAACACCATGAAAGAGTAAGGTAAAATCTCCAAAATTTTCATTGTAATTCTATATTATAGCATCTTATTTACTAAATTCAAATTTTTGGCACTTTTAGGCGTAGGACATTCTATCGGACATGAAATGACAACCAAATATATGAGGTAATCTCTCACCCTTATATTGAAAAAGAAAAAGAAAAAAAGGAGGCATCTCAAGGAGGAGAAAACATAATACAAAAATGCTTGGAAAACAATAATCACCATGGTTTGACTATAGTGGAATATTTGACATCTGTTACACTATAGAAGAAAAAAGAAAAGGCGAAGTGCTACTTTGGAAAGCAATTGACAAAAGTAAAAAGTTTGCAAAATATGCATGCTATATGTTTGGAAGTTCGGAGTGAGAGGAAAGTAGAAGAGAGAGTAGTGGGGAGGAGAGTTGATTATCCTCCGCCTTATTTGGATGATTTTAAAATTAAAGATGAGGAGAATAATTAGCATTTTCATAGTTTGTAATTTTGTTAATATGGTAAGCGCAAATTTGGTAATTCATTTGGTCAAGTATTTTTATACTCTACTCTCCATCCAAACCTTTCTAACTTGGAGGAATTAAAAATGAGGGGTTAAAACTTAGAAGTAGTTAGAACATCTTCAAACTCCTCCAAATCTCTCCCCCTCCTTCCTTAAAAAATATTCAAACAAAGTACTTTAACTTACTCTCCCTCCATTTACTTTACTCTTCTCTACTCCCCCTCCATCCAAACAAGCTATTAGAGTCTTTGTTTTGTCAAAAAAGATGGAAGAATGAATGAATAAGCAACCTTAAGAAATTATTTTATAACATTTAGAATATAGATAAGATGTTTTTGACAAACGTTAAATGGTTTCGAAATTTGTCTGCATGAACCACTATGCATAGAATGAACATGACTTATTAAATAAAATAAAAGAAGAAGAAGGATCAATAGAAGGACACGTGAATAAAATGGGCTATTTACATTTTGACCTACACTTGGAACAATTAATTTAGTGTCAATTTTGCCTCATTAAAAAAAAATATATATATATATATATATATATAAACAAACATTTCTAATCAAATTTAGCCACAAATTAAAAAGAGGCCAACATAGAAAAATAATAAAAATCGCCTATACATAATAATAGATAATATATTTTAAAATAAATAATACTTTTAAAAATGTGTTTATGTTTGATATTTATACATTTAGAAATTAAAGAAAAAACTGTGCAGAGCATGGGTCAATAACTAATATTATCAATTTGTTTGTAGAAATTGACCTTTAAATAGCATTTCCACACAAGATTGATTTTAGAATATGGACTTCAGAAAGATTTCCAATTTAAATAATAGGAACAAAGAAAACTAAAAAGAAAATAGATACAATGAAACAAAAGAGAACATCAATAAGCTTTTGGCCAACGTCCATAAATGGCAATAAGAAGACAATTTACTAACAAATATAGAGAATACAAAATGGTCTAGACGCATAATTATCTCAAAACCCAGACTCCAATACACTAGGAGAAGTTTTCTCTTCTACGGAATTGCTGCACTGCCTCCTTCACACAGCTCTCTTCATTGGGGTCTCTCACTCTCACATTTTTCCAAACCACACCACTCCTCTATAAATTCTACAGCACCCAAACTAGCTTATAACTTGTGTCTCACTTGGCCTTGAATTTGTCCACAATCAATACAAAACTTGAGCACATTAAATCCTTGAGTTCGATAAAATCATGTACATACCTCCAGGTTGAAATCTTATAGTCAATATATTGTACACACAGCTTTAATACGGTCCAGTGTCCACATGGCATCCAAATAGGCCTCCGTTGCTCTTTGATTTTATTGAGAATTTTTTTTTTTTTTTGAGGAAGAGATTTTATTTTATTGAGAACTTGGCAATGTAATTCATCTAAAAAAAATTTGGCTATAATTATGTCAAAAATATTAGGATATAAGTAATTCATTTTTTTATCTCGGATAATTATATCAAAACTAGCCTCATCAGATCTACGAAAGAGGACTCCATCAAATTGGAGCACTTGAAAGTTGAATCTTGATTTTAGATGCCACTTTACGCAAAGTATAGTGTGATTTGAATATAATTGAATATATAAATAGATTATATTATATAGAATTATGGTAAATAGCTGTTAAGGTTTCGTATATTCACTAATGTAAACAGCTGTTGAAACTTCCTACCGAATCATTTGACTATTTGAGTTCCATTGGCGGGATTACATATGAAATTAAAAGTCGACAAAAGTCTTGAGCAGTGCACCAAATTAATAAATGACCAAAATTAAAGCTGTCAATCTTGGCTTGTTTCGTTTTGTATCTCTCTGACTTGGAATATTTTCTTGTACCGAGATAACGTGAAATACCTAGATTATTGTAACGGTAATAGATGGCTGGGATTGTATAGGTATGTTTGAATATTGTTATTTTGTTAAAATTAAAAATTTATTGTTGAAAGTACAGTAAATAGAGGTAAAAATTAGCTGAAATAATACTGTGAGACTCATAAATAGTACTAAAAAATACAGTGAGACTCATAAATAGTAACAAAAATAAATTAAATAGTAAAATAATTTTTATTTTTTATGTATTCAAATGGAGGCTAAGTTAAAAAAATAACTTTTCAATCTCAATTATTAAATTAAATATATTAAAATTAAGAAGTTAAAAAGAAGTAAAAATTTTGTGAGAGGAGAGGAGTGAATTGCATCAGGTCTGATCTTAATCCTCATTTATTGGTAAGCGTGCGTTTCTTTCCACTTTCTTGAGTCAAAAAACACTTTTTGAAACGTTTGGTAACCAATTAAAAAAGTGCTTCGAAGAAAGTTATATTTTAAAATATAAAGGCTTGTGCGTTAAAAGTGTGAACAGCCAGCTCCGGCTTTTACAAAACAACACTTTTTTTAAAATATTACCATTGGAACGGAGGATCAATTACCAAATTGCCCAAATTTTTTGTCAAAAATCCAATTTTACCCTTTGAGTGATCAGCAGATAACACCATCTCCGCAGCTGACGCTAGAACAGATCTCATCTCTCTGCTGCTATCCTCTCCGTGCTGCTGCAGGTTATTCTTCCTCCTCCTCTTCTTCTTCTTCTTCTTCTCTTCTCTATTTTTATTTTATTTTATTTGTCTTATATATCTGATCTGAGAAAAACCTTTTGAAGGTAAAGTTTTTGACGAACAAAACACCAAGCAACTGATCTACTATCAAAAACCATCAGGTACCACCATAGATTCTGAAATATTTGTTAAATAATAACTTTCAATCTCAATCATTAAATTAAATATATTAAAATTAAGAAGTTTAAGAAAGTAAAAATTTTGTGAGAGAAGAGGGGTAATTGCATCAGGTCTGATCTCAATCTTCATTTCTTCGTAAGTCATATAGCCAGAGCAATAACTTTGAGAGCAAAAGAAGAAGAAGAAAAAAAAAAAAAAAAACCGAAACAGTTCATTGTTTTCTTGGGCTTTCACAGAACAATAACTCTTTCTTCACTCCAAGTCCCAACTCAACTTTCTGAGGTGTCTCTCTGGTTACTTCATTTCCCAAATTTCTCTCACTCCCAATCCTTATTCGGTCAGCATAATAATTAGCCATGAGAAAAATTCAAATTTTCTTTTCTTACGAAGCTAAGATAATTGGTGCTCTTGGTTTAGTGGTTCACTTGATTAGAATTAATTTTTTCGTTAAGAATTGGAGACTGGGGTGGGGACTAGTGAGTAGTATTTTCAATAGTTAGTTACTAATCTGCCATTTCTTATTCTTAAAATCATAATCAACCCAGATTTAAAAAAGAAAATAACCATACGACTTTATAACATTCAAGTCTTATATGCATATCTTCATATAAGATTAATAAACTCAAGTCATTAAAATAATACTTATACAATCCCTAAAATATAGTCAATCAGTTATTTATAATCTTTACAACTTTTATTTATTCATATATCCTTTAATTTTTTTTAAGACTGACAAGTCATTTTATACTTATTGAACAAGCTTGAGCTTATTCAAAAACTATTTAATTAACTTATTATTTTCTCCTTCCTAAAAAAAAAACTTATTATTATCTCATATATAGTAAATTCATTGAAGGTTATATATTTAAGTTAATAATATTTTTCTGAGAAAATTTAGATAATTTTAATAAATTGTAGGGTTTAAATGGATTGAAAACACTTTTAAATGAGCTTAAAGTAGTTTTAATTTACCAAGAAGTAGTTTAAAATATTTAAAAAAATTACATAAAATTAGAGCACTTTATTTATTTATTTTTAAGAATCATTGTAGACATTTTATTACACAATGGCTAAACCAGAAGCCAAAATACGCTATACTTGAGTAGGTAAGGAAGCAGTCCATGTTTTCATCCCCTCTATAAATCTTTACCTAATCTTGCTAGACCATGAGCGTACTTTTTCCTCTTCTTTTAATGTGTACCAAACTATTTTTAGACAGAACCGGTAAGGGGAGAGGCTCAAGGAAATTAAGGTTGGATCGAAGTTTAACTAAGGTCGAACCGTAATAATGTCATAATTACTTTATTAATTTATTGAACACAAATATGGTTATCAAATTTATAAATTTAGCATAATTGACTAATCTATATATATATATATATATATATATATATAACCGAATCCTCTGCTGGCACCACAATTTTCTACGTTAGCATAACATAATGTTTAAAAAATAATATATATAATTTAATTCAAAAAAAAAAAAAAAAAACTCACGTTAACAAAAAAGAGAGAGACTCCTGTTAGTACTCTCTCTTATGTATGTATAAAGCAATGCGGCTTTGCCTTAGACGAAGCGACTTTGTTTCTGAAAACCCCCAAACTTGAAAAACTTCAGAGTTGAGACGCACACAGCCACACCCATAAAACCTGAATATCTAGCCACCCTTGCAATTTGGACCTTATTCACCAGCCATAGTCATGGAAGTCGTTACCATACCATACTGGCCGATATTTTTTGCTCCAGCCAATGAACCGATATCAAATTACCTCTAAAACGTACCAATTGATACAGGACTGTACCAGAAAATCTAAATCGGGCAGTACAAAAATGTGAAAAAAAAAAAGAAAAAAGAAATTAGTGACAGAACTCACGTTGATGTGATTATCATGTTTCCAACTGTCATCCCCACGTTGCTGGCCATCTCCCTCTCCGACTCCTCAAGTTTTCTCAGTCCACCCCTCCCTTTCTTCTACTTCTTCTCCTTCTTCTTATGCTTTGGTTGGACCATCATTTATTTTTCTTTTGTTTTATGTGGCTCTTGGTTTATGAGCCATCTAGACCTCTCATGTGAATTTACTGTAGTGTTTTGAAACTTGAAACAACTTTTAGATTTTTTATTTTTTATTTTTTATGGTAGAACTGTTAGAAATTTCAATTTTACACAACAAGCCTTTCATTTGGTAACAAAAAGAATGTGTTTATTATTATATATTGTTATCATCCAAATCCAATTGATCATATCACCACGTTTATTATTATTAATGCTGAAATTTAAGTACTAATAGATAAGTATATTATTTAAAATATGCACATATAATTTTAAGTATTTATATAAACTATAATTAATAAATATTTAAATATATTCAAAGTCTATATACTCCTATCAAATGAATTCAATTAAATTCAGTTATTTAGTTTACAATTTCAATCTAAATTTTGTAGTTGAATTTTATATTTACCCTCATAGAACCTATAATAGCTGGAAATTTTAAGGCCTTTACACACATGAAGAGAGTCTAGCCTCATCACCATTAAAAGTATTCGACAAAATGTTTGAGATTAAAATAGAAATTTTCCTCCCTATTTGAATAATAATGGATTACAATCTATAGATTTGGGAATATATATGTGCATTTCTATAATTTGGTTTTATGTTTTATGTTGTTATTAGCTCTTGAGATCGATGAGGGTTGTGAATTTCTAGGTTAACCTATCAAAAAAACAAAGTGAATTCCTAGGTATTGATGTTGATCCTCTACTCAAATTTTGTTGCTTATAATTTATAATCAGAATGATTAATAATTAAGTAGATAGTTTAGTAAATATTTTTTTCATTCTAATAAAATTTAATAAATTCAAAACAGAAATAAAATTTCCCGTGCATTGCACGGGTTAGCGACTTTTGTTGTTGGTTTGTGTGTGCTGGAAATTCGTTTGGTAGTCTTCTCTTTGATTTATGCTCTATGGAAATTTGTATTTGGTTTTGGTTTGTTAGTTTGAGTTACAGATAAATATCTCTTTGAAGGTATTGATCATCAATGTAAATTTCTCTTTCTTTTATGCAGTCTCTTGCATTGATTTTGGTTCTTGGAGCGCCTTCAAAACAAAAGGTATGTAAAGTTTTCTTATTAGTTTTAATGTTAACATATATGAGAGATATTTTGGTCAATTAGAAAAAGTTTGAGGAAACATGAAAGGAAAAAGAACTAAAGAACGCATAATCTTTAAAAAAAAAAAATAGTGACTATATTAGGCAAAGGCTTTTGGAAATTGTTGTTTTTATTTTTGGAATTCTTTACGTTCATGTGTATGTATGTATTGGGTTTAATAGAATTGGAATTATCTTCGAGATTTTGGTTTTGATTGAATAATGAAAGAAGAAGTATGTTCCAATATTTGGAGTTTTCTATATATGTGTTGTTGTAGAATTCTGTATATGTGTTTTCATTTTGAATTGTTAAATTGTTAATTCACAGTTTCATTGTTCATCTATTAATCATGAATAATAATATTATTATTTGCAACCATCATGATATGGTATTAATGATATGATCATTTCGAACTCTTTCCTTTAGAGTTTAGATAGAGTCTATTTTATGAATAATAAAAAATTTACGATTAAAAGACTTTTGAAATTAAATTTTTTTAAAAACAAATTATTGGATACGTTGGATCTTAAATGACTTCTATTAAACTCCATCCTTTATGGCATCATTAAAAAGAAAACTCATATAGATAGGTATTAGGATATTATTTGGAACTATTATAATGGACTAACGTATTACACATGGTACGGAGCTAACTATAACATCCTATGCTATAAAATAAAAATTGGGACTATGGTTGTCTTCACTTTTAGGTAAAATAGAAAATTTTTTAAATAAGTTTTAAGATATTTAAATTTCTATTTCAAAAAATTTCCTAAACATTAGATTTTATTTCAATTATTTTAATCATCTATCATAATAATTTTATATTGTAAAATAATAAAATTTATACATTACATACAATCATTACCTTCTAAATGATGGAGGATGTGGGGCCAAGAAATCCTACGACCCAGCCCACTTCGTTCCTGGGCCAAAGGCCCAAGCAAAGGAGGCACCTGAAATCCGAGGAGGAAAAGAGGAAGCCTTGGCGCAAACAGAACGGGCAGAGGACGACCCCATCATCGGGCATTCGAGAACTTGAGGAACAGGCCCGTAACGAGCAGTCACCTCCACATTAAGTGTACCTGACAACCGCCCTGGCCGCATTAATGAGGAGGGGACTTCACACTAGCGTCGCCTTGGTTGCCGCGACTCTCAAAGAGACTGACAAGGCGGCTGATGGGACAAGCACCTGAGCAAATGTCCTGATCGCTCAACAAGTGTAGGGTTAGGATTAGTTGGGTAAAGGATATATAATGTAAGGAAATCCCCAGAGAGGGGGGTTCCTCTGGGAAAAGAGGGGAGAAAAGCCTCCTCGTCCATGGTCCGAGGAGCATCCCCCAATTGTAAATTGCTCTAAGCTTTTCATTAAATAAAAAGAGAACGAAGCCCACGCCCCGTGAACGCCGGCCGGCGCCTAGACCTTCGATCCACTCTCTACAAATTCATTGTTCGGGGTTCGTTGGGCCCTTGACCCAGATCCGTTGGGCTCGGGGCACCAAAAATGCGGTCCCTACAATTGGCGCCGTCTGTGGGAAGGATTAGTGCGCCAGCCGGCGCAACGGGCGACTGTTCTAAACAGATATTCTACAAGAGATCGGTGGTGATGCAAAAAAAAAAGAGAAGAAACTGCCAAAGAAACATTGCAGAAAGATAAAGGCTCGAGACAGAAGATTCAATAACAAAAAGAAAAACTTCATATTACTTCATAAAAGGAAAATCTACAAATTACAATCAGAGGCTCAGACAGGCTTGTTTTACAACTGTTCCTACCAGCTAGTCCTACAATCAGAGGCCCAGGCGGACCCGTCCTAAAACTAGCTAGAGGGAAGTGTCAACCCGTGCCCTTACTGGCATCAAGAGAATGGGGGAGCTTGACAGTAAGCGGACGGAAGGGGGGTGAGGCTGGCTTGTTCCAAGGTCACCCACAACTCCTTTCTCGGAGCGGCTGAGCTTGAACAAAGCGAGGGGCAGATGCAGGGGCTCCGGGACGCCCTCCCCCATGATGTTCCCTTGATTTTCTCCAACCCCCACGAGCGACGGCCGTTGGAGACGGCAACACTCGGGCACCGCCCATGATGTGAGTTCGCATGTCTCCTCCGTCGGGGGTGCGCTCCAAGGAGGGACGTTAGGTACTTCAACGACATCCCTCCGGGCCACCGTGCATGGCGCCATCGGTGTCACACCTAGACTCTGCCGCACCGGAAGCCCAGTCGGGGCTGCGGCCACAATGGCTTTTGGCACGGATGTCCTCACACCCGTCCAAAGCCGCCCCATATCTCCTAACTCCGGTCACAATTCCGGCGGGGTTATTAAAGGGGCATGGGGAGCTGAAAGGTGGTGCTCTTTCTGTTTGTGTTGGGAGGCTCATGGAGTATGAGGAAACCATCCCCCCAGAAGGCTTTATATAGAGGAGGAGGGTTGGTGAGAATTAATTCACGCAGAATTCGAAAAGGGAGTTACCGAAGCGTTGGGCAATAATGAAGCCATCAAATCCCAAGGGGGCCGTAGGCCGTTGGGCTTCTGTCAATTCACGAGGCCATTAATGAAGGCGCGTCTCGTGCACCGAAGCGTCAGGCGCGGAACACGAACAGCCAAGAGACGCTTCGTGTAAGATAAAAGATGGGGCTCGAGCTGGAGGCGAGATCAACGCCACGTGTAAGATCATCACCCAACTAAAGGAGGAATCGTCCCCAGTAAAACGGTCCGAGGGCAAACCCCTACTCACGGAGAAATGAAAGTATTAGACAGAACCAAGGCTCTGCATAGTCCTCAGACTCAGACCTAAGGGGAAACTAACTACTTCAGAAGGACAAGTATTAGACAGAACCAAGGCTCTACATAGTCCTCGGACTCAGGCCTATGGGGAAACTAACTACTTCGAAATGAAAGTATTAGACAGAACCAAGGCTCTGCATAGTCCTCGGACTCAGGCCTATGGGGAAACTAACTACTTCGGAAGGACAAGTATTAGACAGAACCAAGGCTCTGCATAGTCCTCGGACTCAGACCTATGGGGAAACTAACTACTTCAGAAGGACAAGTATTAGACAGAACCAAGGCTCTGCATAGTCCTCGAACTCAGGCCTATGGGGAAACTAACCACCTCAGATGATCCTAAGCGTTAGACAGAACCAAGGCTCTGTATGGTCATTGGACTCAGGCCCACGGGGAAACTAACCACCCCAGATGATCCTAAGCGTTAGACAGAACCAAGGCACTGCATGGTCCCAGGACTCAGGCCTATGGGGAAACTAACTCCTTCAGGGGATTCTAGGTGGTAGACAGAACCAAGGCACTGCATGGTCCCAGGACTCAGACCTATGGGGAAACTAACCCCTTCAGAGGATTCTAAGTGTTAGACAGAACCAAAAGCACTGCATGGTCCACGGACTCAAGCCTACGGGGAGCTAACAACTTAGCAACTGTACCTAGGTCTTGCATGGTCTTCGGACTCAAGCCTACGGGGAGCTAACAACTTAGCAACTGTACCTAGGTCTTGCATGGTCTTCGGACTCAAGCCTACGGGGAGCTAACAACTTAGCAACTGTACCTAGGTCTTGCATGGTCTTCGGACTCAAGCCTACGGGGAGCTAACAACCTAGCAACTGTACCTAGGTCTTGCATGGTCTTCGGACTCAAGCCTACGGGGAGCTAACAACTTAGCAACTGTACCTAGGTCTTGCATGGTCTTCGGACTCAAGCCTACGGGGAGCTAACAACTTAGCAACTGTACCTAGGTCTTGCATGGTCTTCGGACTCAAGCCTACGGGGAGCTAACCACTTAGCAACTGTACCTAGGTCTTGCATGGTCCCCGGACTCAAGCCTATGGGGAGCTAACCACTCATACTGAAGGTAGCAACAAGACCAAGGCTCTGCATGGTCCTCGGACTCAGGCCTATGTGGAAATTAACTACATTGAAGAAATTCCATCTGGCCCTTAGGAAATGAGAGGTGCGTCAGAGCATACATGCCCTCTCATTATAATAGTTGACGCCGCGATTGGCCGAGATACAACTGAAGTCAAAATCACACAAGTAAAGAAAAGGCGAATGGCGTGCAAGTAGGCCAACAGGCACAACAAACAGAAAAAGAAATAAAACACGTACTTCATTAAGTCCGTAAAGGTTACATGGCGAACACCACATTACAATCTAAAAGAAAAAGATGCAAAAGACAAGAGAGGCGACAGGTTCGAGGGGCCTGTCCTGCCCACTTATTTTCCTCCCTCGGCAAGGGGCTGGACCATGGCAGCTCCAAGGCCTCCTGATCCTTGGCCAGGAGGGACAGCCTGTGAAGGCGCGGCAGGAACGACTACCTCCTCAGCGGCGGGAGCCTTAGCCTCAGAGGTGGACTTAGCAACCCCCTGGGGCGCCTCCTCAACGGGGCCTGTACCTGATTCAGCTACCTTGGGAAGGTCACTTCCTTGGGCAGGCTCGCCCGAGGGTTCAGCAATTGAGGTGTCCTCACCCGCAGCAGCGCTGGCTTCCTTTGCGGCCTCTCCGGCCTCAGCGCTACCTGGAGTCGCCTCACGGATGGCAGGAGGGTAGTACACGCTTTCCTCCTTCCACAAATCAGACGAGGCCTCAACCCCGGCCTGTCTGAGAGCCTCCCTCCAAATCTCAGCAGAGTAGCGCCTGCACAACCCGGGGACTTGATCTTTAAAGGCTGCCTCTGTCTCTGCCATCCCAGCATCATAAGCCTTCTCCTCGGCTTCCTGCTTAGCGGCCAGGGCGTCTTCTTTGCCTTGGACAGCCTCAAACTTGGCCCTAACGGCCTCATCTCTGGCCTCCTCTGCCACCCTCTTGGCTTCTTCTACAGCAGCCACCTTCTTCGGCAGATCAGCAAGCAGCTCCTTCGCCTTTTTCAGCTGCTCCTCCGCCTCGCCCAGGCGCTTTAAATGATCTTCGGCCTGCTTCTGGAAGGCGGCGAGGCCTGACAGGGCGGTATCCCGAGCACTGGCCATCGCACTCAGCTCCTCCCGGGCCTTGGCAAGATCGGCCTTAGAGTTTTTAAGGACCTGTGTGGCCTCCAGGAGTTTCACACGCTCCACGTCCATGGCCTTCCGTTGGTCATGGGCCACGTCCTCCAACCTATAAGTGGCCTGAATGGCCTGCCCAACAAGACGAGCACACGGTTAGCCAAGTTCAGAAAAGGGAGTGAAAGAACTAAAACTGGGATAGTCATAAGTGTTGAGGCATTTACCATTCCCAAGTACCTCTTGAGGCATAGGAAGACCTCTCGGCTCCTCATAGTCCCCAGCTCCGCCATGTCAGCTGGGAGTAACAGACACCTTTCCAGCGCGTCGGCCACGTACGCGCCTTCACCCTCTCTGAAATCCCTGAGGGAGGAGTCTTCCCTCAGCGGCTCCCCATGGAGCGTTAGGGAAGGAAGCCAGGCCTGCGGCTCGGGCTGGGCGTCAGCCTGCTTTTCCTGGCCTCGGGAGCCTATCTTCAGTTGTTTGGGTTGCCGCCGAGTGTCATCCCCCTCCCGTGGAGACCCGGACCTCTCCTCAGTTGACCTTTTGCTCTTATCCTTCTTCTGCTTGGGATCAGAGGGCTCATGCCTAGAAGGCAGACTCGTCTTGGACGGAGAGGGAGGAAGCCTCGACTGGGTAGGGGCCGACCTACCCTGAGCAAAACGGGTTTTAGGAGGAGGAAGCTCTGGCTTTGATTTCCCCGGCTGGCCTTCAATCAGTTCCGACAGGCTAGGTTGGGGCCTCTTCTTGTAACCCATTTCGTGCCGAGAAGAGGACTTGGACACTGAGAAGTCTGCTTCAGTCAAACTAGGGTCACCCAAATCTCCGGGAGGGTCCTCGGACTGTTGGACTTGTTCGAACACGTCAAACTCGTCCTCGGCAGGGCCAAAGTCAGCAACCTCCTCTTCCCTCTCTAAGCCTACTTCGGCGGGCTCCGAGAGTCTAAGGGAGAAGGAGGAGGGACCCGCAGGTGTTACGCCTTCTGATGTAGAGGGCACCTCGGGGAACCGAAACCCGTCCTCGGTCACGGTTATCTTTCGAAGTCGAGGATCCTTTGCTTTGATCACGTACTTCGGTGCCGCAAATGACTTGTGAGCCGGGTCGTATTTCAAGATCTGGTGAGCGGCCCTAACCTGATTGTCAGCCTCGTTCACGAAAACCTCTGCCCTCAGCACCTTTTGCAAGTCTTCCTGATTGATCAGGCTGAAGTGGCGCGTGAAGGCGTGCGGATCTGCAAGAGGAATCCCATTCACATTAGAAACCAAACGGTACAAAAAGAAATGGACGAAGTGAAAAATGGAACTGATTAGGGTCCGAGAACCCTATCCCCATCTTCCCATTGCCCCACCTGGGGTCCCCTCCGTCGTCGGGCAGTGAAGGCCATCGTGCCACTCTTCGGATACGATGAGGAAATCCTTGTTCAACCCCTTGCTGGACTCAGGGAGGCACTGAATGAGCCGGACCCTGTCATCCCTGGTCTTCAGATAGTAAGTTTCACCCTTCAAGCACTAGAGGTTATAACACCAGTTGACGTCATGGTGGGTCAACCTCAATCCCATCTTCTCGTTTAGGGCATCCACACAGCCCAGAATCCTAAAGACGTTGATGGCACACTGGGTGGGGGCTAACCGGAAGTGCGTTAGATAGCCCCTCATCACCGGCCCCATGGGTATTCTCATGCCACCCTCAACGAAAGCAACGATGGGTATCACCACCTCACCCTCCTGCCTCCGAAGGCGCCACTCGCCCTCCGCGCAATACCTCAAGCCCACGTTGGCAGGTATCTTATAATCGGCGATGAATTTCTCCATCGCCTCCTCAGTGAAGACATACTTCTTAAATATACCCATCCCAAACGATGCCTAAGCAAGCTAAGAGAGAGCAAATGAAAAAGAGGAAGTTCAAAAAGAGGAAGTTCAAAGAGAGGGAGGATGACTTACAGAAATGCGTAGGGGCTCCTCGGACCAACTTTATATGCTGGAGATGTAGACCCTTGTGTGCGAATGAACAGAGGAACCAGCTTTTCAAATGGGCATTTATACCCACCAATCGAGGGGTCGTGCGGGTTTTTCCATCCCCAACTGCCAGGCGAATCCCCACCGTTGGATCGTCATCCTCCCGTTGAACGTGGGGGGGGCACAGAGCCGCTTGGATTTAATGAAGGGAACGTCACGCCCTTCAAAGCGTCGGTAATGCATCTGGGGCAGATGAAAGGGCTCCGGAACTGACAGGGGATCAGACTTAGTGGGACGCGTGGCAGGCCCGGGGACATCAAAATCCTCCTTTCCGCCCGAGGATGCGGATAGCATGATTTTGAGGGGCTATTGTGGGGCCAAGAAATCCTACGACCCAGCCCACTTCGTTCCTGGGCCAAAGGCCCAAGCAAAGGAGGCACCTGAAATCCGAGGAGGAAAAGAGGAAGCCCTGGCGCAAACAGAACGGGCAGAGGACGACCCCATCATCGGGCGTCCGAGAACTTGAGGAACAAGCCCGTAACGAGCAGTCACCTCCACATTAAGTGTACCTGACAACCGCCCTGGCCGCATTAATGAGGAGGGGACTTCACACTAGCGTCGCCTTGGTTGCCGCGACTCTCAAAGAGACTGAGAAGGGGGCTGATGGGACAAGCACCTGAGCAAATGTCCTGATCGCTCAACAAGTGTAGGGTTAGGATTAGTTGGGTAAAGGATATATAATGTAAGGAAATCCCCCAGAGAGGGGGGTTCCTCTGGGAAAAGAGGGGAGAAAAGCCTCCTCGGCCATGGTCCGAGGAGCATCTCCCAACTGTAAATTGCTCTAAGCTTTCCATTAAATAAAAGAGAACGGAGCCCTCGCCCCGTGAACGCCGGCCGGCGCCTAGACCTTCGATCCACTCTCTACAAATTCATTGTTCGGGGTTCGTTGGGCCCTTGACCTAGATCCGTTGGGCCCGGGGCACCAAAAATGCGGTCCCTACAGAGGATATCAGAATGTAATTTGTAGATCTATTATCAAGATAACATAGATTAGATTTGTGGTGGATAGTAGATTTAATTGCTTATGTGGAACCAATGATATAAAAGAAAAATAATTTTTCTAAACAATTATATTGAATAAAATATTACTTATTTTCATTCATTTTCAAGTTATACACTTTAATAAGTCAAGTCATAAACCTTTAAGCAAAATAAATACTTTTAATTTTTATTTAACTATCCCGTGCATCGCATGGGTTAGCGACTAGTATATATATATATATATATATATATGGGGAAAATTAAATGATTTTCAAGCATATTCTAGATAAGAAAGTTAATAAATGTAAAATAATAAAGCATGAAAAAAAAAACTTTAAAAGTTATAATTAATTTTTGAAGTATAAAAGTATGAATATATTTATATACTCCTTTTTAGAGATGGCTTATTAAAATATATAATATAATAAAATATTATGAATATTAGTTATAATATAAAATAAAAGTAGTGTGGGAGGACGAGAATTCAAGAGCAGGGGCAAGTTAGAAATGTCCAATGTCAGAAGAACGAACCTTGGAAGGCATTGACAGCAAGCCCTCGGGAAAGTTGTAAAAAATTCATCACAAGCACAAGGAGGCTGCAACACTTGAGGACCCCGAGGATATTAGTGTGTCCTTGAAAGGGCTGAGGACCAATTCTGAAGACCACTGGACATAAACTGAGGAAGAGGAGGAAGATTTATTGTTAAGCATGGAAGGGAAGAATGCATATAAGGCATCCATCCCCTCCGCATTCAATGCTTTGAACCCACTTAGTTGGCCGTATTAATGTGGAAATGACTCCTGAACAGTGTCATCACAGCTCAAAGCCTGGTGCAGAAACCTTGCAATGAAGTCCTGATAGGACAAGTATCAAGGGAAATGAACCAAAACCCTCCAAGTGGAAGGCTAAGATACAACCTGGGAGATTATATAAAGCAGAAAGGCCTCTATAAAACAGGCATGAGACATTTTATGAACAGGGAGAAATATAAGATTATGATTGTAATCCAAGGACAAGTGTAATTGGCATCTCGGACCAAACCTGAGGAACATAATATAAGCCAGCCGAGGCTTTTTCTAACCAAATCTCATGTCATACAGTTATGCTAAACGTTAATCCTCTCTTTTCTAGTTAGTCCAATACATCTAAGTAAGGGTATTAAAGGTTGATTCGCATCCAACCTCTATAAATTAATTGTGTGGGAAAAAAGCAAGGTTGACTTATTTTTGCCCGCCACAATTGGCTCTGTCTGTGGGAAAATCTCCTAAGTACCCTTGAGTAGAAGCCTTCTTATTATGGCCAACCCCAGGAGAAGTGGTTCCCTAGAGTCCGTTAGGTCCCAACGGAGGGACTGGTTTGTAAATCTTGAACGAAGAAGGGACCGTGATATGGGCCACACCTACAATGAAAGAGCTCCATCTGTACATTCTGAACATACCAGTCAGCATCATGCTAGTCATAACTCGCATGACAAGGAGGTATATAATTTCAAGAGGAAAGTGGATCGGCTACACTGACGCCTCCACCGCAAGGCTCGGATAAAGGAGGAGAGGACCCCACCCTAAGCCAGAGTTCTGGCATTGAGGATAACAGAAGTTACTGACGAAGAAGCAGAACTCCACCTAGTGAGTCTTTCATATTGACATCTTGTTACACTTTTGGTGAAAGGCATCATCACAAGAGATCTAGGACTTTGCCTCGGAGAAGTGTAGGAAATGATGCCATGGGAAATACACTCCTACAAATATCACGCTCACTCCTTCACCAAACACATGGCAAGACGGATTCGGTTGAACATGTGAGCTACTTTAATCAGAGGGTGACCGTCCATTCTAAGAACAAGGCATTGATGTGCAAAGTCTTTCCCTCGAGCCTCAGCCTTGTTGCCATGAAGTGGTTTGATGGCCTTAAGGAAGGATCGATAAGCTCTTTAAAGGAGCTGATGAGGGCATTCGAAGCAAGGTTTGTAACATACAGTCGAGTTCTGAGGCCCTTAGACTTTTTGTTCTCAATGTCTATGAGAGAAGGAGAGACCCTAAAAAACTATTTCGATAGATATTAGGAGCTTTACAATGAAATTGATGGGGATTTCAAAGATGTAGCTATAAGAACCTTCAAGGTGGGTCTTCCTACGCACTCTGATCTCTGGAAGTCGCTTACCATGAAGCCTTCTCAGAGTATGCACCAGTTAATGGACTAAATTGAAGAGCACAAAAGGGTGGAGGACAATCAAAATTAGAGTAAGAAAGCCAAAGTTTTTACAACTGACTAAAGAGATAACTGGGCCAACTGGTATGGACCTTATCGTCCAAGGAGAGAGTTTTTCAACCAGGCACCCCGCTAGACCTAAATGGTAAATTCGATGTTTAAGGAGAGATCAAGAATGAGCCCTACTTTAAATGGTCCAATAGAATGGGAGGAGACCCCACCAAGAGAAATCAGAATCTTTACTGTCATTATCATCAGGATTGAGGTCATACTACGGAGGATTACAGGACTTTGCAACTCTTCTTCGATCAATTGGTTAAAGCTAGGAAGCTAAAGCAATTTTTGCACCAGCCTGCCGTCCAAGGAGGACAGCTAACGACAGTGTCTCAGAGAAATAATGTTCCTTGTTCCCTTGGAACAATCAATGTCATTTTTGTGGGTCCAAGGAGAGACCCTAGCCCTATTAGTGGGGTGATGACGATATCTCCATAGTCAAAAGTGGACGAGGAAGGTGGGCCATTTAATAAGTTCAAGCTGTAGGACCAACCAATCTTGGGATTCTCTGAGGCTAATAAGGAGGGATTCAGCCCCATGATGATGTGCATGTAGTAACTTTGCCAATCACGGAATTCAATGCCAAGATGGTAATGATTGAGTAGGGAAGCAGGCCAAGATCATGTATCCAAATTTATTCAAAAGCTTAGGACACAAGCCCGAAGACCTTAGTAAGTATGATGTCCCCTTGGTTGGATTTGATGGAAAGACCATTGTTATAAGGGGTATGATTAGGTTACTCGTTCAAATGGGAGAGGAGTTGGTGAATGCAGATTTCATTATGGTGGAGGCTTATTCACCCTATATGGCAATCTTAGCAAGGCCATGGCTTCACGCTTTGGGGGCTGTATCTTCAACTCTACATGTAAAGTTGAAGTATCCTACTGAGGGAGGAGTTGGAGAGTTGTTGGGATGCCAGACAATATATGGTGGCAGCAATTAGGCACCAAGCCTCTAAAATTGGCTCCTCGGAGTCAACTCCTACTTATAGTAGCTAGTGCTCGTCATGCCAGCCTCCTCGGATTCTTCAGTATCATGTGAGGGTTTGGATAAGATTGCCATTGACGAAGACGAGGAGAGGTACTTCCAAATTGTGTAATATCAATTTAATGAGTGAATTGCATCAGGTCTGATCTCAATCCTCATTTCTTTGTAAGTGTAAATGTAGTGAAGCAATCTAGCTTTATGTCATTTCTTCGACTTTTTGAAGCTGGGAGAGCAATAACTGTGAGAGCAAAAGAAGAAGAAGAAGAAAAAAACATGAAATGGTTCACTCCTAAGTCCTAACTCAACTTTCTATGGTGTCTCTTTGGTTACTTCGTTTCCCATATTTCTCTCATTTCCACAAGCGAACCATGTCGATTGTCGGGGAGGATGTCAACCTTAAGCATGGATTTAAAAGCTTCCAAGTGACTTGGAGTCCAAAAAATAATTGGAAGTTTAAGTCTTCAAAAATGCAATACATTGTTGTGATGAATCAATTAATTGTATGATTAATGTGGACAATAAATACCTACAAAAAAAAAGGTTCGAAAAACACACATTTAGTGTCCGTCTCAATCACAGGGTCTTTGAAGCTCCAAATTTGCAGTTTTTTTTTATCCTCTCCATTTCGAAAAGAAAATTGATAATTCATCACCTTCATGTTTAGGTTGAGTGGTTTGATCAAGTTGAGTATATGATATGGACGTTGTGCATGTAATGATTATATTCAATGGTATTATAAAATAACATGTTATATACATACCCTTCTATCAATTATTGAAAATAAGTGGCTCAAATAATAATTAACCACACAAAAGTTAACCATAAAGTTTGGCCAAGATAATACAGTTAGCCTATTTTTATATACTTATCTTTTTACTTTACATTGTTTACAACGTGACTTCTTTTTATTATGATACAATTAATTTATATTTTATTTTTTATGAAATACAATGAATTTATTTAATTTTTATAAATTTTAAACACATTATGAAAACACTAGCCTTTAAGCACGCACGTTGCATGTGATCAATGGTTCTTTTATTTTTTTGGATAAAGATTAATAATTTGCATCTATTGAAAATAAATATTTTTTTATTTTTCAAACAAATAAAAATGATAAATTTTAAAGACAAGTCATAACTATAATTTCTTTTTTAAACGTGTGTTTGAAAGTGGTATAGTGATATAGAAAAAAGTTTGGATAAAAAAAATTAGATGAATGTGAGGGGAAAGAATGCTAAACTTTAGGAGTTCTCCTAAAGTTTTTATTTTTTAAATTAGGGGTGTTTTACTTTTTATTCAAAAAAAAAAAAATGAATAAAAAATGCTAAATTTAAGGAATAAAAAGATGAATATGAAGGGGAAATAAATTCTAAATTTTAGAAGTTCTCTTTTTGAATTCAAAATGAAATTCATTATTTGACATTTATGACTTTATTTCTAAGAGAAAGTTACATTTCATTAAAGATGATATTTTTGAACTGCATAAAAATTCAGTTCAATAAATAGTATAGATATTGAAAATGAACAGTTGAATTTTAAGAATATAGTAAAAAAAAGGTATTGAAGGTTATATATTTGAGTTAATAATAAATTTTGTTGAGAAAATTTAGATAATTTTAAATGGATTGTAGGGTTTAAATGGATTGGAAACACTTTTAAATAAGCTTAAAGTAGTTTTAATTGACCAAGAAGTGGTTTAAATTATTAAAAAAATTAAATAAAATTAGAGCACTTTATTTATTAAGAATCAATGTAGACATTTTATTACTCAAACCGTGGTTAAATTAGAAGCCATAATATGCTATACTTATGTAGGTAAGGAAGTAGTCCATGTTTTCATCCCCTCTATAAATCTTAAGCTAATCTTGCTAGAGCATATGCATGCTATTTCCTCTTCTTTTAATGTATACCAAGTTATATATCTAGAGCCTTTACACCAGTTTGTGTATCTTCTATTTGGGTTGTAAATGAGCCAAACTTAGCAGAATATATAAGGATATATTTGGTAACTGTTTTTTTCACTTATTTTCTGTTTCCAAAAACTATTTTCTATTTTTGAGACTAAAAAACTTGTTTGGCAACCCAAAATAGACAGAAAACAAAAATTGTTCTCAAAACTCAATTTGTGAAGGAAACTAAAAACATACAAAAACCTGTTTTTGATTTCTAATTTTCAAAAGTCAATAACGCATTTAATTTAATGAATCTGTCTCATTTAATGAGTTAGCATTAGAGTTCAAATCCTAGTAGTAACATATTTTAGTATTTTCTATTTTTTTTTCTTCAAAAGCCTATCTTTTTAATTTCAACTAACCAAACATATTTTTGATTTCAAAAATACAAAAAAAAAAAAAAGAAAGTTTTTTCTTTATATTCCCAAAAACAAGATTTTGAAAATAGAAAACAAAAACTGTTACCAAACATAACCTTAAGTTCATATTTGTTCATTTCTTACAATTATTAGTATACTAGTCGCTAACCCGTCACATGTATGAGAAACTACCTATTTGTGAAGTAGATTAAAATAATTTTATAAAAAATTTAAGAAACTACACCACTGCATGATTTGCTCTTGTATGACTTTAATTTGTTTTACAATTTGATGAAGAAGCCATTGCTTGAACCTACAATGACTTACTAAAAATATGTCAGACAGTTTCAGATACATCAAAAAAATAACTCAAAAAATTCAAATATTAAAACCTCTGAAAGACCAAAATATATTAAAGAACCAAATGATTCACTGCTTAGAAATTATTGAAACAAAACAAAATATATATGACTAAACAATAGAGAAATATAAGAGAAAGATGAGTTACATTCAAAAAAATAATTTCAGTTATTGCAAGCTTTTTTATCTTGTAAAAAATGGTTGGAGAGAGTTTGGTGGTTCATGTATGAAAATTACTTTTTAAAAAATACATGAAAACCCATTAATTTTTTTTTTTAAAAACAAAATAGAGGAAAAGAAAACAACATAAGAAGAGCTCAAACCTCTACTCAGTTTTTTTTTAAAAAAATATTGGGGTTTGCTTTACTTTTATAGTGTTCATGATTAACCTTGTAAATTTGGAGATAAATTATCAATGTTTGAGTTTGAGTTAAAGTTTGATTTGTTGGAGAGATAGAGTTTCACTCATTATTAAGTTTGGATTAAACAAAAATAATTTTGTTTTAAAAAAATAATAATGATGAGTTTGAGTTTTAGTTGGACTTGTTACAGAGATAGAGTTTCACTCCTTGCTAAGTTTGGACTAAACAAAAATAATTTTATTTAAATATTAAAAAAAATGATAATGATAAGTTTGAGTTTGAGTTGGATTTGTTAGAGAGATAGAGTTTCAATCCTTATTAAGTTTGGACTAAACAAAAATAATTTTATTTAAATAAATTATAATTTTATTTAAATATTATACTGATATGAAAAATTGTGGGAGTTTCAGAGGTTTTGGTTTTATATATATATATATATATATATATATATATATATTAATAGACAAGTACAAATATAAAAATATTATATTATATATAGTTTAATTGAGCCTCATGTACATTTTTGTACTGGAAAATATTAACGGATGCCTTAAGGACATTGATTTAAGAGCTATTTTTAGAAACTTTTTATGAAAAAATTGATAAACTGTCTTTTTTTTTTTTTTTTGAGATACCAGACCAAGAAGCTCAGGAATTTATTCAAACTGATTAAATTTTTTAACTATTTTTTATATTTCTAATAAAAGTGAGGTCAAAACTTTCCTAATATAATTTATTAATAATTACTCTAAAGAGACCTATTAACACGATTATATTATGATTTTGACTCATTTAACAGTCAAATTTAAACTTCATGGGCCAGAATTTAGTTTAACATAAAGTACTAAGTGTTCTAACTTTGATGAAAGTAGCCGAAACTCCTTTAAAATACTGCTTCCATTATGCCCTGGTCCATTACAAACGGCACTGCCATTCTTGCAGCCATGGCTTCCATGTGATCAATGCATGGTTGGTGGCTAGCTCATCAGAGCAACCATTTTTTCTTCTTTTATCTCAGATAATTATTCCAAGACCAGTCTCATAAGTTCTACAAAAGAGGGCTCCAGAAATTTTTATTTTTATTTTTTATTTGATGAAGGGCTCCATCAAATTGGAGCACTTGAACGTTTTTATTTATTTATTTCACAACAGGTGGGCTCATAGCAGGGTAAATCGCTGGCCCAAGAAGTTTTTTTAAAGGTCTAGTGTCCGAACTTGAACTAGAGAGCTTTTAGTCAGATCCAAGACAGCCACTTTGAGACCAAATACTCAATCACTTGGCCAAGCAAATTGGGTTTGGAGCACTTGAACGTTGAAACTTGATTTTAGATGCCACTTTAGACAAATATAGTTTAATTATTTTTTTTTTGAAGAGGGAAGCTTCCTTATGATTCATTAGATGGCAATAAAGTCAAGATACACGGCTTGCACTACAGGTGGAGGGGATTCCTCCATCCAGATTACATCATGTGACTCATATTTTGCATGCCTAGCTAATAAGTGGGCTACTGTGTTGGCGCTCCTTTTAGCAAACTAAACTTGTGACCATCCAAAAGCTTGTAGCAAACAGAGCACGTCCTGCAGAATATGGCCAACACAAGATGACAGATTTCTCTTCCTCGCCAGTGCATTAATGACCGATTGGTTGTCTCCTTCAACCACCATCTCCCTAAATCCACACTCCAACGCAAACTCCACTGCACGTCTACATGCGAGAATTTCAGCTTCCTCACTGCATGAAACCGGTGGTCCCTTGCCTGAAAATGCAGCCATAACCTTGCCTCGATCATTCCGAATAATAGCTCCAACACCTGAAGCTTCTTCATCCTTAAATATCGTCACATTGAAATTTAGTTTGAACCGGTTCAGGGGTGGTGGCTTCCAACTAGTCGGGTTTGAGCTCGGTGAACTTGTGGCTAACCGGTATTGAGCATGCCGAAATTCATCAATATAGTCTTCCGCCCTTCTATTTAGAACTCCAGGTGCGTGCAGCTGTTTCCCATGTATCAAAGCATTTCTTTGATTCCAAATTATCCAAGCCTACACTAGAAATAATTCTAGCTCCTCAATAGTGAGCCTAGCCATCAGCTCCTCCCATAATTGTAACATATCCTCCGGACCTACATGGCACTTGTGCAATCTAATTGAACAACCAGCCCATATGTCTTGCGCCATACCACAGTTCCATAATGCATGGATTTCAGTTTCCGGTTCCGTCTTGCAAGCTTCACAGCGGTTGTCTGTAATGATCCTCTTCTTGGACAGGTTTACCCGAGTTGGCAGTATGCCACGGCACGCTCGCCAACCAAAGACCTTAATTTGGTTTGGTATCTTTAGCTTCCATAGGGTCTTCCACATCTCTCCTCCCACAACTCCCCTAGAACATTCAGCCCCGTTCAACTCCTTCCAAGCTTTTTGTGCCTCACGATACCCCGACTTTACCGAATACACACCTGATTTCTCACCACCCCATACCATTGTGTCAGCTATATTTCTGTAGCTTAAAGGTACATGCAAAATGGCTTTAGCATCCTCACGGTGGAACTTCTGCCAGATGACTTCATGGTCCCAACCTCTAGAATCCGGATCCATCAACTCAATAATCATCATCCTTTCTTCAATGTTGGGTGTTAGATAGAGCACTCTATTTGTAATATGGTTTGGAATCCAAGCCTCATTAAGAACCCGAATATGGCGCCCATTACCTACTCTCCAGTATGTCCCTCTTTTCAAAATGTATTTTGCTGCCATGATGCTCTTCCATGTGTAGGAGTTGTTCGGCGAGTCAGTAGCCTCCAGAAACTGACCTCGTGGAAAGTGTCAAGCTTTCAAGCATTGAAATAGCAGAGAATCTTGATCTTGCATCAACCTCCAACCTTGTTTGGCAAGCATTGCTAAATTGAATTGGTGTAGATCCTTGAATCCCATCCTTCCTTCTCTTTTTGATCTGGTAAGTTTGTCCCAGCTTAGCCAATGAATCTTCCTCTCATTCCTAACCTGTCCCCACCAAACCCGTGCACACATAGATTGAAGCTCCTCACATAATTTAACCGACAACTGAAAGACACTCATAGTATACGTTGGAATTGATTGAGCCACGGCCTTGATTAAAATCTTGTTTTTTTGCTCTTGATAGAATTTTTCCTTTCCATCCTTGAAGTTTTTTCCACACTCTATCTTTCTAAAAAGAAAAGGTGTGGTATTTACTCCTCCCTACCAAAGTTGGTAGCCTCAGATAGGCCTCAAACCTCTCCACTTTACTCACACCAAGCATGGCTTTGATCAACTCCCTTTTCTGAGATGCCGTATTGCTACTAAAATAGACTGAAGACTTCTCCATATTTATACACTGACCAGAGGCTTCTGCATATAACTTCAGAATCTACAGTATCTCCTGTGTCTCCTTCTTAGAAGCTTGACAAAATAAAAGAGAATTATCAGCAAACAAGAGATGTGAGATTTTTGGGGCTCTCCTGCAAATAGAAACTCCATGGATATGTCCCTCAATTTCTGCTTTTTGCAAAAGAGATGTGAAACCTTCTGCACATAAGAGAAATAAATAAGGTGATAAGGGATCTCCCTGCCGGAGACCTCTTGTAGGAGTAATCATACCATATGGTTTGCCATTAATCAGTACAGAAAAGGAGGTTGTGGAAATACAGCTTATCGCTCTATCAACCCAAAATCCTGGGAGACCCAATTTAAGCATATTTTGCTTCAGAAAACTCCATTCCACCCTGTTATAGGCTTTGCTCACATCCAATTTCAAAGCTAGATTCCCTGTTTTACCCTTTTTCCGGCCATGCATCGTGTGTAATGCTTCATATGCCACAAGAACATTTTTTGTGATCAATCTCCCAGGAACAAAAGCACTTTGTGTTGGAGCAATAATCTGAGGTAATACTTGTTTCAATCTGTTAGCCAACATATTTGCAATAATTTTGTAAATAACATTACAAAGGCTAATGGGTCTAAAATCAGACATTTTAATAGGATTTTTTATTTTTGGGATGAGTACAAAATAGGTATGATTTAGTTCAGGCGACATATGACCATTATTAAGAAATTCAAGAACAACAGACACAACAGTATCACCAACAATATGCCAAAATTTTTGGTAAAAAATGGCATTCATACCATCAAGTCCAAGTGCCTTAGTGGGCCCCATTTGAAATAGAGCTGCTTTTATTTCATCTTCATTGAACCCATTGGTCAACATTTGTTGCATTTCACTAGTCACCCTATTTGGTACGGCTTCAAGGCACTCCTCAATTCTTGTACACGGGCCTATGGAGAATAAATTGCTAAAGTACTGCACTGCCACGTCTGCCACACCTTCAATATCTTCCAGCCAATGATCATGTGTGTCCATAATTCCTTGGATAAGATTTTTCTGTCTGTGTTGGGATGCTTTTAGGTGAAAAAATTTTGAATTTTTATCACCATGTTTAATCCAATTAACCCTTGATATCTGGGCCCAATAAATTTCCTGCTTTCTGAGCCATTCATCCAACTCCTTACTGGCTTGGAGGAGTTCACTTCTATTATGTTGAGTTGGTGGAGCCCGATTAAGGACCTCAATTCTTTTCTGTAAGTTTTTTATTTCTTCCGTGCCTGGAGTAGTTTTAGATGCACCCCACACAAGCAACTTCGAAGCACATCCACCAATCTTCTTTCTAACTGTTTCTAAGGCCGAAGTACCTTATTCTCCATTATCCCAAGCATCCTGAATCACCTGCTCACATCCATCCCAAAGCAACCAAGCTTCTTCAAACTTAAAGCCACGTTTTCCTTTATGGCTATGTTTCAAAGGTTCCTTGTTTTGAAGAATCAGAGGCAGATAGTCTGATGTATGCGAGATAATATGAGTCACAGTAGTTCCAGGAAATTTAGACCTCCACACCTGGTTCGTAACCACTCTGTCCAGTCGTTCTTTTGTGTTAGTTGTCCCTGGTCGCCGGTTATCCCAAGTGAACGGATATCCAATGAAACCCAAGTCCACCAAGTTACAATGTTCCAAGGCTGCACGGAATGCATCCAATTGTCGGGAAAGAGCTGGTCTGCAACTTAGTTTTTCCGACGAGCTTAACATCTCGTTGAAATCACCTATACACATCCAAGCACCATCAACTAGAGAGCAAATACGAGAAAGGAGAGCCCAAGATTTATACCGTTCTTATGTTTCTGCCCACCTGTAAAAACCAGTCAGTACCCACTGAAAACCATCACTTTCAGTCACCGTCGCTGAAATTTCGTTGTCTGAGAACTTAAAAACATCGAGTCTGATATCTTCCTTCCACATCATAGCAAGTCCATCACCTAAACCCGGTTTTTTAACAACAAACTTGTTCTTATAGGGTAGTTTCTTGCACCAATAATTTACACCTTCTCTGTCCAGTCTAGTTTCCATGAGGAAACAAATAAAGGGAGCTTGTTCCTTCACTATTTTGCGAAGGTTTCGAACTGTCCAAGGGTTCCCAAGCCCTTGGCAGTTCCAGCTGAGTATTTTCATTGTTCCCGGCAAGGGTGATCATGCACCCCCGCCGATGTAGAGTCTAAATCACCATCATCAATATCAACTTTGGCTCTTTTTTGAGAGCACGTTACTGCCCCTGTTTTGTAGCTCAAAAACAGAGGATCTTCAACAGACCGTTTCCCCAATATAATCAAGCTATTAGATTTATTTGACTCATTCGGCCCAACCTCCATTCTGTTAAGCCGAGTCCACTTAGCCAGTTGTTTATTGGACCATGAAATAGACAAGCCCACTTCCTTATTTCCTTCCTCAAGCCCATTATCTTTGTCTACGTTCAAGTTAATATCCAAATCCTCCCCATGCATTAAACTCGGCACTTGTTCAGCCATGCATTTATTCACTTGCGTGATTTCCTCCGTAACAGTTGGTTGAATATCTGTAACGGCTGCGTGAATCTCGTTATTGCCAAATTCGTTTGTGCGCACGTTACTGGGAGCGAAAACCCTAGCCGCCGTCTTCACCGTTGCTCCCATCCCACTCCTCCCCGCTGCTTGGTTGCCTTTTTCTTCACCCAGCTCATCACCATGCGGATTTGCATTCCGCCGACGCGAGGGGGATCTATTTCTCCCATTGGATGCCCTTAGCCAGTCCCCGTATTGGTATTCCATATTGGTAGACTTTTTAGATTCTTCATAGTGTGCTTGACAGTGTCTGAGATCATGCCCTAGGACCCCACAAAAATGGTAGAACATCGGCAGCCTTTCATACTTGTAGTCAACTCAATGCCTCTTTCCATCCAACCCCATTAGAAATCCACCTCTACGGATGGGTTTGGAAATGGGTAACGCAACCTTAACTCGTAAGAAAAGGTTTTGTTCATCGGTCCGTCGTCGTCGTTCAACTTCCTCAACGACACCCATCTTATTCCCTATCTCCGTCACCACCTTTGAGGCCATCATATCGAAAGGCATGCCCCATATCTGAATCCACATTGATGCATGCTCCAAGACGACATTTTTAGCACTCATTCCTGCCTTCCACCGAGTAAGCATCAAAAGTTGGTTATCAAAACTCCACGGCCCCCCTCGGAGAATACGATCAAGGTCATATTCAGATAGGAACTTGAATTGAAACAGGTTGGAACCCACCTCAGATATTTGCAAGTCCTTGTCTAAGCCCCACGCTTTTCGAAGTGTATTTTTTGCAGCTTTTCGATTGTATGGCTTACACGTAAGAAATTTTCCTATCAGGCTTAATGCGCATCTATCAATTTCCTTCGATCTGTCCTCCTCCGAAACCTGTATTTCTTCTTCTTCCTTAGACGTCAACTTTAGGTTTACCATACTATTAACAACATCTTCAGCCATAATTGTTTTCTTAAGCACTAATGAACAGCCAACACAACGTGATACCAAAAGTAGTTTATGTGACAATAATTGATGGAGAAATAAAGAGGATTAGAAGGTTTAGAAAAGATGGAAAAAGCCCTAGGGAAATCCCAGGGAGATAAGACTCGTTTTCACGAGAGGGAGAGCTCCTACCGGAAGAGAGTAATCATAAAAAGTTAAATATAGTTTAATTATAATCTAATTGAATATATAAATAGATTATATTATATAGATTTATGCTAAACAGCTGTTAAGATTTATTTATCCACTAATGTAAATTACTTTGAAACTTCCTACCGCAATGGCGACATTAATCAATTGAGTTCCTTTGGTGGGATTACATATGAAATCAAAAGTCGACAAAAGTCTTGAGCACAGCACCAAATGAATAAATAACCAATTAAAACTGTCAATCTTGGCTTGTTTCGTTTTTTTATCTTTCTTACTTTGAATATTTTCTTGTACTGAGATAAGAGCAAAAGAAGAAGAAGGAAAAAAAAAAAACCCCAAAACAGTTCATTGTTTTCTTGAACTTTCAGAACATGGTAATCGAGTTTCAGCTTGAGCTTGAATTTAGTTGAATATAAATAAGTATTTTCTTGAATCGAGTTCAAGTAGTTCATAATCAGTCTATGTTCGACTATGTGCTTCTTGAATTTCCTTTTATTTTTTATGAAATACAATAAATTTTAAACATATTAGGAAAATTACTATTTTGATATCATGGTCATTGGCATTATTATTATCTGGCTTGTTATTTTTCTTTTCTTTTATCATTTAGGATAATTATTTTAAGAATAGCCTCATCAGTTAGATCCCATTAAATTGGAGCATTTGAATCTTTATTTAAGATGCCACTTTTACACAAAAGTATATTGTAATCATTTGAAAATTCCTACCGACATTAAATTTGAGTTACTTTGGCTGGATTTCAAAAGTCATGAGCAGAGCCCCACCCAATGAATAAAGCAACCAATTCTTGGCGTGTTTCGTTTTGTATCTTTCTCGCTTTGTATCAAGCTTTATGTAATTTCTGAACACCTGTTTTCTTGAACTTTTCACAGAACATAATAACTCTCTGCATTCCCAAGTTCCATCTCAACTTTCTGTGGTCTCTCTCTGGTTACTTCATTTCCCAAATTGCTCTCGTTTCCACAAGCGAACCATGTCAATTAAAGCTGTCGCTGTGACTGTCGCGGGTGCTGCCGCGGGGTCTGCTTTATCCTCTTTCTTTGGGAAAATTATTGCATAGTCCGGGACTATGCTCCCAGCCTCTCACAGAGGGGTGGGTCCCATGGTAGGTGGGTCCCACCCCTCTGTGAGAGAGAGGGAGCATAGTCCCGGACTATGCAATAAAAATCCCTTTCTTTGATAGGCTGTTTGACTACTTAAGCTCCTCTGATTTGTTGAATATCTTTTGGCAAGAGAACGTTGATGCTGATCTCAAGAAGTGGAAGAGAACGTTGCTGAAAATCCATGCTGTTCTGGAGGATGCAGAAGAGAAGCAGATGACAAGCAGGTTGGTGAAGATTTGGCTGGATGAGCTGGAAGATTTGGTTTATGATGTGGACGACATCTTGGATGAGTTTGCTACTGAAGCTTTACGACGTAAGTTGCGTGAAGAAGAACCCAGCACAAGTAAGATACGGAAGTTCATCCCTGCTTGTTGTGTGGGTTTCAATCTAAGTTCTATAAAGTTTGATGTCGGTTTGCGATCCAAGATTGAAGGAATCAATACAAGATTGCAAGAGATTGTGACAGAGAGGGAATTTCTGAAATTGAATGACGGTGCTGGGGGAAGGACTATAACAAAAACATCAAGGCTGCCCACGACTTCTATGGTTGAAGGTCAAACTTATGGCAGGGACGAAGATAAAGAGGAGATTGTCAAGTTGTTGCTCGAACCAAGTGATGCTCAACCCTCTGTGATTCCCATAGTTGGTATGGGTGGACTGGGGAAGACGACTCTTGCCCAACTAGTTTACAATGACGGTAGAGTGCGCGATTTTTTTTATTTGAAAGCATGGGTTTGCGTGTCTGAAGATTCTGACAGTCTAAGGTTGACAAAAGAAATTCTACACTCTTTCACTTCTGAATCTTGGGATAATAATAGTACTTTAGATTCACTACAAGTCAAACTGAAGGAGAAATTATCCGGGAACAGGTTCTTGCTCGTGTTGGACGATGTTTGGTGTGAAAGCTACGACAACTGGACTATCCTACGCAAGCCTTTTGAATCTGGGGCTCTAGGAAGTAAAATTGTGGTCACAACTCAAAGTTACTATGTTTCATCAAATATGGGACCTACTCCAGCCTACGAGTTGAAAGAGTTGTCACGTGATGCTTGTTTAAGTGTACTTACCCACCACGCGTTAGGGGCATCAGATTTTAGTGAGTATCCAGGACTTGAAAAATGTGGTCAAAAAATTGTAGATAGGTGCATGGGAGCACCTTTGGCAGCAAAAGCATTTGGCGGCCTTTTACACAATAAACACGATCCTCATGAGTGGGAAGATGTGTTAAATAGCAAGATCTGGGATATTCCTGAAATTTTTTCCATTCTTAAATTGAGCTACAATCGTCTCCCTTCTCATTTAAAGAGGTGTTTTGCCTATTGTTCATTATTCCCAAAGGACAATGAATTTAAGGAGAAAGATCTAGTCTTGTTATGGGTGGCAGAAGGTTTTGTTCAAAAAACGGAAGTAAAGAAGACGATGGAAGATCTTGGTGGTGATTATTTTCGTGAATTAGTCAAGAGATCATTTTTTCAACAATCAAGTAATAGAAGCAATAGTGAATCACACTTTGTCATGCATGACCTCATGCATGATTTAGCTCAATGGGCAGCTGGAGGCTTTTATTGTAGGTTGGAGGTTCAATTGGGTGGTAATAAGCAATCTGAGATTTCTACAAAGGTACGACATTTTTCTTATATTAAACATTCCAATGATTGCAACCAAAAGTTTGATGACTTGCCCAAAGATATGCATTTACGGACCTTCCTGCTGCTACCATTATATTGCGAACGCAACTTAACAAATTTTGGTGCTAAATATTGTTTGTTGCCACAATTAAGAGGCTTAAGGGTATTATCTTTGAGTGGAAATGAAATATCTGTGCTACCAATTTCAATTGGTGATTTGAAACATCTAAGATATCTCAACCTTTCTTATACTGGGATTAGAAGTCTACCAAAATCAACAAGTTCTTTGTACAACCTACAAACATTGATATTGAAAGGTTGTTCCAATCTCACAAGATTACCAAAAAAAATTGAAAATTTGGTCAATCTTCAACATCTCAATATAACAGATGCAAAATCAATTAGAAAGATGCCAGCTGGAACCGCTAAATTAAAGAGCTTACAGACACTTTGCTTTGAGAATATGTGTGAATGGCAAGATTGGATTCCTTGCAGGGTTGAGCATGAAGGATTCACTTGCTTGCGTGAGCTTTCTATCTCTAACTGTCCCAAATTAGGAAAATTGGCCCATCATCTCCCGTCATTGGAAAAACTTTTCATTTGTGCATGTGAGCAATTAGTTGTTTCAATTCTTAGTGATTCAGAGCTTCAAGAATTAAAAATTGTGGGATGTAAAGAGGTTGTGCATGAGCTTATGTCCCTTGTAACACTAGAAATTGAAATCAAATCATGCCAAAGTCCTGTAGACATCGAGTTGAAGTCTACGTTAAGGACACTAACAATCGAAGGCTGTAGTGCTTTGGAATCCTTGGAATTTGATAAGAACAGTCCATCTCTTCTTGAGCACTTGAAAATTTTTGATTGTCCATCCCTAAAAGGCGTATCAACAATAGTCGACCTAGCTGCCAAGCTTAAACACCTTCAGATTGAAAAATGCCCAAATCTAACATCTTTATCATCAAGCCACACGTTACCTATCACCCTTAAAGTCCTTAAGCTAGTGGACTGTCCAAAACTGGAGTCAATAGTAGACGAGTTAAACATGGATACGTCACTTGAAGAATTTTCAATTATATGTTGTGAAAAGCTTAGTTGCTTACCGACAGGCCTAGACAGACTCTGTCACCTCAAAAAGATTACTATACGCGACTGTAATAGTCTTATCTCTTTAGGAGATTTCCTCCCCACCAACTTGAGAAGTCTTGAAATCGAAGAATGTGAGAATCTGGTGGCCTTGCCGAACGACATGCGCCTCTACTCTCTGCAAACTTTATCAGCATGTAACTGCCCAAGGATCGTATTCGAGGATTTCCCCACCGACCTTAGAGAGCTTAAGTTGTCAGGGGCGAATCTCTGTGAGCAAGTATTTGAGTTGGGACTGGACAGACTCACGTCGCTTACATCTCTCGAGATTGCTAATGGAAAGGAAGATGGGAAGATGGTGTTGATGTTGCCTGAATCTCTCACTACCCTGAGCTTTGAAAAATTTCCAAATTTGTTATTCCTCTCCTGGAAGTTCTTTCAAAACCACTCTACACTTGAACAAATTTTCATTGGTGCATGCCATAAACTCGAGTCTCTCTCAGAGGAGTGTTTTCCTCCCTCACTTAAGCTATTTCATATTAATGAATGTCCTGTGCTGAAACAAAACTACGAGAAAGACGAAGGGATAATGTGGTCAGAGATTGCCCACATCCCTTCAGTTATAATTGATGGCGTGGAGCAGCAGATATAATTTTGCAAAAGAAAGAGATCTTCCTTCCAGGTTCAACGTTATTTCATTTCATAATATTTCAGTTCAATAACTTTTACGATTATTCAATAAAATCCTCTCTGTTCGTATATTTAAACAATATGATTTTAAAATACAAACCCTAACCCAAGCTAATTCTTGCAGTGTTGCAGTAGAGGCTAGCTTCAAAACTTGGAGGAGGTATGTAAATTTTGGCTCGTATATGTTCAATTTTTTTTCTTCTTTTAACGATTGAACTTCTGGCACCTTGAATTTTTCGCACATCCCTTATACTTGTTAGTTATTTGAATTATATGAACCCTTTATTCCTAAGGGCATATAACTGTTCGATAAAATGCCTGAAATAGATATTGTATTGTGGAATTTGAGAAGCTTTAAAATATTACTAATGATACTAAGGATCCCATTTGCACATAATGGCAGGATAATTATTGTTCCATGTAATGTGATGATTGCAGGTTATATATCATGTTGAGGAACAATGATCAGTGGAGATATGCACATAATGGCAGGATGGCATTAAAAAAAGATAATGCCTTGCATAGATGATCAAAGCACTCTTACCTGTGCTGTAGATGGCAGGTATTTCATAATATAGGGTTTGATAAAGTACTCAATCTAAATTAGCCAAAACTAATCCGGGTCATTTGTAAAATATATTTTTAGATAGTTCCAGTATTAGAAAATATTTACTTTTACAAAAGAAGAACAAACTATTTTTTAATCAACAGTTACTCTTAGTTCAAAGAGCCATCTAATAAATGACACTTTTTTCATTGGTTCCAAAGAACTTTTGGTGTGAAATAAAATATCATAGGTTCATTTTATAATTGATTTTACTGAATCAAATTCCATTAATAATTGGCTCTCAGTTTGGATGGAGAGATCCTCCATAGATGCTTGCTTTTTTTCTTATCTTATTCTTGTTATTGCAGCCACTCTTTGTAAATTCAGGAATGTGACCATATGGTCGTGATCCGTAAAGAAGAAAATGCTGGGAATCATTCTCTAAGAAGCTGTAAACGTACTCTGTGCAATTGGATACTATTTGGTGATTGTCAGGTGTGGCAAGTGTTGATCTTTGGTAGGTGGGTTTGGAGCAGATGAGGTGCGAGCTTTGTCAGACAATTTATGAAGCCTTATACTATGTACTTGTGAAAGGTGTGGCAGCTGCACTTGTTCTTATGAATATGTATGTGGTTTACAGCCTTTGTTGTGGATTGAAAACGTGAAGCTGTGAGATACATGCTATTAACATATTGTTGTGCTGTGTTCCTAATCTTCTAAGCCCTAGTTTCATCACGCTATTGGTGAATTCCCACTAATGCTAATCACCTACAGGAGCAGCAGCAATAATTGTATAAAACATATTTACACAATTGGTGCCACCCATGTGGGATGGTAGTGGACATAGGAAATTAGGTATAGTTTTAAGAGGCAATGAAACTTTCAAGCTTTTCTTTTCTAATTTTTGGTCAAAGGTTCCATATACTTAAAAGGAATTTTATTCCTAGTTTTCATTGCGGGGACTATTTAAAATATACCTTAGTGACATAAATTTTGGTCCCTTGTGTGTTTCACGTTTGTGATGAACTGTAGCTATTAAGAACCATATGAAGCCTTACTCTGTGGGTAATTGGCTTGGGAACAGAAATAGTTCATTGGCTAATGAAAATTACATAAAAGGAAAAAACTTTGTAGATTTGTCAATTCAATAAAATAAATTACTCTTTCGCAGCTACAGGCTGTGGGTGATTTAGGCTTTCAGAAACAAAGCTACCACCAAAGGCAGTGAGTGAAATCAATGCTGTGACAGTGCTTGATTATAGTAAGAAAAGGGAGCAGCTTTGTAGGGAGGCTTACTTGTTAAAGAAGGACCAAGTTATCAAGATGAGGGAAGTATTAGAGGCAGACAAGGATGGCAACTTCTGGTTTTGTAGGATGTGATAAGAGATGAAGTTGGAAAGGTTCATGCTTGTTTTGCAAGGACAGATTGGGTAATGCTGTTACTGCTGGATTCTTTAGCTGTAAAAAAAAAATCCAAATCCACTGCCTTCCTTCTCCTTTTGAGACAAGCTCTGTGGCCTTGAAGCATATGGGAATTCTAAGTGTTTTTGTGCTATCAACCGGCAAATAGCTTGAGAAACTTTTTGAAAACAGACAAAATAAAGACTGGGTGAGTGCAGGTGTTATTGGTGACCTTCAAAGTCTATTAACCAGTGTAAGAAGTGTTGGCTCTAATAGGATTGATCCCAAAATTCTTTGTCAAGTCAGGCACTATGCAAAGATAGCATCAAACTACTATATGAATATCTTTTGGTCCTCTGCTGGTAGGTAGGGGCTCTATTTTGGTCCTGTCTATATCAAACCTTTTGCTGTGTTTGTGTCCTGTCTCCTTTGTATCTAACTTATGTTTTATTTTGTGCCTAATCAAAGTTACTAGTTTACACTATATAGTAAGGGATGCGGTTGACGTGCAACCAGTTTGACCAATTTGTTGGAAGATTGTTTTTTGAAACCTTAGTTTCAGGCTCAATTATCAAACAATCTTGGCTTAAAAAATCATTCAGACAGCATTACACTTTGTGCTTGAAATCACAGCTTTTCGATCAACCCCTATGGTGAGCATGGTAATTTACTATGTAGTTAGACCATCAATATATTTTTTTCCCCTTCTAAATTTTTCTTGATAGTGTTAGCACAGAAATTTTCAGTGTTTGATTTGTTTATCTAACTTATATTCATTTCAAGTTTTCAGCTACTCTTTGATGATGGATGGTTGCATTGATGACAGGCTAATTAGTAATACCCAACATGGATTTTTGTAAGGGTCATTATAACCCAACATGGATTTTTGTAAATTTTACTAAAGCAAGATGATAGTTGTCACTGAATTTTTCATTGAAAATTTTCAGGAAAGTTTTTCATTGGTTGTACTGTTTAAAGGAGGCCAACCTGTTAATTATATATGTGCTAAACCATTGAGAACATGGAAGCAGCGAAACATTTGAACTCAGTTTGCAAGTCTGGTAATTACAAATATTTTCCTTATCTTCTTTCATGTTTAAGTATATATATGCCTTTGTCTGCTTGTTCTGCCTGTTTTCTTATTTGTCTTGGTGAATAGTACTGTGCATCCACTTCCTCACTAAATGATTTGATCTTGAATTTGTCCACAGGCATCTGCAATTCCAATAAGAGACATTTGGAAGCAAAAGTACCACAAGGCAATAAATGCTCTCTTCATATTTTTGTGGATTCCCTGCCCCTTAGTTGTACGTATCATAAACTCACTTGTAATAGAATTGCGAGGAACATTCAAAGCACCTATGCAAACTTTACCAACTTGTCTCTCCTATATGTATATATATGTATATTAAAAAAATCCACCGTTATTTGCTATCACAATATTGCAATTAAAGAATATGTTGAAAGAACAAAATCATCTTCTTTCCTCCATGCGTGTATTTAGACAATGTGACTTTTAAATTTTGAACCTCAACCTCTTATTAACTAATTCTTGTGGTGGGGCAGTAGAGGCTAGCTTCTAAACTCCTAACAGCTTTTCTTGAATTTCAAAAGTTAGAGAAATGTAAAATTTTGGATTATGTTATGTACGTTCATTTTTTCTTCTTGTTTTTGAACTTATGGCACTGAATGTTTAGCTCATCAACATCTCTTATAGTTTATAAATTATTTGAATTGTATGAACCTCTTATCCCTAAGGACATGTAGCTACTTGATGAAATGACTAAAGGAGATATTTTATCTTGGAATTTGATTGATTGCAGGTTATATATCATGTTGTGATGATTGGTGGAAATGCTCAAAATGACAGGATAGCATTTTAATAAGATGCCTGAGCAGAATGTCATTTCAACCAAAGATATCATGCTTTGCAAGGGTATTCAAGTATTGTCACCTGTGCTACAGATGGGCAGGTATTTCATTTGTTCCAAAGCACTGTCACCCCATCATTCCTTAACTTATGCTGATATTTTTTCTTAATATTTTTTAGATAGCTGTTGTATGATGAATAAGGAAGCAGGACACTTGTTCTATGACTTAATGGATTCTAATATCTTGGTTTCACTAATTTGACCATTGCTGCTTCTTAGTCTCATTTTTCACATTGTTTTTTGTTTGCTCTCAAAATTAATAATTTCCTTTCTTATGTGAACTATGGACATTTTTAATTACAACATTTCGTTCATTTTAGCTGATACATGCTCAGATTTTTGGAAGTGAAGAGCAAACTACATTTCTTGTCAAACATCAGGGACAAGCTCATAATTTTAGCTGAGACTTGCCCATATTCTGGAAATGGAATGCAAACTACTTTAATTGTTGATAATGTAGTCACATATGGAGGCGTTCCAATTGAGAATGAATTCTTTGCTCCATCAATCATTTCCTTGACTTTACTTGTTTTTGCCAATTATCCAGAACTTTTTAAAATTAGATGACCAGCTGATTCCCAGCATGGTATGCCAATGGATAGTTGTAAATGGAAGTCCCCTGGCGTTTTTGCATTGTGATTTTTAGGGGATGTCTACTTTTTTCTCCAATCAATATATGATATAGTTTGTTTTTAAAATAAAGTTTTTTCTTTTTATAATAGATTTTAAACTTGATCAACGAGGAAATCCATTGATTGAGTATGCTCTTTGGGATAAGAGTATAATTTTCATTGTGTGTGTGTGTGTTTTCCCCTTTCAGAGCTCATGACCATTTTCAAGGATTTCACAATGGAAATAAGAAAAGAGGGCCAGTAGGAGAAGGGAGGTTGGACCATAATTCATAAATATTCTTCTTAGTGTGTACCTGATCTCTATATAAAGCTGATTCCACTTCAGGTTGTTTACTATTATCACTTATTTGTATTTATGATCCTTCTTTACTTGGTTAATTCTTCAGTCACAGATTAAACCTTCCCACTATACTACCATCTATGTAACCTACTTAATAACTCCATTCAGTAAACATAAACTGAAAGGAGGGCTTTTCTGCAACTAGTAAATGAAAGAAAAATGCATTTTAGTAAGGTGTAGTTTCCCAAAGCTATGTATAAAATTGAAAAACAACACTCAAGAACCTGAATATGCAGAGTTTCAGAAACAAACGCTAATCATATGACAGATTTTAGTTTTAGACAGAAAATGGGAAACTTTCTACATATTTCTTGTTAATCTAAATTTAAGTTAATTTTGGTACGGCGGATGATTCACCTGATTATGTTCCGGTGGAAAGAACCTTCCATGCTATTATATGAACTTTAGAAGTAAAAATTCATTGCTGATGGTAGCTCTTGTTGAATACTCAAGGCATATCTTATTTGCTGACTGTATAATTTTTTCTTTTTCCATTTCTTTTCTGTTTTATTTTTAGATGTTCCTCTCCACTGGCCATTCTATGGACTGCTTGGCATTGTGGCACAATCTCCAGAGGACTTAAAGAGCAATGAGAGGAGGCATTCTGGTCTGACAGAGCCAAAAACCTAATCAACTTTTCCACCCCTATTTATGTAAATAAAAAGGTCAGTGCCCCTTTCTTGACCTTGTTCATCTTTTGAAACACCATCAAGTTAGAGATAACTTATTGAAATTTTTGTTGAATTCTTTTTTTTTTTTTTTTTTTTTAATTTTAAAAGTTTTGTCTCTTTAGTTTAGTGTATGCTATAGTACCTTCCTTCCCATATATATAACATAGCAATATAGTATTAGAAACCAAGACTCATAGTTGTAACTTAATTTTCGTTGTAAACTTTCAGGCAAGTTTTTCATAGGTAATTTGACCCGAAGGAGGCAAACCAGTTGTTGACCTAAAGTTTTATCTCTACGGATGATGATCCTTTTTCTTCTGCTATTCATGTTATTATAGCCACTCTGTGCTATTTCGAAATGTTGGAATGTGGAACACGTTTGAAGGGAAGGTTGTCATGCTTCTCATGCTCTTAACTATTACAGTCACATGATCACGATCTGTCAAGAAGCAATGGTTGGGAATCACTGTAATGAGAACCTTCTTTGTGCAATTGGATACGATTTGTAGATTGTTGGGCATGGCAAGTGGGAGTTGGTACCAAAAGAAAGAGTTGCTGGTGAGGTGTAGGCTTTGTCAGACAATTCAGAAACCTTATCTTATGTACTTATGAAAGGCGTGCACTGCACTTGTAGTTATCAGTAGCCTCTGAGGTTTGCAGCCTTTGTTGTGGAAGTGGTAGAGACAAGTTGTTAAAGAAGACATTGCTTTGCTGTGTTTGCGATTTTTAAGCTATAGTTTCGTCAAGTCCCTAGCCGAATGCCCACTAATTCTCGGCTTGCCAATTTGACATCTTCCTTTTTTCAGCTATAGCCTAGTCCTCTTTGTAATGTGACTTTAATGTTAAACATCATATGTACCATAGGGGTATTTTTAAGCTGTTTTTCACTTTTTTGGCTTCGTCTAAAAGGAAGCAAGCTTACCAGTTTACAAAATATAGTTAAGGATGCAGTTGACTTGCCACCAGTTTGACCAATGTGTTGAAATTTGTTCTTTGAAATTTTGTCTCAGCCATCAAATAATCTTGGCTTAAAATATCATTTGGACTGCATCAGACATTGTGCTTGAAATTATAACTTTAAGATCAACCATTGTTTGGACTGTAATTTACTACTCTTAAGACCATCATCATTATTTTCAAAACTTTTCCAGACAGTGAAAGCACAGAAATTTTAGCCTCTACTATGTAGTTTTATCCAACTCAATTTCATTTCAAAATTTTTCTAGACACAGAACCAGAAATGATCTCTTGCTGAATATGCAGAGTTTTTTCAAAACAAACTCTGGTTATATATATTTGTGTATATATGAAATCTAGCTAGAAATGGGGAACTTTGGCTTCTTATTTCTACTTGTTTGATCTTAATTTAAGTTAATTTCAATGTGGTGAGATGTTTCACCTTATTGTATTTAAGTGGAATAAAATTTATTGTTGATGATAAATTTGGTAGAATGCTCAAGTAAAATATATGAAATTTTCTGACTGTTTAAGCTTGCATTTTCTTTTTTCTCTTCCATTGTATTTTTCAGGTAAGATGATATTTTGGGCTTCAGAGGTCAAACAACTAACTAATTGACTTTCTTCTGTGATTGTGTAAATAAGATGTCAGTTTCTTTGATCTCATTGGTTTTTCAACAAACCAGCAAGTTAAACTCCTAAAAATTTGTGATGATAATATGTTTCCATTTCAACATATGTCTTAATTTATTGTATCTTCATTTCCATAAATGTCACATGGCTGTATAGAAAAAAAAATTAACCAAGGTCTTAGATGTCACTGAATTTTTTTTATTTGTTAACCTTCAGGCAAGTTTTTCATTGGTCATTTGACATAAAGGAGGCTAAGCAATTATATGGATGTTCTGAACCATTAAGAACATAAAAATGACAAAGCAATTCAACTAATTTTGCAAGTATGATAATCAAAAAATATTTTTCTTGTCTTCATTTCATGTTAAGTACATACACGACAATTGAAATTCAATTATTTTGATTTTGCAAGTTTCTGAATAAAACTTTTCTGATTTGATTCTCAATAAATTTAGAGAGAGAGAGAAAGAGGAAGTGCTAGAGCATTGAGAACATGGATCATTTTGCAACTTTGGTAATTACATTTTACAATATTTTTCTTGTCTTCATTTCATATTTTGTATATAAGAATGCCACTGCTCTGCTTGTTTGTTATTTCTTATTTGGCCTTGGTGAATAGTATTTTGGCTCCACCTCCTCACTAATTGATTTGATCATGATTTCCTCTACAGGCAAAGGCATCTAAATTCTACAATTGAAATTAGAGGGTTTTGGACTTCATCCACTAGCCTGTCCATCAAATATATCCCTAAACATTAATTCCAATGGTCTTTTAGAAACACACTCTCTTAGGAATCTGAAATTCTCTTGATTTTCTGAGCGTCTTATGCTATAAATTAGAAGTGATGAATTTTTTATTTTACAAACGAAAACTACTAGGGAATATGCACACTCAAAAACCTAGTATCAAAGATGTATCATTATGACAATCATATGAATGTAAAATTCATAATTGGAAACCTATATGATGATGATAATCCATTACTGTAGCACCTGTTATCTACGGTATTTCCTAATGAGAATATGAAAAGCTTGTAGAAACTGAAGAAACAAGAAACAAAAAACAAAACATTTAAGTGTTAGAATGTCTCAAGCAATTTCATGACATCTACCAATGTCACTTTGCCATCCAAAATTGAAGCATTTTTATTAAAGAAACCAACAAACTACAGCCGAAAAGAAGAGTATCACAGTTACTAAGACCAGGCTTTTGATCCGCAAGCAATGTACATGAATATTGAAGGCAATTTATATAGATTACGACAAGTACATACATACATACATACATATATATATATATATATATATATATATATATTTGAATTAGGACTTCTAACAAAGAAATGCTGCTTCTAGACAAAAAAAAAAAACAAAAGAATGGACTAAGGACTAATGCCATCTATATCAATAGACAAAAGTAAGGTCCATATGCTCAGTTATTCATCATAAAGTGTGTAGCTCTGTGCATATGTATGGGTAAAATTAAAAATAATTACAATTATATGGTTCAAATTATACATAATATTAGCTTATACTTTTTTTAAATAATACATTTCTAAAATATGCAATGATTTCTCATATATATATATATATATATATATATGATTTAGAATTTAATTGGTTTTAAACTCTTCGATTTTTTAACCCAATAATTCATTTGTTACAAAAATTAAAAGATTAGATGGACATATGACAAAAAATTGGACTCCAATTTAAATCCAATTTTGAATTGGATTTGAACTCTTTTATTTTTACATTTAATAATTCACTTGGCACAAAATTAAAAATTAAAAATTAAATGGGACACATAGCGTAAAATTGAGAATTTAATTAAAATTTAATTGAATTTTCTCTAAACTTTGGCTATTAATATGTACATAGATTAAATGAAGAGAACTTATAAATTATAGCAATTGAAAATTAAAAAAATAAAAAACAAAAAACAAATTGTATTACTCAATAAACTAATTAATAACAGACCGAGAAACAAAGGCAGGTCTAATACACACATTCACAAAGGCAGGTCTAACAAATTGAACTTATTGTTGCCGAAATTGAAAACTGAAAACACTGTAGTAAAATAATTTTTAAATGTGTAAATAGTGTCGTGGGACCCATTTTTAATATTTTTTATTGTGTGAATAGTGCATAAACAGTACATAAACAGTGCACGCACTGTTTATGTTCAGTATTTTTTTTTTGTCTCTCAAAGTCAAACAATGCGTCCAAAAAACAAAAAAAAAAAAAAAAAAAAAAAAAAGAAAGAGAGAAAACGCGTTTGCTAAAACGCGGACGCCAAATCCAAACGGCCACAAAGTTAAAAAGTAGGGAACACCATGTCAAAACATAAGGACAAAATCATTTTCCTAGGATCTATCAATCTAAGCCCCGAATTAAACGTGATTGCATGACCGCCCAGCATTGACATTGGGTCTGGGTCTCTTTTAATGGGGCTGCAACGATTGGGCCTACTCCAGCTACACCTAGGGGGACGGCCCACCTTCTATCCTCAACAATATGTAAAATTTATTTTTTACAAAAGTGACCACAATTTCCTACTAAAAATTACTTTCATACATCCATTAAAAAAAATATTATGATAAATTGGTTTTATTTTAAAAATATTTGGATGGAAAATCAAGTTTTAAATTTAAAATTATTATTTAATTTTTTTTTTAAAAAAAACACCCAATACATGGCCATCCCTACTTGGGCCTATTCCAACCTCCATGCAAATTTTTTTTTGCCTCCTTAAATACTAGCTTCGTCCCCTTTTTGTAAGGATTTATAAAACTAGGCCCACGTCTTCACTTCAATCCCCCAAAATAAAAAATAAAAAAATAAAAACTAGGCCCAATATTAACTTACTTACATTCATCTAAAAAAAAAAAAAAAAATACTTACATTACATAATCTGATATGAGTCATATATTGTCACCACGCACACTCACAAAACCAAATATTGATGATAAAGAAAACTATTAGTAGCAACATGTAATTTACTAAATAATAAATCATACAAGAGTTTAAGTTGAAAAAAGGGATTTTCTAGTTTCAAAGCATGCACCTAATACTGTAGAGCAAGAAGTTTAATATTCATGTATGCTACGTGACTAATCTGCTAAAGATAGTTCATGAGCAAGTCACATAATCCATGTTGCTTGTGAGTGGGATTTTTTTTATTTTCAAAATAACACAATTTTTCGAACAATTTCGTTAGTTAGTATCGTTTCCAAACTACTTAGGGAAATAACATCTCGAGTCTGTAAGACTCGAATTCACTGTAGCAACTCAAGTATAAGAGACTCGAGTTCCTTGTTATTTTTGTTTCCTTTTCCTTCATTCTTCATTCTCCAAAGGCCAGGCCCTTTCTCCATACACAAATCTCCAGACCAAATCAAGAACAAACCTACAAAGATGTGGGTAGAAACCTTTCTCCAAACCCAAATCAAGAACAACCTAAAGAACCCAGGAACAAACCCACAAACACCCACGGCAGAAGAATAAGAAGAATAATAAGAACACCCACCTTAGGAACAAACCCACAAACACCCACCGACGGTAGAAACCACACCCACTTTACGAACAAACCCACAAATCACAAAAATGGTTTTAGTTCGGGTTGAGAGAGATGAATTGGAGTTCGAACCACTACTGATGGTGGTGATGATGGTCGGAGGAAGAGCCAAGGAGGCTCTGCCATGGAAGTTCAAAGAGCAGAGGCGTGGGTTTGTTGTTTTTGATTGATCTGGGTTCATTGTTTTCTGTGTTGATATGCCTTTTTCTTCTTTGTTGATTTGCCTTCTTTTTTGTGATCTCTACAACTCAAGTCTTTGGATGTCTTTCTTCGTTATTGATCTCCATGACTTGAGACTCACGTTTTTGGATTTCTTGGTTTTCTTGGTTTTCTTTTGTGGAACTCGAGTCTTAGAGACTCAATTTCCACATTAATTTTCATAGAAATCGAGTCTTTGATACTTGAGTTGCTATAGTGAACTTGAGTCTAAGAGACTTGAGATGTTAGTTTCCTAAATAGTTTGGAAACGATACTAACTAACGAAATTGTTTGAAAATGGGTGTTATTTTGAAAAAAAATCCCTTATGAGTGTGTGAGTTATGGACACTTAAGTGATGTGTATGCATTAATGAATCCATTACTTTTTTTCCCATCAGCTATTGAATTTTCAAGGTGTGATTGGCCGCCTATACCTAATCCATTGGGTTTTTAAAGTGTGATTGGTCAACTAATTAGCTAAATGTTACCTCAAGGGTTCCTAAACTAAAGAGTAAGTCAAATATCTAGAACCAAAGCTATGGATTCAAAAGTTCTATTATGTGTGCAGAATGTGTCAAGAACACCACAGCACGTATCGTAAGATGGTATCTTGTTTTGATTTCATTCATAACTTTGAATATATGAAAGATAACTCTAGTGTGTGGCAATTTGGAAAAAGAGAAAAACAAGGGAAACTTGAGCAAGATGACATATGAGATGCATGAACATGAGAACATGTGAATATAATATATTTTTGAAAATTACATGTGAGATGCATAAGCATGTGAATGTATGAACATATGATTCAATCATACAAGATGATGTGTGAAATGCATAAGATGTGAGCAAATAGGTCTATCCTAGATGATATAGCAAATGCATGAGCATATGAGCTATGAGCACATAACATTTACTAGGAAAGTAATTTGCTTGAGAATTAAGCAAAACTTACCTCACTCCATAGCATAACATAGCAAACAACTCCTCATTGATTTCACTTCATAACATAGCATAGCAAACAATTTATCATTGATCTTCCACATATTTCATATAAAAGATACATTAAGGGAAAAGATTAGTGTTTTGGGGAATGGGGGGATTTTGTTGGCTTATTTTTTTAATCCTTTGGCTTAATCGATCTAAGCCACGTGTCAATCACCATTTAAAAATTCATTTTTTGAAAATTATTTTTATCTTGAAAACGGAGTTTTTTTTTTTTTTAATTGAAAAGGTAGAAATTTATTAATAATTAGTATGAAGAGTACAACACTGAGTCTTGGAGGCCATGAGTAAAGTCAAACAATGGCTTGGCTCTAGGAAAGTGAAATATTTGTGAGTTTAATGATGGTGGGCCTTCTCATTTTAGTGGGCTGATTTTTTTGGATGTGGGTCTTAAAGCTTTTAGTTGGGTTTTGTTAGTATTTTGAAGTGGGCTTTGTTTTAAGGTTTGGACTTTGGAGTGTGGTTGATTATTATTTGAATTTTAGTGGGTTTTGCTTTAACGGAGGTTTGGGCTGGCTGGGTTTTAGTGTGAATTTTTTTTTTTTTATCTTGGGCCAGTGGGACAATGAGTCTTGCTTGAAGTTGAATTGGGTGTTTAATTTTTGGGCTTTCACTTCAGATTGGACCTAAGTGTTGACGAAAACCCATATCCTCACTCACTTCGACCTAAAGAAGCTCTAACGGGTTTGTTTCTCTTCTACTCTTTAATGGAGAAATACAATCAGGTGCTATAACAAGACATACATGGAAGTACTCCTTTGGAAAAAAAGCTCATACACCACTTAAACTTTGAAGTAGTGGCCAAAACACTCCTGAACTTTTTTATTGGCCAATTTACTCCATAAACTTTACATATCTGTCAAATTAGTATTTTCAGTTAGTGTACTGTCAAAACTAACTGAACGGTCACATGAAACACACGTGAGCTTTAAAAAAAAAAACTCATACCCCTTAATTTGTAACCCACTGGATTGATGGAAAGAAGAGAAGCTAGGTCTGACTAGATTGACAGAGAACATTTCAAACGAACACATTGACCCTCTTACCAACTTGAAATCCCCACATGAACCCAACAACACACAGAAAACACCATAATCAGCGCAAACACCTTGAACCATATACTCCACAACTTGTTCAATGTTGCCTCCCCACACAAACCCATCAAATCAACATTTGGTGGGTCACTCTCATCTTCATTTTTAAGCTAATCATCGTTCATCTTTTGCTCACTGGAGTGGCGAGGGACAGAGCTATGTTATGACCGCCCCCTTCCCTAACAACACCCCATAATGTATATGTTTTTTGCCATCTCATGTCAAAAGCTAAACTAGGAGATGAAGATGAGAGAAATTTCACATTGAATGAATAGGAATAGTACAGCTCTGCGTATATATACAAGGAACAGAGCAATTGAATGAAACGAAACAAAAAGAATTAAAAACAAGCTTTTTAATTTTAACTAAAATTAAGTTCTCGTACTGCACCTTTTGGATTCTCAATACCAAAATTAGCCTAAATTATCTCTCTTAATGACCAAAATATTAGTAAAAAATCCTCCCATCCATTGACCTAAATAGTTGATAAAATATTAAAATGACCCCCCAAAAAAATTATTCTTGAAGTTGCAAATTTTTTTTTTTTTTTTTTTTTTTTTTTTTTTAAGTCCAAACTTTTGGCTTTGGCTCTATCCCTGGGAGTGGCTCTTCTTCCTATTACTCTGTGACGTGAAGAAGGTTCAGGGTGGGGTTTGTACTGAGTTTTGGTTCTTTGGCGGTGAGAGACACCACTATCATGGTGGCAATAGGACTTTGAGTTATGGGTATTGGGTAGTGCGTAGGTGTAGAGAGGTTTGCATGGTGTGGGGTTGAGAGAGAGCTGATCCAAAAATTGTGGTGCTATTCGAGGTCTCAAGTGGGAAGCGATAATGGAGTTTCTAGAGCCTTGAAGAGATAATAGAGAAGCCATCCTCTATCCGGTCAGACCTTGCTTTTCTTCTTTGTTCTTTCCATTAATCCAGCGGGTTACAAATTATGGGGAATGAGTTTTTTTTGTTAAAGCTCAAGTGACCATTCCGTTAGTTTTGACATAACACTTACTAGAAGTACTAATTTGGCAAATATGTAATGTTTATAGGGTAAATTGGCCAATAAAAAAGCTCAGGGGGTGTTTTGGCCACACCTTCAAAGTTTAAGGGGTGTATGAGCATTTTTCCCTACTCCTTTTAAGCTTTCTCTGTCTCACCTACACTAAGAGATAGTAGTAACAATGATGATAATAATGACGATCACAAGGAAAGGAACTAAGAAGAGGCTATGATGGCGTTTTTAGAGGCTGGTAAGTCAGTAGAGATTGTGCCAAAGGACTTGGCTGCGGCTATAGAAATTGGAAGGGTACTTGGGTCGATTGTTAAGAGGTTCTTTAATTTGAGCTCGCGCAAAAAGTCGGTACTGTTCTTGTGGTTGCTTTAGTTTGGTGGGTTCAAGGAGCGTTTGCTTGCTGATGATCTTTTCATGGCAAAGGTGAAAGGTCGCTTTGGCTGGAACATCTTATTCATTTTTACAGAGAATAGGTGCAATAATGGTATGTCTTAGATAATTAGAAAGGTGCAATAAAGGTTAATCTTGAATCAGAAATTCATGGAATATAAACGTCCTATGCTGCACAATGGAGCCAAACTATTTGTGGTTGGGATTGGCGCATCTTTGATTCTTTGGTAAGTGAAAACCATATATGTTTTGAAATTGTTTATATGTAGTTTTCTTTCTATAATTCTATTTAGTGGTAATATCCTTTGAATTCCTTCTAACCAGTTCTGTGCTACATAGTATGCCAAAAGAGATTTATATAGTTTGTTCCCATCTCCATGCTTCATGAATTAGAGAAATTCTAGTATCCTGAAGCACATTTTATTTATCTTGTCTCTATTTTGTAGGTATACTTTGTGAAAACATAATAGAAGTATATAGCTTCACATATTCATGATAATATACACCCGGTTTGAGAGCTGGAAACATAATGGAAGTAGAGTAATGCTATGTCACAAACATTTTATAATATTTTTACAAATTATTGATACAACAAATTTTTACTTGTTCTAATTTAGGCTCATTACTAATATCACATTATTACTTACTTATAATTATTTAGAAAATGTTAAAGTCACATCAGCAGTTTATAAAAATGTTGTAAAATAATCTATGTTTGTAGTATTACTCAGAAGTATATAGCTTCACATACTAATTTCTAAATCACCAAGACTATTTCAAGAAATGTAATTCAATAATTTTGTGGAAATTGTTTCACGGGGTTTTGGATTTGTTGACAGTTGATAAACGGCTTTGATATGTTTCATATAATGAAGTGTCCAAAATGCGTAGTGTTATGGTATTTTTAAGTTTGCTTTTATGTGGTAGAAAAAACAAGGTTGCATGTCAAAGTTTACTTGTTAGAATTATGGTTAAATAATTTAATTCACCTTTTCCTAATGACTTTACTTCCATCTTCTTGTACATAGAATGGCAACAAAAGACAGATTTTCTAGAGCAAAATTACACGACTTTCAATATTATTGTTAATAAAACTTAATTAATGATATAATGGGGAGGAGGGGAGAGAACAACTACAAATTCTCAAATCTTCTCAATTACATATTTTACAAATACACACACTTTGCACCACAAAACTTTTGTTTGGACAAAATATCAAATATAATTAGAATCTACTTACTACAAATACCATGTCATCCAACTATCCTCTTCTGCACTTTCCAAATTCACAAAGCTCATAGAAACTAAAGGCAACACAAAGGAACTAAAGGGTAAGAAGTACATCGATGAAAATTTGTCTTGTTATTATTGTTTAAACAGGTTATAGTGTTTTATCTATGGGTAAGACTTAGGTACAGTACTTAAGTGCTGTTCCTTAAGTTCCCCTCTTACGATTTTGCCACGTGGCTTTTTTTTCATAGAATGGAAGTATATTTTTTAGTTAAATAGCTACATAGCAAAATCTTAAGAAAAGAACCTAAGGAATAATACTTAAGGTATTGTATATAAGTTTTGTCCTTTATCTATTGTAGCAAAAAAATTGTTTGTCTAATTAAACTTGAGTGCATCTAACTTTTCCAAACACATTTATTTGCCAGTCCAAGAACATTTGACAAATATGTTGGAAGAGAGAGAGAGGAAATTATCACCGTTTCCAAACTTGACAAGGGGCTTGACTTTCAACATTAATCTTGAAGAAAAGTAGATACTTTCCATATTATTGAAGAACAATAAGCTTCATTATAATGGAAGAAGAAATTGATCATTCATTACAGTTAAGAATAGACTTCAAGAAAAGAACCAAGAGAGTCATGCGACCTCTTTCACTTACTGCAACCCATTGACACTGTGGGCCTACTCCTCTCTCATTGTTGAAATATTCACATTGAGTTTTTGTGCAATTTCATTAACAAGTAAGGATAACTTTTCAGTCAATAATTTGATTCAAACTAAATTTTTTAGTAGGTGAAATTTTTTTGAAATACATCAAGAGGAAAAAGCATTAATATTATAGATTAGCAATATAATTCATGCGACAACACCTATTTCCATTCAAACTCAATTGACATTACAAACATACATCCTATGAAACTGCTAAATTTCCCAAAAAATAGTAGAGAGCCCTGTTTTCTATTTTATCTTTAGACTCGAGAGACCTCAATCAGAAACACCATGCCTTCATCACTAACGTAATTTCGCTTTGAATCATCGTCGTCGCTTTCATTTTTGTTTTAGCTGGACCAAGATAACTAACAATGTCAAAGCTATGGATAGCCATAAATATGATAATGAGTAATTATTTTGACTGCCCGACATGTGGCACTGCCTTCTCACGATAGAGATTGGTCGACCTCCACTGCCAAGAAGTCCGCATAGACACTGAGTACACAGGTCGTCAATGCCTTATGTGCGGAACCTTTGCCACGTACCATCACTGACTATTCTTGCCAGAGCTATCACACCATGCTTCCTCTTCCTAATCAAGCCAATTGAATGAAAGATCTTTCTCTTCTGAAAAACTAAGATTTGCCCTTAAATATATATATATATATATATATATATATATGGGTTGGGTTCAAGTTACACCTAGTGTAACTCTAAGTAATGTTACACCACCAAATAACTTGTAATTGAATTAATATTTTGAAAATCCAACCGTTGAGTTACATGTTCAATATGTTCTTAATATGCATGCCAATTTTCATATCAATCGGATGTTATTTACCATTTGATCCATATACTCATTTTTTATGTATTATTTTAGATATTACCTCTGAAATATTTAGATATTGACCCACAAGAAAAAAAAAAATATGGACTGAAAGTATAACATCAACAACCAACAAACTCTCATCCAAAAAAAAAAAAAAAAAACGACAAACTAAAATTAACTACAAATAAAAAATAAATATGGACTGAAAACCTAAATTACAATTCCCAAATTTTTACCCTAACCTCACTCTTCCTCCATTCAACCTCATTAGCACGTCCATAACTACTAGCCTGCTATTGTTGTTCTTTTCCTCAGATCAGATCTGATGTTGCTGCTGCTGCTGTTCCTCAGATCCTTGATCACAGTCACACACGAGTCTAGTAAATCTGAGAAATTTCTCTCATCTCTCAAGTTTATATTTGTGTTTTTTTGTCTTTGCCATATTGCTCTGCCTTTGGCCCTCTACCCTCTGCGTTTTTTATGAACTGTGGTGTGTTGTGTTTGTGAGTTGTGACTTTTTATGGACTGGTGTGTTGTGTGGATCGTAGACTAGTTTGTGGCTTTGTATTGACTACTGTATAATTGTGACTTTTTGTGTGGACCGGTTAGCTGTGTTTGTAACTTTCTTTTGTTTTGGTTCTATAAAGACATAAAGTGGGACCACTAGGACAGTATGATGTGAGTACTGAACTATGATTATGAATTTGTGAGACTAGTCTTTGGTAAGTGACTTTTTTGTGAGTACTGTGATTATGAATTTGTGAGACTAGTCTTTGGTAAGTGACTTTTTTGTGAGACCAAAGTCTTTGGTCTAATTATTTTGGTTTTATCAAAAACTTTGTCTTTGTCACTTTGTGTAATGTGGCTAATATTAGTAATATATATAAACTTGTGCTTGTCTGTTTGTTTGGTTTTAGATTTTTTTTTTTTTTTTTTTTTGAGAAGTCCCTTTTTTTTTTTTTAGTTTGGCGTATAGATGTTAGTTTTTATTTTCATATATAAAAAAAAAAAAAAAAAAAACTGTTTTAAGCTTTGCCCCCCAAGTTCGAATCCTGGTTTCGTCCTTGTGCTTAAGTATAGTACCTTTACCTTGAAAAAAATTGAAAAAGTGAAAAAAAGAAAGGGAAAAAAGTGAGAACAACCTAAAGTAGGAAAATGCTATAATTATTTTTTTCTAATTAAATACTATCTTCATCCAAATTTTTTGTTAATCTTTTCTTTGAATTATTTATTCATTTCAATTCCAAAAATAGGATTTGAGGACAACCCAAAAAAATTTCATTTATTTTAAAATTATCCTTTTTACAATTAAAAAATATCATGACTATTAATTTAGCAATAGTAAATCTATACTACCACTAAGATGACTCTCTATAGTAGAATTAAAAATAGTAAGATTCATGGTTAATTGAAGATATAACAATGTGTAAAGGTCAAATGACTGTTATACGAAATTGATCTAAATAACAAATTAGTAAAAAAAAAAAAATTTGATTATAAAGAATATTATTGTTTGCGGCAACATATAATATACTAAATAAAAACATTGATATGATCCAAAGAGAAAATAAAACAAAAAACTAAAGTAATTTGAAAAATATTGCATAAGTAATGTACCCACTAACCAAAATCAACAAAGAAAATAGAGAAGTAATTTGCTGAGGAATGAAACAGAGACAGAGAGAGTGTGTGTCTCTCTGCCACCTATTGACTCTGGTTCTCTCTGGTATAAAGTTTAAATACTAATTTCATCCAAATTCTTTTGTTGCTTTATGAATTAATTCTTCTTTCACTTACTTTTTAATAATTTTTTGTTTAGGTTAATGTCTCTGATCAGGTTCATGCAATTATGCAAACTATTTATAAGGTATTTTTCCCTTGATCTGTATCAAACATAAAAAAGTAAATTTCTGTATTGTGCTGAGATCTCAGTTACTTAAAAAGTAAATTTTTATTTTTTTCATTTTGGTTCAGCACTTGCTGAGATCTCAGTTACTTAAAAGACAATCGGGACAAAGGTGGTAAAAATAATTTTTAGGCTGTGATTTGAATAAGGTCCTATAAGATTTTGATAAACTTGAATAAAAATGATTAGACCTTATATGATCAATCGGAGCATTTATATATTATTTTCTCTCATGTATTTGAACCTTATATGAACCATTAGAATAATGGTTAAATGATTAAATTCTCATTTCTTAATATCTTAAGGTTTTGGGATAAATGGTGATTTGACTTGGTATCACAGCAGGTGGTCCTAAGTTTGGATGTTGTTGTCAGCACTTCCTATCACTTAAGCTTTTGAGATCAATGGTAGTTTATTAGAAACAAAATTATACTTAATATGAACATCATGCAGGTAAGAGAAAACAGGAAGTCCCCTGCACATCTCAGGTGCCGTACTCTCAGTCTTTCTGCAATGTTTTTGGATGGATGCATGTAGGATTGAGACCTAGAGTGCTTATAACTATGATCCTTTACATTAGCTTGGTATATGAATAATTCTTACCTATTTTTGGAATCAAGGCATGAGTATCTCAGCTAGAATTTATTGTTTTTTTCTATTTACTGATGCTATATTCTCTCTCTTTCCCCATATTTGTATGGGTTGAATTAACCAAGCTTGTGAAATTATTTTGTACTTTCTAATTTTCTTTTTGAGGAATGCTATGTTGTTTATGAAACATTAAAAAAAAAAATCATGTTATGTGAACATGATTATTGTTGGAAGGTGAGGAAAGTTCTTTTTTTGAAACTAAAATTCTAATCTTGTTTTTCTTTGCTTTATTTGCAGTCTTTCATCACTCAAGATCCTAACTAAGGAGGTATGTGACTTGGGCCCCAACTATGTTCTGCAGTGGAATAGTCCAACCATCTTATCATCATTTTGTTTTTTTGATATCAAGCAGATGCATTCGATTGGTATCTATTCTTGGCTTGACCAAGTTTTTAATGCTCCTAATGCTGTTTAGGAGGTTTTGACTGGTCAATTTGGTTTGGATTGTTCAGTAAGCTCCCTTGGCTTCCTTTTTTCAATTTGTGATGTATTTGACTGTGGGCAGTTAGGGGGCTGAGCCTCATGAAGTTTGGGAGTTTGAAAATGTGGTTTATGATTATGTTTGATATCAGGAGCTTATCAATTTTTCTTTTTTCTTTTTTGAGATAACTGTTAGAAATTTTATTGATGAAAAACTATTGTATTACAAAGTATGCCCACCAGCAACCTGGTTTGCGGAGCCAAATTCCATTACAACCCATCATTTTATTTCCCAAAACCCTTAACACTGAGTTGAACCAAACCAGAACCCATAACCCAGCGAAGCCAGCATTTAGTATCTTCTTCCCCAGGCTATACTTGTGCATTTTGTAGCCTCTGATACTCCACTAAAAAACCAATAGCCTCCCTCAAAATCTGTTCTGGATGCCGCTGAAATTTCTCGAAGCAAAACTTATTTCTTGCACTCCAAATTGACCAAGACACCGTCGCCCACTGCTCTATCTCTTGCTGAGAAAATCTGTCAACCAACATCTTAAACAGAGAAAAAATCCTGGACTGTGTTCGGACATTTCTGGACTTTTCCTTGGCATAGTGCCCACACATTTCTGGCTAGCGGACACTCCCACAGCACATGTGCAACAGTTTCTGTACATTGGCAGCACAGCTCACACCATGGCTCCACCTGTACTCTGCGTCTGTGCAGATTTTCTCTAGTTGGCAGAGTATTGGAAGATGCACGCCAGAGAAAATTCCGTACCTTTGGAGGGATGTTTAGTTTTCAAATTTTCTTCCATATTGGCCGATCCAACCCAGCTCGTGAGTGCTCAGCTGGTGTGTTTTATAAGTCTCAAAGCTACCTTGTAAGCGGATTTCACCGTGAAGATTCTGTTGCGGCTTTCTTTCCACTCCTTGTCTTGGGCTATGCTGTTCTGCAACGGAATGGACAATATTTCCATCCCGGTTCTATAGGCGAATAGAGTAGAGATCTTTCCCCTATCCCACTGCTTTGCCTCAGCATCCATAAGGTTGCTCACAAGCATATTTGGCCGCTCATCCCCAAGGAAGACAGGTTTGAGGGACAGCCATCTATGCTTTGAGACTTGTATTTTTCTGCCATCTCCAACCTTCCAGACCGCCCCCTCCCAAATAATCTCTCTTGCCGCCAGCAAGCTACGCCATACATATGAGGGGTTGTGACCAAGACCTGCATCGATGAAAAAGCAATTGGGAAAATATTTTTCTTTGTATACCCTATAAAACAGAGAGTGAGTATTATGGATCAACCGCCAAGCTTGTTTAGCTAGTAAAGCTAAATTAAAAGCTTGGATATCCCTAAAACCCATTCCCCCATTTTGTTTTGGTGTGCACAACTTCTTCCAATTAATCCAATGTATTTTCTTTTCATTTTTTGTCTAACCCTACCAATATTTTGCCATGGTAGAGTTTAAAGTGTCACATAAAGACTTAGGAATTTTAAAAATCCCCATAATGTAGGTAGGGATTGCCTGAGCCATGATTTTAATCAAAATTTCCCTCCCTGCTTGTCAGATGAATTTTTCTTTCCAACCCAAGACTCTTTTTGAGATTTTTTCCCTAAGGTCCCTAAAAGTGTTGACCTTAGATTTACGCCCAACCATTGGGAGACCCAAATATTTCTCACAATCCCACATAATTCTTGCCCCCATCAATCTTTGAATATTCCTTCTAACTTCTGGTCTTGTGTTTCAGCTGAAGAAAATTGAGGTCTTTTGCCTATTTATTGCTTGGTCGGATGCCTTCTCATAGCACTTTAGTAACCGAAGGCGGTGATGGCATTCCTCCATAGTAGCCTGGCAAAAATATGAAGTTGTCATTTGTAAACAAAAGATGAGATATGCATACCCCATTGTGGCATGATAAAATACCATGTAGGCTCTTGGGTGCAATCGCCTGTCTAATCAAAGAGGATAGGCCTTCTGCATATAATAGGAACAAATAAGGAGATAATGGGTTGCCTTGCTTAATACCTCTTGATGGATTAATAAATCCCTTTGGTTCACCATTTATAAGCACTGAGTATGAAGCAGTACATATTGTTTCCATGGCTAGCTTGACCCATCTAGCTTCAAACCCCAATTTGAGCATAATGTGCCTAAGAAACTCCCACTGCACTTGATCATACGCTTTACTAATATCCAGTTTGACTGTCATTTGTCCCTTCCTCCCTGTTCTTTTATTTCTCATCCTGTGCAAAACCTCAACAGCTACTATAGTATTATCAGTGATTGGCCAGTTAGGAACAAAAGCACTTTGGGACTCTGATATAACATTGGGCAATATCATTTTTAATCTGTTTTCGAACACTTTAGAAACCAATCTGGAGATGACATTTGTAAGGCTAATCAGTCTATAATCAGCAAATGTTTTTGGCTCATTTATCTTGAGTATGAGAACAATGTGAGTGTAATTCATTTTACACAAAAAATGACCCGAATTCAAAACTGACAATACAGCTACTGTAACATCATTCCCTACAATATTCCAATATTTTTGAAAAAAGAAAGGGGACATACCATCCAGACCTAGAGACTTTGACGGATGCATTTGGAAGAGAGCTCATTTTATCTCATCAGGGGAATATGATTGGAGGAGAGTGCAATTCATATCAGGAGTGACCGCCCGATCCACCTTGTTCAATACAGCCCCCATCTCATTTGGATTTCCAGTGGTGTATAGTCTCTGAGAGTATTCCTCAGCCACCTTCTCTTTCTCTTCATCTGTTGTGCACCAACAACCCTCCCCATCCATAAAGCCAGCAATGTTATTTTTTCTCCAAGCTAGCAATGTTATTTTGTGTTCTTGTCACCTGCAAGCAGCCATATAGCACGTGACCTTTGTCTCCAAAATAGTTCCTCCTGGTATAAAAGGGCATTAATCTCATCTTTGACCCCTTGAATTGAATCTAAATTTTCTGCATCATTTATGGCCTTGAGGTGCTCCAAGACCCTTTCTTTTTCTTCTAATCTTGTCTTAAAATTGCCTATATTTTTGCTCCATGCTACCAAGGCCACACAGCACGTCCTAATTTTTGAGAAGAACCGAAACATAGGGCTGCCCATAGGAGCCTCCCTATTCCAAACTTCTTGTATGATGTTTTCACACTTCGGATGAGTCGCCCATCTCTCTTCAAACCTTTTCGAAATTTTTTTCTTCCTTCCATGTTGTATATCCCTATATAGGTTGAGTAAAATCGGGTCATGGTTTGAGTATGATGCATGGAGGTGCCTCACCTTGGCGTGTGGGAATAATTCACTCCATTCAACTATTGCACAAGCCCTATCCAATCTTTCTTGAACAAAAGCTTCACCAGGTCGACCATTCCACCATGTAAATATGTTACCTTGATACCCAATGTCCACCAATCTACAATGAACCAACGTACTCCTAAATTCCTCCATAAGCCTAGGGTGTTTTGGAAGACGCCCTTGTTTCTCCACAGAGCACAAAATTTCATTGAAATCTGCAATACATACCCACAACACATTATCTCTAGAGTGAAGGTGTTTCAAAAAACTCTATGATTCTTGCTTCCTTTGTTCCTCTAGTCTGCCATAGAAACATGTGAGTCTCCACAGAGCATGTGGGTCAGTCTTGATACGAGCATCAATGTGATTTAAGGAGTAGGTTTGGATGTCCAGATTAACCTCATCCTTCCAAAGCATGGCTAAACCCCCTACCCTACAAACATATGGAATGACTAACAAATTATCGTATCTTAAGTCTGCTTGAATCTTTTTCATCTCATCCATCGTTTGTTTTGTCTCCATCAGAAACAAAACATTGAGAGCTTGTTCCCTCACCAAGTGAGAGAGGACTGTACATATATGGAGGTTTCCAACCCCCTGCAGTTCCAACTCATGATTTTCATTGTGCTCAGCGGGGTTGAACCTTAACCTCCACCGTTTTGCATGATTGATCAATTGATGAACCCTTTGCTTTCTTCCTTTCCCCATCATTGTCTTCTTTTTCCTCAGCCACTCCTTTTCGTTTTTTTCCCACAGTCACCTTCCCCACTTCATTAGGGTTTCCCACGATTTTTTTATTTTTTATTCACTGGTCGTTCTTTTCTGTCTTCTGCCTTGCCTCCCTTTTTTTCATGTTATTTTTATCACATGTAGAGCCACGTGACTCATTAACCCCAATCCTAGCTGCTAGGGTTTTCGTGGCTAGGTCAATACTCTTTCCCTTATCCTTATCCATAAATGTGATAGGCACACTCACTAAATGTCCTCCCAAGACATCCGTTACTTGTTCCCTCTCCACATTATCTTCTGCCAGCCCCAAATCAGTAATAGCGTGATTCACGCCATCCACAATTATTCCTAATGCATTAATTCCTTCCATTGTGGTCACATTCATGTCAGTTTCCTCAAGTGTAACGCCTCCTTGGTGTGCATTGATGCTGTTTGACAGCCCTCCTTGATATTCTCGGATTGTTTGTGGCTTCGCTGTGTTCTGATTGTGGACCTCCTCTGTCTGGTGCCGTGTAGGGCTTCCTTTACTTCCTTTTGAACCTTTGGGTAGTCTACTTCCAGTCCGGAGCCACTCCTTATATGGCTTCTCTCCGTTGATTGATACACTCAGATGATGGCAGTCCCGAGCTTCATGTCCAATCATACCACAGTTGAAACACAGACCGACCAGTCGCTCAAACTGGAAGGCAATCCAAACTTTATCCCTTTCTGGACTAAGAACTGGAGCCCCCCTCTTGATTGGCTTTGCTAATGGCAATTCCACTCTAATACGTAGAAATCGTGCTTGGTTTGCTGCAATAGCTTTGCAATCCACCTCTAGGACCCTTCCAATGCTCTCACCGATATCCTTACCTGCCTCCTCATTAATGAGGTTGAACAGTAATCCCCACACTTGTACCCAGATTGGGATACATTGAAAATCCACTATATATGCTGTCATCCCTTTCTCCCATCTTTGTAGTAGCAGTAGATGGTTATCGAAGCTCTACGGACCATTTTTCATGACCCAATTCAGTTGGCTTTCCATAGAAAACTTATATTGAAAAAGGCCCTCACCAACATCAGTGATTTTCAGGTTTGGGCCAAATTTCCAAACCGACCGGAGGAGGTTCTTTATTGCTCTAATGTTAATTGGTCTCTTCGTACGAAAGTGACCCATCAGGCTCAGGGAGCATTCTTCGAGTATTTTCACGTGGTTGTCTAATCGAACCCTTATTATATCACCCTCCTCAACTATCAAGCTCATTCGTTGAATTCTGTCTATGAAGTCAGAATCCATGTTGGAAGGGAAAAACTCACCAAATTATGCTTTGACACCTTAAAAAAAACCACCCTGAGACTTTGTCACAAAGACTACTAATACTCACTAGGAAACCCCACTCACCCTGTGTTGTGGTGATGGGAAGAATTATCACCGCCCCTATAGAAGAATCATGGAAGGAATAGCCTCACCCAAGATGAGAAGAAGAGCTCCTACCTAGAGGAGAAAAAACCTTGTATTTTTTAGACACTTTAGGTATTTTAAATGCTAGATAGTTATCAATTTTTCAACTTTGCTCAGTACATAGGGTCCAAGGAAACTGATCAAAAGGCTAATGAGGTTCTAAAGATGGATATTTTGGATTGTTGGACTCCAAAAAATCACTATCGATAGTCTAAATCTAGATTTGGTAACCATTTTTCAGCTAGTGTAGACGCGGTGGGTCGCTCAAGAGCAAGGTGATTCAACCAAAGAGAGGTTTTTGGGTAATTTGGATTATTGTGAAAATTAGATTTTCCTAATCCAATTAGGGTTTAACCAAATTGGATGGAATAATATATAATTGCAACATCTAATCAGGTTTTTTTTTTTTAAACACCAATTGGGTAATAAAGACAATATAGATTTGGGTTAATCAAAGAATTAAAAACATTAAAGTTAGGACTTACGCCAAATTTGGGATTTTCGATGTTTTTAATCTCTTATTATGTCAAATTGAAGGTGCACTTATCAAATTAAGATACCTAAGAATATTCTTCTAGACAGTACTCTTCATATCATCAGAAAAAATTGCCAATGTGCTAAATTATTTTGGTTATCCATTCCTACAAACCCTATAATAATAATAAATTTTTTTATTAAAAAAAAAAAAAAAAAACAAACAAACAAACAGAGAGATAAACATAATATTTCCTTGAAAGTAATGGCACTTCACAACAATTGAAATCCAATTATTTTGATTTTGCAAGTTTTTGAATAAAACCTTTCTGATTTGATTCTCAAAAAATTGAGAGAGAGAGAGAGAGAGAGAGCATTGAGAACATGGATCATTTTTCAACTTTGGTAATTACATTTTACAATATTTTTTCTTATCTTAATTTCATATTTTGTATATAAGAATGTCACTGCGCTGCTTGTTTTGTTATTTCCTCCTCGCTAATTGATTTGATCTTGATTTCCTCTATAGGCATTTGCATTTTGCAATTCCAATTAGAGGCTTTTGGACTTCATCCACTAGCATGTCCATCAAATATATTCCGAAACACTAATTCCAATGGGCTTTCAGAAACACATCCTCTTAAGAATCTGAATTTCTCTTGATTTTTTGAGCATCTTATGCTATAAATTAGAAGCAATGAATTTTTTATTTTATAAACAAAAACTACTAGGGTAGAATTAGAAGCCTACATTAGTCTCTTTTAAATGATTACTACTCCTCCCTACATCACAGCAATTTAGTATTGTCTTTTAGTGATCAGTGATGTATGCATTACTAAAGGCTTGAACTCCCTTAACCTTTCAGCAAAATCTATTTCCTTCGATCATCTACAATTTTTTTTTTTAAATATATAAAAATTAATGATGCTAAAGTGATATTTTTATTTTCACCATACACTTATTTGGTGGTCTCTATATAACATCAAAAGTCATTCTAATGCAGTTGACATTCATAATATGCACACTTTTAAGACTCAGAATCTTTTTTTTTTTTTCACCACTCTTACTTAGTGGTCTCTATACATCAAAAGCCATTCATGAATTTGACATCTGGAATATGCACACTCTAAAACCTAGTATCAAAGATGTAGTCATTATGACAATCGTATGATTATTATGAATGTAAAATTCATGATTGGAAAGCTATATGATGATGATAATCCATTACTATATCAGCTGTTGTCTACCGTATATTCTAATGAGTATATGAAAAGCTTGTAGAAACTAAAGAAATAAGAAACAATACATTTAAGAGTTGCAATGTCTCACCATTGCGCACCCTTGGCGCAATGGTCATTCTACAAGTATTAAGTGCTTGTGAGGTGCGGGAGGAGGGACAGGAGTCGGGGTTGAAGTCTTCATAAGGGAGTTTCACACACATATACACTTAAATTAGGCTATAGTAGAATTTCTAACTTGTATTATATATATATATATAAATAAATAAAAGAGTTGCAATGTCTCAATCAATTTCATGACATCTACCCATGTCACTTTGCCATCCAAAATTGAAGCATTTTTATTAAAGAAACCAACAAACTGCAGCCCAAAAGACGAGTATCACAGTTGCTGGAATCAGGCTTTTGAACTGCAAGCAATGCTCACATTTCTCTACTGTGACAATCATTACATAAATAATGTTTTAGACACTAATTCAAATTAGGGGTGTCAATGTTCGACCCAACCCGCGAACACGACACGAACCCGACACGAGTTTTTTCGGGTTAGGGTTGGGCCTTAATGGGTTTGGGTCATAAACGGGTCAACCCGAAAACGACACGATAAGAAACGTGTCATAAGTGGGTCAACCCGCATAACCCGCAATAGACACGTTTGACACGCCAATTTATTTGGGTCAAACCCGAAATGACCCGTTTAACACAACCCGTTTAACTTGTATAACAAATAAATATTTATTCTATTTTAGATTTGTCAAATACCTTTTATATCCAACATATATTTTAAATTTAAAAAGAAAAGTGAGTAATTACAAAAATTTACAAGAGATACAATTGAAAATTGAAACTTTACAAATCCTAAATCTCTAAACCCTACAAACCCTAAACCTCTATGGCTGATAATCGTGGTCATAATCAGGAGTAGTCTACTGTTTGCTCAAATTCTTTCAATATTGATACTTAGCATTTGGCGAGTTCTAAGGATATTATATTTTTGTTGAACTATGTTATTTTATTTTTGTTAAACTATGTTATTTTGAATTTGGGTTGAAGTGTTGCACTTCTTTTGGAATGTAAAGAACTTATTTCTAGATGAATGTTATATTTTTGTTGAATTATATTATTTTGAATGTGGTTTGAAGACTTGAAGTGCATGCATTGCTTTTTGGCATGTAAAAAATTATTTCTAGATGGATGTTATATTTAATATTATGCAGGTTGAAATGGGTTGGGTTACATTCGTGTCAACCCAACCCGACTCGTTTATTAAGCGTGTCAAATGGGTTGGGTCAGGTCAACCCGCCTTATTAACAGGTCGGGTTAGGGTTGAAGGATCCTAACACGATTATTAAATGGGTCGGGTTAGGGTTGAGTCATTTAGTCGAATACCCCTACCTCGACACGACACGAACCCGACACGCTAACCCGAATTGACACCCCTAATTCAAATGGAACTATGATACGTTCAATTTATAATTTAAAAGCAAGTCACTATATGCCGGAATAGTTATGGGGCACAGGGACACAATTACATCTTCTTCTTTTTCTTTTTCTTTTTTCTTTTACTGAGTAAAAAAAAAAAAAGATGTAATTTTGTCCCTGTGCATAATGAAAGTTTCATAATTTTACGTGAATATAATTATCACCAAAAAAACTCAAACAAGCTCTTCAATCAACCGATTTTGATTTTACCTTTTAAGTTTGTGACATCAATTAAGGATTACACAATTTCATGGAACTACAGTTGAATGAATGGAAAACACCATTTTCGCTTTTAGATTCTTTAAGTTTAGTCTCAACTATTAAGAAGGCAACAACAAGACCCACATGCCCACATGGTTATCACCAGTTTCACAATCAAATTTTTGCATCTCTAAAAAAATCCCTATTCGGTCAGCATAATACTTAGTCATGAGAAAAATTCAAATTTTCTTTTCTTATTTTGTTGAAGCTAAGATAATTGGTGCTCTCACTTGATTAGAATTAAGCTTTTTGTTAAGAATTGGAGAGGAAAAGAAATAAGAGACGAAGAGGGAAAGGAAGTGAAAGAATAGAGTTGGGGAGGGGTGATCGTGAACAAAAGGGGCTTTTGCCCTTTTCGGGCAAATTAATTAGCTTTATACCCCCTTTCCCAAACTAAGTAGGGAAATGCCCTCTTTTAAAACTCGATTTATGATAAATCAAGTTAGGAAAAAAAAAATTTCTAAAGCCCTATAATGGCGTTTTAATGAGCCTATAGTGACGTTTTTAAGACCTATAGTAACGTTTTTAACTCGACTTTAATGAAATCGAGTTATAAGCAATTTTTTTTACCTATAACTAGATTTCATTGAAGTCGAGTCAAAAAACGTCACTATAGGCTCCTTAAAACGCCATTATAGGGCCTAACTCGATTTATCATAAATCGAATTTTAAAAGAGGGGCATTTCCCTACTTAGTTTGGGAAAAGGAGTATAAAGCTAATTAATTTGTCCAAAAAGGGCAAAAGCCCATTTTGTCCGGGTGATCGTAGTTCAATAGGTGCTCAAGAGGTGACTGGTGAGTAGTATTTTCAATAATTAGTTACTAATTTACCCCCCCCTTTTTTTGGAAAGAGTTTCAACTTATGACGTTTGCTATCATTTTTTATTCTTAAAATCACAATCAACCCAGAGTTAGAAAATAACATAACCATATGAATTCATAACATTCAAGTCTTTTATTGGTCTGTTTGGATATAACTTATTGTTGCTGAAAACTGATTGTTACTGAAAATACTGTAGCAAAATAATTTTTAAATGTGTAAATAGTACCGTAAGACCCATTTTTAATATTTTTTTTCTAAATAAAGTGGTTGTGGGTCTCATGAACAGTGCATGAACGGTACCAAAACAGTGCGTGAACAATGTTTTTTGTCTCATGAACAGTAACTTTTGTCCCTAAAACGCGTGAAAGCAAAAAAAGAAAAAGAAAAAAAAGAAAAAGGGGAAAACGTGCCGCAGGATTCAGTGGAATGAAGTGCTATCCAAACTGATACTATGTATATCTTTATATAAGATTAATTAACTCAAGTCATTAAAATAATGAGAAATGATATGTCTACAACATTTCTACAACATTTTTACAACAAATCTTAAGTGGCAGGTTATTATTGGTTGTTATTGTTGGGGCAAAAAAGTAATCTTAGTGTTAGTTTCAAATTTGAACCAATAACAACTAACCACCTGTGATTTGTTGTAAAAATGTTGTAAAATTATTGTAGACGTAACATCTCTCTAAAATAATACATATACAATCGCTAAAATATAGCCAATTAGTTATTTATAATCTTTACAACTTTTATTTATTCATATATCCTTTAATATATTTCAAAAGTACCTGTAATTTATTCCGTGGTATTATAAAATAAAATGTTATATAAATACCCTTCTATCAATTATAGGAAAAAAGTGGCTCAAATAATAATTAACCATACAAACACAACGGTTAACCATAAAGATTGGATGGGATATTAAGTTAGCCTAATTTTATATACTTATCTTTTTACTTTACATTGTTTACAACATGACTTCTTTTTATTATGATACAATGAATTTGTATTTTATTTTTTATGAAATACAAAGAATTTATTTAATGTTTATAAATTTTAAACAAATTATGAAAATCTATTGAAAATGAACTGCAAATTTTTTAGAATATAGTAAAAAAATTCATTTACAGTTATATATTTGAGTTAATAATAAAATTCTCTGAGAAAATTTAGATAATTAATTTTAAATGGATTGTAGGGTTTAAATAGATTGAAAACACTTTTAAATGAGTTTAAGGTTTTTTTAATTGACCAATAAGTGGTTTAAATTATTTTAAAAATTACATAAAATTAGAGAACTTTATTTATTTATTTATTTATTTATTTATTAAGAATCCATGTAGACATTTTATTACTCAAACCATGGCTAAATCAAAAGCCATATTACATTATACTTGAGTAGGTAAGGAAGCAGTCCATCTTTTCATCCCCTTTATAAATCTTTAGCTACCCTTGTAGAGCATGTCTGTGCTATTTCCTCCTCTTTTAATGTGTACCAAGCTATATCTGTTTAAAGCCTTCATACTAGTTTGTGTATCTTCTATTAGGGTTGTAAACGAGTTGAGCGAAGTAAAATATATAAAGTTCATATTTGTTCACTATTCATTTTTTTTTTTTTTTTTTTGAACAAGATCCAAGCTAGAGCTTTTCACCAAACATGATTATATGTTTAAATTTGGTTCATTTGCTTATTGAATAAGCTTGAGCTTATTTGACTATTCAAATAAGTTACATTGATACTCACCATTTCGTTAGAAATGCAAGAGCCTTTTAGTTTTGATCAGATCTCACTATCAGATTTGAATTTATTCAGTCAAATTTCATTTATAATTGGCTCTCAGTTTGGATGGTGATATCCTCCACAAATGCTTGCTTTTTTTCTTATGTTATTCTTGTTATTCTTTGTAAATTCAGGAATGTGACCATATGGTCATGATCCGTCAAGGTGTGCAATTGGATACAATTTGGTGATTGTCAGCAGTGGCAAGTGTTGATCTTTGGTGGAGGTGGTGGGTTTGGAGCAGGTGAGGTGCAAGTTTTGTCATAAAATTTGTGAAGCCTTATCCTATGTACTTGCGAAACGTGTGGCAGCTACACTTTGCAAAGTAATCTACCATAAAGGCTACACTTTGTGAAGCCTACACTTTGTAATCTACCCACAAAGTAATCTACCACCATGTTTGCAAAGTAATCTACCACAAAGTAATCTACACTTTGTGAAGCCTTATCATTATGTTTGTGTAACTTTATTGTTAATATCATCTTTGCAACCGCGAAGAATACATAGCCAGACCACCATTTAAGAAAGCAAAAGAAGAAATCAAAACAATAAGAAACACTTAAATAGAGTTCTTGAACTTTCACATAACAACTAGCTTTTAACTAATTTCATACTTGTTTGCTTCACCATCTAGCTAGTGGCAATTGAGGTATGGAACATTATGTTTCTAGCTTCTTCTTCTTTCTTTTTTTTTTTTTTTTGGGATAAAAGATAGAATATTTCTAGCTTTTGAAATTAACTAGAGCATGCGTAGGACAATGAATGGTATATGATGCAAGGATGCTTAAATATTTTAAATATATTTTGCAACAAAAAAAAAATTTACATTTTTAGAAATAAAATAATTAGTTAGCTTACCAAGGAAGCTAACTTATAAGTGCCTGGAAAAAATAAGTGCTTGAAGTAATTAAAATTGATTTGGACTTCACACACGGTGGGAATATGGATAAAATCCAAGTCTACATTAGGCTCACTATCTTAAAAGAGCAATAACTTTATAAACACAAGAATGAGCTCACTTCAAACTAATGTGGGACTTACATAAGTATTTGGAAATCACATTCACATCAACATAAATAACATCCAAATTTTGAATATTAGGAATGTGATAGAATTTATTTTTAAAGTATAAAAAATTAGCAAAAATTATTATTATAAATTTTGATCTGATAATAGGGTATTAGCGAACTAATTATAAAATTTTGAGCTCATCATACTCTTGCATTCATGTATTTTATTTATATTATTGTGGTAACCAGATTCAAAGAATCGTGTATAGGCAAACTATAAGTATAAAATATAAATCAATGCATAAAAAATTTAACTAATTTATAACTTGTCAAGAACTTTTTAGTTTAATTGATACTTTTTGGTATTTTGAAATAAGACGCTTACACACAATCCAAAACCAAACAAACAAATATTTTAGCGTTTTGTAATTGTATGGCTATTATTTCATTGGGTGTATTGGGATCCAGATGGACCTCCTTTGCTCTTTGATTTTATTGAGAGCTTGGCTACCTAATTCGTCTAAAAAAATTGGCTGTATACGTCAACCAGTTAACTCCATATATTCTTTCTTTGGATTTTTATAATAAAAATATCATTATTACCTATATAAAAAAAGAAAAGAAAAAATTGACATGGCCGCATTTTTCTTTTCTCTTCAAATTCGGAAAAACCTTACAAATTACAAGCTTAATATTTGGTAGATTATGACTCTTGATTAATTACTTCTTAAATTTTCATTTTTTTTCTTCAATAATTTGAGAGTTATATTGGAGAGGTGAAATTTGAATCTTATATGTCTTGAAAACATAAGTAAGTGCCAACCAATTGAGCTATAAGACTCTTGACTTACATTTTAGTTTTAAAAAATAAGAAGGTAAATGGTTAAGCCTATCTTTATATACTTAATTTTTTACCTTACAACTTGACTTCTTTTATTATGACACAATGAATTTACTTTTTATTTTTTATGAACTACAATGAATTTATTTAATTTTTATAAATTTAAAACATATTATGAAAATATATTGAAAATGAACTGTTGAATTTTTAAAATACAGTAAAAAAAAAATTTCATTGAAGGTTACAATTGAGTTAATAAAAAAATTTACTGAGAAAATTTAGATAATTTTAAGTGAATTGTAGGGTTTTAATGGATTGAAAACACTTTTAAATGAGCTTACAATAGTTTTAATTGAGAAAGAAGTGGTTTAAATTATATTAAAAAAACATAAAATTAGATATCATAGTCGGTGGCATTAATATTATCTCGCTCATCAAGGCAAACATTTTTCCTTTCTTTTATTATCTCTGATAATTATTTCAAGACTAGCCTTATCAGTTCCACGAAAGAGGACCCCCATTAAATTGGAGCATTTGAATTTTTATTTTAAATGCCACTTTACACAAAAGTATCTATACTATTATTTATGGGACTTCCCCTGTTTGGAATCCTATTTATTTATTTATTGTTCAAAAATACCTCTACACCCTTATCTTTAAGTAGAGACAAAACTAAAGGACAATCCAGTAAAAATACAACTTTAACTCCTACTAAAATATTGCCTAAAAAATAGGATCAGTCTTCTGTTGAATTTCAAATTGTTTTATCCACTTATAAATTAGATTTTTAAAATAAAAATAAAAATTATATATATAATAAAAATACAGTTTTTTTTTTTTTTTGCTACAAAAAAAGCCTCACTGCATGTGTGGAGTGTGTGTGATGAGGCTAAAAAATAGGACCACTCTCCTGTAGTTCTGTTGATTTTCAAATTACTTTATTTACTTAAAGATTAGATTCTCAAAATAAAAATTATATATATATATATATATATATAATAAAAACCCAGTTTTTTTGGTTTTTTTCTACAAAATCAACGTGTAATATTTGTTCATTTTTTGAAACTAGCCTCATGATAGTCCTGGTTGTATTAGTATTTCTAAATGTGTAATATTAACGAAAAAAAAATGTGTAAATTTCAAATTAAAATGAATGAAAAATTATAATACTATAAAATAAAATAAAATAAAAAAAAAAGCATGTTTGATGATGCTAGTATTCTAATTACTAATTAGAATCCAGTGGAATTATATAATAGATTATATTACATAGATTTATAGTAAATAGCTTTTAAGGTTCCGTATATCCTACTAGAAAATAGTAAAAAAATTAAAAAGAGAGAGAGAGAGAGAGAGAGAGAGAGAAACTTCGTACACCCACTGATGCAAATTATGTTCAAGAATTCCTACCCACGTTAAATGGGCAGAGAGTTGGATTCCAAAAGTCATTAAATGAGTTCCTTTGGCTGAAGCAAATTGAGTTCCTAATTCCTACGACATTAAATGAAGCAAATTGAGTTCCTTTGGCTGGATTCCAAAAGTCATGAGCGGAGCGCTGTATTCCATATGAAATGGAAGCAAAAGTCTTGAGCAGAGCCTCACCCATTGAATAAAGCAACCAATTTGATAAGTCATTCTCGGCGTGTTTTGTTTAGGTATCTATTCGTACTATTTGTGAACGGTACTATTTGGCGCGTAGCATTTTCTGAACCCGACTTTTGAAACCGCGTGAAGTAAAGTCATACATCCAGAACATTAACTGTGACAGCAAAAGAGGAAGAAAGATAAAATACCCAAAACAGTTCATTGTTTTCTTGAACTCTTCACAGAACAAAGTAAGACCCCGTTTGGATTAGCTTGTTTTCATCACTCAAACTGAGAATTGTGTGGGACCCACTGAATATTGGAGTGTTTGGCTTGATTTTCTCTCCTAGTTTTCATCACTTAAACTCAGTTTGAATTGAGTGAAAAACATGAAAACTGAAAACAGCAAAATGCTGTTTTCTATTTTCACCCCCCAAACTGAGTTTGAGTTCAGTGGCATTTCCGTGAATCTCTTGACGTCGTGGAGCCCACCCATATGACTTTTCCCATCAAATAACGTCTCTCTCTCCAGCTTTGTCACTTCTCCTTCTTCATTTTTTTTTCTTTTACCCAGAGCTCTCTCTTCTCACTAACCCAGAGAGAGAGCAAGACCAGAAAAGAAAATGGACGCTGGCAAATCGGACTGAGCCAAGACCAGAGACTAGAGATCGGTTCAGCCCAGTTCCGCCGCCCCAGCCAATGACCCAGAAAAGGAAAACCACGAGACTATGATCGCCGGTGCTGGTTCAGCCCAGTTCCGCCGCCACCATCAAAGCGAGAGCCTCGAAACACCAAGAACATGATTGCCGGAGCTGGGTTTTGATTTTGTCGCTGGTGCTGGGTTTTATTTTTATTTTGATGAATGGGTTTTGATTTTGTCGATGGTTGATGAATGGGTTTTGTTGATGGTTGATGGGTTTTGTTGATGGGTTTTATTTTGATTTTGATGAATGGGTTTTGATGGTTGCTGGGTTTGTGGTGGTGGATCGGTTTGTAGTGGTTGATGGTGGCTAGTGGCTGGGTTAGTGGTGGTGGATTGGTAATGGTTGATGGCGTCGGTGAGTGGCTGTGGGTTGAAGGGAGGGAGAAGATAGAGAGATAGAGACAGAGAGACGCGGGTAGCAACAAACCCAACAGTGGGTAGTGTCAGTGGTGGGGTCCACGGGTTTGCGGAAAAGTGGTAGAGATATGTAGCTGAGAACTCAACCCCAAACATGTGTTTTACAATTTTTGAGTGAACCTAAGTTTGAGAATTGAGTTATAAGTTTTGAGTTAGAGTTATGAGAACTGAAAACTGAGAACTGAGTTTGAGTTAGCTCTAAACCAAACGGGGCCTAACTCTCTTCACTCCCAAGTTCCAACTCAACTTTCTGTGGTGCCTCTCTGGTTACTTCATTTCCCAAATTTCTCTCGTTTCCACAAGCGAACCATGTCGATTGTCTTGGAAGCTGTCTCAAGGGCTGCTTTATTTGCTTTCTTTGATGTACTGATTGACAAGTTAAGCTCCCCTGATTTGTTGAACAACTTTCGGCGAAAGAACGTTGATGCTGACCTCAAGAATTGGGAGACAATTTTACAAGAAATCGGTGAAGTTCTAGATGATGCAGAAGAGAAACAGATAACTAAGGTGTCCGTGAAGAACTGGATGGCTGAGCTCGAAGACTTGGCTTATGATGTGGACGACAACTTGGACAAGTTTGCTACTGAAGCTTTGCGACGTAGGGTGAAAGCAGAAGAACCCAGCACAAGTAAGATACGAAAGTTCATCCCTGCTTGTTGTGTGGGTTTGAATCCAAGTTCTATCGTGTTTGATGCCAATATGGGATCCAAGATTAAAGGGATCAATGCAAGGTTAGATGGAATTGTTACACGGAAGAATAAACTGGAATTGTTACACGGAAGGAGAAGGACTAGAACAATAACATCAAGGGAACCCGAAACTTCCCTGGTTGAACCTCGTACTTATGGCAGAGACGAAGATAAAAAGGCCATTGTCAAGTTATTGCTGAGTTGTGAATCGGGCGGTGCTCAACTCTCCACGATTCCCATACTTGGAATGGGAGGACTGGGCAAGACGACTCTTGCCAAACTAGTCTACAACGACGATGAGGTGGGCCATTATTTTGTTGTGAAAGCATGGAGTTGTGTTTCTCAAGATTTTGACACTTTAAGGGTGACAAAAGAAATTCTACAAGATATAACTTCGAAGACTTGCAATGATAATGATTTAAATTTAGTTCAGCGTGAATTGAAGAAGCAATTATCTGGCAAGAAGTTCTTGCTCATTTTGGATGATGTTTGGATTGAAAACTATTCTGATTGGACTAAACTACGTCTTCCATTTGAATCTGGGGCTCCTGGAAGTAAGATTCTTATCACAACTCGGCATGCTAATGTTTCGTCAACAATGGGCGCTACTCATCCATACGAGTTGAGAGAGTTGTCAAATGATGCTTGTTTGGCCATGTTTACCCAACACGCACTGGCGGCAAAGGCTCTCGCAGGCCGTCTACGTACATACGATCGTGATGATTGGAAAAAAGTACTAAATGGCAGGATATGGGATTTGTTTGAAAAGAACACTGATGTTCCTTCAACTTTACGATTAAGCTATTGGTACCTCCCTCCAAGTTTAAAGAAATGTTTTGCCTATTGTTCACTATTTCCAAAGGATTATAAATTTGAGGAGAAAGAGCTAATCTTGTTATGGATGGCAGAAGGTTTGGTTCAAGAAACAAAAGGAGAGAAGCCAATGGAAGATCTTGGTGGTGAGTATTTTCGTGATCTACTTAAGAGATCATTTTTTCAACAATCAAGTAGTGATGAATCACTCTTTGTCATGCATGACCTCATGAATGATTTAGCTAAATGGGCAGCGGGAGACTTGTGCTATAGGTTGGAGGATCAATTGGGTGGTAGTAAAATTTCTACAAAGGTACGACATTTTTCTTATATTCTTTCAAGTAATTACATCAAAAAGTTTGATGACTTCCCCAAAGATATGCATTTACGGACTTTCCTTCTGCTATCATCAAGATTCATAGGCAACTTAACAAATTCTGATGCTATTTGTTTGTTGCCACAATTAAGATGCTTAAGGGTATTATCTTTAAGTAGATATGAAAGCTTTGAGCTACCAAGTTCAATCGGTGATTTGAAACATCTAAGATACCTCAACCTTTCTTATGCTAAGATTACAAGTTTACCAGAATCAACAAGTTCTTTATACAATCTACAAACATTGATATTGAAAGATTGTTCCAGTCTTACAAAATTACCATAAAAAATTGAAAATTTGGTCAATCTCCGACATCTCGATATTACAAATGCAAATTCAATTATAGAGATGCCAGTGGGAATGGCAAAATTAAACAGCTTACGAACACTAACTAATTTTGTTGTGGGGAAAGATAAGATAGTAGACTTGATGAATTTGGAATCTCTTAGAACACTTTGTATTTCTCACTTGGAGAACATGCTTGATGCAAGAAAGGTCAATTTAAAAGGTAAGAGGAATTTAGATACATTGGTGATGAATTGGGATGATGATTTACAAGATGCAAGAGTTGCGACAGATATTCTTGACATGTTTCGACCTCATGGAACGATGAAAACACTTTCCATTGAGGGTTATGTTGGTGCAAAATTCCCAACTTGGTTAGGAGATCCTTCTTTTTCTAATATGGTGGACCTAAGGATTGAGAGGTGTGGAAAATGCATGCTCTTACCTTCTTTTGGGCAACTACAATCTCTCAAGCGCCTTGTTATTAAGAGAATGGATGGGGTCCGGAGCGTCGGTCTTGAGTTTTATGGGGAACATTGCAAGGAACCTTTTCAATGTTTAGTGAAACTTTGCTTTGAGGATATGCATGAATGGCAAGATTGGATTTCTTGTAACCAAGAATTCCCTTGCTTGCATGAGCTTTCTATCTCTAAGTGCCCCAAATTGCAAGAAAAATTGCCCCATCATCTCCCGTCATTGGAAAAACTTTCCATTGATGCATGCAAGCAATTGGTTGTTTCAATTCCAAGCCATTCAGTGCTTCAAGAATTAATAATTTTGGGATGTAAAGAGGTTGTGCATGGGTATGTGAAGGTAGAAAAGCTAATAATAGAAAATTGTAAGGAGCTGACATCTTTATGTGAAGATGGGCTTATGTCCTTTGTAACACTAGAAATTGAAATTGAATCATGCCAAAGTCTTGTAAACATCATGTTGAAGTCTACATTAAGGACACTAACAATCAAAGGCTGTAATGCTTTGGAATCCTTGCAATTTGTGATGGATGAGGGAGGGGCTTCTTTAACTTCTTCTTTATTGATGAATGAGGAGAATCTTAGCTGCATTGGTAACAACAATGCATCTCTTCTTGAGCACTTGAAAATTTCTAATTGTCCATCCCTAAAATGCGTATCAACAATAGTCGACCTAGCTACCATGCTTAAACGCCTTGATATTGAAGAATGCCCAAATGTAACATCTTTATCATCGAGAGACACGTTACCTACAACCCTTAAATTCCTTAGGCTAGCAGATTGTCCAAAACTGGAGTCAATAGTAGACAAGTTAAATAAGGATACGCTACTTGAACATCTTTTAATTTATAGTTGTGAAAAGCTTAAGAGCTTACCGAGAGGCCTACACGAACTCTGCCACCTCAAAGAGATTGATATATACAGGTGTAATAGTCTTATCTCTTTAGGAGATTTTCTCCCCGCCAACTTAAGAAGTCTTGAAATCGAAGAATGTGAGAAACTGGAGGACTTGTCGAACAACTTGCACAACCTTAACTTTCTTCAAGATTTGTCAATACGTGACTGTCCAAGTATCATATCCTTTCCAGAAGAGGGTTTCCCCACCAACCTTACAATGCTTTGGTTGTTAGGGGCGAATCTCTGTAAGCAAGTATTTGAGTTGGGACTGCACAGACTCGCGTCGCTTACATATCTTGAGATTGGTAATGGAATTATGGATTCGTTTCCAGAAGAGGGAGATGGGAAGACGATGTTGATGTTACCTACATCTCTCACTAGACTGAGGTTTTTTAGTTTTCCAAATTTGCTATTCCTCTCTTGGAAGTTCTTTCAAAACCTCTCTGCACTTGAAGAAATTTCCATCGGTTGGTGCCGTAAACTTGCTTCAGCGACTTTATATCTCTTTTTGTGCTGTGCTGAAACAAAACTGTGAGAAAGACAAAGGGATAATGTGGTCAAAGATTGCCAACATCCCTTCGGTTATAATTGATGGCGTGGAGCAGCAGAAATAATTTTGCAAAACAGAGAGATCTTCCTTCCAGGTACAACGTTATTTCATTTCATAATATTTCAGTTCAAGAGTTTTGACGATTATACAATAAAATCCTCGCTATTTGTGTATTCAAACAATATAATTTTAAAAATTCAAACCCTAACCCAAGCTAATTCTTGCAGTAGAGGGCTAGCTTCAAAGCTTGGAGAAGGTATGTAAATTTTGGCTCGTATATGTTCAATTTTTTTGTCCTTCTTTTAATAATTGAACTTCTGGCACCTTGAATTTTTCGCTCATCTCTTATACTTGTTAGTTATTTGAATTATATGAACCCGTTATTCCTTAGGGCATATAGTTGTTTGATGAAATGCCTGAAATAGATATTGTATTGTAAAATTTGAGAACCTTTAAATATTAAGGATCCCGTTTGCACAACAGGATGATTATTGTACCATGTAATGTGATGATTGCAGGTTACATATCATGTTGAGGAACAATGATAGGTGGATATGCACATAATGGCAGGATGGCTTTTTATGAATATGATGCCTGAGCAGCATGTCATTTTAACAAAGATCATGCCTTGCACAGATGATCAAAGTATTCTTACCAGTGTTGCAGATGGCAGGTATTTCAAAATATAAGTCTGATCAAGTACTCAATCTACATTAGCCAAAAATAAATTTTCATGTAGTTCCAGTATTAGAAAATATTTACATTTACGAGCCAACCAATCAGGACAAAAGAAGAACAAACTTTTTTTTTAATCAACAGTTACTGTTAGTTCAAAGAGCCCTCTAATAAATCACACTTTTTTCATTGGTTCCAAAGCAATTTTGGTGTGCAGTAAAATATCATAGGTTCATTGTAATGTGAACAGACCTTATATTAGAATGAAATAAACTAACTTGACTATTCCAATAACTTATGTTGATCTTTACCATTTCATTAGTTTCAATCAGATCTCACTATCAGATTTGAATTTATTGAATCAAATTCCAGTAATAATTGGCTCTCAGTTTGGATGGAGAGATCCTCCATAGATGCTTGCATTTTTTCTTATGTTATTCTTGTTGTTGCAGCCACTGCTTGTAAATTCAGGAATGTGACCATATAGTCATGATCAAAAAGAAAAGGCTGGGAATCATTCTCTAAGAAGCTGTAAACCTACTGTGTGCAATTGGATACAATTTGGTGATTGTCAAGTGTGGCAAGTGTTGATCTTTGGTGGAGGTGGTGGGTTTGGAGCAGATAAGGTGTGAGCTTTGTCAGACAATTTGTGAAGCCTTATACTATGTACTTGTGAAAGGTGTGGCAGCTGCACGTGTACTTACGAATATGTATGGGGTTTATAGCCTTTGTTGTGGATCGAAAACATGAAGCTGTGAGATACATGCTGTTAAAATATTGTTGTGCTGTGTTCCAAATCTTCTAAGCCCTGGTTCCATCAAGCTGTTGGCAATGCTGTGACAGTGCTTGATTATAGTAAGAAAATGGAGCAGCTTTGTAGGGAGGCTTACTTGTTAAAGAAGGACCAAGTTATCATGATGAGGGAAGTATTAGAGGCTGACAAGGATGGAAACTTTTGGTTATGCAGGATGTGATAAGAGATGAAGTTGGAAAGGTTCATGCTTGTTTTGCAAGGACAGAATGGGTAATGCTGTTACTGCTGGATTCTTTAGCTTGCGAAAAAATTCCAAATCCACTGCCTTCTCCTCATATTGAGACAAGCTCTGTGGCCTTGAAGCATATGGGAATTCAAAGTGTTTTTGTGCTCTCAACCGGCAAATAGCTTGAGAAACTTTTTGAAATAGACAAAATCAAGACTGGGTGAGTGTAGGTGTTATTGGTGACCTTCAAAGTCTATTAGCCAGTGTAAGAAGTGTTGGCTCTAATAGGATTGATCCCAGAATTCTTTGTCATGTCAGGCACTATGCAAAGATGACATCAAACTGCTATATGAATATCTTTTGGTCCTCTGCTGGTAGGTAGGGGCTCTATTTTGGTCCTATCTAAATTGAACCTTTTGCTGTGTTTGTGTCCTGTCTCCTTTGTATCTAACTTATGTTTTGTTTTGTGCCTAATCATAGTTATTAGTTTCCACTATATAGTAAGGGATGCGGTTGACGTGGAACCAGTTTGACCAATTTGTTGGAAGATTGTATTTTGAAACCTTAGTTTCAGGCTCAGTAATCAAACAATCTTGGCTTAAAAAATCATTCAGACAGCAGTACACATTGTGCTTGAAATTGCAGCTTTTTGATCAACCACAATGGTGAGCATGGTAATTTACTATATAGTTAGACCATCAATATATTTTTCCCCTTCTAAATTTTTCTTGATAGTGTTAGCACAGAAATTTCAGCGTTTGATTTGTTTATCTAACTCGAATTCATTTCAAGTTTTCAGCTACTCTTTGATGATGGATGGTTGCATTCATGACGGGCTAATTAGTAATACCCAGCAGTACATTGATTTGTTGGATTCTAGGTGAGATGATCACATTAGCTGAATTAGGGTATCTGGTAAAAATAATAAAGACATTTTCACAGCTTCTCATCATTGTTAACTCAAAAGGCTAACTGGAATACAAAATTTTGATCAATAAGGAAGACACAAATTGAATTTCTCTCCATGGGATAATGGGTTTAATTTTGATTATGGTTTTTTTTTTCCAAACTTCTCAGAGTTCATGTCCATTTTCAGCAATTTCAGAAAAGACCTATGAAAGAAAGGCAAGAAGGAGAATAGAGGTGTTCTTTGTAATTGACAAATATTCCTCTCATTTTGCACGCTCAGCCATGTTCAGGTTATTAATAGTTTCATCTTTTTTTACTTATGATCGATCTTGATGAATTTTGAGGCACAGATTATAGTATTATACCCTTCCACTACACTACCTGAGCCATCAATTTTAACTTATTTATTAGTTCCATTGAGTTAACCTATATTATTAGGAGGTACTTTTTTTCATTTTTTGAATGAAACAAAACAGCCTATTAGCAAGGATACATTCCCTAACACGAGAATGAGATATTATTTTGAGAAAAAAAGAAAAATAAATTATATCATGGTGAATGTACGGAGTTGTCCAAAGACTAATTATATGATAGATACGAGTTTTAGATAGAAATGAGAAACTTTGGCTGCATATTTCTATTTCTTTGATCTGGATTGTAAGGGTCATTATAACCCAACATGGATTTTTGTAAATTTAACTAAAGCAAGATGATAGTTGTCACTAAATTTTTCATTGAAAATTTTCAGGTAAGTTTTTAATTGGTTTTATTGTTTAAAGGAGGCCAACCTGTTAATTATATATGTGCTAAACCATTGAGAACATGGAAAAAAATCCACTGATATTTGCTATCACAATATTGTAGTTAAAGAATATGTTTATGTAGATTACTTAATCCGACAATATACCCAAATTGAAAGAACAAAATCATCTTCTTTCCTCCATGTGTGTATTTAGACAATGTGACTTTTAAATTTTGAACCTTAACCTCTTATTAGCTAATTCTTGCGGAGGGGCAGTAGAGGCTTGCTTTTGAACTCCTAAAAGCTTTTCTTGAATTTCAAAAGCTGGAGAAATGTAAATTTTGGATTATGTTATGTACGTTCATTTTTTCTTCTTTTTTTTGAACTTATGGCACTGAATTTTTAGCTCATCAACATCTCTTATAGTTTGTAAATTATTTGAATTGTATGAACCTCTTATCCCTAAGGACATGTAGCTGCTTGATGAAATGACTAAAGGAGATATTTTATCTTGGAATTTGATTGATTGCAGATTATATATCATGTTGTGGAAGATGATGATTAGTGGAAATGCACAAAATGACAAGATAGCTTTTTAATAAGATGCCTAAGCGGAATGTCATTTCAACCAAATATCATGCTTTTGAGGATAGTCAAGCATTGTCACCTGTGCTACAGATGGGCAGGTATTTCATTTGTTCCAAATCACTGTCACCCCACCATTCATTAACTTATGCTGATTTTTTTTTTCTTTTTTTAAATATTTTTTAGATAGTTGTAGTATGATGAATAAGGAAGCAGGACACTTGTTCAATGACTTAATGGATTCTGAGATCTTGGTTTCATTAATTTAACCATTGCTGCTTCTTAATCTCATTTTTCACATTGTTTTCGTTTGCTCTCAAAAATAATAATTTTCTTTCTTTTGTGAACTATGAACATTTTTAATTACAACATTTTATTCATTTTAGCTGATACATGCTCAGATTTTTGGAAGTGGAGAGCAAACTACATTTCTTGTCAAACACAAGGACAAGCTTATAAGTTTCCTATTGAGCCTAGCAGTCCCCATATATTTCAGCTCATAATTTTAGCTGAGACTTGCTCATATTCTGGAATGGAGTGCAAACTACTTTAATTTTTTGATAATGTAGTCACATATGGAGGCTTTCCAATAGAGAATGAATTCTTTGCTCCATCAATCATTTCCTTGACTTTACTTGTTTTTGCCAATTATCCTGAACTTTTTAAAATTAGATAACCGGTTGATTTCCAGTGTGGTATGCTAATGGAAAGTTGTAAATGAAAGTCCCTTGGAATTTTTGCATTGTGCTGTTTTGGGGATCTCTCCTTTTTTATCTCATTAATATCTGTTATAGGTTGTATTTGAACTAAAGTTTTTTATTTTTATAATCAATTTTAAACTTGATCAATATGGAAGACACATTGATTGAGTTATGTTCTTTGGGATAAGAGTATAATTTTGATTGTGTGTGTGTTTTCCCCTCTCAAAGCTCATGACCATTTTTCAGGGATTTCACAATGGAAACATGGAAGGAGGCTCAGAAGGAGAAGGGAGGTTGGACCGTAATTCACAAATATTCTTCTTAGTTTGTACCTACTCTATAGGTAAAGCTGATTCCACTTCAGTTTGTTTACTATTATCACTTATTTGTATCTATTGTCCATCTTTACTTGGTTAATTCTTCAGGCACAGATTAAACCTTCCCATACTAAAAGGAGGGCTTTTCTGCAGCTACTAAATGAAACAAAAATGCATTTTAGTAAGGCCTAGTTTCCCAAAGCAATGTTTCCCAAAGCAAACAAAAATCCATATACTCAAGAACCTGAATATGCAGAGTTTCAGAAACAAACATTAATCATAAGACAGATTTGAGTTTTAGATTGAAATTGGAAACTTTCTACATATTTCTTGTTTGATCTAAATTTAAGTTAATTTTGGTATGGCAGGTGATTCACCTGATTATGTTTCATCGGAAAGAACCTTCCATGCTATTATATGAACTTTAGAAGTAAAAATTCATTGCTGATGTTAGCTCTTGTTATATACTCAAGGCATATCTTATTTGCTGACTGTTTAATTTTTTCGTTTCCATTTATTTTCTGTTTTGTTTTTCAACGTTCCTCTCCACTGGCCATTTTATGGACTTCTTGGCATCTTGGCACAATTCCTAGAGGACTTTAAGAGCGATGGAAGGAGGCATTCTGGTCTGAGAGAACAAAAACCTAATCAAAATTTTCACCTGTGTTTATGTAAATAAAAAGGTATGTGCCCCTTTCTTTGACCTTGTTCATCCTTCTATATGCCATCAAGTTAGAGATAACTTATAGAAATTTTTGTTGAATTCTATTATTTTTCATTTTCAAAGTTTTGTCTCTTTAGTTTAGTGTATGATATTGTACCTTCTTTCCCATAAATATAACATAGCAGTACAGTACAAAAAACCAAGACTCATAGTTGTCACTGAATTTTCGTTGTAAACTTTCAGGCAAGTTTTTCATAGGTAATTCGTCCTGAAGGAGGCTAACCAGTTATCAACCTAAAAGTTTTATCCCCACAAAATGCTTGAATGTGGGACTTGTTTGAAGGGAAGGTTGTCATGCTTCTCAAACTCTTAACTGTTACATTCACATGATCTTGATTTGTTAAGAAGCAATGGTTGGGAATCGTTATAATGAGAACCTGCTTTGTGCAATTGGATACGTTTTGTTGATTGTCGGGCATGGCAAGTGGTAGTTGGTACCAAAATAAAGAGTTGCTGGTGAGGTGTAGGCTTTGTCAGACAATTTAGCAACCTTAGCTTACATACTTATGAAAGGCGTGGACTGCACTTGTAGTTATCAGTAGCCTCTGAGGCAAGCCTTTGTTGTGGAAGCGGGAGAGACAAGCTGCTAAAGAAGACATTGCTTTGCTGCGTTTGCAATTTTTAAGCTATGGTTTCGTCAAAGTCCCTGGTTGAATGCTCACTAATGCTCGTTGGCTTGCCAATTCTACAGCTTCCTCTTTCTGCATATAGCCTGGTCCTCTTTGTGATGTTACTTTTATGTTAAACACCATATGTTCTATTGAGGTATTTTAAGCTGTTTTTTGGCTTCGTCTAAAAAGAAGTAAGCTTACCAATTTACAAAATATAGTTAAGGATGCAGTTGACTTGTATCAAGTTTGATCGATGTGTGGAAATTTGTTCTTTGAAATTTTGTCTCAACCATCAAATAATCTTGTCTTAAAGAATCATTTGGACTGAATCAAACATTGTGCTTGGAAATATAACTTTAAGAGCTACCACTTTGATTGGTACTATAATTTACTACTGGAATATTTAGTAAGACCATCATCATTATTTTCAAAAAATTTCTAGACAATTAAAGGAGAAATTTTAGCCTCTACTATGTAGTTTATCTAACTCAATTTCATTTCAAAATTTAAACACCTTTATGCTTGAATGCTGCAAGTAAAATGTGCGTATTAACTAGCCTTATATTGATTTATTCTATTATTGCCGATATGGTCACATTAGCTGAATTTGAGGATCGGGTAATGAAAACTTTTGTCATGGTTTCCTATTATTGTTGACTTTTAAGGTCAGCTAAAACACAAAAGTTGATTGACGAGAAAGACACATTGATTGAATTATGTTAATTGGGAACCCGAAATAATCTTCACTACCACTATATAATCTTTATAAGTACAATTTATTGTTGATGATAAATCTGGTAGATTGCTCAAGTAAAATATATGAAATTTTCTGCCTGTTAGCTTTCATTTTCTCTTTTCTTCCATTTTATTTTCAGGAAAGACGATATTTTGGGCTTCAGAGGTCATATAACTAACTAATTGACTTTTCTTCTATGATCATGTGAATAAAAATGTCAGTTTCATTGATCTCATTAGTCTTTCCAAAAACCAGCAAGTTAGAGTTAAACTCCTAGAATTTTGTGATGATAATATGTTTCCATTTTCAACGTATTGTCTCTGATTTAATGTATGCTATGGTATCTTCATTAATGTAAATGTCCCATGGCTGTATAGAAAACAAAATTAACCAAGGTCTTAGACGTCACTGATCTTTTATTTGTTAACCTTCAGGCAAGTTTTTCATTGGTCCTTTGTCCTAAAGGGAGCTAAGCAATTATATGGATGTTCTGAACCATTAAGAACATAGAAATGACAAAGCAATTCAACTAATTTTGCAAGTATGATAATCACAAATATTTTTCTTGTCTTCATTTCATGTAAAGTACATACACGCTACTGCTCAGCTAATTCTATTGTTTCTCTTTTGGTCCTCGTGAAAATAGTATAGTGCCTCCACTTCCCTGCCAATTGATTTGGTCCTGGAATTCTCAAGAAGCATATGCAATTACTAGAAGAGTCTTATTTATTAGAAGTAAAAAGTGTCATAGTATCAAACTTTACCTACTTGTAAATGACTAAATGGTAATATCTTGCCTTCACAGCTTCATATATGATGGAATAGTCATTTCTTTAGAATTCTGAAATTCTTAATACTTAAAGGATCTATTATAATGTTTCTGCTTGCTTCTTTTTTACTAACATTTCCATCAAATATTTTTGAGGAGGGTAGTACAAAGAAATTTTTATTTTTATTTTGAAAGGACATTGTATTTTTATTGGTCAATTGAATTTTATTTTAGATATAATTAATTAATTAGTTTATCTATATTTTATTTCTTAAATAATATTTATTTCCAATATAAACTTTTTCAGTTGAAACCATTGTAATTTATACATCTTCAATTTGCTTCATCTCAAAAAAGTTAGAACAATTTCTTTGGAAGAAATGCCTCTACATATAGATGAAGTGCTAGTAGACTAGTAGAGAGAGTGAACAAAATTGGGCCGAAGTTAGCCCATTGTAACTTTAGACCTAATAGGTTTTAGGTCTAGTTTTTCTAGGCCCAAACCATGTAGCTCCATGCTCTTCATAGATGAAGCTCCACTCATTTTGGTAGCCTGTATTCTATTATGTTGAGAACAATTTTGCATTCCCATAGAGCTGAGCTAGATGATTACTATTATGTATATAAGTTATTATCAATCAAGCAACAGTCAAATTAAGTATTTTAGGATTGTTCTATGGTTAGACTCTCTTTGTAGACAACATATTTATTAAATAAGTGGGAATCTTCTTTCTAATGTTGTTTAACTTCATTCATAGAAATGAGTCTCTAGTTTGATTGACTGTCTAATTCCCATATGCTCAATAATGAAAACTAATTTCATAAAAATATTTATAAAAAAAAAAATCCATGAGCATTTCTTGGTTTTAAGAATAAGAGAGAGAGAGAGAGGGGGTAACTAATGTTGTTTCGTTCACTTTTTACATTTGCAAAGAAGCCACTTTGTTTTTTTTGTTTTTGTTTGGTTTTGTTGAGGAGGACCTAAAAAAAAAATATATATATATATATATTTTTTTTTTTTTAATTCTTAGACCAAACTCTTTTTTTTTTTCTTTATTTGGTGGGCTGCAATGGGTTATTCTAGATAGGTTCAACTTCTCTAAAGGGCTAACTGTTTTTTGGGTTAATAGGTCTTTTATTAATTTATTTTTTGTTTTGAGTTATTAAGTGGACTCAAAAAGCCAACCAAGTGTTCGAGAAGTGAGGATTCTATCTAATATATATATATATATTAGCCCTAACTCCTAAACTCCAGTCAATTATGGATACACATTATACTAATTTGGATTGATCACATATATTTTTATATTTACTTATCCAATAACAGGGTATCATGCAAGTTATGTTCCACTACAACTAATGTTACAATTCACTTGCAGCCACATATTCGAAATTAATTCAGAGAAGTGCTTTAAAAATAGAAAACAATATTCTGGTCTAGCTAAGCCACATGAAATAAAGGTGATGCCTAAAAATTTCTTAAAAAGAGCTTTCGGTTTGTTGCATATTGTGTCCTTGGCAATGGACTCTCCTGTATGCTTGTGTTTTTAGGGTAAGGTGTATGTGTAAGTCTTTTTTTCTTATTTTATTTTTTTTAGTTATATATACAACTAACTAAAAACCAATTCAAGGGTAATTAATTAATTAAAGTAAACCAAAGTCTCGAACCAAAGATTTTGGACTCAGAAGTTTGATTTTGGACCCCACACTACTGATCCAAAGGATAGTATCCATTTTAATTTTATTTCCAATATTAACGTTATAGAGAAAAAATTAGATACTTGACACTTGGAAAAGATTTTGTACAATCAATATAATTCATGCCCTTCGGCTGTGCCCACAGTTAGCATCGGCTTGGCCGGGACTTGAATCCTTGTTGGAGTTTTCACACCATGACTCACTTTCACAGTTTCAGTGAGCTTGTGCAGTATGTGATAAAGGAAAATAAAATTTTGGAGCTCTTTGTTCCAACAATTTGGACTATTTAGTACATAAGGAATTTGCTAAGAGCAAGTAACAAGTCTTTTCAAATAAATCAAATCATCCCAGATGTACTTGTTGCCCTTTCAGGTTTTGTTCAAACCATTCTTCCCAAACCACCTAATTCTAATAGTCAAGTTCCTCAAAACGGGTTAAGTGAAAGCTTCCTCTGAGATCTTACTTCAAAATCAATTTTGATAGGGTTGTGCAAAGAGTTAAACGCAGCTGGTATAGGTGTTGTAATCTGGGATGAAAAGGGTCATGTAATGGCATCCATGGCCGAGAAGATCCTCCACCCAAATTTGGTTGCAATTGTGGAAGCTATGGCAGCTGTGAAGGCCTTAACCTTTGCTCAGGATATTGGGCTGTCATATCTTATTTTGGAGGGAGACTCAGAGATAGTCATCAATGTCCCAAAGAATAAGGACACAGCCAAAACTTTGAGTTAGAGGGGGCAACTTTATTGTTGGTTGTATACGGCAGTTTCAACTTCTAACTTTGCTACTAGGGTTTTTTTTTTTTTTTTTTTTTTTTTTTTTGTGTGTGTGTGGGTAAGAACAAATTTATTTTTGTTTAGAATTTTTTAAAGTGCAGGGTTGTTTATTTAAGATAAAATTGGTTGATTGGGCTTATTTTTTTTTAGTTTTACTATTGGTAATTTTTTTTTTTTGGTTGAGATAATTTTTTTGGGCTTGTATATTTTATTTTAGATTTTAGATTTAAATCTTTTTTATGGTCACTAAAATGAGGAAATTGCTACTACAATTTTTTTTTTATTTTTTATAAATTGCTAATGTGATAAATGGTTATTGGTAAGTAAAAAAATGATGTGAATGCTGGACCCGTATGTGAATTAATAAGAATTTGCTACCAAAACAGTTTGTAAAAAAGTTGTAAAATTTATAAGTATAGTATTATTCTTACAAGAATCAATGATATTGTTTAAAAGGAACAAAATGTAATTATATAGAATAAAATTGCTAAAATTAGTACACATATATATAATAATATTTTTTTTATAAAAAACTTAAGGGAGTCAATGGCTCCCCTAGTCCAACAGTGGCTCCGTCCCTGCTGAAGAGTAAGGATGTCTCATTGGTGTCTTATGGTCATTTGATTGATGAGGCAAAATGTTTAGCTGAAAACTTTACTGTTGTTCTTTTGTCTCATATTAGAAAGTAGGATAATTCTACTGGTCATAATCTTGCTAGACATGTTAGCAAGTTCTCAGTGTGGATGAAGGATGTTCTTTCGCATCTCAATACTGTAATCTTAGCCAATATAGATGATATTTCTTAATAAAGTTACAGTTTTTTTATCCAGTATATAGATACACACACACGAGTATTTATTTACATATAACATATCATGTAAATATTTATGATAAAGAATTATTTATAAACAAAGCATGTGAGAGTTTACTACGTTGCAAAAATAAGACATATAATTTAACATGTGAGTGTTATTTATGGTAATTTGATTGATGAGGCAAAATGTTTAGCTGAAAACTTTACTGTTGTTCTTTTCTCTCATATTAGAAAGTAGGATAATTCCACTGGTCATAACCTTGCTAGACATGTTAGCAAGTTCTCAATGTGGATGAAAGATGTTCCTTTGCATCTCAATACTGTAATCTTAGCCAATATAGATGATATTTCTTAATAAAGTTACAGTTTTTTTATCCAATATATAGATACACACACATGTGAGTATTTATTTACATATAACATATCATGTGAATATTTATGATAAAGAATTATTTATAAACAAAGCATGTGAGAGTTTACTACATTGCAAAAAAAAAACATATAATTTAACATGTGAGTGTTATTTACTACGTTGCAAAAATAAAACATATAATTTACTACGTTGCAAAAATAAATATTAGTTAAGGAATTGTGTGGTTAGGTAAGGAATTGTATAGATAGCAAGAGTATAAATATTAGTTAAGGAATTGTGTGGTTAGGTAACTATGAAATACCTTACCTCTCATGATGACCACTATTATCCCAACACCTATACAGGCTTGTAAACTAACATAGATGCAAAAATACCGAGTAACACCAGTTTCTCTTAGAGGTCTTTTGTCAAAGACTTAGCAGACATAACCAAGAAATAGACCTTGGTTCATCTACAGGTGCTGTAACAGAGGGAAGTAGAATTTTCAGCACCTAAAAAATACATCAAAGTAAAATTTAAGGGGAAAAAAAAATATTTAAAGAAGTAGATAAACTCAAAAAAATATAAAATAATGAATAATCTATCCAAAACAATCTCTATCAACTAAATAGTGTGGAAGATAGTGGTTCTTGAGGTGACGGGGCTACGACGTCTTGGAGACTAGGTTTTATAGAAATAAAATCGGCAGCTTGTCAAGGGCGGCAGAGATGTAGGCAATGCACATCATGTGGTAGATCTAAAAGTATCGTGAGCAACTACTGAAATAAAGCATTGAGATGTGGAAAATTGTGGTAGCTCTAGAGTTGATGTGGACTACAATTCTTTGTTTGGACTTTAGAGTAAAGCAATCTTTAGACTTCTCACTTCTGGCCTTTTTTTTCTTTTTTCCCCTTCTATTTTTGAATTCACAAAAACTGAAAGTTGTACAAAAATTTTACATTTAATTTTTTTCAGAATATTATTCGTTAGAATAATATGTTTATATATATATATATATATAACTTTAGATATTCTTTGAAATTTAAATTTTTATTTTTGAAATGAGTGTGTGTATGTTTTGAATTGTATACATTTGTAAACAAGTTTATAAAATATCAAATTATTAATTATAATTTTTTGATAATATAAATAATCTATTTCATAGTAAAATTTAAACAGTATTATTAGCAAATACAAGGTTATTGAATCTAATTTTTGTAAGTTTACAAATGAAAATCATTCCATCTAATTAATTCAAATAATATGATTTTAGTTATAATTTACTTATTACTTATTAGTATGACTTGTGAATGGATAGAAAAATTTAGTCATTGAGTGAACTTTATATGAAAAAAGAATCATTTAATCATGTAGCTCAAGCTTCTTTAACAAGTAGAATGACGAAGCTTGAACATATAATTCTCAACTTTTAATACTCAATAAGACTTGGCTCTTTTACAATCCTAATATTGATAAATTGTGTTGTGATACTTTTGATAGATATAATAGAATTTCAATCGTATCAAAAAAAAAAAAAAAAAAAATAGAATTTCAATATATAATGTTAATTCCATGATGATTGCTCTTATCATCATGCGAAAACATAATTGGTTTTTGGTGTAGACTGATTCAAACCTCAAATCTATTATTAGACGACAAAAAACTTTGAGTTATGCTAATTAATACGCAACCAGACCGGATTTTATATGAAGTGTTCTGTAACTCTATCAGTCCATCCATCTCCCAGCTCCACTATTTGGTTTTTCCCCCTCTTTCTTCTTCTTCTCGATTTTACTCCTTGTACAATTCAATTAACCTATATAGTAGTCTTACATAAATTACAGTAGACTATAAAACAGGAAAACGGGGGTCAGAAGGATCATTTTCCTTCAGATATTTCCCATGGTGGAGCTTTATCAGTTTATCCATGAAAGAAAAGTAAAAAAAATGAATTATGGGCTCAAGACATTTTTTTTTTTTGAAACTAATCTTATAAAATTTTCATATTAAATAGTATGTTCTACCATCAATAATTCAAGACATAATAACATAGAATTCAAAAGTTTTACATATTTTAAAATTTTTGAATAAATTCAAAATTTTAAAATCATTTATGTTTCCATCCTAAAAATCCCAAATTAAAAAAATGGTCTTGTTAACTGTTAAGTCCCAGTATAACAATATAAATCAAGAGGAAATGGATTATTATTATTATTATTATTATTATTTTGGAGAATAAGAAGAAAGGGATTTTGGCTTCAATATTTTTGAGATGTAGAGCCAATAGATGGATTCTGGATGTGTCAAAGGCCTTTAGACCAATCCGGTCCGGTTGACAGCAAGAAACAATTTTACACTTTTAATTCAATCAACAAATTGGATGTCCCAAATGGCAATGTGATAGTACATTTGCTACTGATCAATCATGTAAGCTGTTTAGATTTCCTCGTAAATTCAATCACGTTAAATATTAATTGGCACCAAAAACTGTAAAACCTATGAAGTAGTCAATGAAATTAAACAAGCTAAGAACGTATTATCAACCTGCAAAATGAAACAAAGGAACAACAAAAAGATAAGATGAATTTGAAACATAAGCAGTTAACCTCATTTCCTCTTGTAACATACAAAACATCAACAGCGACACGAAGAATGACTATTTCCAAAATCTATTACTCCTTAGTTTTTACATTCATACTTTCTATGCTCTCATCATCATCTATTTCTTCTCACCACTGGTTGACTCTGTTGGTGGTTTGACAATACTTAGTTGGCCACCTTCCCTGTTAGCAGCAGTGGCTGCTTTCACCTCATTGCAATAATTAATGAACTTGCTCAGCTCCTGGTATAATCAAGTTACTAAGGAAAATATTATCACTGATGTGAACAAATAAAGAAAGAAAAACAACACATTCTAGTCTCTCCAATGCAGGCAGATACAAATTTGGCTTCCTCTAGTAATTATATATATATATATATATATTTTGCACATTTATTTATTACCCACCCAGTGTTCTTTAACATAGGGTTACACCAATGATAACAAGGCTTCTCGCTACACTAGAGAAAAGTGGCCAATCACAGAACATGACATCAATACCCATTGAAGCAACTATGTTTTTACAAAATGTTGTTCATTAAGTATCGTCACCCAAACAAAGCCTGAATGAATAAGTTGAGAGCCAAAAGGTTGCTACCAGTTGAAAGCCTACAATTTTCAAAACGCCTATTAAATGAAAGCTCCACCAATAATCATCTTGCAACTTAGAAATGGAAAAGAAGGATATAAAATTCACAGTGGATTTACATTTTTAGAGCATTTTAATGTAAATGCATCCAGAGTTATGATATTAACAAAATTCTACATAACAAAAGTAAACACGTATTACAACAATAAACAATTAGAAAGTCTATTATGTGAAGACATGAGGGGCATGAATACCTAAGTGCCTAAGCGCACAGGAATTACAATGAAAGATCCTAATTTTACACTCTTCTAAAAGAGTTCTAGAATTGAACTGATTAACTAGCTTCAAAGTCCGCTTTTCAAGTAAGTAGATGACAAGTTGACAACTTAACTAACATGCTGATGATTATTATGAATCACTAAAAAGGATTGAAATGGGAGATGGCTCTAGTCTTTCACAAAGATTAAAACAACAGGATAATTTATACCAAAAAAAAAAAAAAAGAGAGAAATAGAAAAGAATGATGTAAGACAAGACAGGAACAGCATGATTCTATCACCAACAGATTCGCAAGGATAAAAAAAATGCTGAACCAAAGAAGTGCAAAAAGCCTAACAGAAGTGAAAAGCATCTAAAGATTGTTGGATGTGCTCTGAGCTTCATCAAAATGAGAGTATCTTCTACACAATGATAACAAATATCTTTCATTCTTTCATAGAAGAATCACCTCAAACCCACCGAAAGTCACCATGCTTGCAGAAATGAACAAGAAAAGCAACAAACCTCCATAGCATCTCAAAATCCAAAATATCAAGAAATTCCAATTTAGTTACCATGCACATAGCATGCCCCAAAAACCAATGTGAGGAGGAGGATTTTTTTTTTTTGGGGGGGAGGGGGGAGTCTAATCCTATATATTCACTATACCAAGCAAAATAGGGAATCTGCCAACTAGGGATGAGCACATCAGTTGTCTGATATCAACAGGGGAAGGAACTCTTTTCAGACACCCCGCCCCCCTTTTTCATGATATGATTATAGTGGGGGTGGGGGGATTCAAACCCTGGACACTAGGAGATGCCAGAACATCCTACATAATACCCTAAAAAAAAACCCCACTACTGCTGCTTGTATCTTCTTAAGGACCAAAAGATAAAGAGAAAATCAGAATTTCTTATAGATGCTACTTCAAAATATAACTCTTCCATCATTACCGTGAGACCTTCACTAATCACATTTCAGCACTTCTTGTAACAAGATGAGAACACAAAGACCATCCTAGGATCCTCACCACCTTTCAAAAGAGAAAAGCACCAAACTTAATCCATTCATTAAACATCCTCCCTACTTGAAACACATCTCTTAAGTGGCAAGGTCTATTGCAATATCATATCTTGTGTAACATCATTAAAACAATGTGAAGTCATGACCTTTTTTACCATTGTTTTACAATGAATTAAAAGCTAACTTCCAACAAAGAACTTCACTAGGCTAGCGTCGATTGACTACATAAACGTTTTGTAAATTCACTCATAAAAATTCAAATTTGTTACTGCAACATTATAAATATTAGATGCTAATGGCTGATTTTCTCAGACCCACTTCATAATTATCATTAACTACAAAATTAAGCTGACCCCATTTGCACTTTCACATCACATAACCCATTAATCTAAACCACAACATACCTAACATAAAGAAACCCCTAAAAATTTGTGAAAAAATAAAAATAGTATTTGGAAAGAGAATAGAAAATGGGACATACACGATCAACATCCATTTCCTTGGTAACTTTGGCCGGCTTCACAAATCTCTTCCCTGCACAAACCAAAAAAACAAATACACATACTGTCAAGTACCGGACTTTTCCATAAACAAATACACAGACACGTAAAGCTAGATAGTTAGTTACCTTTGCGGGTGACAGAAGGTTTGCCATGGCGGTTGGGAGGAACAGATTTCTTCTTCTGTTGACCTTTGAATAGATTTGCTTTCTTCTTTGCCCCTTTCTTCTTTCTCTCCCCTAGGTTTACTCTGTGTTAGAGATATATATTAGACATATATTAGCCCAATGTAATAGGCCCAAGCCCAGTCCTACTTGTACTAGTAGTTTAGGGTTTAGTCGCCTATATATACTCATGTTAGGGTTCATTGTAACATAGGTTATTGTACTACACTCTTATACAATAAAGATGTAGCCCTTAAGGGATTCCTCCGTGGATGTAGGCCGACAATGCTGAACCACGTAACCCTCGTGTTCTCAGTGTTCCTATTCTATGCTTCTCCTTCCGCATCCATTCTAGCATATACAACATGATATAACACATCGCGTTACTAATATTAATCTATATTTAACATGGTATCAGAGCTAATATTCAACATGGTATCAGAGCCAAACTTCGTTCTTGGCATCAAACAAACATCTCTAGCAAGCAAAGAAGATTCTCACGTGCATAACACAAATCCACAACGGTGCCCATGCCTTCTTTCAGATCTGGGTCCACAGCATCACGCAGCTCCCACAGAAACCCTGTTGCTGCCTCGCTGCTACATCTTTGATCTCTCAAGCAAGTCAAACCACTCACCTTTCAGATCTGTGCAAATCAAGCCTTCATCGAGCTTCCGCCTTGAGTTTGAGGGAGGGTGTTAGAAATATATTAGACATATTAGCCTAATGTAATAGACCTAAGCCCAATTCTACTTGTACTAGTAGTTTAGGGTTTAGTCACCTATATATACTCATGTTAGGATTCATTGTAACACAGGTTATTGTATTACACTCTTACATAATAAAGATGTAGACCTTAAGGGATTCCTCCATGGACGTAGGCCAACAAGGCTGAACCACGTAACTCTCGTGTTCTTAATGATCCTATTCTATGCTTCCCCTTCCGCATCCACTCTAGCATATACAACATGATATAACACATCACGTTTGTTAATAATATAATAATGTCTACATTTAACATGGTATCAGAGCTAATATTCAACACTCTGCAAGGGTTTTGTTTTTGTTTTTGTGTGGCGGTGGAGGCACTGTACGGCCCATTAGAAGCAATAAAAAACTGAGATGCACACACTAGGCCCAAACCAAACTTGATGTAAACTTTTTTTTTTGGGTCTTTCAAATTTTTTTTTCTCAAATTTTAAAATTTTATTTTTTTTTATGAATTAAAATATTCTTAACTTCATTTTTTTTTTCCATCCACACTTGTTAAGTTTTAAAAAACAAAAATAAAACTTGAATGATAATTCAAAGGAGCAAACAAAAAAAAAATGTAAAATATATCATTTTGTTTGTCCATAAAATATAGTTTATACTTTATTTCCGTCCCTAAAATATTGCTTAAAGGGTTTCACTTAATCACTCCTCTCTTGCAGTCAAAGTGACAGTGGATGAATATTAGACACATGATAAAAAAAATATAAAATTTAAGGAAAGTAGATACAATTGGTGATACTTTAAAATTTCAAGGACGAAAAATAAAAGTTTTAAATTTTGGGGAAGAAAGTAGAATATGTATTATATTTCAAGGATGAAAAGAAGATTATTTTTAAATATATTTTATAAAAGGCAAATTGCACTTCCTACAAGAGTTGGTTATTAAATTTATGGATAAAGTTTCTATAAAAAAAATACTTATAGTTATGGATGAAGTTTAGTATCAAATCAAGTTCCAAGAAATTGGAGGAAGTGCAATATGCGTGAGTTGTCATCTAAACCCTAAAAAAATTGTAGTGTTAATCACGAGTTGTCATGTAAACTAATTTATGTGATTAAAAATATACATAGAATTTCATTTAATCCTCATGAATTGGAGGAAGTTTCAATCCAAACAAAGTTTAGAGGGAAATTGAAACCTAATTTTATTAAGTGCTTAAATTACTATGAGTTCAAATATTTTTGAAATATGACGGTTTCGAAATTTCATTCAATTGGATATAATATATGCGAGAATGGTATAATCGAAGAGTTCAACCCCTCCTTAAGAAAATGATGATATATACTTTTTATTTTTATTTCAAAATTTTGACCTAAACTCTATTTTTTGTCCAGTATATTTTAAAAGTTAAACTCTGGTCCTTTATTCAAAGAGTAACAATTTCATCCTTCCATATATTTTCTATGAATTCCAGATCACATTAATTAACTTTATAATATGCTACATCAATACATCGTCTACTATGTATGCAATTTTCAGAAATACAAAAATTAATACTTTTTCAAATTTTCAAGGATTAAATTGCATCATTTTGAATAAAAGAAATCAAAATAGAATTTCAAAGATAGGAAATGTTATCCATACTTCTTAATTTCTTATTTCAGTAACTCCCATCACACTTTTTTTGAGAAAAAGTTCCAACCTATAATATCTACTCTTAATAATTACTCTTTTTAATTAGATTAAAATACTAATTGGTTTTTGATGTAGGCGGAGATTGAATTTATGACTTGCCAAGAATTTTGTAACTCAACTGGTACTTTTTGTTGTTCTTAGTAAAGACTTTCATAGTTCAAATCCCCCTTAATCATGCTTTACTATCTAGTGGCAATGGAGTTATGTAACTATATTTATGGCTTTTAGAATTAACTAACAAAAAGTAAGGATCAAATTGAAAGTGATGGTATTTCTTCAAACACACACGGTCATGATTGATAAAGATAGAGAAACAGAGCACACTTGCAGTCCAAAGAAGAAAGACAATTCAACAGTTCCCACATGATGATTTCACTACACTCGGTTTACTTGGATTTATTTTCTTCAGCATAAATCTGAGGTTTTTTCTGTGTTTGTTAAGTTCAAATCCATGGCTGAAACTCAGTTTTCATCTAAACTTAAAATTCTGAGATCAGATGGGGGTGGTGAGTATATTTCTAGAGAGTTTGAAGCTTACTTATCTGTCCATGGTATTCTTCATCAACTCTCATGTCCATATACTCCACAGCAAAATGGCCTAGTGGAAAGAAAACATAGGCATATCATAGAAACCTCAATTACTTTGCTGTCTAAAGCCTCTCTTCCCTTTCAATACTGGTCTTATGCAGCCCAAATTGCTGTTTTCCTCATCAATCTACTGCCTACAGCTACTCTTCACTCTCACTCACCTTATTATCTGTTATATCACTCTAAACCTGATCTTACTCAACTCAAAATCTTTGGGTGTGCTTGTTATCCTCTTCTAAGACCCTACACCTCACACAAACTTGAACCCAGAACCAAGGAATGTATTTTCTTAGGTTATTCTTCTGTTTCAAAGGGTTACCTATGCTTTGATCCTATTACAAATTCCACATACCTGTCTAGACATGTTTTGTTCAATGAGTCCAAATTTCCTTTTCCTACACTCACTCCTACTCCACAGTCACCTGTCACTAGCTGTGTGACCATTCTTCCCACATATCTGACAGGATGGTCTATCATTCTTCAAGCCTTGAAACTGTGATGATGAAGAAGAAAACTAATTGGACTGATTCTGATTTGAAGAGTATGGTGAGTATTGCTGCTGTGGAAAGGCATTGAAACCTCTACCACCACCATTACCTCTTCCTCTGTTGCTATTCCTTCCTCTACCTCTATTATTGTACTGATTATAACCACCATTACCACCAGACCTAGGTGTGGCATTCACAGCCATAGCAAAGGTTTCTTTAACCTCATTAGAGTCATTCAAAGATTCTTCTTCTGAACCAAGCAAAGTGATGAGTTCATCAAAACTCACTGGTGTACTTCTTGTACGTATTGCAGATCTGAATGCATTGTAATCTTTGGGAAGGCCTTTGATGGCTATGTGAAGCAACTCTTCATCATCAAGAATCACTCCAACTGCCATCAACTTATCCCTCACAACTTTGATCTTCTGCAGGTACACATCAACAGAATCACAGCCTTTCCTAATATTGTGGAGTTCTCCTTTCAGATTCATAATGTGTGATCTTGAGATTGAAGAAAAACGGTTTTCAAGCACCTTCCAAACCTCTATTGCTGAGTGACATCCTACAGTGAGAGCAAGAATTGTAGGTGTCAAGGTAGAGCTGATAAAAGTAAGAAGTGCTTTCTCCTTTGACTTCCAGATTGAATAATCAGGATTGATGATTCCAGTAACAGATCTGGAAAGATCCTTGAGAAATTTCTCTAGAATTGGTTGAGTATCATCAAGTAACTCATATAAGGAGTAAGTTTCAAGCACCATCAAGATTTGATGCTTCCAAACTATATAGTTTGAACTATCAAGCTTCACTGTCATCAGGTTTGACATCTTTGACAGCAACAAAAAAGGTTGATTGATCAAATTGATTGAAGTAGTAGAAGCAGACGCCATGGACGCCATTGTTGAAGATGATGATGACATTGTTGTAGAAGCCATTTGTTCAGCAGAAGCCATCGATGGCTCTGATACCATGAAGAAACAAACAAGTTTCACAAATATGATCTCACAGACCTTGAATCAAACACAACACAGTGAAAGAATGTATGAAGAAACAGAGAAGAGAAGAGAGAACGAAGAGAGAAATAGAGAGAGAGAATTGAGGATATTTTGAGAGTAAAAACTGTAATTGTTATTTACTCAATGAATCAGAATGATACATACATCTTCTATATATAAGGATTTACAAGATAGATAGAATCTAGATCACTAACTAACTCTAACAAACTTTCCCGCCACAATCTGGAGCTTGACTCTGTTTTGATTCTTCAACTGACTCTTGCTGTAACAGAATCACACGTGGCATAACCAACTCTCCTCCATCATTAAATATCTTGCACGTGTGTGAAATCATCATCACTGGCAATGCTCCTACACAGATTGCCAATCTCATCTCAGCTCTCAGTGATACTTTTGATCTCAAGGACCTTGGCCCCCTCAATTATTTTCTGGGCATTCAAATTACTCCTACCAAATTTGGCCTTACCTTGTCACAGACCAAGTATGCATCTGATGTTCTTCATCGTTTTAACATGCATAATTCCAAGCCCACTAAAACACCATGTTGTCCTACCATTAGACTCACCCCTGATTCTGGTTTTCGCCTCTCTGATCCTTCTACATATCGAAGCATGGTTGGTGCTCTTCAATATCTCACTTTTACTAGACCTGATTTGGCCTTCAGTGTTCATCAATTGTGTCAGTTTATGCAATTTCCTACTACTACTCATCTGGAGGCTGCCAAGAGAGTTCTAAGATATGTGAGGGGTACTCTTTCTCATGGAAATTATTTTTCTCGAGGACCTCTTACTTTCACTGCCTTCACAGATGCTGATTGGGCAGGAGATCCTTTTGATAGGAAGTCTACCACTGGGTTTATGGTGTTTTTAGGCCCCAATCCTATTTCTTGGCCATCCAAGAAACAGACTACTGTTTCCAGATCCTCCACAAAGGCTGAGTATCGAGCACTTGCCACCACTGCTGCTGAGCTCTCCTGGCATAGGCAATTGTTTCGTGGTCTTCTTCTTTTCCTTCATCATGTTCCAGTTTTGTGGTGTGACAGTGTGTCTGCCATTGCTCTTGCTTTAAATCCCGTCTTTCATGCTTGTACTAAGCATGTTGAGGTAGATTATCATTTTATCAGGGAACGTGTTCTTCACAAGGATTTAGCTATTTCCTTTGTTTCAGGCAAAGACAATCTTGCTGATATATTTACTAAGCCTCTGCCTTGTCCTTTGTTTCTCTTCTTTCGTGACAAACTCATGCCTCGTTCCTCCCCCATTCGTTTGAGGGGGGATGATAAAGATAGAGAAACAGAGCACACTTGCAGTCCAAAGAAGAAAGACAATTCAACAGTTCCCACATGATGATTTCACACACGTGCAAGATATTTAATGATGGAGGAGAGTTGGTTATGCCACGTGTGATTCTGTTACAGCAAGAGTCAGTTGAAGAATCAAAACAGAGTCAAGCTCCAGATTATGGCGGGAAAGTTTGTTAGAGTTAGTTAGTGATCTAGACTCTATCTATCTTGTAAATCCTTATATATAGAAGATGTATGTATCATTCTGATTCATTGAGAAAATAACAATTACAGTTTTTACTCTCAAAATATCTTCAATTCTCTCTCTCTATTTCTCTCTTCGTTCTCTCTTCTCTTCTCTGTTTCTTCATACATTCTTTCACTGTGTTGTGTTTGATTCAAGGTCTGTGAGATCATATTTGTGAAACTTGTTTGTTTCTTCAATGATCAAATTGAAAGCCTGAACCAGACTTGTGTGTGATGGAAAAACACACAAGTCTGGTTCAGGCATTTCTTCAAACAGCTTCAGTGCACCACAAAACAAACCGTTTAGACAAGAGTATAACCAAAACGAACCGTTTTCAATTTAAACTGTACTAATAAATTATTAAATTTACTAATTTATTTATTAGAAGTAAAAAATTACTAATTTTTTTACCACTACTAGGAAATTTACAAACTTTACTGCTTCTGCTAGCGGTAACTATTTATAATCCGCTGTTAATTATAAAAACCCGCCATTTATATATATACACATACACATTAGGAAACTAAACACACGAGAGAGAGAGACACAGACGAAAGTAGAGAAACGCGAGCGAGAGAACAACGAGAGACAACAGAGAAGCGACAATGGTGCAGAAGCAGGGTGACATGTCCTGCTGTTCTTTCTTCTCTTTCTTCTTCTTGTTCTTCTTCTCATTGTTGCTTTGCTTTTCTTGCAGGGTGACATGTCCTGCAGTACTACTCCTACTGATGAGCTGCAATCTTTTCGTGGTACGTACTCGTTAGGGTTAGTCCATACTTTTCTTTAAAGTAGAGTAGAGCTATGTGTTTGTGTTTTATGATGTTGGTTTTACCTCTATTTATTGTGCATATTTATTGTGCATACAGGCAAATGAGTTGGTTGGTTGTTTGAGAAAAAACAAAGAAAAGAAAAGGGAACTCAAATTTTAACCAATCTTTTTCATTGGAGAAATGCCATGTATATACTTCATAATTATTGATCGGTAAAAAAAGTAATTTTATTAGTGAGTTCAAATTAAACCGAGTAACAACTTAATACCTAGAATTTATTATGAAAATGTTATGAATATAGCACTTTCAAAAGAAAGAAGAGCAATTCCCCTTTCACAACTACTAATAGATGTTTTTATGTGAGTTTTATCATTGATTTTGCTGAATGTTTAAGGGATGCTCCTAAGTGAAGTTTGTGTACTATATTATTATCATCATATCCACTTTCGGTTTCTTTCTTTTAAATGTAATTCTGACACTTCATTTATCATAGTAGATAAATATGAGGGAGATTCACTTGAGCTAGTTTAGTCATGTTCAAATAAAAAGAAGTAATGAATCGATAAGAAAAGGTAGGAAATTAAGGTGAAAAATAACATTAGTAGTGCCGGTTGATAGAATTAACAAGTTTTAAACCCAAGTTGTTAATTAGATTTATTATGAATCAAACTTGTTAAAACAAACAAACATCAATATCATGTCAAAATCATGCAGCGGAAAAAATAAATAAGACAAGATATGATGACCCAGGAAAAAAACCAACCAGTTTCACAGTAAAAAACCTGGGGGGAAACCTTCCCGAAAAGCAATTCACTATAGTAAAGAGAAGTTTCAGATCTAGTACAAAACCTTTATCCCTAGACTCTACAATCCCCGTAGATGAACTCACAGCAGAAACCTTCTACCGCTTCAGAACTTCTGAACTCTTCAATATATGAACGCCACCCTTTGATGCACGAATCCCAATACGTGACTAACTCCTTTGCACGAATCCCAGTACGTGACTCACTCACCAACTTAAGGAAGAAGAATGTTGGCTGCAAAGTTCTTCACTTCATCAACAATGAAGATCAAGAAGCACTTGGTTACAAAACCCTAAGGCGTAAAGACGCAGTAGCTTCTTTCAGAGAGAATAACCTTTTGAATATGTTCTCCTTGTATTCTCTTATTCTCTTATGTGACGGCCTTTAAAATAAGTCTTATATAGGTCTAGGGTTGTGAGAAAAGAAACCCTACTCAAATACATAAGCCTGGCCCAAAAATCAAAAAGCTGAAAATTCTGATTTCCCGTAACCTCGATCGATCGAGAGGTGTCGAGGAGGTGTCGAGATTTAATGAATCTCAACAGATAGCAGCTATCGAGGAGGTGTCGAGAAGGTGTCGAGGGGACAGAAACTTTCTCGATCGATCGACCAGCTATCGAGAAGCTATCGAGATTGCGATAAGCATCAGCTGAAGATCTCGACAGATAGCCAGGTGTCGAGGTAGCTATCGAGAAGGTGTCGAGAATTAATGAATTTGCACTTCAGCTTGCTTTTTCTTGGACAGACTTGATGACTTCAACACTTGATCTTGAAACAAGGTTTCTTGAAGTATTAAAAACACCTAGAACTACCCAATTACAAGTAGAGTGCATTTTGTCAAAAGGATTAGCCAATTTACATAAAATAGTGACATATGTTCCTAATATGTGAATCACATATGTCCTAACAATCTCCCCCTTTGGCAATCCGTGACAAAACCACAACAAACAAATGAACATATGAGAGAAGTCATAAATCACTCAACTCATATTCACTTGTTGAATACAATAAAATCTATCCTAACACAAACTCTTGAAAAACTTTGCAAGAAGAGAGCTTATGATAAGTAAATTTTGACAACCTGTATTTCTGAAACACTTTAAACAAAACTCATCAAGGTATCTTGTGTGAAACAGAAATCAATAGATTGCATACAAATATAAGAAACATGTGTATAAAGATAGAAAAGAAACAACACATGTAGAGATAGGTGAAAGAAACATACATCCACATATAATGAATATAAGTACAATGTATGTAAAACTGGTCACAAGACCCAAGGTACAAGAAGAAGGAAGTAAGCACTCCCCCTAACAAGATGAAACACATCTCCCCCTTACAAAGGAATGTATTTCTCCCCCTAACATGTAGAATCTTTAAAAAGAAACCACCTATCTCCACAAATTCTCCCCCTTTTTGTCATGATTGACAAAGGTTACAAGAAGCTAGAAAGCTTCACCCGAGAAACATAAAGATGATCAAAGATGATCAAGGGGGCACAAAGAAATCCATATAAATGCATGAATGTAATGAAACAAGATGCTATGGATGACAAGATAATAGAAAGATGCAAAACATGTGAAAAACACATGGATCCCAAAACACACACACACACTAAACAAGTCTAACCAATTTTATATTTCAAAAACAAGTCAAGACAGTTTAGTGAGCATACATTAGCACATGTAAACACTTGTGATGGCCAAATCACATTGTACCTGCACATGTATCAAAAGTAGCAAAGAATATTGCGTGTTGTGTGTGAAAAACATCGCAAGATAGCATATGTGTATAGATGTTATGACGATATGAGATATGAGAAAATAACTTTTAACTCACACATAATCATAACTGTTTGATGGGAACTATTACCTTAGAGGTACATCCTATAACTCCCACATCTCCTAGAATACACGCTTGCAACCATATTTAAAGCATTTTTAATCTTTTTGCTTTTTATTTTCTTTGCATATTTTCTTTGATTTTATTTAGCATATCATACATGGGCATAAAAAGGAGAAAAGAAATACCCAAGATGTTAAGCATTTGACATCGCACTTTTGCTATGCCGAAGCATACAAATGTCTTTGACACTGCACTTTTGCTATGCCGAAGCATACAGGTGTCTTTGACACTGCACTTTTGCTATGCCGAAGCATACAGGTGTCATATTATGATTGGCGGGCAACAGTGGTGAGATAGTTATTTATGCCTTTCTCTTAGGATTTCTAGTCCAAACCATCAAAAAGAGTGATATGAGTGTTAAGTTTTAAGAGATAACCTAATCTTACTCATCACAAACAAGAGCCATAAAGCTCACTTGCTTAGTTGTGCATAGAGATGCTCATCTAAGCTACAAGAGATACAAAGTTTAGAAAACTTTGTTTCATTGGCCATCCAAGGTACACAAATACCAAAGTACACAAAACACACACTGTTTTTGTATTTTTCTGATTTTTCTCTTTTTATTTTTTTTTATTTTGAAAAACAAACAAAATAAAGACTAAACAACCAAACAAAAACAGACAAACAACATGGAAGCAGAAAGAAAGATGGATGCAAATGCATGAAAACATGATAGAAATATGCAGATGCATGAAAGCATGATTCCAAAAACAGATAAGAAATCAAGCAAAGAGAGTCCTACTTTAGATAGAAAGAATTAAAGCAGAGGACAAACAAAAAAAAAGACAATTAAGTCTTAGGCTCCTTTCTCACCCACACAGCACGAGTCTTTGGCCGTGAAGATGAAAAGGCACGTGTCCTAGTATGTCTACTAAAGGACATAGAAGAATTAAGATTCTCCTGAAATTGAGTTAAAAAGCTCAAAGCTTTTAATAACTCTCCAAACAAAGGTGTAGGTCCTTGAGAGGAAACCTGTGACCGTTTGGACAATTGCTTATGAGGATACAACCTAAAGCAATTAGGACGAATATGTCCAGCAACACCACAATGGTGACAAACATGAGGTCTAATAAAGGATTTAGAATTAACCAGATCAGTTTTGGATTTCATACCTTTATTACCTTTCTCAGATTGTGGCACACAGACAATCTTTGATCCAGAAGCTGTGGATGAGGAGGGGCTGGAGGAAACAGCATATCCTAAGCCAGTCTTATCAGAGGCTTCCTGAAAGGTCATCTTTTTAGGTACTTCATCATCAGAAGAATCCTCACTGTCACTAGCACTCTCCACAATCACCTTATCGGTTGTGGCAGCAAAGGCCATAACTTGACGACATTCATCCACAAACTCATCAGAGGAGTCATCCTCAGTATCACTCCAGGTAGCAACCAACCCTTTCTCTTTTGGCTTCTCGGTCTTTTCCTTCATGAGGTAGTTTGGACACTCTATCCTCATATGACCAAAACCTTTGCATTCATGGCATTGAATAAGGGATTTTTCATTCTTGCCCTTCCTAGAGGATTTAGGTTTCCTAGGAGATTTGTCCTTATCCTTTTTCCTAAATTGAAGAAGCTTGATAATCTCATCAGTTATGAATGATAGATCCTCATCCACATCATCATCTTCATCTTCACTTTCAGTGTCCTCAATTTCTTCCTCTATACCCTTGAGAGACAAGTTTCTACTCTTTCCACCTTTTCCCATTGAGCCTAATCCCATCTCATAGGTATGAAGGTTCCCTACAAGCTCAGTCAAAGAAATTTGATCAATGTCCTTTACTTCTTCAATGGCAGTGATCTTGGCATGGAATCTTTCAGGTGAGGACCTAAGGATTTTCCTAACAATTTTGGATTCCGCAATATATTCTCCAAGATTGAAAGCAAAATTCACAATATCCTTGAGTTTGGCATAGAACTCATCAAAGGTCTCATCCTCCTCCATCCTTATTTCTTCAAAACTACTAGTGAGTTTTTGAAGCTTCACAGTCTTTATAGCCTTGGTACCTTCATAGGTGGTCTCAAGAATAGTCCATACTTCCTTGGCAACTTCTGTGGATGATATTCTCTTGAATTCTTCATTGGTCACCCCACAAAATAAAGCATTCAAGGCCCTACTATTGAAATTTGCCGCTATGATTGTTGCATAATTCCAATCCACCGGTGCTTCCTTTGGCTTAATCCAGCCAACTTCAACAGCTTGCCATACCTGTTCACCTAGAGCCTGCAAAAAAACTTTCATACAAACTTTCCAGTACGCATAATTAGTTCCATCGAATAAAGGAGGTATAAATAAAGATTGTCCTCTATCCATGACAACAGGGGTCAATGGATCACACTCAGGAAATTAATCCAATCAAAGTGTACCCGCTCTGATACCACTTGTTGGGAAATTTAGACCCCGGTTGATAGAATTAACAAGTTTTAAACTCAAGTTGTTAATTAGATTTATTATGAATCAAACTTGTTAAAACAAACAAACATCAATATCATGTCAAAACCATGCAGCGGAAATTAAATAAGACAAGATATGATGACCTAGGAAAACCAATGAAACCAACCAGTTTCACAGTAAAAAAACCTGGGGGGAAACCTTCCCGAAAAGCAATTCACTATAGTAAAGAGAAGTTTCAGATCTAGTACAAAACCTTTGTCCCTAGACTCTACAATCCCCGTAGATGAACTCACAGCAGAAACCTTCTACCACTTCAGAACCTCTGAACTCTTCAATATATGAATGCCACCCTTTGATGCACGAATCCCAATACGTGACTAACTCCTTTGCACGAATCCCAATACGTGACTAACTCACTCACCAACTTGAGGAAGAAGAATGTTGGCTGCAAAGTTCTTTACTTCATCAACAATGAAGATCAAGAAGCACTTGGTTACAAAACCCTAAGGCGTAAAGACGCAGTAACTTCTTTCAGAGAGAATAACCTTTTGAATATGTTCTCCTTGTATTCTCTTATTCTCTTATGTGACGACCTTTAAAATAAGTCTTATATAGGTCTAGGGTTGTGAGAAAAGAAACCCTACTCAAATACATAAGCCTGGCCCAAAAATCAAAAAGCTGAAAATTCTGATTTCCCGTAACCTCGATCGATCGAGAGGTGTCGAGGAGGTGTCGAGATTTAATGAATCTCAATAGATAGTAGCTATCGATGAGGTGTCGAGTAGGTGTTGAGGGGACAGAAACTTTCTCGATCGATCGACCAGCTATCGAGAAGCTATCGAGATTGCGATAAGCATCAACTGAAGATCTCGACAGATAGCCAGGTGTCGAGGTAGCTATCGAGAAAGTGTCGAGAATTAATGAATTTGCACTTCAGCTTGCTTTTTCTTGGACAGACTTGATGACTTCAACACTTGATCTTGAAACAAGGTTTCTTGAAGTATTAAAAACACCTAGAACTACCCAATTACAAGTAGAGTGCGTTTTGTCAAAAGGATTAGCCAATTTACATAAAATAGTGACATATGTTCCTAACATGTGAATCACATATGTCCTAACAAGTAGAAGTAATAAAAAAAAAGACATGTAATTAGGGATGCGACAAAGAGAATCGAGAGCATAACTTCAAATAGATAGATAGAATAGAGGAAAAAAAATCCATTGGCTGATCCAATCTAATTTGTTAAGAATCCATAGTTAACCCTAAATTTTGAGACAAAGGCTTTGTTGTTATTGTTGTTGTTAGTGTGTTTATTAAATTTTTGTTTAACTTCACTTGTAGATCATACCCCAGTCCAAAGTCCACTTCCCCATTCACATATAGTATTTCTGAATACTCTTTTTTCTCATTCACTATGGTATGTTCTAAATTTAGAAAAGGAAATTGCAAAAATTGTGATTACATTGTTAGTGAAATTTGTATTTTCTTTCGTGTTTGCCTTTGAAATTACATGAAACATGGCTTTTGAGTGGAGTTGTGGTGTGTCTTTGTGTTAGAACCTCTTACCCTCTCCCTTGTGTGTGTGTGTGTTTGTTTCTCAAAAAAAAAAAACAAAAAAAAAATTACATGAAACCAATTTCTAAGGTTTTTTTTTTTTTTTTTAAATCTTTTGCAGCTGGACTAGGACTTGGATTAGAGAGATTGATTACACTGGATATATTTTGCACTCTATTATCTTGTCTTTTTGGATTTGACAAATTGATTACACTAGATACATTTTGCATTCTATTATCTTGTCTTTTTGGATTTGGGAGATTGATTACACTAGATACATTTTGCATTCTATAATCTTTGGATATGACAAATTGATTACATTGGATATATTTTGTACTCTATTATCCTATCTTTTGTTTTTTTTTTTTTTTTTTTACTACTGTTTGAACTCTTGTTTGTTTGTTTTTGTGATTGGTGTGTGTTTCTTTGCATGATAATTGGAAGTTTGGAACCTTGATTAGGGGTCTTTGTATATGAAATTTGGACATCAAGTTTAATGATTCAAGTCCAAACTCATTACTCATGGATAAGCCCACAAAGAAAGATAGGAAAGTGAGAGTCTAGAACATGTGTTCTGCAACCAGTCTTTTGATGCTCAAGTTAGATTAATTTCTTTTTAGTATGGCAACTGTTCACTCAAGAATGAACCTTCTCCTTTTGGATATGTTCTTTTCAAATTCGTGGGACCATGACCTCTCTATTACTATCACTTTGTGTGATTATGGGAGGTGTTATAGTGATGTGTAATAGATAGAGTACAATCCAGATAGATGCGTTGTTGGCACTTCCCATATTCTCCATGCAGGAGTTATTTTTTCATTACTTACATGACTCTTTTGGAGCCTTCACATATGCAAAAAATTCTTAAGTACTTAAGAGCACGGAGAAATGGTACTTCTTTTCTCACATTCATGTTGGACTTCAACATGAATTTAATGAGTGGACTCCACAAGGAATGTGAGCAGAAGGAGAACCATTCTCCATGCTCCAGGAGTACCTAAGAATTACTACACACACGACCATTTTATTTAGAGAAATGTTATATCCATAACATTTTTATAATAAATCATAGGTGGTAGGTTGTTATTGGTTGTTATGAGTGAACATAAAATTAATTTATGTTGTGATTCAAATTAAAACCATAACAACTTATCACTTATGATTTGTTATGAAAATGTTGTGGACGTAACATCTCTCTTTTATTTATCATTTGATTTGTTGTGTGTGGGGATCTCATTTTTTTACTCAATTATTTATTTATTTTTTTCTTTTTCTTTTTTTATAAGAATTCTACTTTACCCTAATCTAAATATATGTGTACGTGAAGACACAATTACCCCATTTCTGGCTTTTAAAAAGTCTATGCCTATTTTAGAATTTGACCCAAATAATGAATTAACTTGGCCCCCCTAATATCTTGGGCCTTCTTAAAGCAAAAAATTAAAAAACCCAAATAACAATAGTCTAACTACAAAATTTAAACATTTGGCGTATGTAAGCTCAAACATGTACCAAAAATTTATTAAACTCATCATATTCATTTAGTCAAAATCAATCCAAGAAAAAAAAAACTCCAAAATTAGAGTTGGTTTGGTCACTTTAGAAAGTAAATAAAGTAACCATATGTAGAGACACCTTAGTGAATTCCAAGTTCAATAAAATTAGTGCTAAATCATACCTCCTTTTCTATGTTTAATCTTTCAGTGGTTCTGTCTAAGAACTATAATTAGCTATTCATATTTTTTTTTTCTCAACCTACCAAAAAAAAAAAACCTTTTGCATAACAAGATGAATCTTACTTATTAAAAAAAAAATGCATTTCTAAGTTGTTACAACTCACAAACCCTTTTCTATTGTTCAGAAGAAAGAAAGGAAAAAAAGGTAAAAATTATGCAAAGATTTATATCAATTGCAAGAAAATCCATAATTAAAAATCATGATTCTTTATTAAGATATTTATTAAATCAATGAAAGAAATCTTAGTGTCATAACTCCTTTTTTCTTTTTTCTTTTTTCTTTTTTCGTTTTTAAGGAAAGTGTTATAATTCTTTTAATGGAATGTTAAAAAACCCTTGTGACCTGCCTTAGGTTTCCTAGATTTTTTTTTTTTTTTTTTTTTTTAGAAGAAGGTTTCCTATATTATTTAAAAGAGCAAAGCACCACAATTAGCTAGAACTAAAGTTAATAATTGTGTGGGTTCCAGTTAGCTCAACTGGTAAAGTCTCTGATGGTTGTATAAGAGATCTGGGGTTCAATCTTCGCCTACACCAAAAACTAATTAGTGTCTTGGTCTGATGATAAAGAGCTATCATCAGGAGCGGACGCCATAGGTTGAAACTTTCTCCAAAAAAAAAAAAAAGTTAATAATTGTGGGTTTGGACCGTTTGGCTGCCCGGCTACTACACATATGTAATTGTTGATCAATTGATTAAGATTTATCGATTCTCCAATAAATAAACAAATAAAATTAAAAACTGACCACCTAAAATCACTTGTTAGTTCTTTTTTCTTTTTTTTTTTTTAAATAATAGTAATGAAGTCAGCTTCTTAGCTATTTGATACTCCAACCAACTTATCCAAAAAAAAAAAAAAAACTCCAACCAATGTCAAAGCCCAGCATTAAACGTAGTCGCATGACCACCCAGCATTGACATTTGGGTCTGGGCCTCTCAATGAATCTGCAAAGCTTAAGGCCTACTCCAACTTCACCAATGGAGACAGCCCAGCCTTCATCCTTCATGCTCTTTTTTTTGCTAATTAAATACAAGCTTCATCCAAATTCTTTTTTAACCTTTTCTTTGAAGTATTTATTAATTTCATTTCCAAAAATAGGATTTGAGTTCAACCCAATTTATTTGGTTATTTTAAATTTTTACTATTGAGAGTTGTGTTTCGGTGAAAGTTGTACAAGATGAATTTCCTTGTCTCTACTTGGATAATTTCCACTATACACATCAAAAAAATCCAAAATAAAATATATATATTTGTAGGTTCAGATTTCCAAATGTAACATACTAATATAATTATATTTCTTAATATATTCCCCCTCGTAATCCTACATGCTATTATACAATTTTAAAATCCTTTTTGAGTAGTTTTAGGACCACAAACTATTCTACAAATTTTTTGTCACAATTTTGACGTGACAGACTGTGAGTGGTTAACTAATACTTATACATATATTAATTATTTTTTCTTCATCAATTACACTCTGTCACGTCACAATATGACAAAAAATTGTGAAAAAATTTTATGATCCTAAACTTTTTCATCATTTTTATTTCTCAAGATTGTCATTGACGAAGTGTCACCAAAAAAAGACAAAATTTTAATAGAAAAAATTCCTTTACCAATCAATATACCATGAAATTGAATCCTTCTTTGAACAATATCAAGAAGTTGTCTGGTTTGGTTGGCCTCTGTTGAATTTAACATAGTCTTCCTATGCCCATCAATCTTTGAATTTTAAGCAAACCTCGCTATAAATATAAAATAGTTCTTTTCTCACCTAACCCATGGGTCAAACCTCATTTCTCAGCTCCATTAGGCAAAATTTCATAAACTTTGGTTGGAGAAAACTTGACCTCAAGTTTTAAAGTGCTGAAGGATCAAATGTTTGACCAACAACACTTGTTGATGCTCATGCTTCATTATCAACATTATACTCTAATGTTACTTGATGTTTCTCCATTACCAAAATCTCCTTAGTTTGAGTCTTCACTTTCTTCACCTGAGCAACCAAGTCTTGAAAAACCTTTCATGAACTTTTTAGTTAATTCTTAGAAGTCTTGGCAAAAGCTAGATTGTTAAAGAGTAACACCAAGGATATGAAGTGGGATGAGAATTTATCGTATTTTCTTCGAATCATGCAATTGGCTGGCTATTTTATTTCCTCATACGATCACTTTGACCTTGAAAATTATCACACTAAGATTGGGATAGATACTTAGCTCAAAAATATAGTAACAAATATTCATTACAAAGCTTTTCTTTCATATCTTTCCAGAAAATAATGACAAGTTCATACTTTATATAACAAAGATAATCAAGGTCCTCCTAGAAAAGTTGTGCTCCTCCTATTAACTTTAACTTTGCATACCTAACTTTTATTTTATTTGCAAAGTTTGGTCACTCAAAAAATTTCTCCATCCCATTTATCTCGTTGACAAAATCTCAGGGTTATTTTTAGTTATTTACAACCATCAAAATAATGTGCTTCAGATAATACAATAATTCACTGGGCAAAAACATTTTGTTGACTTGACTTGCTAATTGCGGCCCACTAAGAAGGCATTGCCATGGCGTTGACCAAATAAAGCTTCACTATTTGAACACCAATAGAAAAACTAATGTATAAATGTGGACTGGGCTGGCCGTGTGGGTCTAGGCTTGGTTTTTTTGTTACTGAGTATGGTTGTTCAATGGGTTGGACCAATTGGGCCTGATTAAGTTTTCAAAAAGTGAAAAATGAAGTTTTGCAAGTCATTCTACCAAAAATTTCTAAAAGGAAATTCCAAAAACTCTCTTTCAAAATAAATTTTTTTTTTTTAAATCATAGTTATACTAATAACTAGTCTCTAATCCATGCAAATGTGCGATGTATTAAAAACTGATAAAAATGAAATCTAAATAATAGATGTTCAAGAATCAAGCTTAATTAAATAACATGACTAATATTTGACCCTCTCTAATTTGACCAATATACTATGTAATATATTACCAACTAAAGTAATTTTTGCATATTTTAAGTCAAAAACATAGCACCTATTTATTTATTAAAAAAAAAAAAAAAAACATAGCACCTATCTAAAACATGTTCAATTTAGCGTTATTGCTCATACTCCATTTGGAAATTATAAGGATTTGATTTCACTGAATTTTCCTTTTCTCTTAGTTAAGTTCAACTGATTTTGTAATAAATTCCAGCCCAAATTTATACTATTTCTACCCCTAGAATCCCTTATAGTCTTTGTCATCAAATCAACTATTTTCGTTTTTTATTTATATATTTTTTTTGAAGATCAAATGGCATGCACTATGATTGTTGTTAGATTGCTATAACATGAACACTATTTAATAACCATCTCTCAAAAATAAATAATATCAAACCTTGGAACACAAATAGGACATAAAACGAACACATACATGGAACAAAATCACACATAGATTGTTTACTCATGATCCGAGATTCCAAAAGCTCAAACGTGTGTAAAATCCACCAAAATATACATCACAATTTAATGCATAAAACCATGTGTAAGGCAATAATTAACACTCATTGCTTTGTTTAGTTCTTAATAGATCGCGCTAGCAAAAACTCCAAACTCTTATGAGTCTGAAATAAAAAGCAGCCAAAACACCACAAAGAGTCATGAAGTCTAGAAACACAACATGTTACCGGAATATATTATATATTACATCAATACATTAAACTTATTTTTTTGAAAATCATCAATACATTAAACTTGAACCTCTCTTTCTCTTTTTCTTTGTGCATTCTCTTATTCCCAGAGCTCCTTGTGCACTTTCTATCGATCCTTGCAGCATTAGCTATGCCAATAATATAACCCAAATCCTGTCAATAATTAAAGGACGTCCACGTGACAATCCATGAATTTGATGATGCCTGTGTTCTTTAGAAGTTAGAACCCCTTTTAGTGTCAACCTTGTGGTTACGGTCCCAATCTTGAACTTTCTTGTCTCCATAATTGTTATGGAGTTAAAATATAAAATAAAAACAATTAAAGGGTCTGTTTTATTAGGTGGATGGATAAGCGGGAGGATAGAAAATATTTTAGTTTCCCTCATTTGTATTTGGTTGAGAGAGTGGAAAAGTGGAGAGATGGAAAACTTTTTTTTTTTTTTTTGAGAAACAATCACACACACACACACAAGGGAGAGGGAAAGGAGTTCTAACACAATGACCCATCACAACTCCACTCAAAAGCCATGATAACTTTTAAGGGAGGGTGGGACAAGTTATACTACACACAACACACTCTCTTAAGCAATGTGGGACAATTACCAATTCTTTTTTTTTTTTTTTTTGAGAAACAAACACACACACACACACACACATACAAGAGAGAGGGAAAGGGGTTCTAATACAATGACACACCACAACTCCACTCAAAAGTCATGGTAACTTTTAAGGGAGGGTGGGACAAATTATACTACACACAAAAAGTTTGTATAAATTTACCATTATGTCACTATTAAATAAAACAAAAAGTTACACATTATATTTAAAAAAAAAAAAAAAAAAAAAAAACCAACACATTGGAGGTGAAGTCCAACATGAGGGGTATTTTTGAAAGTTCCCCCTCCTAGTTTTCTCCCCATTTTGGGGAGAAATTTTTTGGTGGGCCCAAGGAGAAAACACCCGGGTACCCGCTTTCCATCATTTATTTTCCTTTCTCCCCACCCAACCAAACACACTCTAAAAGCATTTTCCTTCTTATTTTCTCTTCAAAGTTTTCCATCCTTCCTATTTCACCTCCAAACAAACACACCCTTAAGGTAGAGACAAAAGGTTTGATACAAAGAATCAAAGGTAGAAATAGCCTCACAAATCAATGTCTACCCAGGAACTTGAAAAACATGGAGATATATTGGGGTTTGGCCATTTTGGGCTGAAGAAAAATAGCGTGCATCTGAATTCTGAAAGAGGGAGAGGAGTAGAGGCCGCGTAGGTATCGAGAAAGGGAGAGTAATTTTTTTTTCTATTATATAATATTTGAGTTTTTCATAAAATAAAACTTAAACGCAAATTAAATAAAAATTAATGATGTGGAAAATATGGAAAATTGTGGAACTTGCAAAGATGACATGTTAAAATTTTAAAAGGTCAACAAAAAGTCAAAGATTTCGGTTTTATATTATATAAAGATAATTGTAGGGTTAGGATTTGTAGCCCAAGCCCAAAATAATAAATTTGTAGAGAGTGGGTGAAAGAGCTAGGCTGATTATGGAATTAATAACGGTTAACTACAACCTTCAAGTGTAAACCAGCATAAAGATACACATAAAGACGGGATGCATTGCAGTCCGAAGAAGTTTATGATTAATTGAACAGTGATTACAACTCTTAGAGTTACAGTAAAACTTTTCTCTGTTTCCTCTTTTTTTCTTTTTCTTTTTCTCCTCCTCCTATCAGGAGCCTTTCTCCTTTATATAGCCTCCTTCCCCATCATCTCCATCGTCCACCTGTTCTTCATCTGCGTATCTACTTGAGTATATGTTACGTCAAGTATCTTCTTTAACTCTTTGTGAGTAGCGGTAGCTAAGGTTACACTGTTCAGGGGTCTTTTCCACATAAATGCGGCCAGAAAAGCTGTTGCAGTGCATTAAATACGGTGGTAGCAGCTTTTCCTTTAGATATTTCTTCGTTCTTATCATCTCCAGACATACTCAGGGCTTACCTTTATCACTGGAGTTGTTAGGAAGATTACTTGAAACATCCAGGTGTTTATTTGATCGAGACTCTTTATATCCGAGGAGAATAAGCTCTTCGAACCGCTGGTGTTTTCTTCGGACTGTACTTCTCCTTCATTTCCAGGTATTTTTCTCCCAGATGGACTCCATCTCAACAAGTTCCTTCTCTTCAGACATACAGTAATATTCAAATAGGACCCTAGGCCTAATACGTAAAGTTGGGCTTTTACCCCCCACAATAATAATAATAATTTTTTTAAAAAAAAATACACTTAAACTATATATAAGGTTAGAATAAAGTTACACTTTGTGCAACTCCTAATTAATTTTATATCAATTATTAATTTAATATATACAAGAAATAGTAGACTGGAAAAAAATTCAACCACAACATTGCTGCCCTTTGAATCTAGATACACATACATCTTCGACCGTAGAAATCAAGGTATGGAGTGTGGATTTGTTACGTGACTAGCCCGTTGCAAAGGAGGATTAAGAAGGCATTGAAGGATTGAATATGAACTAGAAGTTACACATCCTAATTAATTTTTTACAGCAAACTGGAAAAAAAAGTTTGTTGTCACCAGCCAAATAGTAGGGACTAGGGAAAGCATTCTTAAAAAAAAATAATAATAAAAGAAGTAGGGAAAGGAACTTCTTTCTACTTTTGCTAAGTGCTTTGATACATGGTAGGAAATGGATCATCTAGATTACTATAAAAGCTAAGATTATTTAGACATGAGTTCTTTAACAAACCAATAATCCAGTCTAAAAAAAATGATATAGAAAACATTTTTAAAGAAGTGCTCTTTACACTAGTCTTTAACCAGTAAAATCTATGGGCAACTAACTTTACCCATCAAAATAAGTTGTTAGGTAATTCAAGCTCGTTCCCCCTTGATGGGCTAAATAGTTCTTGACCTATATGCAAGTGCTTAAGAGTTAAGGGTTTGTATCAACTTACCAAAATTTTAAAAAATCTATTTTGAAAATGATATCAAATAGGTAACCTTTCTAAGACTAGGCCTCCATTCAGTGCACAAAATTATTAGACAAAACTCGAAAATTGACATGTGGTTATTTATGGATATGCATTGTGTTTATATCTCATCAAGTGCTTTGAAGTACTAAATTCAAGTCAAACTCGCATTTCTAAATCAATTTTTTTTATATAAAAAAAGAATAATTTATTATTTTTAGCATTTGTGTTTGTACGGTACTGTTTATCAATGCCAAATTTTTTGACATTTAGAACATCTCATGTGAGAGAGATTTTAGAGTTTAATGTGCCTCTAATAGTAATATTGTCATAAAATAATTCAATTCAATTCTTTCTATGTTACTCTCAAAAAAATGTACTTAATTTCATTCCATTATTTTATTTTCCATTTATTTCCTTTGCTTAAATACATTTAATACATTCCATTCCATTCTTTTATGAACTCCCAAATGAAGCCTTAATAATAAATTTTGTTGAGAAAATTTAGATAATTTTAAATGGATTGGAGACATTTCTAAATGAGCTTAAAGTAGTTTTAATTGACCAAAAAGGTTTTTTTTTTTATTATTATTATAAAAAGGACATAAAATTAGAGCACTTTTTTTTTCTTTTCTTAAAAGAATCAATATAGATATTTTATTACTCAAACCATGGCTAAATTAGAAGCCATAATACGCTCTACTAGAGTAGGTAGCAACCCTTAGGGTCCATTTGGTTGAATGAGTGAAAAAGTGAGAGGATGGAAAATTGTGGGAGGATGGAAAATTTTTAGTTTTCCCTCTTATGTGTTTGGTTGGAGGGGTGAAAAAGTGAGAGAGTGGAAAACTCTTTTGTTTGGTTGGAGAGAAAAATGGAAAGATAGAAAATGTAATTTATATAAATTGACTATTATACCCTTATTACATAATATGTAATAAATAAATTTATTTATACTCATTAAATAAAACACCATCATTTTTACACTATTATTTTTACAAAACACCCATATTAATTTATCTATTATACATATTTTTTTATTAAAATAATATTTCCCTTTTCTTTATTATTTCCCAACTACCCCCCACCTAACCTCTCCTCCCTTTTTCTGATTCATAAAAACACATCTCTATCTCCTCTTCTCTCTGTCTCCTTTTTATCTCTTATCTCTGTCTCCGCCTCTCTTTCTTCTCCTTCTTTCTTTCATTTTTTTTTTTTTGGTGATTAGTTGCGGGTGGATGACCAGATTTTGGACTAAAGTTTTTGGATGAACATGGGTTTGTCAAAAATAAAATGATAGATTTCGTTTTTTGGATGGGTTTATGGATGAACACGGTAAAAATTTCGTTTTTTTTTTTTTTGAGAATATTTTTCTTTCCTCCTCTTCTTTTACAATTTGAGTTTTATGCTTTTTATTATAGATGATGATTTTGGGTTGGGTTTGATTTTGGGCAGTGATTTTGAGTTGAATTTTCTAATTGTTTTTCCGTTAATTTTGTGTTGATTTTGGGTTAATTTTTTGTGCTAGATTGCAGTATTTGACGGTGGTGCTGGGTTTGGTGGTTATTTCTTGCTTCTTTCTTCTTATTCTGCCGCTTCTTTCTTCTTATTCTGGCGCGCCCGCGCTGGGTTGTTGTGGACGTTGGGATGGCATTTTTGTAAAAGTGTAAAGAGGCAATTTTCTCTCGTGCCTTTTCCTTCCGATTTGGGGAGACGAAATTTGTGGGCCCGGGAGAGAAAATTTTCTCCCGGATTTTCCACTTTCCCTATTTTCCTCCCTTTCCCAAACAGTGGAAAATACTGTTTTCCACTCAGTTTTCCGCTCTATATTTTCCATCCCCCTAAAATCACCCCAACCAAACACAGTGTAAATCTTTAGCTAATCATGCTAGTGCATGTGTCATACTATTTCTTCTTCTTTTAATGTGTACCAAGCTGGATCTGTCTAGAACCTTTTTAAACGAGCCAAATTAAGCCAAATATTTAAAGTTCAAATTTGTTCATTATTTAATTTTATTTTGAACATGAGCCAAGTTAGAACTTTATCACCAAACAAGATTATATATTCAAGTTTGGTTCACTTGCTTATTAAACAAACTCGAGCTTGTTCACAACTTGTTTAATTAACTTATTATTTTTCAATATATAGTAAAACCATGACTAAAAATTGTTTAATCATTCACAAATTTATAAATTTTTAGTCAAGGGCGGCCCAACATAATTTACGGGCTAAGGCAAAAATTTTATGCAAGGCCTTTAATTTGTCAATATTAATTAAACAAAATTATTTAATATTAATCAAATCAAGGTTAATTTGATACATTAAATTCATAATTTGATGAATAATATCAACTAAACTAATGTTGATTTCATATAGAGAATTGAATATCATAATTAAATCATAAATATTAATAAAAAGAAATATAAATATATTACGATTAAAAAATATAATTTATTTTGGATATATGACGAGACATAGTTATGTAAATTTGTGATCTAATTTTTAATTTTATATATTGTTTTTAAGAGAGAGAGATAGATATTATTGGTGTGTGGATTTGTGGGATATTAGTTTACTAAAATTAAAGTCTCAAACTATCATGGGAGATTAATCTATAATTGACGATTTAACACATTTGTAACATTTTTTGAAACATTTTAGGGTTCTATCAGTCTCGTACTTTAAGAGTCTTAATAAAAATGAAAAGGAAAAATACGCTAAAAGCACTATAAAAAAAGTTTCAAAAAATTTGTAATATTCCTAACATCACTAATAAAAAAAATGCACAATCTTTAAAAATATATATATATATATTTTAATAAAAATTTAGCCCTATAATCATGAGAAGTGGGCCTTTTCCTCTTAGGAGAATTTTTTTTTTTGGTGAGGCATTATACTTAGGCCTTGGGCTGGCCTGTTTTTAATATAAATAAATTATTTATATTGTCAATAAATTACAAATAATAATTCATATCATGTCAGTGATATTACTATTATCTAGCTTGTGGATCCCATTAAATTGGAGCATTTGAATCTTTGTTTTAGATGCCACTTTCCACAAAAGGATGTTGGAATCATTTGAAAATTCGTACCGACATTAAATTTGAGTTCCTCTGGCTGGATTTCAAAAGTCATGAGCAGAGCGTTGGATTCCATATGAAATGAAAGCAAAAGTCATGAGCAGAGCCCCACCCAATAAATAAAGCAAAAACAATTCTGCAGTCAATCTTGGCGTGCTTCGTTTTGTATCTTTCACACTTTGTATCATTTCAAAAGTATATTGGAATCATTTGAAAATTCGTACCGACATTAAATTTGAGTTCCTCTGGCTGGATTTCAAAAGTCACCAGCAGAGCGTTGGATTCCATATGAAATGGAAGCAAAAGTCATGAGCAGAGCCCCACCCCCAATGAATAAAGCAAAACCAATTATGCGGTCAATCTTGGCGTGTTTCGTTTTGTATCTTTCACACTTTGTATTATGGTTTTTACTAATGTGTGCCCTTAGGGCACACGGTAAAGCCAATGACAGGGGTGGCCTATGCAGGCCTTTTGCATAGGAACTTGAAAAAAGCTGCACCAGGAGTACTTGTTTGAGTTAACAAAACAAAATGACAAATATGACCTCCAATTTTTTTAACAAGTCAGATTTGTCCTCAATTTTTTTAACAAGCCGGACCTGTCCTCAAGCCGGATCTGTCCTAATTTTTTTAACAAAACAAAAATGCTCTTTTTGCATTACTTACTTTACCAATACTTACTTTCCCTCCATTTTCTATTTCATCTCCCCCAATATTTACTTTACCAATATTTACTTTTTCTTCTCTTCCACTTTACCAATATCATAGAAAAAACTTAAAGAAGAGTTATGTTCAACAAAAAGATAAGAAAGAAAGAAGAGTTCAATGAATGACCAAAGAATGTCTACAAAAATATAGTGTTCAAGAAATTATAAATAAGGTACATATATTTCTTTTGTTCTTAATTTATTTTTCAAATATATTGAAATATGATGTTAATATTTATTTATCATTTTTGTTAAATTATTGTAGACTCAATGGATGAGAATTTTGTTGAGAAAAGTTCAATGAATGATCAAAGAATGTCTACAAGAATATAATGTTCAAGAAATTATAAATAAGGTACATATATTTCTTTTGTTCTTAATTTATTTTTCAAATATATTGAAATGTGATGTTAATATTTATTTATCAATTTTTGTTAAATTATTGTTGTAGGGACTCAAATTGGATTAGACCTAGGATATGTATGGGTTCTTAGCCCAACAAGCCCAGACAATAAATTTTTAGAAAGTGGGTGAAAGAACTAGTTCTATTCTGTAGAAAAGGTCATGATCATTGTGCAGTAATGGATGTTTCAGGTTGACTGTTAGATAAAAATTCTCCTCGGCTAGGTTTCAGGGGATATTCTTCTGGGTTCTATTGGTTTCCTCTCTCTTTGTTCTTCTTCCTTTTTCTGGTCCCCAGTTCTCTCTAATGTCACCTACTTTCCGGTTATATACTATGTTCATCACTTTCTTTTCACCGTACACGTGTAGACTCTATCATTAGGACTCCTTTCTGTCCCATCCAGCACATCCCGGAACCTTCACTCAGTGGCCATAAGGCTGCTCGATTACTGTTCAGGTATCACCTCCACATTAATGCGGCCAGAGAGTTAGCTGGGAAGCATTTAATGTGGAGGTAGCAGCTCCAGAAGATATTTGTTATCCTTCTCGGTTCTTCTTTTGTTCCACGTTCACTTTCCAGATTTAATGCAACTTTGTGAAATGCCCTGAATAGTCAAGTAATTATACTCACCTTGGACCGGAGTATCCGAGGAGAGTTTTATCCTCGGATGCGTTCTGGGCCACTGGGCCTCAAGCCCATTTCCTATGATTCCTATATCTTTTTAGATAACAGGCCCCACAATTGTAGAATCAATGGATGAAAATTTTGTTGCAAGTGAGATTCATCAATTAGTTCCAATGAGTTGTTTTGACTTAAATGAATTACCTCAAGAAGGTATACTATTTTATTCTATTTTATTTTATTTATAGTTTATATTTCATTTATAATTGAATATGATGTTGTTGCAAGTGAGATTTATCAAAGTGTTTCAAGGAATTGTGTTGACTTAAATGAGCTTCCAAATGATGGAGAAAATAATGACATTTGTGGGGAGGAATTAGTGGTTTGGAATGAATATCCGAAAGTATAAATGCATTTATCAAACGGTTTGTTAGTTCCCACATAAACTTGACGCAATTTATTGAACAAGTAAGTCATTATTTATCCTTGCTTTCTTTTGTTGTAGAATTTGATTTATTTGTTAATATTTGTAGTCTTTATGTGTCTTTAAATTATTTAGAATTTGTAATTTTAGGTTGACCTTGCCATTGAAGATGTTGAGCAAACACAATCACATGATACAATGTTGGAGAAATATAGAGGTTCTTCTTTAAGAACATTGTCACCGATAGAAGAACAAGCACATAGTGTGTTGACACCCTATGCTTTCAAAATTTTTCAAGAGGAGTTTGGAAGAGCCACACAATATTCGGTGCTTCAAGAAAATGGTATTGAATTTGTGTTGCAATATTATGAAGAAAAAACAAGTCAAAAGCACTTAGTCTTATGGGATGGTGAGATGATTAGTTGTAGTTGCAAGAATTTTGAATTTTGGGGTATACTTTGTCGTCACATACTTAGTGTATTCATTCACAAAGATTGTTTCCGGATTCCATCTTTGTATCTTCCATCATGTTGGTGTCGCGAAACATCATTAGGTGGAAAAGAATTGATAGTGTTGAGTGATGAAAATTTAGTGGACAAGGAAAATATGGTTGATGCTAATGCTATTGATGGAGAATGTTTTGTTCGTTGTCCTCCGCTCTCAAAGACGAAAGGTCACCCAAAGCAAAAAAGAATGAAAGGTGGAAAAGAATTGGAAAAGAAAAAGAGAACTTGTAGGTTTTGTAAGCATGTTGGCCAAAACATCTCTACATGTCCGGAGAAGGAGAAGGAGAAGGGAAACTCAACTTCCTCAAATGGTGCAAAGAAAATGAAAAATTGTACTTCAATAGATATGGGATTGAACCCAATATTTTATTTGAAATGTTAGGTCTTTTGCTTAAAAAATCACCAATATGATGTTCGTTAACTCTTTATTTTTGTCGGTGTTATATTATCATTTTGACAATATTATGCCAATGAATATCATGCATTCTTGAAAAAATATAAAATTTTACCATAGAAATAATAGTGTTTCACTAAAATTGAAATCTAATGTCCCATATCATATCATGTATCATGACACTTTTTCAATCCAAAGCAAACCGGTCTTCTCACGACATTTGAAACACAAAATAGCGAGGTACTATTTTTAAACTCAAAATAATTTTAAAAATTACTATTTATGTTTTATTGTCTTAGGACACTAAATCTCTAACACCTCTAACCCACTACTAATCAATAAAATATTTTTATTTCTTTCATTTTGGATTTTATTATTTTTACTATTTAAATAAAATAAATGTCAACTCCATGTAAAACCCTAAATCTATGGGGAAATATAGTGGGTTTGTCCCAACAAAAAGTTGGTGGAATGAGGGTGGGGCCTCTCACATACTTACTCTGATAAGGCTAGTGGTACAGGACCAGAAAAAAAAAATGCAATGACTTAAGCTTGTGCCATCACATATACAAATAGAAATTGCAGACTCAAAAGGAATGGCAAAATTTGCCAAACAGTATGATTCTGAAAAAATTTAGGCAGATGGCATGTGTTCAAAGTTTATTAGTTAGTTGGATTGTTTTTTGGAAATCAAGTATAGCAAAATCAACTTCCAGCCAAAATCGAGTTTAATATACTCGACTTCCTACTGCAAATTAGCTTTGAGATTGATAAAAAAGGAAGTGGAGTATAGTAAACTCGATTTTGGCTAGAAGTCAATTTTGCTGTACTCGATTTCCAAAAAACAGTCCAACTAACTAATAAACTTTGAACGCATGTCATCCGCCTAAAATTTTCCCAATATTATACTATTTGGCAAATTTTGCCCAAAAGGAATTGGTCATTGTTGCAAGAAACAAGATTTTATTGTCATGATACTTATTGACCTCATACCATCTTGAAATGTTACAAGCATAAAGGTTATAAGAAGAAAATTTAGTGCGAATGTGTATTTGTCAAAATTCACACTCAATAAAAACTTGAAATTAAAATATTTTATTGATGTGATCTTTATTTTTCCTAGAGTTTTAAAATTTTGATTTTACCTCTTGAAGATGTATATTGTTTATATCAGTAGCCTCTTCATTTATACTTTTCTACTAAGTGTCACAAAATAATATTACACATGTTTAGTTTGTCCAATAAAATAATGTCACGTGACAAAATAAAAATGACGTGAATAATAGACACAATTGATACTTATAATAAATTTTGCTTCCAAAAAAAAAAAAAAAGATACTTATAATAAATTTCACAATAAATTTAATTTTTCACAAATACTTATAATAAATTTCACAATAAATTTCATTATAATTAACATTATTTAATCATTAAACTTAGATAATGGTTTGTAGCAAGGAGCCAAGAATCCAGTCAAAAAGTTTATTCACTGTGTAGTGTAGGCCTTTACCGAAAAATAATAATAATAATAATAATAATGTTGTGTGGCTCTTTGTTTACCACGTATCCACATGAGGACAACATGTGGCTCTTGTCTTCCTTTCAACTGCTACACGGCAAGTCAAAAAAAAAAAAAAAAACCCCATCTTCCAATAACCATCCTCCAATATGGAGAGAAAACCCACCTGGTGGACCAGGCCAGAGGGAGTTGGGCCCAAATGATGTTCAAAATAATCTACCACCATGTTAAGGTAATTCCACAAAGATGGAATTATTTATGGTTGCTTTCCGAAAGTGTTGAACACTAGGCTTTTGGTTATCAAGATTATGAGCAAGTGCTAATCAATTGAGTTATAAGACTTTTGGTTTACGTTTTAGTTTAAAAAAATAAGAAGGTAAATGATTAGCCTATTTTTATATTCGTAATTTTTTACTTTACAACATGACTTCTTTTTATTGTGATACAATGAATTTACTTTTTATTTTTTTATGAAATACAATTAATTTTTATTTAATTTTTGTAAATTTTAAACATATTATGAAAATATATATTGAAAATGAACTATCGAATTTTTAGAATATAGTCAAAGAAATTTCATTGAAGGTTATACTTGAGTTAATAATAAATTTTGTTAAGAAAATTTAGATAATTTTAAATGAATTGTTGGGTTTAAATGGATTGAAAACACTTTTAAATGAGTTTAAAGTAATTTAATTGACAAAGAAGTGGTTTAAATTATTAAGAAGAAGACATAAAATTAGACACTTTTTTATTATTATAAAAGAATCAATGGAGATATATTATTACTCAAACCATGGCTAAGTCAGAAGCCATAATAGTATAACACATTCTACTAGAGCAGGTAATGAAGCATTTCATGTTTCCATCCCCTCTATAAATCTTTAACTAATCTTATTAGTACATCTGTACATATGCCGTGTTATTTTCTCTTCTTTTAATGTTTATCAAGTTGTATATATAGCCTTAACATCAAATTGTGCAACTTCTGTTATAAATGAGTCAAGCCGAGTTAAGTCGAATATTTAAAGTTCAAATTTTTTCATTATTTAATTTTATTTTGAACATAATCCAAGCTAGTACTTTATTCCTAAATAAGATTATATATTCAAGTTTAGTTCAATTGCTTATTGAACAAGCTCAAGCTTGTTTAAAAGCTATTTAATTGACTTATTATTTTTCAATATATAATAAAATCATGACTAAAAATTGTTTAATCATTCGCAAATTTATAAAATTTTACTATGAATGGATTATTTATACTGTTAATAAACAACAAATAATAATTTAATATCATGGTCTTGACAGGCTTGTCAAAGCAGCCATTTTTTATTTCTTTTATTATCTCGAATAATTATTCCAAGATCAACCTCATCAGTTCCACGAAAAAAGACCATTAAATTGGAGCATTTGAATAATTGAATCTTTATTTTAGATGCCAACTTTACACAAAGGTAAATTGTAATTACTTATTAGAATCCAATGGAATTATATAATAGATTTATGGTAAATAGCTTTTAAGAATTAAGGTTCCGTATAACCTATTAGCAACCAAAAAAAAAAATCCGTATATCCACTTATGCAAATTATGCTTGAAACTTCCTACGGACATTAATCATTTGAGTTCCTTTGGCTGCATTCTATTAGTCATGAGCAGAGCGCTGGATTCCATATGAAATGGAAAAAGCAACCAATTAAAGCTGTCAATCTTGGCGTGTTTCGTTTTGTATTCTTTTCTCTGCTTTTCACTGTGTATCATATATATCTTCGTACTCTTTATGTCATTTTTGAAACTGATGACTTTTGAAACCGCGTGAAGTAACGTGACAGCTAAAAAAAAAAAAGAAAGAAAGAAAAGGCCCGAAACTAATTGCATTGTTTTCTTGAACATTTCACAGAACAGTAATTCTTTCACTTTCAAGTCCTCACTCAACCTTCTGTGGTGTCTCTCTAATTAATTTATGAGCACTTACAATACGTTGTTAATAAACAACAAATAATAATTTGATATTATGGTCTTGGCAGGCTTGTCAAAGCAGCTATTTTTTATTTCTTTTATTATCTCGAATATTTATTCCAAGACCAACCTCATCAGTTTCACGAAAAAAGACCATTAAATTGGAGCATTTGAATAATTGAATCTTTATTTTAGATGCCAACTTTACACAAAGGTAAATTGTAATTACTAATTAGAATCCAATGGAATTATAAAATAGATTTATGGTAAATAGCTTTTAAGAATTAAGGTTCCGTATAACCTATTAGCAACCAAAAAAAAAAAAATCCATATATCCACTTATGCAAATTATGCTTGAAACTTCCTACGGACATTGAGTTCCTTTGGCTGCATTCATTAGTCATGAGCAGAGCGCTGGACCATATGAAATGGAAAAAGCAACCAATTAAAGCTGTCAATCTTGGCTTATCAAAAAAAAAAAAAAGCTGTCAATCTTGGCGTGTTTCGTTTTGTTACTTTTGTATCCTTTTCTCTGCTTTTCACTGTGTATCATATGTATCTTCGTACTCTTTATGTCATTTTTGAAACTGATGACTTTTGAAACCGCGTGAAGTAACGTGACAGCCAAAAAAAAAAAAAAAAAAAAAAAAAAAAAAGAAAAGAAAGAAAAAGCCCGAAACTAATTGCATTGTTTTCTTGAACATTTCACAGAACAGTAATTCTTTCACTTTCAAGTCCTCACTAACTTTCTGTGGTGTCTCTCTAGTTAATTTATAAGCACTTACAATACGTTGATATGATACAAAATTTTTTATACACCATACAATACATATCATATGATACATATCGCATATCGTACGATTCTGACAATTATGATTGTAAGAGGGATTAAGATCAAATGCAATACCTAAGATACTGTACCTGATGCAATTATTATGAATGGTTGAGATTGAAAGTTTCTTTTAGCAACTTTTAGTTTCAACAATTGATTAAAAAAAGTTAAGCAAAAATTTATAAGAAGTAAAAAATAAAAGTTGAAAAAGTAAAAAGTGCAAAAACTTTGTGAGACTGGATCCTAATCCCTGAGTGAAAAAAAAAAAAAAAAAGCTTCCTCAGCGAGAGCACTTTATTTATTTATTAAGAATCAATGTAGACATTATGGGCTCATTTGGAAGAGTATTTTAGTAATATATTTTCAGTTTTTAAACAATATTATACTCATTTTTACACACTTTTTCACCCACACATATTTAAAAAAAAATACAAATAACATTACTCAAACTACTCTATCAAACAGGCCCTTTATTACTCAAACCATGGCTAAATCAGAAGCCATAGTACGCTATACTTTAGTAGGTAAGGAAGTAGTCCATGTTTTCATCCCCTCTATAAATCTTTAGCTAATCTTGCTAGAGCATGTGTGTGTTAATAGTGTTATTTCTTCTTCTTTTAATGTGTACCAAACTATTTCTATCTAGAGCCTTCACACCAATTTGTGTATCCTCTATTAGGGTTGCAAATGAGTTGAGCGAATTATAATATATAAAGTTCATATTTGTTCACTATTCAAATTTTTTTTTTCCCAAACAAGATCCAAGGTAGAGCTTATCACCAAACAAGATTATACGTTTAAATTTGGTTCATATGCTTATTGAACAAGCTTGAGCTTATTCACAAACTATTTCATTAACTTATCATTTTCTCATATATAGTAAAATCATGATTGTATATATTGTCAAGGGCAGCGCCACCTTAAGACCACCCTGTCTACCCTTCAAAAAAATTTTGGGAACACCCTCAGTTTTTTTTATGCCAATAAAATTAAATTTTGCTCCATAATTTGTTCTACATTCAGTGGATGAATGATTGCTTGGTTGTGTACATTGAAAGAGATGTAGCTTGTAGAACTGATAATGAGACTATCATGCAAAAATTTCAAAATATGAAAACTTGTAGAAGACAATTGTAAACTTTATGTATTTGCGTGTTTTTTTTATTGTTGTTGTTGTCAATATATAAATTTTTCTTTTTATTAAATTGTACAATTTATACTTCTTAAAGAACACTTTGAGAAAAATTTCTAGAGCCGCCCCTGTATATTGTCAATAAACTACAAATAATAATTTGATATCATATAAATCTATTTACCAATCTATACAATTTAATCTCAAATCTATATAAGTTTTTTTTTTTTTTTTTTTTTACAATCATTAGTATATTAATAGACAAGTTTAAACCTAGGCTTGAATTGCCATAAATTCATCTGTTAACATGATCCTATTATGTTTGAACTTGACTTATTTAATAGTCAAGTTTGAACTTAAGCTTGAATTTAATTTAACATAAAGTACTACATGCCCTAGCTTCGATGACGGTAGCCGAATCTTCTTAAAATACTGCTTCCCTAGCAAATGTCCTTTGAAAACTACACTGCCATTCTTGTGACATGGCTTCCACATGATCAGTTCTACGAAAGAGGGCTCCATCAAATTGGAGCACTTGAAAGTTGAATCTTGATTTTAGATCCCACTTTACACAAAGTATAGTCTAATTAGAATATAATTTAATATATAAATAGATTATATTATATAGATTTATGGTAAATAATTGTTAAGGTTTCGTATATCCACTAATGTAAATTATGTTGAAACTTCCTACCGAATCATTTGACTATTTGAGTTCCTTTGGCGGGATTACAAATGAAATCAAAAGTAGACAAAAGTATTGAGCAATGCACCAAATTAAAACTGTCAATCTTGGCTTGTTTCGTTTTGTATCTTTCTGACTTTGAATATTTTCTTGTACTGAGATAACGTGAAATACCTAGATTATTGTAATAGTAGTAAATGGCTGGGATTGAAAGTTGAGATAAATAACTTTTAATTTCAATCATTAAATTAAATATATTAAAATTGAAATTAAAATTAAGAAGTTAAAAAAAGTAAAAATTTTGTGAGAACAATTTTTAATTTTTGTCTATTTTAAGTTGCTAAACAAATTTTTTATTCTCAAAAATAAAAAATTATTTTTAAAAACAGAAAATAAGAGGATAAAGTAAAATACAAAATGCGTTTAAAGTAGGAGGGGACAACACTTTTTATTTAATATTACAGTTAGAATGGAGGGTCAATTACCAAATTGCCCAAATGTTTTGTTAAAACCCAATTTTACCCTTTGAGTGATCAATAGATAACACCATCTCCGCAGCTCATGCAAGAACAGATCTCATCTCTGCTGCTATCCTCTTTGTGCTGCTGCAGGTTATTCTTCCTCCTTTCTTCTCTATTTTTATTTTATTTTATATATGTCTTATGTATCTGATTTGAGAAAAACCGTTTTGAAGGTAGAGTTTTTGATCAACAAAACACCAAGCAACACTGATCTGGTACCAAAAACCACCAGGTACCATCATAGATTCTAAAATATTTGTTAAAAAATAACTTTCAATCTCAATTATTAGATTAAATATATTAAAATTAAAATTTAAAAGTTAAAAAAGTAAAAATTTTGTGAGAGAAGAGGGGCAAATTGCATCAGGTCTGATCTATCCTCATTTCTTCGTAAGTCATATAGCCAGAGCAATAACTATGAGAACAAAAGAAGAAGAAGAAGAAGAAAAAAAAAACATCGAAATAGTTCATTGTTTTCTTGGGCTTTCACAGAACATCGTAACTCTTTCTTCACTCCAAGTCCCAACTCAACTTTGTGAGGTGTCTCTCTGGTTACTTCATTTCCCAAATTTCTCTTACTCCCAATCCTTATTCGGCCAGCATAATAATTAGCCATGAGAAAAAATTCAAAATTTCTTTTCTTACCTTCTTGAAGCTAAGATAATTGGTGCTCTTGGTTTAGTGGTTCACTTGATTAGAATTAAATTTTTCGTTAAGAATTGGAGACTGGGGTGGGGACTGGTGAGTAGTATTTTCAATAATTAGTTACTAATCTGCCATTTCTTATTCTTTAAATCACAATCAACCTAGATTTAAAAAATAAAATAACCATACGAATTTATAACATTCAAGTCTTATACGTATATCTTCATATAAGATTAATAAACTCAAGTCATTAAAATAATACTTATACAATCCCTAAAATATAGCCAATCAGTTATTTATAATCTTTACAACTTTTATTTATTCATATATTCTTTAATTTTTTTTAAGACTGACAGGTCATTTTATACTTATTGAACAAGTTTGAACTTATTCACAAACTATTTAATTAACTTATTATTTTCTCCTTCCTAACAAAAAACTTATTATTTTCTCATATATAGTAAATTCATTGAAGGATATATATTTAAGTTAATAATAATTTTTTGAGAAAATTTAGATCATTTTAATGAATTGTAGGGTTTAAATGGATTGAAAACACTTTTAAATGAGCTTAAAGTAGTTTTAATCTACCAAGAAGTAGTTTAAAATATTAAAAAAAATTACATAAAATTAGAGCACTTTATTTATTTATTTTTAAGAATCATTGTAGTCATATTATTACTCAAACAATGGCTAAACCAGAAGCCAAAATACGTTGCACTTGAGTAGGTAAGGAAGCAGTCCATGTTTTCATCCCTTATATAAATCTTTACCTAATCTTGCTAGACCATGAGCGTACTTTTTCCTCTTCTTTTAATTTGTACCAACTATTTTTAGATGCAGACCGTTCACAGAACCGGTAAGGGGAGAGGTTCAATGTTTTAAAGATTAGACCAAGGTTGAATCAAGGTCGAATCGTAATAATATCATAATTATTTTATTAATTAATTAAACACAAATATAGATATTAAATTTATAAATTTAGCATAATTGACTAATCTCCGTGTATATATATATATATATATATATATATAACCGAAACATCTGCTGACACCACAATTTTTCACGTCAACGCAACATAATATTTTAAAACATATATATATATATATAATTTAATTCAAAAAAAAAAAAAAAAAAAACTCACGTTAACAAAGAAGAGAGAGACTCCTATTAGTACTCTCTCTTTTATGTATATATAAAGCAATGCAGCTTTGCCTTAGACGAAGCGACTTTGTTTCTGAAAACCCCCAAACTTGAAAAACTTCAAAGTTGAGATGCACACAGCCATACCCATAAAACCTGAATATCTAGCGACCCTTGCAATTTAGACCTTATTCACCAGCCATAGCCATGGAAGTCGTTACCATACCATACTGGCCGATATTTTTTGTTCCAGCTAGTGAACCGATATCAAATTACCTCTAAAACGTACCACTTGATACTGGACTGTATCAGAAAATCTAAATCGGGCAGTAACGTGAAAAAGAAAAAAAGAAAAAGAAAAAAGAGAGAAATTAGTGGCAGAACTCACATTGATGTGATTATCACGTTTCCAATTGTCATCCCCACATTGCTGGCCATCTCCCTCTTCGACTCCTCAAGTTTTCTCAATCCATCCCTCCCTTTCTTCTACTTCTTCTCCTTCTTCTTATGCTTTGGTTGGACCATCATTTATTTTTCTTTTGTTTTATGTGGCTCTTGGTTTATGAGCCATCTAGACCTCTCATGTGAATTTACTGTAGTGTTTTGAAGCTTGAAACAACTTTTAGATTTTTTTTTTTTTTTTTTGGTAAAACTGTTAGAAATTTCAATTTGACACAACAAGCCTTTCATTTGGTAACAAAAAGAATGTGTTTATTATTATATATTGTTATCATCCAAATCCAATTGATTATATCACCACGTTTATTATTATTAATTCTGAAATTTAAGTACTAATAGATAGGTATATTAGTTAAAATATGCACATATAATTTTAAGTATTTATATAAACTATAATTAATAAATATTTAAATATATAGAAAGTCTATATACTCCTATCAAATGAATTCAATTAAATTCAGTTATTTAGTTTACAATTTCAATCTAAAATTTGTAGTTGAATTTTATATTTACCCTCACAAAACCTATAATAGCTGGAAATTTTAAGGCCTTTACACACATGAAGAGAGTCTAGCCTCATCACCATTAAAAGTATTCGACAAAATGTCTGAGACTAAAATAGGGATTTTCCTCCCTATTTGAATAGTCATGGATTACAATCTATAGATTTGGGAATATATATGTGCATTTCTATAATTTGGTTTTATGTTTCATGTTGTTATTAGCTCTTGAGATCGATGAGGGTTGTGAATTTCTAGGTTAACCTATCAAAAAAACAAAGTGAATTTCTAAGTATTGATGTTGATCCTCTACTCAAATTTTGTTGCTTAATAATTTATAATCAGAATGATTAATAATTAAGTAGATAGTTTAGTAAATATTTTTTTTTCATTCTAATAAAATTTAATAAATTCAAAACGGAAATAAAATTTCCCGTGCATTGCACGGGTTAGTGACTTTTGTTTTTGGTTTGTGTGTGCTGTAAATTCATTTGGTAGTCTTCTCTTTGATTTATGCTCTATGGAAATTTGTATTTGGTTTGTTAGTTTGAGTCATAGATAAATATCTCTTTGAAGGTATTAATCATCAATGTAAATTTCTCTTTCTTTTATACAGTCTCTTGCATTGATTTTGGTTCTTGGAGCGCCTTCAAAACAAAAGGTATGTAAAGTTTTCTTATTAGGTTTAATGTTAACATATATGAGAGATATTTTGGTCAATTAGAAAAAGTTTGAGGAAACATGAAAGGAAAAAGAACTAAAGAACGCATAATCTTAAAAAAAAAAAATAGTGACTATATTAGGCAAAGGCTTTTGGAAATTGTTGTTTTTATTTTTGGAATTCTTTACATTCATGTGTATGTATGTATTGGGTTTAATAGAATTGGAATTATCTTCGAGACTTTGGTTTTGATTGAATAATGAAAGAAGAATTATGTTCCAATATTTGGAGTCTTCTGTATATGTGTTGTTGTAGCAATTCTGTATATGTGTTTTCATTTTGAATTGTTAAATTGTTAATTCATAATTTCATTGTTCATCTATTAATCATGAATAATAATATTATTATTTGCAACCATCATGATATGATATCAATGATGTGATCATTTCGAACTCTTTCCTTTAGAGTTTAGATAGAGTCTATTTTATGATTAAAAAAATTTATGATTAAAAGACTTTTACATTAAATTTGTTTAAAAACAAATTATTGGATACGTTGGATCTTAAATGACTTCTATTAAACTCCATCCTTTATGGCATCATTTAAAAGAAAACTCATATAGATAGGTATTAGGATATTATTTGGAACTATCATAATGGACTAATGTATTGCACATGGTATGGAGCTAACTATAACATCCTATGCTATAAAATAAAAACTGGGCCTATGGTTATCTTCACTTTTAGGTAAAATAGAAACTCTATTAAATAAGTTTTGAGATATTTAAAATTCTATTTCAAAAAATTTCCAAAACATTAGATTTTATTTTAGTTATTTTAATCATCTATCATAATAATTTTATATTGTAAAATAATAAAATTTATACATTACATACAATCATTACCTTCTAAATGATGGAGGATACGAGAATGTAATTTGTAAATCTATTATCAAGATAACATAGATTAGATTTGTGGTGGATATTAGATTTAATTGCATATGTGGAACCAATGATATAAAAGAAAAAGAATTTTTCTAAACCATTATATTGAATAAAATATTACTTATTTTCATTCATTTTCAAGTTATACACTTTTAATAAGTCAAGTCATAAACCTTTAAGCAAAATAAATACTTTTAATTTTTATTTAACTATCCTGTGCATTACACGGGTTAGTGACTAGTATATATATATATATATATATATGGGAAAAATTAAACGATTTTCAAGCATATTCTAGATAAGAAAGTTAATAAATGTAAAATAATAAAGCATGAAAAAAAAACTTTAAAAGTTATAATTAATTTTTGAAGTATAAAAGTATGAATATATTTATATACTCCTTTTAAGAGATGGCTTATTAAAATATATAATATAATAAAATATTATGAATATTAGTTATAATATAAAATAAAAGTAGTGTGGGAGGACGAGAATTCAAGAGCAGGGGCAAGTTAGAAAAGTCCAATGTCAGAAGAATCAACCTCGGAAGGCATTGACAGCAAGCCCTCGGGAAAGTTGTAAAAAATCCATCATAGGCACAAGGAGGTTGCAACGCCCGAGGACCCCAGGGATATTAATGTGTCCTTGAAAGGGTTGAAGACCAGTTCTGAAGACCACTAGGCATAAACTAAGGAAGAGGAGGAAGATTTATCGTTAAGCATGGAAGGGAAGAATGCATATAAGGCATCCATCACCTTTGCATTTAATGCTTTGAACCCACTTAGTTGGCTGCATTAATGAGGTAATGACCTTTGAACAGTGTCATCACAACTCAAAGCCTGGTGCAGAAACCTTGCAATGAAGTCCTGATTGGACAAATATGAAGGGAAATGAACCAAAACCCTCCAAGTGGAAGGCTAAGATACAACCTGGGAGACTATATAAGGCAGAAAGGCCTCTGTAAAACAGGCATGAGACATTTTATGAACAGGGAGAAATATAAGATTATGATTGTAATCCAAGAACAAGTGTAATTGGCATCTCGAACCAAACCCAAGGAACATAATATAAGCCAGTCGAGGCTCTTTCTAACCAAATCTCATGTCATATAGTTATGCTAAACGTTAATCCTCTCTTTTCTAGTTAATCCAATACATCTAAGTAAGGGTATTAAAGGTTGATTCGCATCCCACCTCTATAAATTAATTGTGTGGGAAAAAAGCAAGCTTACCTTATTTTTGCCCGCCACAATTGGCGTTGTCTGTGGGAAAATATCCTAAGTACCCTTGAGTAAAAGTCTTCTTATTATGGCCAACCCTAGAAGAAGTGGTTCCCTAGAGTCTATTGGGTCTCAGCAGAGGGACCAGTTTGTAAATCTTGAACGAAGAGGGGAACATGATATGGGCCACACCTACAATGAAAGAGCTCCATCTGTACATTCCGAACATACCGGTTAGCATCATGCTAGTCATAACTCGCATGACGAGGAGGTATATAATTTCAAGAGGAAAGTGGATCAACTACGTCGACGCCTCCACCGTAAGGCTCAAATAAATGAGGAAAGGACCCCCACCCTAAGCCAGAGTTCTGGTTCTGAGGATAACAGAAGTTACTGACGAAGAAGCAGAACTCCACCTAGTGAGTCTTTCAAATTGACATCTCGTTACACTTTTGGCGAAAGGCATCATTAAAAGAGATCTAGGACTCCGCCTCGGGTAAGTGTGGGAAATGATGCCTTGGGAAATACACTCCTTCAAATATCACGCTCACCCTTCACCAGACACATTGAGTAAGTTGAGCTCCCCTGCTGCTTCAATCAACCCACTTTCACAATATATAATTGCAAGATGGATTCAGTTGAACACGTGAGCTACTTTAATCAGAGGATGGCCATCCATTCTAAGAACAAGGCATTGATGTGCAAAGTCTTTCCCTCGAGCCTCGGCCCTGTTGCCATGAAGTGGTTTGATGGCCTTGAGGAAGGATCGATAAGCTCTTTTAAGGAGCTGATGAGGGCATTCGGAGCAAGGTTTGTAACATATAGTCGAGTTTTGAGGCCCTTAGACTCTTTGCTTTCAATGTCTATGAGACAAGGAGAGACCCTAAAAAACTATTCCGATAGATATTAGGAGCTTTACAATGAAATTAATGGGGATTTCAAAGATGTAGCTGTAAGAACCTTCAAGGTGGGTCTTCCTACGCACTCTGATCTCTGGAAGTCCCTTACCATGAAGCCTTCTCAACGTTTGCACCAGTTAATGGACTGAATTGAAGAGCACAAAAGGGTAGAGGACAATCAGAATTAGAGTAAAGGGAAAGCCAAAGTTTTTACAACTGACCAAAGAGGTAACTGGCCCAACCAGTATGGACCTTCTCGTCCAAGGAGAGAGTTTTTCAACCAGGCATCCTGCAACCCCGTTGGACCCAAATGGTAAATTCGGTTTTTAAGGAGCTGATCTACCAAGTGTTGGAAAAGATCAAGAATGAGCCCTACTTTAAATGGTCCAATAGAATGGGAGGAAACCCCACCAAGAGAAATCAGAATCTTTACCGTCATTATCATCAGGACTGAGGTCATACTATGGAGGATTATAGGACTTTGCAACTTTTCCTCGATCAATTGGTCAAAGCTAGGAAGCTGAAGCAATTTTTGCACCAGCCTGCCGTCCAAGGAGGACAGCCCATGACAATGTCTCAGAGAAGTAATGTTCCTCGGTCTTCCCTTGGAACAATCAATGTCATTTTTGTGGCTCCAAGGAAAGACCCTAGCTCTGTCAGCGGGGTGATGGTGATATCTCCACAGTCAAAAGTGGACGAGGAAGGTGGGCCATTTAAGAAGTTCAAGTTGTAGGACTAGCCAATCCTGGGATTCTATGAGGCTAATAAGGAGGAACGATTCAACCCCATGATGATGCACATGTAATAACTTTGCAAATCGCGGAATTTGATGCCAAGATGATAATGATTGTGCAGGGAAGCAGGGCCGAGATCGTGTATCCAAATTTATTCAAAGGCTTGGGACACAAGCCCGAAGACCTTAGTAAGTATGATGTCCCCTTGGTCGGATTTGATGGAAAGACCATTGTTCCAAGGGGTATGATCAGTTTACTCGTTCAGATGGGAGAGGAGGCGGTGAATGCGGATTTTATTATGGTGGAGGCTTATTCACCCTATATGGCAATCTTAGCAAGGCCATGGCTTCATGCTTTGGGGGTTGTATCTTCAACTCTGCATGTAAAGTTGAAGTATCCTACTAAGGGAGGAGTTGAAGAGTTGTTGGGATGCCAGGCAGTAGCCAGGCAGTGTATGGTGGCAGCAATCAGGCACCAAGCCTTTAAAATTGGCTCCTCGGAGTCAACTCCTACCTATAGCAACCAGTTCTCGTCATGCCAACCTCCTCGGATTCTTCAGTATCGTGTGAGTGTTTGGATAAGATTGCCATTGGCGAAGACGAGGAGAGGTACTTCCAAATTGTGTAATATTAATTTAATGAGTGAATTGCATCAGGTCTAATCTTAATCCTCATTTCTTCGTTAGTGTAAATGTAGTGAAGCAGTCAAGCTTTATGTCATTTTTGTCAACTTTTTGAAGCTGAGAGAGCAATACCTATGAGAGCAAAAGAAGAAGAAGAAGAAAAAAACACAAAACAATTCACTCCTAAGTCCCAACTCAACTTTCTGTGGTGTCTCTCTGGTTACTTCATTTCTCATATTTCTCTCATTTCCATAAGCGAACCATGTCGATTGTCGGGGAGGCTGTCGACCTTAAGTATGGATTTAAAAGCTTCCAAGTGACTTGGAGTTAGAGCTGTCCATGGATTGGGCCTGGTCGGTTTTGGACCCAACTCGGACCTAACCCGCTGGTGTCGGGTAGAAGCCGGAGAGACCCGAAACCAACCACTAGCGTTAATCGGTCGAGTTGGTTTTGGGTTCGGGTGATGCTCGAGTCGGTTCGGTCAGTGGAAAGATTCGCCGGATCCTGCAAACGTCGCCGGAATCTTCAAAAACTTCGCTTGAATCTATAAAAGCTTCGCCAAAATCTACAAAACCTCACTCCATTTGCACCGAAAATCGTCGAAATCAGCTTGGATCTCTTCGAATCTCGCCAGATCTCACTAAATATGGTTGAGATCTCGCCGAAATCAGCTTGGATCTCCTCGAATCTCATCAAATATGGTTGAGATCTCGCCAAAATTAGTTTGAATCTCCTCAAATCTCGCCAGATCTCACCAAATATGGTCGTTATCTCGCTGGATCTCCTCGAGTCTGAGCTTGATCTTGCTGGAGTTGTCCGGCTTTGTATATATCATTGGTCGGGTCGGGTGGCTCGGGTTTTGGAGAAGAAAACCACCACTCGACCTGCCGGCATCAGGTCTTGGGCGTGAAAACCCGTCACCGACCAACAGGAGCATCGGTTCGGGTTGAAATCGGGTGGAGATCGGGCAGGTTCTTCGGGCTAGCAGGTATGAGTCGGGTCTAGACACCCCTACTTGGAGTCCAAAAAATAATTGGAAGTTTTAAGTCTTCAAAAATGCAAGACATTGTTGTGATGAATAAGTTGATTGTATGATTAATATGGACAATAAATACCTACAAAAAAAAAAGTTTGAAAAACACACATTTAGTGTCAGTCTCATTCATAGGGTCTCTGAAGCTCCAAATTTGCAGCTTTTTTTTATTTTATTTATTTTTTTATCCTCTCCATTTCGAAAAGAAAATTGATAATTCATCACCTTCATGTTTAGGTTGAGTGGTTTGATCTAGTTGAGTGTATGATATGGACGTTGTGCATGTGATGATTATATTCAATAGGATTATAAAATAACATGTTATATACATACCATTCTATCAATTATTGAAAATAAGTGGCTCAAATAATAATTAACCACACAAAAGTTAACCATAAAGTTTGGCCAAGATATTACAGTCAGCCTATTTTTATATACTTATCTTTTTACTTTACATTGTTTTCAACATGACTTCTTTTTATTATGATACAATTAATTTATATTATATTTTTTTATGAAATACAATGATTTATTTAATGTTTATAAATTTTAAACACATTATGAAAATATTAGCATTTAAGCACGTGCGTTGCATGTGATCAGAGGTTCTTTTATTTTTTTGGATAAATGTTAATAATTTGCATCTATTGAAAATATATATTTTTTATTTTTCAAAAAAATAATTTTTCAAAAAAATAAAAATGATAAATTTTAAAGATAAGTCATAACTATAATTTCTTTTTTAAACGTGTGTTTGAAAGTGGTGTAGTGATATAGAAAAAAGTTTGGGTAGAAAAAATAAGATGAATGTGAGGGGAAAGAATGCTAAATTTTAGGAGTTCTCTTAAAGTTTTTTTTTTTTTAATTAGGGGTGTTTTACTTTTTATTTGGACAAAAAAGGAATAAAAAATGCTAAATTTTAAGGAATAAAAGATGAATACGAAGGGGAAATAAATTCTAAATTTTAGAAATTCTCTTTTTTAATTTAAAATGAAATTCAGTTCAAAGAGAAAGTTATTGAAAGTTACTGAAATTCTCTTTTTTAATTCTAAATTTTCTAAGAGAAAGTTACTTTTCATTAATAAGGATATTTTTGATCTATATAAAAATCTTGTTCAAAGAGGGGAATCCTCTTATAAATAGTATAGATATTGAAAATGAATTGTTGAATTTTAAGAATATAGTAAAAAAATTTATTGAAGGTTATATATTTGAGTTAATAATAAATTTTGTTGAGAAAATTTAGATAACTTTAAATGGATTGTAGGGTTTAAATGGATTGGAAACACTTTTAAATAAGCTTAAAGTAGTTTTAATTGACCAAGAAGTGGTTTAAATTATTAAAAAAAATAAAATAAAATTAGAGCACTTTATTTATTAAGAATCAATGTAGACATTTTATTACTCAAACCGTGGTTAAATTAGAAGCCATAATATGCTATACTTATGTAAGTAAGGAAGTAGTCCATGTTTTTATCCCCTCTATAAATCTTAAGCTAATCTTGTTTGAGCATATGCCTGCTATTTCCTTTTCTTTTAATGTATACCAAGTTATATATCTAGAGCCTTTACACCAGTTTGTGTATCTTCTATTTGGGTTGTAATTGAGCTGAACTTAGTAGAATATATAAGGGTATGTTTGGTAATTGATTTTTTCACTTATTTTTTGTTTCCAAAAACTATTTTTTATTTTTGATACTAAAAAACTTGTTTGGCAAACCAAAATAGACAGAAAACAAAAACTGTTCTTAAAACTCAATTTGTGAAGGAAACTGAAAAAATACAAAAGGCTGTTTTTGGTTTCTGATTTTCAAAAGTCAATAAATATACGCATTTAATTTAATGAATCTGTCTCATTTAATGAGTTAGCATAAGAGTTCAAATCCAACTAGCAACATATTTTAGTATTTTTTATTTTTTTCTTCAAAACCCTATCTTTTTAATTTCAACTAACCAAACATATTTTTGATTTCAAAAATACAAAAAAAATTGTTTTTTCTTTATATTCCCAAAAACAAGTTTTTGAAAATAGAAAACAAAAACTGTTACCAAACATAACCTTAAGTTCATATTTGTTCACTTCTTACAATTATTAGTATACTAGTTGCTAGCTCGTGCTATGCACGGGAAGCTACCTATTTGTGAGGTAGATTAAAATAATTTTATAAAAAATTTAAGAAACTACACCTTACATGATTTGCTCTTGTATGACTTCAATTTGTATTACAATTTGATGAAGAATCCATTGCTTGAACTTACAATGGCTTTCAAAAAATTTGTCAGATAGTTTCAGATATAGCAAAAAAATAAGTAAAAAATTCAGATATTAAAACTTCTAAAAGACCAAAATATATTAAAGAATCAAATGATTCACTGCTTAGAAATTATTGAAACAAAACAAAACAAAATATATATATATGACTAAACAATAGAGAAATATAAGAGAAAGATGAGTTACATTCAAAAGAATAATTTCAATTATTCCAAACTTTTTTATTTTGTAAAAAACAGTTAAAAAAAGTTTGGTGGTTCATGTATGAAAGTTACTTTTTAAAAAATACATGAAAAACCATCAAATAATTTTTTTTAACAAAATAGAGGAGAATAAAATAACATAAGAAGAGCTCATACATCTACACGGTTTAAAAAAAAAAATTGGGGTTTGCTTTGCTTTTATAGTGTTCATGATTAATCTCGCAAATTTGGAGATAAATTATCAATGTTTGAGTTAAAGATTGACTTGTTAAAGAGATAGAGTTTCACTCATTGTTAAGTTTGGATTAAACAAAAATAATTTTGTTTAAAATAAAATAATAATGATGCGTTTGAGTATCAATTGTACTTGTTACAAAGATAGAGTTTTACTCATAGTTAAGTTTGGACTAAACAAAAATAATTTTAATTAAATAAAATGATAATTTTATTTAAATATTAAAAAAAAAACGATAATGATGAGTTTTAGTTTTAGTTGAATTTGTTAGAGAGATAGAGTTTCAATTCTTGTTAAGTTTTGACTAAACAAAAATAATTTTATTTAAATATTATGCTAACGTGGAAAATTGTGGGAGTTTCAGAGGATTCGGTTATATATATATTGTAGGGATTCAAATTGGATTGGACCCAGAATATGAATAGGTTTTCAGCCCAGCAAGCCCAAACAATAAATTTTTAGAGCGTGGGTACAAGAACTAGTTCTATTTGATAGGAAATGTTACAGTTATAGTACAATCAAAGACACTTCAAGCTGATTGTATGATAAAGATCCTCCTCGGCTAGGTTTCAGTGAGCCTCTTTATGAGTTCTATCGTTCTTCTTTTTTTTCTCTCCCCCCCTATGTCCGTGGACTATCAACGGATTACTGTGCTGAGAGCCCCTAGACTCAGCCTGGTGCTGATTAGCATCTACCCGCTGCGAGCCCGTCAATGGTTGCTGCGGTGCTCCCCCTTCCATTGCAAACACTGCACTTGCCTTTCCTTGTGAATAGATCAAGTTCTTCCCACAGACAGCGCCAATTGTAGGGACTCAAATTGGATTGGACTCAGAATATGAATGAGTTTTCAGCCCAGCAAGCCCAAACAATAAATTTTTAGAGCGTGGGTACAAGAACTAGTTCTATTTGATAGGAAAGGTTACAGTTATAGTGCAATCAAAGACACTTCAAGCTGATTGTATGATAAAGACCCTCCTCGGCTAGGTTTCAGTGAGCCTCTTTATGAGTTCTATCGTTCTTCTTTTTTTCTCTCCCCCCCTCCTTTCCTAATGTCATCTGCTTCCATGTTATATACTACGTTCATTACTCTATTTCCACCGTACACGTGTAGTTCCTATCCTGGGAATTCCTTTCTGTCCCATCCAGCACCTACCGGAACCTTGACTCAGTGGCCATAAAGCTGCTTGGTTACTGTTCAGGTATCACCTCCACATTAATGCGGCTAGAGAGTTAGCTGGAAAGCATTTAATGTGGAGGTAGTAGCCTTAGAAGATATTTGTTATCTTTCCCGATTCCTCCTTAGGTCTATACTCACTTTCCAGTTCTAACATAACTTTGCGGAGTATCCTGGATAAAATGATAGTTACATCCACCTCGGATTATGGTATCCGAGGTGAGTTTCATCCTCGGACGTGTCTTGTGCCACTAGACATGACTTCCATCCCTTTTTTGTATATTAGTCCCACAATAATTCTTTCAACCTATCCTTGGACACGTGAATGTCCTCGGACTGGGCCGCTGGGCCCCAAGCCCATTTCTTATGATTCCTGTATCCTTTTAGATAACAAGCCTCACATATATATATATATATATATATATAAATTAATAGACAAGTATAAATATAAAAATATAAAATTATATATGGTTTAATTGAGCCTCATGTACATTTTTGTATTGGAAAATATTAACGGACGCCGTAAAGACATTGATTTAGGAGCTATTTTTACAAACTTTTTATGAAAAAAATTGATAAACTATTTTTTTTGAGAAACCAGACCAAGAAGCTTGGGAATTTATTCAAACTAATTAAATTTTTTAACTATTTTTTATATTTTTAATAAAAGTGAGGTCAAAACTTTCTTAATATAATTTATTAATAATTACTCCAAAGAGACCTATTAACATGATTATATTATGATTTTGACTCATTTAACAGTCAAATTTAGGCCTCATTTACTATGGCAACTCATATACATGTTTTTAGTTTTTAAACAATATTATACATTTACATGTATTTTTACACACTTTTTCATTCACATGTATTTTCACACATATTTTCAAACAACAAAACACATGTTTTTAAGTGTATATACCAAACACTCCTTAAACTTCATACTTCATGAGCCTGAATTTAGTTTAACATAAAGTACTATGTGTTCTAATTTTGATGAAAGTAGCCGAAACTCCTTTAAAATACTGCTTTCGTTATGCCCTGGTCCTTTACAAACGGCACTGCCATTCTTGCAGCCATGGCTTCCATGTGATCAATGCATGGTTGGTGGCTAGCTCATCAGAGCAACTATTTTTTTTTTCTTTTATCTCAGATAATTATTCCAATACCAATCTCCTCAGTTCTACAAAACAGGGCTCCATAAATTTTTATTTTTATTCTTTATTTGATGAAGGACTCCATCAAATTGGAGCACTTGAACTTTTTTTTTTTTTTTTGAGAATATATTAATAGATTATATTATATAGATTTATGGTAAACAGCTGTTAAGATTCCGTATATCCACTAATGTAAATTACTTTGAAACTTCCTGCCGACATGGTGACATTAATCAATTGAGTTCCTTTGGCGGGATTACATATGAAATCAGAAGTCGACAAAAGTCTTGAGCTCAGCGCCAAACGGGCCCTACAGCCTGTTTGGTAGAGAAATTTAAGTAATGTTATTTGTAATTTTTTTAAATATATATAAATAAAAAAGTGTGTAAAAAAATATATAATGTTATTTAAAAATTAAAAATATGTTGTTTAAATAGACTACCAAACAGGGCCTAACCAATTATAGCTGTCAATCTTGGCTTGTTTCGTTTTGTATATATCTTTTTGACTTTGAATATTTTTTTGTAGAGTAAAAGAAGAAGAAGAAAAAAAAAAAAAAAAACCTCGAAACAGTTCATTGTTTTCTTGAACTTTCACAGGATATACTAATCGAGTTTAAACTTGAACTTGAATTTAGTTGAATATAAATAAGTATTTTCTTGAATCGAGTTCAAGTAGTTCATAATCAGTCTATGTTCGACTATGTGCTTCTTGAATTTACTTTTATTTTTTATGAAATATAATAAATTTATTTAATTTTTATAAATTTTAAACATTTTAGGAAAATTACTAATTTGATATCATGGTTATTGGCATTATTATTATCTGGCTTGTTATTTTTCCTTTCTTTTAGAGTCTGTTTGGTAAAAAAATTTGAATAGTGTTGTTTGTAATTTTTTAAAATATATATAAATAAAAAAGTATAAAAATATATGTAATATTATTTTAAAACTAAAAATAGATATTTGAAATTCTCAAACGCACGAATCACTTTGAGTAATGTTATTTTAAGAATAGACTCGTCAGTTTCACGAAAGAGAATCCCATTAAATTGGGGCATTTGAATCTTTATTTTAGATGCCACTTGTACACAAAAGTATTTTGTAATCATTTGAAAATTTGTGTTCCTTTGGCTGGATTTCAAAAGTCATGAGCAGGGCCCACCCAAGGAAAAAAGCAACCAATTCTTGGCGTGTTTCCTTTTGTATCTTTCTCGCTTTGTATCAAGCTTGATGTAATTTCTGAACACTTGTTTCCTTGAACTTTTCACAGAACATAATAGCTCTCTTCATTCCCAAGTTCCATCTCAACTTTCTGTGGTGTCTCTCTGGTTACTTCATTTCCCAAATTTCTCTCGTTTCCACAAGCGAACCATGTCAATTACAGCTGTCGCTGGGACTGTCGCGGTGGCTGCCGGGGAGGCTGCTTTATCCTCTGTCTTTGATAAGCTGTTTGACACGTTAAGCTCCTCTGATTTGTTGAAGACCTTTCGGAAAGAGAATTTTGATGCTGATCTCAGGAAGTGGAAGAGAATGTTGCTGAAATTTCAGGCAGTTCTGGATGACGCAGAGGAGAAGCAGGTGACAAACAGGTCGGTGAAGATCTGGCTGGATGAGCTGGAAGGCTTGGCTTATGATGTGGACGACATCTTGGACGAGTTTGCTACTGAAGCTCTTCGACGTGAGCTGAACCCAGAACCCAAAAGCAAGATGCAAAAGGTACTCGATGGTTATGTTGGTTCGAATCGAGATTTTGTTAATCTGATGCGGTCCAAGATTGAAGGTATTGGTAGAAGACTGCAGGAAATAGTGGAAGAGGAGAGATATCTGAAGTTGAGAGAAAATACTGGGAGAAGGACTATAACAAATACATCAAGGCCGCCCTCAACTTCTCTGGTGAATGAAAGTCGTACTTATGGCAGAGACGAAGATAAAAAGAAGATTGTCAAGTTGTTGCTCGAATCAAGCGATGCTCAACTCTCTGTGATTCCCATAGTTGGTATGGGTGGGCTGGGGAAGACAACTCTTGCCCAGCTAGTCTACGATGAAGTGAGCTGTCATTTTGAGTTGAAAGCATGGGTTTGCGTGTCTGAAGATTTTGACAATCTAAGGTTGACAAAAGAAATTCTACACTCTTTTACTTCTGAATCTTGCCATGATAATAATAATTTAGATTCACTTCAAGGCAAACTGAAGAATACATTATCAGGGAAGAAGTTCTTGCTCATCTTGGATGACGTTTGGAATGAAAACTATGAATTGTGGACTGAACTACGCAAGCCTCTCGAATTTGGGGCTCAAGGAAGTAAGATTGTTGTCACAACTCGGAATGATGGTGTTTCATCAATGATGGGAATTAATTCACCATACGAGTTGAAAGAGTTGTCACGTGATGCATGTTTACGTGTATTTACCCACCACGCATTAGATGCAACAGATTTTAGTGGGTATCCAGAACTTGAAAAATATGGTAAAAAAATTGTAGATAGGTGCAAGGGAGCACCTTTGGCAGCAAAAGCACTTGGCGGCCTTTTACGCGCTAAACACGATCCTTATAAGTGGGAAGATGTGTTAAATAGTAAGATTTGGGATATTCCTGAAGATAAGAGCTGTATTTTTTCTGTTCTTAAATTGAGCTACAACTATCTCCCTTCTCATTTAAAGAGGTGCTTTGCCTATTGTTCATTATTCCCAAAGGACAATAAATTTGAGGAGAAAGAGCTAGTCTTGTTATGGATGGCAGAAGGTTTGGTTCAAGAAACAAAGGAAAGAAGCCAATGGAAGTTCTTGGTGGTGATTATTTTCGTGATCTACTCAATAGATCATTTTTTCAACAATCAAGCAGTAAGGAATCACTCTTTGTCATGCATGACCTTATGAATGATTTAGCTATGTGGGCAGCGGGAGACTTGTGCTGTAGGTTGGAGGATCATTTGGGTGGTAGTAAGCAATCTGAAATTTCTACAAAGGTACGACATTTTTCTTATATTATACTTTCAAATGATTGCATCCAAAAGTTTGATGAAGATGTGCATTTAAGGACCTTCCTGTCGTTACCATTATATAACTGATATGGCCTCACAAAGTTTGATGTTAAAGATTGTTTGTTTCCACAATTAAGATGCTTAAGGGTATTGTCTTTTAGTGGAAATGACATTATTGAGCTACCAAGTTCAATTGGTGATTTGAAACATCTAAGATACCTCAACCTTTCTTATACTAAGATTAAAATTCTACCAGAATTAACAAGTTCTTTGTACAACCTACAAACATTGTTATTGAAAGGTTGTGACTCTCTCACAAAATTACCAGAAAAAATTGAAAATTTGGTCAATCTTCGACATCTTGACATTACAAATGCAAATTCAATTATAGAGATGCCAGTGGGAATAGCAAAATTAAAGAGCTTACGGACACTATCTAATTTTGTTGTGGGAAAAGATAAGATAGTAGACTTGATGAATTTGGAATCTCTTCAGGGAAAACTTTGCATTTCCCACTTGGAGAACATGCTTGATGCCAATGATGCAAGAAAGGTCAATTTAAAAGGTAAGAAGAATTTAGGTACACTGGTGATGAAATGGGATAATGGTTTACAAGATGCAGGAGTTGCGACAAATATTCTTGACATGCTACGACCTCGTGAAACGTTGAAAACACTTTCCATTATGGGTTATGTTGGTGCAGAATTCCCAACTTGGTTAGGAGATCCTTCTTTTTCTAATATGGTGGACCTATGGATTGAGAGGTGTGGAAAATGCATGTTCTTACCTGCTTTTGGGCAACTTCCGTCTCTCAAGGACCTAGTTATTAAGAGAATGGATGGGGTCCGGAGTGTCGGTCCTGAATTCTATGGGGAACATTGCAAGCAACCATTTCGATCCTTAGTGAAACTTTGCTTTGAGGATATGTATGAATGGCAAGATTGGATTCCTTGCAGAGTTGGGTTCAAAGAATTCCTTTACTTGCATGAGCTTTCTATCTCTAACTGCAACAAATTGGAAGGAAAATTGCCCCATCACCTCCCGTCATTGGAAAAACTTTTCATTTACAATTGTGAGCATTTGGTTGTTTCAATTCCAAGCCTTCCAATGCTTCAAGAATTAAAAATTTTGAGATGTAAAGATGTTGTGGATGGGTTTGTGAAGGCAAAAAAGCTGATAATAAGAGATTGTCAGGAGGTGACATCTTTGTCCCTTTTAGCACTAGAAATTGAAATCAAATCGTGCCAAAGTCTTGTAAACATCAAGTTGAAGTCTACATTAAGGACACTAACAATCGAAGACTGTTGTGCTTTGGAATCCTTGCAATTTGTGATGGATGAGGGAGGGGCTTCTTCAACTTCTTCTTTATTGATGAATGAGGAGAATCTTAGTTGCATTGATAACAACAATGCATCTCTTCTTGAGCACTTGAAAATTTCTAAATGTCCATCCCTAAAATGCGTATCAACAATAGTCGACCTAGCTGCCATGCTTGAACGCCTTAAGATTGAAGGATGCCCAAATCTAACATCTTTATCATCGAAAGACACGTTACCTACTTCCCTTAAAGTCCTTTGGCTAGGTGATTGTCCAAAACTGAAGTCAATAGTAGACAAGTTAGACAAGGATACGTTACTTGAACATCTTTTTATTTATGGATGTGAAAAGCTTAGGTGCTTACCGAGGGGCCTACACGAACTCTGTCACCTCGACGAGATTAATATATACTGGTGTAATAGTCTTATCTCTTTAGGAGATTTGCTCCCCACCAACTTGACATGTCTTGAAATCAATTGCTGTGAGAAACTGGAGGCCTTGCCGAACAACATACACAACCTCAACTTTCTGCAAGATTTATTAATCTGTGACTGTCCAAGTATCGTATCCTTTCCGGAAGAGGGTTTCCCCACCGACCTTAGAGAGCTTAGGTTGTCAGGGAATCTCTGTGAGCAAGTATTTAAGTTGGGACTGCACAGACTCACGTTGCTTACATCTCTCGAGATTGCTGATGGAATTATGGATTCGTTTCCAGAAGAGGAAGATGGAATTATGTTGCCTACATCTCTCACTACCCTGTGGTTTTATAATTTTCCAAATTTGTTATTCCTCTCCTGGAAGTTCTTTCAAAACCTCTCTGCACTTGAACAAATTTACATCGCTGAGTGCCCTAAACTCGCGTCTCTCTCAGAGCAGTGTTTTCCTCCCTCGCTTCAACAACTTGATATTTATGATTGTCCTGTGCTGGAACAAAATTGCGAGAAAGACAAAGGGATAATGTGGTCAAAGATTGCCAACATCCCTTCGGTTATAATTGATGACGGGGAGTAGCAGAAATAATTTTGCAAAACAGAGAGATCTTCCTTCCAGGTACAACGTTATTTTGTTTCATAATATTTCAGTTCAAGAATTTTTACGATTATACAATAAAATCCTCTCTGTTTGTGTATTTAAACATTATGATTTTAAAAATTCAAACCTAACCCAAGTTAATTCTTTCAGCCTTGCAGTAAAGGCTAGCTTCAAAACTTGGAAGAGGTATGTTAAATTTTGGCTCGTATATGTTCAATTTTTTTTTCTTCTTTTAACAATTGAATTTCTGGCACCTTGAATTTTTCGCTCCTCTCCTATGCTTGTAAGTTATTTAAATTATATGAACCCTTTATTCCTAGAGGCATATAGCTGTTCGATGCAATGCCTGAAATAGATATTGTATTGTGGAATTTGCACATAATGACAGGATGATTATTGTACCATGTATTGTGATAATTGCAGGTTACATATCATGTTGAGGAACAATGATCAGTGCAGATATGCACATAATGGCAGGATAGCTTTTTATCAATATGATGCCTGAGCAGCTATTAAAGATCATGCCTTGCACAGATGATCAAATCATTCTAACCTGTTGCAGCAGATGGCAGCTATTTCTACATTAACCAAAACTAATCCAGGTCATTTGTAAAATAATTTTTCAGGAAGTTCCCAGTATTAGAAAATATTGACTTTGAAAAACCATCCAATCAGGACAAAAGAAGAACTAACTATTTTTTAATCAACAGTTACTGTTAGTTCAAAGAGCCCTCTTATCCTGATATCATTACAGCCTCCAATAAATCACACTTTTTTTTTTTTTTTTTTTAATAATCCTATCTTCATCTTATAATACATAGTTCTCTTGCCCAAGAGAAAGTCCATAGATAAACAATAATTACATTTTCGAGGATAACTATTAATGTAACTTCTCTTGGCTTCCCCATGCCAACCTTTCTTTTATAGGTAAGATAAAATTTTGTGAAAAAAAAAAAGAAAAAAAAAAAAGACTACTACATGGAAAAAGAACATGAGGTAGCCAAGAAAGTAGGTATCATAACTGCCACATGGTATCAAAGTATTTCATTGGTTCCAAAGCACTTTTGGTGTGAAATAAAATGTCATAGGTTCATTATAATGTGAACTGATTAGAATGAAATAAATGAACTTGACTATTCCAATAAGTTATGTTGATCTTCACCATTTAATTAGAAATGCCAGAGCCTTTTAGTTTGGATCAGATCTCACTATCAGAGTTGAATTTATTGAATCAAATTCCATTAATAATTGGGCCTCAGTTTGGATGGAGAGATCCTACACAGATGCTTGCTTTTTTTATTTTCACATGCTATTCTTGTTATTGCAGCCACTCTTTGTAAATTCAGGAATGTGACCATATGGTCTTGATCTTTCAAGAAGAAAAGGCTGGGAATCAATCTCTAAGAAGCTGTAAACCTACTGTAGGATACAATTTGGTGATTGTCAGGTGTGGCAAGTGTTGATCTTTGGTGGAAGTGGTGGGTTTGGAGCAGGTGAGGTCCAAGCTTTGTCAGACAATTTGTGAAGCCTTATCCTATGTACTTGCAAAAGGTGCAGCAGCTGCACTTGTACTTACGAGTATGTCTGGGGGTTACAGCCATTGTTGTGGATTGAAAACATGAAGCTGTGAGATACATACTGTTAACATATTGTTGTGCTGTGTTCCTAATCTTCTAAGCCCTGGTTTCATCAAGCTGTTGGCAATTCCCACTAATGCTCGTCACCTAGAGGACCAGTAGCAATAATTGTATAAAACATATTTACACAATCGGTACCACCCATGTGGGATGCATATTCAAGGTGGTGGACATAAGAAATTAGGTATAGTTTTAAGAGGCAATGAAACCTTCAAGCATTTCTTTTCTAATTTTTGGTCAAAAGTTGTATCTACTGAAAAGGAATTTTATTTGTAGTTTTCATTGGGGGGACTATTTCAAATATACCTTAAGAGGCAATGAAATTGTCAAGCATTTCTTTTCTAATTTTTGGTCAAAGGTTTTATATACTTAAAAGGAATTTCATCTGTAGTTTTCACTGGGAGGACTATTTCAAATATACCTTAGTGAGATAAATTATGGTCCTTTGTGTGTTTCACATCTGTGATGAACTGTAGCTATAAAGAGCTATATGAAGCCTTACTCTGTGGGTAATTGGCTTGGCAGCAAAACTAGTTCATTTGCTAATAAAAATTACTTAAAAAGGGAAAAAATATATATATATATATATTTAGAATTGTCAATTCAACATAATAAATTACTCTTTTTCTGCTACAGGCTGTGGGTGATTTAGGCTTTCAGAAACAAAGCTACCACCAAAGGTAGTGAGTGAGGTCAATGCTGTGACAATGCTCGATTATAGTAAGAAAATGAAGCAGCTTTGTAGGGAGGCTTACCTGTTAAAGAAGGACCAAGTTATCAAGTTGAGGGGAGTACTTTGGATGTGGCATGTTAGAGGCAGACAAGGATGGCAACTCCTGGTTATGCAGGATGTGATAAGAGATGAAGTTGGAAAGGTTCATGCTTGTTTTGCAAGGACAGAAATGAGTAATGTTATTACTGCCGGATGTGTTAGCTGGGACAAAAATTCCAAATCCACTGCCTTCCTACTCCTTTCGAGACAAGCTCTATGGCTTTGAAACGTATGGGAATTCTAAGTGTTTTTGTGCTCTCAACTAGCAAATAGCTTGAGAACCTTTTTGAAAACAGACAAATTTAAGATTGGGTGAGTGCAGGTGATATTTGTGATCTTTAAAGTCTATTAACCAGTATAAGAAGTGTTGGCTCTAATAGTATTGATCCCAGAATTCTTTGTCATGTCAGGCATTATGCAAAGATGACATCAAACTACTATATGAATATCTTTTGGTCCTCTGCTGGTAGGTAGGGGCTCTATTTTGGTCTTGTCTGTATCAAACCTTTTGTTGAGTTTGTGTCCAGTCTCTTTTGTATCTAACTTATGTTTTGTTTTGTGCCTAATCAAAGTTACCAATTTACACCATATAGTAAGGGATGCAGTTGACGTGCAACCAGTTTGACCAATGTGTTGGAAGATTTGTTTTTGCAACTTACTGATGATGCCGAAAATATCACCAGTGAGTTGCGCAATGCTTGTACCCTCAAGATGACACCTGCACAACAAAAAGGAGAATACCTAACAGAGAGCACCAGTGTGGTGCCGGCCAAATACCCTCTGAAGGTCAAGTTAGAACTTGTTTCAACTCTAGAGTGCTAGAGAGGAGTTAATTATGCGTACCTTGATTTGTGAGGGTATTGGGGCTTTTATAGTAGTACAGAGTTGACCTCTCTACCTTGGAGTAGAAGTCCTTTCCTTATAAGAATCCTTATGAGCGTAGATTGCGGAATCCTTTCCTTATAGGACTCTAACATTGAACGTGGAATACAAGTCATCTTTTTATAGTTTATGCGTGGTAACCAAGTCATGGTTTTGTTATAACCGTCAGCCTCGGAACCGTCAGCCTACTTCATGCCCTTCAGCCATGAAAGGTCGTCACCTTTTGGGCCTTCAGCTTTCCCCATAATTCTGCCCGTCAGCATAAACTGAAGGTTCCAAGGATGGTTGTACCCTTGTCGATAATTTATACTCACCAACTTTCAAGCTCAGTAATCAAATAGTCTTGGCTTAAAAAATCGTTCAGATTGCATTACACATTGTGCTTGAAATCACAGCTTTTCGATCAACCACTATGGTGAGCACGGTAATTAACTATATAGTTAGACCATCAATATATTTTCTTTCCCTTCCAAAATTTTCTTGATTGTGTTAGCACAGAAATTTCAGCCTTTGGTTTGTATATCTAACTCGAATTCATTTCAAGTTTTCAGCTACTCTTTGATGATGGATGGTTGCATTCATAACGGGCTAATTGGTCATTACCCAGCAGTACATTGATTTGTTGGATTCTAGCTGAGATGGTCACATTAGCTTAATTTGGGGATCTGTTAATAATAATAAAAACTTTTGTCATAGCTTCTCATCATTGTTAACTCAGAAGGCTAACTAGAATATAAAAGTTTGATCAATGAGGAAGACACACAAATTGAATTTCTCTCCATGGGATAAAGGTTTTAATTTTCCTCTCAGTTTGCACGCTTACCATGTTCAGGCTATTAAATAGTATCATCTTTTTTTTACTTATGATCGATATTGATGAATTTTCAGGCACAGATTATACCCTTCCACTACACTACTGAGTCATCAATTTTAACTTATTTATTAGTTCCATTGAGTAAACCTATGTTATTAGGAGGGACTTTTCTGCATTTTTTGAATGAAACAAGGCAACCTATTAGTAAGGGTACATTCCTAACATGAAATATAATATTGAAAAAAACAAAAACAAAAAAATCTGAATTTATATCATGGTGAATGTTCAGAATTGTCCCAAAGAATAATTATATGATAGATACAAGTGTCAGATAGAATTGAGAAACTTTGGCTTCATATTTCTATTTGTTTGATCTAGATTTATGTAAATTTTACTAAAGCAAGATGATAGTCATCACTGAATTTTTCATTTAAAATTTTCATGAAAGTTTTTCATTGGTTGTACGATTTAAAGGAGGCCAACCTGTTAATTATATATGTGCTAAACCATTGAAAACATGGAAGCAGCAAACCATTTGAACTCTGTTTGCAAGTCTGGTAATTACAAATATTTTCTTTATCTTCTTTTCATGTTTAAGTATATATATATATACACACTTTTGTCTGCTTGCTCTGCCTGTTTCTTTTTGGTCTTAGTAAATAGTACAGTGCTTCCACTTCCTTGCTAAATGATTTGATCTTGAATTTGTCCACAGGCATTTGTAATTTTAATAAGAGACATCTAGAAGCAAAAGCATCATAAGGCAATAAATGCTCTATTTTTGTGTGGATTCCCTCCACCTTAGTTGTACATATCATAAACTCCCTTGTAATAGATTGCTAAATCCACCATTATTTGCTATCACAATATTGTTGTTAAAGAATTTGTTGATGTAGATTGCTAAATCCGACAATATACCCAAAATGAAAGAACAAAACCCTCTTCTTTCCTCCATGTGTGTATTTAGACAATGTGACTTTTAAATTTTGAATCTTAACCTCTTATTAGCTAATTCTTGTTGTGGGGCAATAGAGGCTAGCTTCTGAACTCCTAAAAGCTTTTCTTGAATTTCAAAACTTGGAGATATGTAAAATTTTCGATTTTGTCATGTATGCTCATTTTTTTTCTTCTCCTTTTTTCTGTCTTAATTATTGAACTTATGGCACTGAATTTTTAGCTCATCAACATCTCTTATGGTTTGTGAATTATTTGAATTGTGTGAACCTCTTATACCTAAAGACATGTAACTGTTTGATGAAATGCCTAGAGGAGACATTTTATCTTGGAATTTGATTGATTGCAGATTATATATCGTATTGTGTAAGACGATGATTAGTGGAAATGCGCAAAATGACAGGATAGCTTTTTAATAAGATGCCTGAGCAGAATGTCATTTCAACCAAAGACCATGCTTTGCAAGGATATTCAAGCATTGTCACCTGCGCTACAGATGGGCAGCTATTTCATTTGTTCCAAAGCATTGTAACCCCACCATTCCTTAACTTATGCTAATGTTTTTTCTTAATATTTTTAGATAGCTGTTTTATGATGAATAAGGAAGCAAAACACTTGTTCTGTGACTTAATGGATTCTGAGGTCTTGGTTTTACAAATTTGACGATTGCAACTTCTTAATCTCATTTTTCACATTGTTTTCGTTTGCTCTCAAAAATAATAATTTTCGTTCTTTTGTGAACTATGGGCATTTATAATTACAAAACTTCTTTCATTTTAGCTGATACATGTTCAGACTTTTGGAAGTGGAGAGCAAATTACATTTCTTGTCAAACATCAGGGACAAGCTTATAAGTTGCCTATTGAACCTAGGAGTCCCCATTTATTTCAGCTCATAATTTTAGGTGAGACTTGCTCATATTCTAGAAATGGAGTGCTAACTACTTTAATTACTGGTAATGTAGTCACATATGGAGGCTTTCCAATAGAGAATGAATTCTTTGCTCCATCAATCACTTCCATGACTTTTGCCAATTATTCTGAACTTTTTAAAATTAGATGACTGGTTGATTCCCGGTGTGGTATGCTAATGAAAAGTTGTAAATGAAAGTCCCTTGGCATTTTTGCATTGTGGGGATCTCTCCTTTTTTATCTCATCAATAGTTGTTGTAGTTTGTATTTGGACTAAAGTTTTTTCTTTTTATAATAAATTTTAAACTTGATCAATAAGGAAGACACATTGATTGAGTTATGCTCTTTGTGATAAGTGTATAATTTTGATTGTGTGCGTGTGTGTGTTTTCCCTCTCAGAGCTCATGACCACTTTCAGGGATTTCACAATGGAAATATGAAAGGAGGGCCAGAAGGAGAAGGGAGGTTGGACCGTAATTCATAAATATTCTTCTCAGTTTGTACCTGCCCTCTATGTGTAGCTGATTCCACTTCAGGTTGTTTACTACTATCACTTATTTGTATTTATAATCCTTCTTTACTTGGTTAATTCTTCAAGCACAGATAACACGTTCCCACTATAATATCATCAATGTAACCTGCTTAATAACTCCATTCAATAAACATATACTAAAAGGAGGCTTTTCTGTAGCTATTAAATGAAACAAAAATGCATTTTAGTAAGGCCTAGTTTCCCAAAGAAATCTATAAAATTGAAAAACAACACTCAAGAACCTGAATATGCAGAGTTTCAGAAACAAACACTAATCATATGACAGATTTGAATTTTAGACAAAAATGGAAAAATTTCTTCATATATATCTCTTGTTTGATCTAAATCTAAGTTAATTTTGGTATGGCTGATGATTCACCTGATTATGTTTCAGTAGAAAGAACCTTCCATGCTATTATATGAACTTTAAAAGTAAAAATTCATTGTTGATGGTAGCTCTTTTTGAACTCAACGCATGTCTTATTTGTTGACTGTTTAAATTTTTTTTTTCTTTTTCCATTTTTTCTGCATTATTTGTCGATGTTCCTCTCCACTGGCCACTTTATGGACTGCTTGGCATCATGGCACAATCTCCAGAGGACTTAAAGAGCGAGATGAAAGGAGGCAATCTGGTCTGGGAGAGCAAAAACTTAATCAACTTTTCCACTTGTGTTTATGTAGATAAAAAGGTCAGTGCCCCTTTCTTTGACCTTGTTCATCTTTCGAAACACCATCGACTTAGAGATAACATATAGAAATTTTTGTTGAATTCGATTTTTTTTTTTTTCATTTTCAAAGTTTTCTTTCTTTAGTTTAGTGTGCGTTTTAGTACCTTCTTTCCCATAAATATAACATGGTAGTATACTATAAAAAACCAAGACTCATAGTTGTCACTGAATTTTCGTTGTAAACTTTCAGGCAAGTTTTTCATAGGTAATTCGACCTGAAGGAGGCTAACCAGTTATTGACCTAAAGTTTTATCTCTACAGATGATGATCCTTTTTCTTTTGCTATTCTTGCTATTATAGCCACTCTGTGTGCTATTTTGAAATGCTGGAATGTGGGACACGTTTGAAGGGAAGGTTGCCATGCTTCTCAAGCTCTTTACTATTGCAGGCACATGATCATGATTCGTCAAGAAGCAATGGTTGGGTATCACTGTAATGAGAATTTCCTTCATGCAATTGGATATGATTTGTAGATTGTTGCGCAAAGCAAGTGGAAGTAAGTACCAAAATAAAGAGTTGCCGTTGAGGTGTAGACTTTGTCAAGCAATTTGGAAACCTTATCCTATGTACTTATGAAAGGCGTGCATTGCACTTGTAGTTATCAGTTGCCTCTGAGGTTTGCAGCCTTTGTTGTGGAAGTGGGAGAGACAAGCTGTTAAAGAAGACATTTCTTTGCTGCGTTTGCAATTTTTAAGCTATGGTTTTGTCAAGTCCATAGTCAAATGCTCACTAATGCTAATCGGCTTGCCAATTCTACATTTTCCTCTTCTCTGCTATAGCCTAGTCCTCTTTGTAATGTGACTTTTATCTTATACATCATATGTTCTATTGTGGTTTTTTTAAGCTGTTTTTTTGGCTCTTGTCTAAAACGAAGCAAGATTACCAGTTTAAAAATTATAGTTAAGGATGCAATTGACTAGCAACCAGTTTGACTAATGTGTTGAAATTTGTTATTTGAAATTTTGTCTCAACCATCAAATAATCTTGGCCTAAAAATTATTTGGACTCCATCAGACATTGTGCTTGAAATAATAACTTTAAGAGCTACCACTTTAAATAATTGATGGTACACTACTCCTTCGTTTCACAGCTTATAAGACAGAAAGTGGGGGAAGACTCTTTCGATATGGGACAGCCGAGAATGCTATGTAAAAGCCAAAGGCTATAAATCAGTACATCCAAGGCACCCACACCTAAGAATATTCTTCTAGACAGTGCTCTTCATATCATTAGAAAAAATTGCCAATGTGCTAAATTATTTTGTTTATCCATTCCTACAAACCCTATAATAATAATAATAATTAAAAAAAAAAAAAAACAGAGAGATAAACATAATATTTCCTTGAAAGTAATGGCATTTCACAACAATTGAAATTCAATTATTTTGATTTTGCAAGTTTTTGAATAAAACCTTTCTGATTTGATTCTCAATAAATTGAGAGAGAGAGCATTGAGAACATGGATCATTTTCAACTTTGGTAATTACATTTTACAATATTTTTTCTTGTCTTCATTTCATATTTTGTATATAAGAATGTCACTGCGCTGCTTGTTTTATTATTTCCTCCTCGCTAATTGATTTGATCTTGATTTCCTCTACGGGCATCTGCATTTTGCAATTCCAATTAGAGGCTTTTGGACTTCATCCACTAGCATGTCCATCAAATATATCCCTAAACACTAATTCCAATGGGCTTTCGGAAACACACCCTCTTAAGAATCTGAATTTCTCTTGATTTTTTGAGCATCTTATGCTATAAATTAGAAGCAATGAATTTTTTATTTTACAAACAAAAACTACTAGGGTAGAATTAGAAGCCTACATTAGTCTCTTTTAAATGATTACTACTTTGCTCCCTACATCACAACAATTTAGTATTGTCTTTTAGTGATCAGTGATGTATGCATGACTAAAGGCTTGAACTCCCTTAACCTTTCAGCAAAATCTATTTCCTTTGATCATCTACAATTTTTTTTTAAATATATAAAAATAAATGATGCTAAAGTGATATTTTTATTTTCACCATACACTTATTTGGTGGTCTCTATATAACATCAAAAGTCATTCTAATGCATTTGACATTCATAATATGTGTTAGAAATATATTAGCCCATTAGCATAGGCCCAAGCCTAATTATACTTTGTGTGCAAGCCAAGTCTTCTACTTGTACTAGAAGTCTATTAGTCTAGAGTTTAGTATACTATATATACACATGTTATGATTCATTGTAACACAGGATTTATACTACACTCTAATATATTATTGATGTAGCCCTTTAGGGTTTCCTCCGTGGATGTAGGCCGTTAGGCTGAACCACGTAACCCTCGTGTGTTATTGTGTTCTATACTTTATGCTTTCGCTTCCGCATCCATACTAGCATATTCAACATGATGTATCAATGCTAATATTTAACATGGTATCAGAGCCACCTTCTTGTGGCCATGGTTTTCTGTCCTTGCGGTATATTTAAGAGCAATCTTTGTCTTCCTCGGTGTTTTTTCGCTGCGTTCATCTTCTTTGGCTTCCTACTGCTGCCGTCAAAACTCTCCGGTATAGTCAAGCCACCGTCAGAAGTCGCATCAACACTGCAAGACCATTGCCTTACCGTCACAGAGCCAAACTTCATTCAAGGGATCTTCTCAACCTAATCAAATCTCAAGATTTCATCAAACTTCTATCTTGAGTTTGAGAGGGGGTGTTAGAGATATATTAGCCCATTAGCATAGGCCCAAGCCTAATTCTACTTTGTGTGCAAGCCAAGTCTCCTACTTGTACTAGAAGTCTATTAGTCTAGGGTTTAGTCTACTATATATACACATGTTATGATTTATTGTAACACAGAATTTATACTACACTCTAATATATTATTGATGTAGCCCTTTAGGGTTTCCTCCGTGGATGTAGGCCGTTAGGCTGAACCACGTAACCCTCGTGTATTATTGTGTTCTATACTTTATGCTTTCGCTTCCGCATCCATATTAGCATATTCAACATGGTGTATCAATACTAATATTTAACAATATGCACACTCTTAAGACTTCGAATCTTTTTTTTTTCACCACTCTTACTTAGTGGTCTCTATACATCAAAAGCCATTCATGAATTTGACATCTGGAATATGCACACTCCAAAACCTAGTATCAAAGATGTAATCATTATGACAATCATATGATTATTAATGTAAAATTCATAATTGGAAAGCTATATGATGACGATAATCCATTACTATATCAGCTGTTGTCTACGGTATATTCTAATGAGTATATGAAAAGCTTGTAGAAACTGAAGAAATAAGAAACAATACATTTAAGAGTTGCAATGTCTCACCATATACACTTAATACTCTACAAGTATTAAATGCTTGTGAGGTGTGGGGTGTGGGGGTAAGAGTCAGGGTTGAAGTCTTCAGGAGGGAGTTTCATACATATATATACTTAAATTAGGCTATAGTAGAATTTCTATCTAGTATATATATATATATAAAATAAATTAAAAAAAAGAAAAGAAAATAAAAAGAGTTGCAATGTCTCAAGCAATTTCATGACATCTACCAATGTCAATTTGCCATCCAAAATTGAAGCATTTTTATTAAAGAAACCAACAAACTGCAGCTGAAAAGACGAGTATCATAGTTGCTGGTATCAGGCTTTTGATCTGCAAGCAATGCTCACACTTCTCTACTGTGACAATCATTACATAAATAATGTTTTAGACACTAATTCAAATGGAACTATGATACGTTCAATTTATAATTTAAAAGCAAGTCACTATATGCCGGAATAGTTATGGGGCACAGGGACACAATTAAATCTTCTTCTTCTTCTTTTTTTTTTTTTTTTGGGGAAAAATAAAAAAGATGTAATTTTGTCCCTATGCATAATGAAAGTTTCATAATTTTACGTGAATATAGTTATCACCAAAAAAACTCAAACAAGCTCTTCAATCAACCGATTTTGATTTTACCTTTTAAGTTTGTGACATCAATTAAGGATTACACAATTTCATGGAACTACAGTTGAATGAATGGAAAATACCATTTTCACTTTTAGATTCTTTAAGTTTAGTCTCAACCATTAAGAAGCCAACAACAAGACCCACATGCCCACATGGTTATCCCCAGTTTCACAATCAAATTTTTGCATCTCTAAAAAAATCCCTATTCGGTCAGCATAATAATTAGTCATGAGAAAAATTCAAATTTTCTTTTCTTATTTTGTTGAAGCTAAGATAATTGGTGCTCTCACTTGATTAGAATTAAGCTTTTCGTTAAGAATTGGAGAGGAAAAGAAATAAGAGACGAAGTGGGAAAGGAAGTGAAAGAATAGCTTTTCGTAACATTCAAGTCTTTTATGTATATCTTCAGAGAAGATTAATTAACTCAAGTCATTAAAATAATACATATACAATCGCTAAAATATAGTCAATTAGTTATTTATAATCTTTACAACTTTTATTTATTCATATATCCTTTAATATATTTCAAAAGTACCTGTAATTTATTCAGTGGTATTATAAAATAAAATGTTATATAAATACTCTTCTATCAATTATAGAAAATAACCATAAAGATTGGCTGGGATATTAAGTTAGCCTAATTTTATATACTTATCTTTTTATTTTACAATGTTTACAGCATGACTTCTTTTTATTATAATACAATGAATTTATATTTTATTTTTTAATGAAATACAATGAATTTATTTAATGTTTATAAATTTTAAACACATTATGAAAATATATTGAAAATGAACTGTCGAATTTTTAAAATATAGTAAAAAAATTCATTGAAGGTTATATATTTGAGTTAATAATAAATTTTGCTGAGAAAATGTATATAATTTTAAATGGATTGTAGGGTTTAAATGGATTGAAAATACTATTAAATGAGCTTAAATTAGTTTTAATTGACCAAGAAGTGGTTCAAATTATTAAAAAAATTACATAAAATTAGAGCACTTTTATTTATTTAGAATCAATGTAGACATTTTATTACTCAAACCACGGCTAAATCAGAAGCCATACTGCACTATACTTGAGTAGGTAAAGAAGTCGTCCATGTTTTCATCCTCTCTATAAATCTTTAGCTAATCTTGAAAAGCATGTGTGTGCTATTTCCTCCTCTTTTAACGTGTACCAAGCTATATCTGTTTAAAGCCTTCATACCAGTTTTTGTATCTTCTATTAGGGTTGTAAATGAGTTGAGCGAAGTAAAATATATAAAGTTCATATTTGTTCACTATTCATTTTTTTTTTTCCGAACAAGATCTAAGCTAGAGCTTATCACCAAACAAGATTATATGTTTAAATTTGGTTCATTTGCTTATTGAGAAAGCTTGAGCTTATTTGACTATTCAAATAAGTTATGTTCATTTTCACCATTTCATTAGAAATGCAAGAGCCTTTTAGTTTTGATCAGATCTCACTATTAGATTTGAATTTATTGAGTCAAATTTCATTTATAATTGGCTCTTAGTTTGGATGGTGATATCCTCCACAGATGCTTGCTTTTTTTCTTATGTTATTCTTTGTAAATTCAGGAATGTGACCATATGGTCATGATCCGTCAAGGTGTGCAAGTGGATACAATTTGGTGATTGTCAGCAGTGGCAAGTGTTGATCTTTGATGGAGGTGGTGGGTTTGGAGCAGGTGAGGTGCAATTTTTGTCATAAAATTTGTGAAGCCTTATCCTATGTACTTGCGAAACGTGTGGCAGCTACACTTTGCAAAGTAATCTACCACAAAGTAATCTACACTTTGTGAAGCCTACACTTTGTAATCTACCCACAAAGTAATCTACCACCATGTTTGCAAAGTAATCTACCACAAAGTAATCTACACTTTGTGAAGCCTTGTCATTATGTTTGTGTAACTTTATTCTTAATATCATCTTTGCAACCGCGAAGAACACATAGCCAGACCACCATTTGAGAAAGCAAAAGAAGAAATCAAAACAATAAGAAACACTTAACTAGAGTTCTTGAACTTTCACATAACAACTAGCTTTTAACTAATTGCATACTTGTTTGCTTCACCATCTAGCTAGTGGCAATTGAGGTGTGGAACATTATGTTTCTAGCTTTTGAAATTAACTAGAGCATGCGTAGGACAATGAAAGGTATATGATGCAAGGATGCTTAAATATTTTAGATATATTTTGCAAAAAAAAAAAATTATATTTTTAGAAATAAAATAATTAGTAAGCTTACCAAGGAAGCTAACTTATAAGTGCCTGGAAAAAATAAGTGCTTGAAGTAAAATTGATTTGCACTTCACACGCGGTGGGAATATGGATAAAATCCAAGTCTACATTAGGCTCACTATCTTAAAAGAGCAATAACTTTATAAACATAAGAATGAGCTCACTTCAAACTAATGTGGGCCTTACATAAGTATTTGGAAAACACATTCACTTCAACATAAATAACATCCAAATTTTGAATGTTAGGAATGTGATAGAATTTATTTTTAGAGTATAAAAATTAGCAAAAATTATTATTATAAATTTTGATCTGATAATAGGGTAGTAGTGAACTAATTATGAAATTTTGAGCTCATCATACTCTTGTGTAGGGACACAATTTTCGGACCAAGCCCAAAATGTATGGGATCTTGGTCCAATAAGCCCAGTACAATAAATTTGTAGAGAGTGGGTCAAAGAGTTAGGCTTTAATGTATGGATAACAGTTTATATGGTTTTGGAGGATGAGTAAACAAGAATTGAACCCGATTTGTGCGAGAAATTTTGTCCTCGGCACAATCCGAGGAGCTCTGTTCTAGTAAATATTGGATGAGAATGGTTACGGGAGTTGTTGAGATTGCTATAGTGCTTTCTCTGTCTCTTCTCCTCCTCTTCTCTGGGGTCTCTACCCTCATTTATACTACATCTCTTCCTTCATCTTTACCCTACACGTGGACAATTGATGGTTTATGCTGATACTTGTCCCATCAGCCACCTCTAGAAGTCTTCTGGGGTGGTTGTAAGGCTGCAATAATACTGTTCAGAGGTCACTTCCTCATTAATGCGGCCAAAGAGTGAGCTACAGAGCATTTAATGCGGTGGTAGCAACTTTCCCTTAGATATTTTTGGGTTCCCATCTTTCTTGTACGTTTATGGCGCACGTCCCTATCACTAGAGCTTCTTGGAAGGTCACTTTGATCCTTAGGATCTATACCCGATCTGCGTTTAGCTTATCCGAGGAGATATTCCTCCTCGGACTTGGACTACTCACGCTCTTGGCAAAAGCCCCACGCTTTCGGCCAAAGCCCAAAACTCAATTGTATGATTTGGGCCCATGACCCCACATCTTGTATTTACGTATTTTATTTATATTATTGTGGTAATTAACCAGATACAAAGAATCATGTATAGGCAAAATATAAGTATAAAATATAAATCAATGCATAAAAAATTTAACTAATTTATAACTTGTCAAGAACTTTTTAGTTTAATTGATACTTTTTGGTATTTTGAAATAAGACGTTCAATGTTCAAATCATCCTCCTCTTATTATCAAATTATATCCACACACACACACAAACCAAACAAACAAATATTTTAGCGTTTTGTAATTGTATGGCTATTATTTCATTGGATGTATTGGGATCCAGATAGACCTTCTTTGCTCTTTGATTTTATTGAGAGCTTGGCTACCTAATTCGTCTAAAAAAATTGGCTGTATACGTCAACCAGCCAACTCCATATATTCTTTCTTTGGATTTTTATAATAAAAATATCATTATTACCTATATAAAAAAAAAATTGACATGGCCGCATTTTTCTTTTCTCTTCAACTTCGGAAAAACCCTACAAGTTACAAGCTTAGTGTGCATTTGGGAAGCGCATTTTGCACTTCCCAAACACGTTTGGGTTTTTTTTTTTTTTTTTTTACTTTTCAGCTTTCTCAGCTGCTTTTTTACTGTAGCAGCACTGTAGTAGATACTGTTTAATGAACAGTAGCCGTAATAGTTGACTTTTCAGAACAAATTTTACTGTTCATGGACCCACAAATTTCACTTTTCAGCAACTTTTTTATTAAAAATGGGTCCCACAGTACTATTTACACATTTAAAAATTATTTGTTACAGTGTTTTTCAGTTTTCAGTTTTCAGTTTTCAGTTTTTAGCTGTATCCAAATGGACCTTTAATATTTGGTAGATTATGACCTTTGATTACTTCTTAAATTTTCATTTTTTTTTCAATAATTTGAGAGTTATATTGGAGAGGTGAAATTTGAACCTTATATGTCTTGAAAACATAAGTAAGTGCCAACCAATTGAGCTACAAAACTCTTGGCTTATATTTTAGTTTTAAAAAATAAGAAGGTAAATGGTTAAGCCTATCTTTATATGCTTAATTTTTTACCTTACAACTTGCCTTCTTTTTATCATGATACAATGAATTTACTTTTTATTTTTTATGAACTACAATGAATTTATTTAATTTTTATAAATTTTAAACATATTATGAAAATATATTGAAAATGAACTATCGAATTTTTAAAATACAGTAAAAAAAAAAAAAAAAATCATTGACGGTTACAATTGAGTTAATAAAAAAATTTACTGTGAAAATTTAGATAATTTTAAGTGGATTGTAGGGTTTAAATGGATTGGAAACACTTTTAAATGAGCTTATTACAATAGTTTTAATTGAGAAAGAAGTGGTTTAAATTATATAATAAAAAAACATAAAATTAGATATCGTAGTCGGTGGCATTAATATTATCTTGCTCATCAAGGCAAACATTTTTTCTTCCTTTTATTATCTCAGATAATTATTTCAAGACCAACTTTATCAGCTCCACGAAAGAGGACCCCAATAAATTGGAGCATTTGAATTTTTATTTTAAATGCCACTTTACACAAAAGTATATTCTAATTACTAATTAGAATCCAGTGGTATTATATAATAGATTATATTTCATAGATTTATAGTAAATAGCTTTTAAGGTTCCATATATCCTACTAGAAAATAGTAAAAAAATTAAAAATTAAAAAATGAAGAAGAAAAACTTCGTACACCCACTGATGCAAATTATGTTCAAAAATTCCTACCCACGTTAAATGAGCAGAGAGCTGGATTCCAAAAGTCATTAAATGAGTTCCTTTGGCTGATGCAAATTCAGTTCCTACCGACACTAAAATGATGCTAATTGAGTTCCTTTGGCCGGATTCCAAAAGTCATGAGCGGAGCGCTGTATTCCACATGAAATGGAAACAAAAGTCTTGAGCAGAGCAATACCCATTGAATAAAGCAACCAATTTGATAAGTCATTCTCGGCGTGTTTCGTTTAGGTATCTTTCTCACCTCCTATCATTTCTTCGTAGTATTTCGTTTAGGTTCCAACTCAACTTTCTGTGGTGTCTCTCTGTTTACTTCATTTCCCAAATTTCTCTCGTTTCCACAAGCGAACCATGTCGATTGTCTTGGAGGCTGTCGCGGGGGCTGCTTTATCTGCTTTCTTTGATGTGCTGATTGACAAGTTAAGCTCCCCTGATTTGTTGAACAACTTTCGGCGAAAGAACGTTGATGCTGACCTCAAGAATTGGGAGACAATTTTACAGGAAATCGGTGAAGTTTAAATTTAGTTCAGCGCAAATTGAAGGAGCAATTATCTGGCAAGAAGTTCTTGCTCATTTTGGATGATGTTTGGGTTGAAAACTATTCTGATTGGACTACACTAAGTCTTCCATTTGTATCTGGGGCTCCTGGAAGTAAGATTCTTATCACTACTCGGGATGCTAATGTTTCATCAACAATGGGCGCTACTCATCCTTACAAGTTGAGAGAGTTGTCAAATGATGCTTGTTTGACCATGTTTACCCAACACGCACTGGGGACGTCAAATTTTGGTGAACATCTAAAAGTTGAAGAAAGTAAAAAAATTTTAGAGAGGTGCAAGGGCTTACCTTTGGCAGCAAAGGCTCTCGACAGGCCTTCTACGTACATACACAATCGTGATGAGTGGAAAGATGTACTAAATGGCAGGATATGGAATTTGTTAGAAAAGAAAACTGATGTTCCTTCAACTTTACGATTAAGCTATCTATACCTCCCTTCAAGTTTAAAGAAATGCTTTGCCTATTGTTCACTATTTCCAAAGGATTATAATTTTAAGGAGAAAGAGCTAGTCTTGTTATGAATGGTAGAAGGTTTGGTTCGAGAAACAGAAGGAGAGAAGCCAGCAGAAGATCTTGGTGGTGAGTATTTTCATGATCTACTCAAGAGATCATTTTTTCAACAATCAAGCATTAATAAATCATGCTTTATCATGCATGCTCAATGGGCAGCGGGAGACTTATGCTGTAGGTTGGAGGATCAATTGGGTGGTAGTAAGATTTCTACAAAGGTACGGCATTTTTCTTATATTGATCATTCAATTAATTGCATCAAGTTTGATGACTTCCCCAAAGATATGCATTTACGGACCTTCCTCCTGCTAACATCAAGATTCTTAGGCAAGTTAACAAATTTTGATGCTAAATATTGTTTGTTACCACAATTAAGATACTTAAGGGTATTATCTTTAGATAGATATGATATCTATAAGCTACCAAGTTCAATCGGTGATTTGAAACATCTGAGATACCTCAGAATTTCTTATTCTATCATTGAAAGTCTACCGGAATCAACAAGTTCTTTGTACAACCTGCAAACACTGATATTGAAAAGTTGTTCCAATCTCAAAGAATTACCAGAAAGAATTGAAAATTTGGTCAATCTTCGACATCTCAATATTACAGATGCAAATTCAATTAAAGAGATGCCAACAGGAATAGCAAAATTAAAGAGCTTACGGACTCTTTGCTTTGGTTATATGCATGAATGGCAAGATTGGATTCTTTGCAGAGTTGAGTGTGAAGATCTCCCTTATTTGCGTGAGCTTTCTATCTCTAACTGCCCCAAATTGGAAGGAAAATTCTCCCAGCATCTCCCGTCATTGGAAAAACTTTCCATTGATGCATGCAAGCAATTGGTTGTTTCAATTCCAAGCCTTTCAAAGCTTAAAGAAGTAAAAATTGTGGGATGTAAAGAGGTTGTGCATGGGCCAATGAAGGTAGTAAAGCTAATAATAAAAAATTGTGAGAAGCTGACATCTTTACGTGGAGATGAGCTTATGTCCCTTGTAACACTAGAAATTGAAATCATATCGTGCCAAAGTCTTGTAAACATCAAGTTGAAGTCTACATTAAGGACGCTAACAATCAAAGGCTGTAATGCTTTGGAATCCTTGCAATTTGTGATGGATGAGGGAGGGGCTTCTTCTTTATTGATGAATAAGGAGAATTTTAGCTGCATTGGTAACAACAATGCATCTCTTCTTGAGCACTTGGAAATTTCTCAATGTCTATCCCTAAAATGCGTATCAACAATAGTCGACCTAGCTGGCATGCTTAAAGACCTTAAGATTAGAAGATGCCCAAATCTAACATCTTTGTCATCGAGAGACACATTACCTACCACCCTTAAAGTCCTTCGGCTGGTTGGTTGTCCAAAACTGGAGTCAATAGTAGACAAGTTAAACAAGGATATGTTACTTGAAGATCTTATAATTTGGAGTTGTGAAAAGCTTAGATGCTTACCGAGAGGCCTACACGAACTATGTCACCTCAAAGAGATTGTTATATACGACTGTAATAGTCTTATCACTTTAGGAGATTTGCTCCCCACCAGCTTGAGAAATCTTGAAATCGAAGACTGTGAGAAACTGGAGGCCTTGTCGAACAACATGCACAACCTCAACTTTCTGCAAGATTTATCAATATATGACTGTCCAAGTATCGTATCCTTTCCGGAAGAGGGTTTCCCCACCGACCTTAGAGATCTTAGGTTGTCAGGGGCAAACCTCTGTAAGCAAGTAATTGAGTTGGGACTGCATAGACTCACGTCGCTTACATATCTCTCGATTGCTAATGGAAGTATGGATTCGTTTCCAGAAGAGGAAGATGGGAAGACGATGTTGATGTTGCCTACATCTCTCACTATCCTGAGGTTTTATAATTTTCCAAATTTGTTATTCCTCTCCTGGAAGTTCTTTCAAAACCTCTCTGCACTTGAAGGAATTTCCATCGATAGGTGCCCTAAACTCGCGTCTCTCTCAAAGAAGTGTTTTCCTCCCTCGCTTCAGCAACTTAAAATTTATAATTGTCCTATGCTGAAACAAAACTACGAGAAAGACAAAGGGATAATGTGGTCAAAGATTGCCAACGTCCCTTCGGTTATAATTGATGGCGTGGAGCAGCAGAAATAATTTTGCAAAACAGAGAGATCTTCCTTCCAAGTACAAAGTTATTTTGTCTCATAATTTTTCAGTTCAATAATTTTTACGATTATACAATAAAATCCTCTCTGCTTGTGTATTTAAACAATATAATTTTACAAATTCAAACCCTAACCCAAGCTATTTCTTGCAGTGTTGCAATAGAGGCTAGCTTCAAAACTTGGAGGAGGTATGTAAATTTTGGCTCGTATATGTTCAATTTTTTTTCTTCTTTTAACAATTGAACTTCTGGCACCATGAATTTTTCGTACGTCTCTTATACTTGTAAGTTATTTGAATTATATGAAACCTTTATTCCTAAGGGCATATAATTGTTCGATGAATTGTTTGAAAATAGATATTGTATTGTAAAATTTGAGAACCTTTAAATATTAAGGATCCTTGATAGGCCAAGAATGTATTGACCCCTTGTGATGAATTAACAAATTAATTAGTCAAATTAATTAATTAATTCAATTAACATGCAATACGTGTGGTAGCACAAACAAATCACCAAATAACTAAATGCAACGGAAATTAAATTGACACAGTGATTTGTTTACGAATGGGAAAAACCTACACGGCAAAATTCCACCAGGTGATTTTAAGGTCACCACTTCTGATAATCCACTATTATCATAACAAGCGGTTATAAGTAAAAGAATTCCAGTACCTTATTCCAACCTACAGTTGAACCCTTACCCCAATATCCAATTGGACTTTTTCTGTAGTGACAATCTCTTCTTTCAATGCACGGCTCCCAGTACACGACTTAATCACCAACTAGAGAAAGATGTTGGCTGCAAAATTCTTCAATTCATCACATGATGAAGATTAAGAAGCTCTTTGATCACAAAGCCCTACAATGTACAAACACAGCAACTTCTTTAAGAGAAATATGAAATAGGGCAAATTTTGTCTCCGGTCACAATTTGCATAAACAAAACTTTGCTTCACACTCACGCTACCTTTAACGGCCCTTAAAATAATCCTTATATATGTTTAGTGTAAAGTTGTGATTTACAGTTATGTTTTATGTTGGCTTTATTCCATAACAAAAAGTGTTGTAATTGCTTTAATTTTGTTTCTTGTATTTTGTGGGATTTTATTGTATTGGGTTTAGTATTAAGTTGGTGAAGAATCGAGCATGAAATGAAGATTAGTGCATTTCGCGACTAGCTCGCGAGAAGTTCGCAAGAAGTGTTCCTGTGAAAAGGGCATATGAGAAGCACATGACTGGAAACTGAAGAGTCATGCCAGGCTTTTGTTTTCACGAGTGTCTTGCGGGTAATACCTTCTCGCGAGATACCCGCGAGTAAGGCCTTCCCGCGAGATACCCGCGAAACTCTCTGCCTGAAGGATTTTTAAGTGTGACTTTCTTACCCTTCACCCATACTATATATACCCTCATTACCCACAAAAGTAAAGGAAGTCATTTCGAGAGAAAAACCCTAGATAGGTTTTCTACAACACACACACCCATCTTTTAGAGAGAGAGCTACTCATCCTTAGTGAGAAATCATTCTAGCCTCTTCTCCTTCCCTCTCCCATTGTCATACATTGAGAGGAGATTTGTACCCAAACACGACCTACACCTATTCAGAGTGTTGAAAGTGTTTTGGAACATGGGAAGCTCTGGGAATTTGCCAAAAGAACCCAGTGAGGCTTGGCAGATGCAATTGGGCGTATTGTAGGATCCGAAAAGTTAGACAAGACATAGTTCCAAGAAGCCTTGTTGGAGTAGGAGCTTGGAGGGCTTAGGTACATTGGGTAGATTAGGCTTGGAGGGTCTCTTGCTATTCGTGTATCCCAACTTATTATTTAGTGGATCGATTTACCGCTTGGAGGGTGGCAGAGAGATTTTTCGTCGAGTTCTTCAGTTTCCTCTTCGATAACACATCGTCGTGTTATCTTGTGTTTGCATCTTTCTTCCCTTACTCTTGTGCTTTACTTTTATTGTTTTTTTGTTCATATTTATGCACTAGAGTAGTATCGATTGATTGCACTTTATTTACTCTTGTTTCCATACTTAGATAAGTTAGAGTAAAATCAATCGACCTGTAATCTTTTAATTGGGGGTCTAAACAAGCTCTTGTGTTTTCACACAAATTCGAGCTTTCATTTAAGGTTGTGAGAAAAGAAAGCCCAAACATATACCCACGGATTGGATGAAAATCAGCTTTGAAAAACTGAATTTCATAAACCTCGATAGATAGCTATCTATTAAGCTAGTTGTCGAACATTAGGCTTCAGCAGCTTTTAAACCTCGATAGATGTTAGCTGTCGAGCTAGCTGTTGAGATTTAAAATCCAGAACTTCTTCACTTGTTTCTTTGACAGAATTGCATACCTTTAACACTTGAATTTGAAACCTTGTTCCTTTAAGTATTAAACACATCCTAGATCTACCCAATTACAAGTAAAGTGTGTTTTGTCAAAGGATTAGCCAATTACATAAAATATTGACATATGTTCCTAACATTGAATCACATATGTCCTAACAATCTCCCCCTTTGGCAATCCATGATAAAACCACAACAAACAAATGAACATATGAGAGAAGTCATCAATCACTCAACTCATACTCATTTGTTGAATACAATAAAATTTATCCTAACACAAACTCTTGAAAAACTTTGCAAGAAGAGAGTTTATGGCAAGAAGACTTTGACAACCTGTATTTCTGAAATACCTAAAAAAAAAATTCATCAATGCATCTTAGTGTGAAACAGAAAAAATAGATTGCACACAATATATAAGAATCATGTGCATAAAGAGAGAAGAGGAACAACACATGGAGAGATAGTTGAAATGTGATAACAACATCATCAAATATTTGTATCAAAGATAAGAACAAAGTTTGCTATCACTAAGTGGTCACAAGACCAATGTACAAAGAGATAATGTATCTAAAATAGAAAGAAAAGAAAAGATACAAAAATCCTCACTACATCCCTCATAAACACTCCCCCTATCACAAAATCTCCTATACTAACCCTCCACCTATGAGTATGACTACTCTAATCTCAAAACTACTCCTTCTTTTTGTCACGAGTGACAAAAGGAAAGTACATCAAGTAGATATCTCATTATCATTGGGCGAGCTAGCATCCTCATCCTCATTATCATCATTGTCGTCAGAGTCATCGTCATTGTCCTCGTCCTCAGATGCCTTGGGAGAAGGAGAGGGAGACACCACAAAGCCACCAAGGCGAGCCTGTCGTCCAGCAATACTACTGCACGAGTGTTCACCTAACACAACTCATCACTGAGTATGTCAAGATGAGCATCCATGCGTTGTAGCTACACCATGACTGCCTTGAGGGTTACACCACTCGCTAATGAAGAAGGTACAGATGTGGAAGGAGCAGAAGAAGTGGGAGGATTTGCAGTCTCTGCCCGGGGCCATCTCAATCTGAGCTGTGCCTCGCTCTGTCAAACGGTAGCTGCATCTATAGCACACATGACTAAGAAGTTAGAAAACTCAGGAAAGGAGACAGAAAAATGGTGTAGAATCCACATGATAACCGAAGGAAAAATGAGCTTATCACTGGTCGCCATATCCTTATAATATATGAAGTGCGAGGGAAAATCAATAATAAGCCTCTCAAGAAGAGGCAACGAAAATCGAGCACGAGGTTCTGTGATAGAGTTATAGTGAGACAATGGATGAAAAACAAATGTCATCTCCATTTTAAGGAATCTCGACCTTTTGCAAGGCCCGAGCAAGGGGCCTTTTGACGCTCACCCCAAGATGAGAGTCCGTCTTTAGACACAGTCTTAAGACGATTGCAACCAGGGTAGTTAGGATGCGCTACCATAGGAACGTGTATCTGAATTCCAAGCCCTATCGCTTGGGAATAAATGCTTCCCTAGCTGCTTGCAAATATCCAGAGTAACTACCATGCGCATACCTCGAACGCGAGTAATAAAAAGAGGTACAGAATAATCAAATCGATGCATATTAGAGTAGAACTTCTGTATGATCACGGAGGGATAGGTGACCGGGATGTCATATAGTGACTCCCAACCCTGACTATAGATGACAGTGGGTAGGTCAATGTTAGAAAAATTTGACCAAATGACTTGGCGTTCCAAATGAATGCCTCGTCTAGAAAAGTTCTTCGAAAAGTCTTTTCGGACTTTATCATCACGGAACCGAACAGAATAAGGGGTAGATTTTCATCCCAGAACGAAGAGGGTTCTGGGAGGAAGTAGATTTTCGTTTAGGTGCCATGATGCAACTAACCAAAAGAAGGAGAGAGAGAGAGAGAGAGAGAGAGAGAGATAATCAGAAAAGCACCAATAAGACAGATATATGAAAATATAAGAACTTGAAGGTACGTATGCATGAACATGTGACATGCAAATTCAATTACATCATCGGCTCAGCCCAATCCAATTCTAATAGCACACAAATAGCTCAACATATATAGCACACATCTAAAATGCATGAAAATATAGTTATAATGCAAGTGTGATGTAATGCATGCAGTTTTAAACTCATTTAAGCAACACCCATCCCAAAAATTTCACAAAAACTTCATTAATTTTGAAAAACCCCAAAAATTTTCAAAAATCCCAAAAGTTATGTCAAAAGGAATGAAATGCATGATAAAGTGAGGGATTAAGGACCTCACCAGTGAAGAAGCACAAGATCAAGGTCGAAAATCACTTGGGAATGAAGTTGGAGTGAGAGAGAGGAGTTTAGGAAGGTGAGAGGTCAGAAAGTATCAAGAGAGATCGAGGAGAAATGAACTGAAATCGCGCTGACCCTTTAAATAGAAGTTCATAATTCTTGATGGATCGAAAGCTATCGAGAGCTGTCGAGAATTAAAAAGCGCGAGAAATAGCTATTGAGCTAGCTATCGAGGAGCTGTCTAGAGGTTTCCACAGCAAAGGAGCTCAATGGACCGAGGTAGCTGTCGAGGAGCTATCAAGCAACTAGAAAGTATCTCGATGGATTGAAGTAGCTGTTGAGAATGCGATAAAAAGTAGATGAAGAGCTTGATAGATAGCCTAGCTGTCGAGCAGTTATCGAGATTGCTTAAAAACAGTTTTTCAAAAAGAGAAAAACACAGATATGAATGCAATCAAGCATGCTATGTTCCTAATCTTCTAAGCCCTAGTTTCATTAAGCTATTAGCAATGTTGTGACAGTGCTTGATTATAGTAAGAAAATGGAGCAGCTTTATAGGAAGGCTTACTTGTTAAAGAAGGACCAAGTTATCAAGCTGAGGGAAGTATTAGAGGCTGATAAGGATGGAAACTTCTTGTTATGCAAGATGTGATAAGTGATGAAGTTGGAAAGGTTCATGCTTGTTTTGCAAGGACAGAATGGGTAATGCTATTACTGCTGGATTCTTTAGCTGCGAAAAAAATTCCAAATCCATTGCCTTCCTCCTCCTATTAAGACAAGCTTTGTGGCCTTGAAGCATATGGGAATTCAAAGTGTTTTTGTCCTCTCAACCAGCAAATAGCTTGAAAAACTTTTTGAAAACAGACAAAATCAAGACTGGGTGAGTGCAGGTGTTACTGGTGACCTTCAAAGTCTATTAACTAGTGTAAAAAGTGTTGGCTCTAATAGGATTGATCCCAGAATTCTTTGTCATGTCAGGCACTATGCAAAGATGACATCAAATTGCTATATGAATATCTTTTGGTCCTCTGCTGGTAGGTAAGGGCTCTATTTTGGTTCTATCTGTATCGAACCTTTTGCTGTGTTTGTGTCTTGTCTCTTTTGTATATAACTTATGTTTTGTTTTGTGCCTAATCAAAGTTACTAGTTTGCACTATATAGTAAGGGATTCGGTTGACATGCAACCAATTTGACCAATTTGTTGGAAGATTGTTTTTTGAAACCAGCTCAGTAATCAAACAATCTTGGCTTAAAAAATCATTCAAACAGCAGTACACATTGTGCTTGAAATTGCAGCTTTTCGATCAACCACTATGGTGAGCACGGTAATTTACTATATAGTTAGACCATCAATATATTTTTCCCCTTCTAAATTTTTCTTGATAGTGTTATCACAAAAATTTCAGCATTTGATTTGTTTATCTAACTCGAATTCATTTCAAGTTTCAGCCACTCTTTGATGATGGATGGTTGCATTCATGATGGGCTAATTAGTAATATCCAGCAGTACATTGATTTGTTGGATTCTAGGTGAGACGATCACTTTAGCTGAATTTGAGGATCTAGTAAAAATAATAAAAACTTTTTTCATAGCTTCTCATTATTGTTAACTCAAAAGGCCAACTGGAATACAGAATTTTGAACATAAGGAAGACACAAATTGAATTTCTCTCCATGGGATATTGGGTTTAATTTTGATTATGGTTTTTTTTTTTCAAACTTCTCAAAGTTCGTGTTCATTTTTAGCAATTTCACAAAAGACCTTGAAAGAAAGACAAGAAGGAGAATAGAGGTGTGCTCCGTAATTGACAAATATTCCTCTCAGTTTGCACGCTCAACCATGTTTAGGTTATTAATAGTTTCATCTTTCTTTACTTATGATCGATCTTGATGAATTTTAAGGCATAGATTATAGTATTATACCCTTCCACTACACTACTTGAGCCATCAATTTTAACTTATTTATTAGTTCCATTGAGTTAACCTATATTATTAGGAGGTATTTTTCTGCATTTTTTTGAATGAAACAAAACAACCTATTAGCAAGGATACATTCCCTAACACAAGAATGAGATATAATTTTGAGAAAAAAAAAAGAAAAATAAATTATATCATGGTAAATGTACAGAGTTGTCCCAAAGACTAATTATATGACAGATACGAGTTTTAGATAGAAATGAGAAACTTTGGCTTCATATTTCTATTTCTTTGACCTGGATTGTAAGGGTCATTATAACCTAACATGGATTTTTGTAAATTTTACTAAAGCAAGATTATAGTTGTCACTAAATTTTTCATTGAAAATTTTCTGGAAAGTTTTTCATTGGTTGTACTATGTAAAGGAGGCCAACCTATTAATTATATATGTGCTAAACCATTGAGAACATGGAAAATAATCCACCGTTATTTGCTATCACAGTATTGCAGTTGAAGAATGTGTTTATGTAGATTGCTTAATCCTACAATATACCCATATTGAAAGAACAAAATCATCTTCTCTCCTCCATGTGTGTATTTAGACAATGTGACTTTTAAATTTTGAACCTTAACCTCTTATTAGCTAATTCTTGCGGTGGGGCAGTAAAGGCTAGCTTCTGAACTCCTAAAAGCTTTTCTTGAATTTCAAAAGTTGGAGAAATGTAAAATTTTGGATTATGTTATGTACATTCATTTTTTCTTCTTCTTTTTGAACTTATGGCACTGAATGTTTAGCTCATCAACATCTCTTATAGTTTGTAAGTTATTTGAATTGTATGAACCTCTTATCCCTATGGACATGTAGTTGCTTGATGAAATGACTAAAGGAGATATTTTATCTTGGAATTTGATTGATTGCAAATTATTTATCATGTTGTGGAAGATGATGATTAGTGGAAATGCATAAAATGACAGGATTGCTTTTTAATAAGATGCTTGAGCAGAATGTCATTTCAACCAAAGATCATGCTTTCGAGAATAGTCAAGCATTGTCACCTGTGCTACTGATGGGCAGGTATTTTCATTTGTTTCAAATCACTATCACCCCACCATTCCTTAACTTATGCTGATTTTTTTTTTTTTAATATTTTTTAGATAGCTGTTGTATGATGAAAAAGGAAGCAAGACACTTGTTCAATGACTTGGTGGATCTTGGTTTTACTAATTTAACCATTGCTGCTTCTTAATCTCATTTTTCACATTGTTTTCATTTGCTCTCAAAAATAATAATTTTCTATCTTTTGTGAGCTATGGACATTTTTAATTTCAACATTTTATTCATTTTAGCTGATACATGCTCAGATTTTTGGAAGTGGAGAGCAAACTACATTTCTTGTCAAACACCAAGGACAAGCTTATAAGTTTCCTAATGAGCCTAGGAGTCCCCATATATTTCAGCTCATAATTTTAGCTAAGACTTGCTCATATTCTGGAATGGAGTGCAAACTACTTTAATTGTTGATAATGTAGTCACATATAGAGGCTTTCCAATAGAGAATGAATTCTTTGCTCCATCAATCATTTCCTTGACTTTACTCGTTTTTTCCAATTATCCTGAACTTTTTAAAATTAGATGACCGGTTGATTTCCAGTGTGGTATGCTAATGGAAAGTTGTAAATGAAAGTTCCTTGGAATTTTTGCATTGTGCTTTTTTGGGGATCCCTCCTTTTTTATCTCATTAATATCTGCTATAGGTTGTATTTGAACTAAAGTTTTTTATTTTTATAATCAATTTTAAACTTGATCAATACGGAAGACACATTGATTATGTTCTTCGGGATAAGAGTATAATTTTGATTGTGTGTGTGTTTTCCCCACTCAGAGCTCATGACCATTTTTCAGGGATTTCACAATGGAAACATGAAAGGAGGTCTAGAAGGAGAAGGGAGGTTGGACCGTAATACACAAATATTCTTCTCAGTTTGTACCTGCTCTATATGTAAAGCTGATTCCACTTCAGGTTGTTTACTATTATCACTTATTTGTATCTATTATCCATCTTGGTTAATTCTTCAGGCACTGATAAAACCTTCCCACTATACTACCATCAATGTAACCTACTTTTTTTTTTTTTTGATAAGAAATACTTTCATTTCATTAAGAAGCATAAAATAACATAGCATACTGAGAAATAGCGGATACGAGAAAAGGTGGACATTCTTCCATCCATGTCACAAAAGAATCAATATTTTTAGCAAAAGCTACCAAAATATGAGCTGGCTTATTTCCTTGACGTCCTACATGTGAGGCTTGGAATGTTCGGAACTCACGTAATCTGGAACAAAGTCCTAAGACTATAGTAGAGATAGAAACTGGGGCATCTGTGGGGCTCTCTATAGCATGACAAACAGTAGCAGAATCAGTTTCAAAAATCACATCTTTGACTCCTATGTCCCATGCAAAAACAGTAGCTTCATCCAGTGCTTTAGCCTCTTCTTCCAAAGGAGCCAAAGGAAGTGGGAGGCGATTGCTGAGAGCAGCAATGACCGATCCAAAGTGGTCCCGTATCATCACACCGATTCCAGTCACGCCGAGGTGGGAAAAAACTGCAGCGTCTACGTTGACCTTGTACCATGGGAATGTAGGTGGGACCCAACGGCCATCCATGGCTTCCTTGAGCTGGGTGGGCCGAGTGTGAGCCAACTGGTATTCATGCAGCAATGACCGAGCTCTCATTGTGATTTCAAGCGGAGATTTGCGAGCTTTCCCCAGGCGAGCATTATTGCGACTAAGCCATACACTCCATGCCATGATGATGACCAGTTCAAGCAGTTTGGTGTCCACGTGTTGTTTGAAAATTAAATGCTAAAGGAAGTCCATGAAGTCCCTATGGTGGAGTCCGTTTTTATCAAGCGGTATATCCGAGAGGCTCCATACTTCTTTAGTGACAGTGCAATCCCAGAACAAGTGCCCAACAGTCTCTGGTGCAAGAGCACAGGCTTTACAGGTGGGGTCATTAATGAGTCCTCTACGGTAGAGGTTGGCTTTGGTAGGTAGGATGTTTTTGCATGCTTTCCATGCAAAGAGTTTGGTCTTGTTTGGCACATGGAGGTCCCAAAGCTTGCGCCAAAACTGGGACTGCTCAAAGTCATGGGATGTTTCGGCCATCCTTGAGGTTCGAGTTATAGAAACCACCACTTTATAGGCACTGTTGACAGTGAAGCGCCTCTTTGGTGTGTATGCCCAGATCATGCAGTCTTGTGGCTTGTGGCAACTTAGTGGAATGCTAAGAATTGAGTTGGCATCATCTTGGAGAAAGGTTTGGTGGATCAGGTCAACGTTCCAATCACCATTTTCTTGGTCAATGAGAGACTCTACCCTTGCATTTGCTAGAAGCTGGGCAGGAAGTGTTAGGACCCTGAAAGTGGAAGGCCTTGGCAGCCAACGGTCAGTCCAAATGTCAATGGATTTGCCATCTCCTACCTGCCAACGATAACCCAAATTTACAACAGGTTAAGCGGCTAAGATGCTTCGCCAAGCATATGATGGTTTTGTACCCAACTCTGCATGTAAGAAATCTGTGTTTGGGAAGTAACGGGCTTTAAGTACTCTATGAACCAAGGAATGAGAGTTCATCTGCAGTCGCCATCCTTGTTTGGCTAATAGAGCTAGGTTGAAAGCTTTGAGATCTCTGAATCCCAACCCTCCTTTTTCTTTTGGTGCACACATTTTTTCCCAGCTCAACCATGCCATTTTATTTTTACCCTTTTTTTGGCCCCACCAAAATCTTCGAATCATTCCAGTTAACTCATCACAAAGTGAATCAGGGAGCTTGAAAATGCTCATCGTGTATGTGGGTAGAGCTTGAGCAACTGCTTTGATGAGAACTTCTTTACCTGCTTGGGATAGCAATTTTTCTTTCCAGCCAGAAAGTTTGTTGTCAAGCTTTTCTTTTAGAGCCCTAAAGGTGTGCTTTTTTGATCTCCCCACTAAAGATGGAAGGCCCAGATAAGTCTCATGCTGTCGAATAACCTCCACTCCAAAGCGATTTTTTATCTCTTCTTGTGTTGCTTGTGGGGTGTTTCTGCTAAAGAAAAGAGCAGTCTTCTCCTTATTAAGCTGTTGACCTGAGGCATGCTCATATGTAGTCAAAAGATGCTCCAGGTGGCCGCATTGTTCCGGAGTTGCTTGACAGAAAATGATGCTATCATCCACAAAGAATAAGTGGGAGATATGTGGTCCAAGTGGGCAAGTTGATACACCTCGGAGTCGACCAGCAGCTACAGATTGGTTTAGAAAAGCAGATAGTCCTTCTACACAGAAAAGAAAAAGAAAGGGGGAGATAGGGTCTCCTTGTCTCAAACCCCTAGACGGGATTATATGACCTCAGGGTGTCCCGTTAATCTTGACAGAGTATGTAACAGAGGTAATACATTGCATTATAAGATTTACCCATTTGTCATTGAAACCCATCTTATACATAATCTTTTCTAGGCAGCCCCATTCTACTTGATCAAAAGCTTTACTCATGTCAAGTTTTAAGGCCATCTCCCTAACTTTACCACTCCTTTTTTGATTAAGATGATGCATAGTTTCAAAAGAAACAATAATATTATCAGTGATGAGGCGGTCAGACATGAAAGCACTCTAGTTTTCACTTACAATATGTGGTAGGAAATGCTTCAGTCTATTTGCAATGCATTTGGAGGTGAGTCTAGAAATAACATTACATAGCCTTATCAATCTGTACTAAGTCACCTTCATGGGGTTTTTTATTTTTGGAATGAGTACAATATGTGTTTCATTAAAATTTGGAGGAATAATACCCAAGTTCAAGAAATCCAGAACAGTATTAGTGACACATTCCCTAGTAAGAGACCAAAAGTGTTGGTAAAAGAGAGGGGGCATACCATCGGGACCCGGAGACTTTTTAGGATGCATTTGTTTGAGAGCTTTGTGGACTTCTTCAGCTGTGAAAGTCCGGGTGAGGAAGGTATTCATCTCTTCTGTGACCACAGGTTGTACTGCATCAACCAGGACAGAGGTATCAGTAGGCCCATTGGAGCGAAAGATGGTTTCAAAATAATCCAGAATGATGTTCTCCGTAGTGTGATCATCCTCCTGCCATTGCCCCACATCATCACAAATGCCACGAATGGAGTTTCTATCCTTCCTGTTAGAGGCTTTTTGGTGGAAAAAGGAGGTGTTGCAGTCTCCATCAGTGATCCATAAATTTCTCGAGCGCTGGTGCCACATTGTATTTTCAGCATCTAGCCATCGGTTCAAAGACGCTCGTACCTCCTGGATTTCAGACTCATTACGAATAGGGGGTTGCTCCAATGTTTGAAGCTTCTGGTTTAGTCTCTCAATCTGTTTTCCAACATGGCCAAATTTAGTTTTATTCCATACTGAAAGACGGTCACGGCAGCTAGCATGACAGTTGGTGATTGCAACACCATCCGGTTTATAAATGTTAGAGATATATTAGCCTATTAGCATAGGCCTAAGCCTAATTCTACTTTGTGTGCAAGCCAAGTCTCCTACTTGTACTAGAAGTCTATTAGTCTAGGGTTTAGTCTACTATATATACACATGTTATGGTTCATTGTAACACAGGATTTATACTACACTCTAATATATTATTGATGTAGCCCTTTAGGGTTTCCTCCGTGGATGTAGGCCGTTAGGCTGAACCACGTAACTCTCGTGTGTTATTGTGTTCTATACTTTATACTTTCGCTTCCGCATCCATACTAGCATATTCAACATGATGTATCAATGCTAATATTTAACATGGTATCAGAGCAGCCTTCTTGTGACCATGGTTTTCTGTCCTTGCGGTATATTTAAGAGCAATCTTTGTCTTCCTCGGTGTTTTTTTCGCTACGTTCATCTTCTTTGGCTTCCTACTGCTGCCGTCAAAACTCTCCGGTATAGTCAAGCCACCGTTAGAAGTCGCATCAACACTGCAAGACCATTGCCTTACCGTTACAGAGCCAAACTTCATTCAAGGGATCTTCTCAACCTAATCAAATCTCAAGATTTCATCGTGTTTAGTCCGTTCATGGAAGACATCATTGTGAGCAATATGAATAGCACTCTGGTTGTCACAATAAAGAGGAGTAGCAGAAGATGTAGACACACCTAAGTCTTTGAGAAGCCATCGTAGCCAAAGGAGCTCAGATGTGGTATCAGCAAGGGCACGATATTCTGCTTCAGTACTGGAGCGGGCCACATGAGTTTGTTTCTTGCTTCGCCAAGAAATCAGAGAAGAACCAAGAAGAAAGCAATAACTAGTGGTGGACCTGTGATCAATGGGGTCTCCTGCCTAATCAGCATCAGAAAATGCATGAAGAGTAAGAGGAGACTGAGCAGAGTAGAAAAGACCATGGAAGAGAGTGCCCTTTAAGTATCGAAGAATGCGCAGAACAGCAGCATAGTGAGTCGATCGTGGAGCAGACAGATACTGGCTCACTTGGTGAACAGCATAGGAAATGTCTGGACGAGTGACAGTGAGATAAACCAAGCTGCCAACCAAGCGTCTGTAAAGAGAGGGATTAGACAATGGTTTCCCCCCTGAGGGAGTCAGATGCGCATTAAGCTCAACTGGAGTGTCCACAGTCTTGCTATCAGTGAGTCCAGCGCGAGACAAGAGTTCAGAAGCATACTTGGCTTGAGTAATATAAAGTCCATCTGTAGAATGAGTGATTTCAAGACCCAAGAAGTAGCTGAGATATCCAAGATCTTTCATCTCAAACTGCTGACTGAGAAAAGTCTTGAGTTCTTGAATGCCACTGAGGTCATCACCAGTTATGATCATATCATCCACATATAAGAGAAGTAAAATAGTGCCTTTGTCAGTGCGACGAAGAAATAAGGCAGAATCATAGTGACTGGCCATGTAACCCAAGTGAGAGATGGTAGAGCTGAATTTGGCAAACCAAGCTCGTGGAGCTTGCTTAAGGCCATAAAGTGCACGTCGAAGGTGGCAAACCTTGTTTGAGTCAACAGAGAGACCAGGAGGAGGTTGCATATACACTTCTTCACTTAAATCCCCATTAAGAAATGCATTTTTGACATCCATCTGAAAAAGGTCCCATTTACTGGCAGCAGCAACAGCTAAGAGGGCACGGACAGATGAGATACGAGCAACCGGAGCAAAGGTCTCTTCATAATCAATCCCATACTCTTGTGTAAAACCTTTTGCAACAAGACGAGCTTTGTAGCGCTCAATGGACCCATCAGAGCGAGTCTTAATCTTTTAGATCCACTTACAACCAACCACAGATTTCCCAGGAGGAAGCGTCACCAAATCCCAAGTATGGTTTTTAGATAATGCATCAAGTTCCTCTTTTATTGCAATCTGCTATAAAGGGTCAGTGGAAGCCTCACGATAGGTGTGAGGCTCGTGTAGTGTAGCAAGAGCAGTGTAACAATGATAGTCAAGTAAATGTGCAGGAATAGATCTTACCCGAGTTGAGTGACGAGGTGGAATGTCTTGTGCAAGATCTTCAGGCGGAGCAGGAGCAGGAGACCCAAACTCAGGATTGGGGTTGGGTAGCTCGTCTTCAACCTGTTCATCTTTCACTTGTTCATTAAAGGGTGAACTAGGAAAGGGATCAGTGATATCTGGTGGTTGGATAGAGAAGTCTACAGCAACAGAATCAGGAGCAACTACAGGAGGATTAGGAGCAGCTACAGAAGGAATATGTGCCTCATCTGGAAAAAGATCTAAGACAGAGGAGGAAGACAAGGAAGCACTGAAATGAGAGAGCTCGACAAAGAGGCGATGTTCCCAAAAGACAACATTGCGGGAGATACGAAGACGATGAGAGACAGGATCACAACACCTATACCTCTTTTGAGTTTCGCCATAGCCAAGAAAACAACAAAGCCTTGATCAAGGCTCAAGTTTGTTATGCTCATGTGGCTGAAGAAGAATGAAAGAAGCAGAACCGAAGGAGCGAAGGTGGTGATAGTCTGGAGGTGACCCAAAAAGGCGTTCATATGGAGTTTGATTTTGGATAACAGGACTTGGAATGCGATTAATAGTATGAACAGCATGAAGAGTAGCTTCACCCCAAAAAGGAGCAGTAACTTTAGCAGAGAGAAGGAGAGCACGAACAGCGTCAAGAATATGACGAAGTTTTTGTTCGGCTCTACCATTTTGCTGAGAGGTACCTGGATAAGTTAGTTGATAAACAGTGCCATAGGAATGCAAAACAGCTTGGAAAGCATATTGAGTGTATTCAAGAGCATTATCAGATCGAAAAATTTTGATGCGTCTGGAAAACTGAGTTTCAACCATTTTTGCAAAATTAGAATATACTTCCAATAATTCAGAACGATGTTTCATATTAAAAATCCAGCTATAGCGAGAGTAATCATCAACAAAGACAACAAAATATCTAGACCCACTAATACTAGAGACAGAGGAAGGCCCCCAAACATCAGAATGAATAAGGTCAAAGATATCAGTGGATATGGATTCACTAGTATTGAAAGGCAAAGCTGGTTGTTTTCCTATCTGACATGAAACACAATCAAAATTTTCTGTAGACACTGAACCTAACAAACCTCTAAAAGCCAATTGTTGTACCCGAGAGGAAGATGCGTGACCAAGTCGAGCATGCCAAAGTGCAAGGGAAGGAGTGGAAGAAACTGCAGCAGCTGCAGCAATAGAAATAGGAGCGACAAGTGGAAGACGAAGGTTGTCCACGGGAAACATTCGCCCAACTCTGGGACCGGTCCCAAGCTCCTGTCCCGTCCTAGGATCCTGCACAATGCATCCATAATAATCAAAGGTAATGCGATAACCCAACTCAGCTAATTGTCCCACAGAAAATAAATTATAAGAAAGGTCAGGAACATTAAAGACTCCAGGAACCGAGAGGTTGGAAGTTGAAACTGAACCTATATTATGACCAGACATTGTGGAACCATTTGCTGTACGAATACTTTATTCTACTTTATTGTGGAACTTCGTGCCATGCTTCTTGGACGATATCAGCACACCGTGGGTCTTGAAGCCACATAGCTTCAAAACAGAAGAGAGGTTTAGGGTGTGGTTGTCGAGACTTGGGCTGATTTAGACGTATGGCAAGCATGGAGTGATTCGAAGAGGACATCGAAACATGGTGGACAGCTGCCTTGGGGAATAGCAATTTCCATGTTGGAGTGGCAAGAGCTCGGTCCAGCCGTATGTGAATGCGGCCTTCAATGGAGTGGTTGCGAGACCATGTGAATGGAGAGCCAACATATCCAAGGTCAATGAAATTACAATGGTGAATGGCATTGCGAAAACGATCCATTTGGCGTGTTGGCCGTAAGCAACCACCCGCTTTCTCAGACTGGCTTGTAATCTCATTGAAATCACCAATGCAGAGCCATGGAAGGTGATTTGTTTGACCGAGAGATTCAAGGAGAGTCCAAGTTTCCTCACGCTTGCTAGTTTCGGGATGCCCATAGAAACCTGTCAGCCTCCAACAAGTTCCTGTTGTTTCACAAAACACATGAGCATCAATAAACCAACGTGAAATTTTTTTGACATGCACCTTCGTATCCAGTTTCCACAGAAGAGCTAAGCCACCACTACGACCCTCACTAGAGACCACAAGACCCTGGTTGTAGTCCTAGTTTTGTTTTTTGGCATTCAATTGATCTGTGGAAAGTTTTGTCTTCATTAAGAAGACATAGATAAGAGCTTCTTTTTTCCATGCTCTCTTAAGAGCGTTAACTGTTCAGGGATTTCCAAACTCCGGATAGTTTCAGCTTAGGACACTCATTAGTCTCGGCGCAGCCACCGCCGATCCTAAATTATCCGCCATAATTTTTCCCAAGGTACGTGTATCTTCGTCAAGTTTCTGTTTCTTGTCAATGGACGTTGCATGGGAATGAGGTTGAATTTCAGGCTTTCGTTTGGGTCCAACAGGGGGTGAGTGTAGTTGTAAGTCCAATGTTTGTTTTGGAGGCCCAACTCTTTTCCAAGTTCCTTGAGATGGGTCAATAGTTTTTTAGGCCCATGAAGAGGCACGTGGTTAGAATCCTGCACGTGCATGATTGGGTTATCACCAAGATGGCTGTCACTTACATGAGGTGTTGGTGGGACATGGTGTGTTTGGATGGAGGAGATAATCACGGGATGGTCTAGTGATGGAGTTTCCTTTTGAGGAGTGGTTGACTGTGATGGAAAAGGATAGGTATTTAAAGCATTATCAATGTCTGCGATATGCGCGTCGAAGAGATTCTTGTCAGCCAAAATTTCCTTATTGGTTGAGACACTGTGCGTAACTCTCTCCGAGAAAGTGGGTGGGTCCATATCGGGATAGGACGGCATGTGTTTCGGGTTTTCTGTACCGGTGTGAGCTGAGGGTTGTATCGGAGTGTCGTGGGTTATCGGGGTGGTGGGTTTTGTCGCCGGAGTGTTTGCAGAAGTGGGTGTTGATGATGGGTGAGGGGGTCGTGGTGGGCCGCTAGGTGGTTTGTGTTTCAGAGTGTTGTTGCCGGTGACCACTTGGGACTGTTGAAGAGTGTTGATGGGGGCACGTAACCACGCGCCGTATTGCTGGTCTTCAGTTTTCACAGTCGCACTATCATCGGTCCAGAGTGGACAGTCTTTTTTGTCATGGTTGAGGAGTCCGCACCAGTAGCAAAATATCGGAAGCTTCTCGTACTGGAAAGCCACCCACTGTGGTTCTGCTTCGCCGATGTTCACCATGCGTCCCCTGCACAAAGGTTGGTTGATATCCAATTGGATTCGCACCCGAAGGAAACGTCCGCGACATTCTCCAGTGGTGGAAGCGTCAACCTGTTCGACGGTGCCCAAAGTTTTTCCGATAGCTTCGGCGGTGGTTTTGTTCATGCGGCGGAGGGGGAGATTATGCATCTGGACCCAAAACGACGCTCTATCAAAAGTAGCGTCCTCCACCGACTCTTCACCTCAATGGTTTATACAAACCAATCAAATACTTCTCAAAAGTCCACGGCCCTTGCATCAACAACTTCTGTGGAGCGGACTCATCTTCAAAGATTATTAAAATTGTATTTGATCCCAAGTCACGCACCTCAAAGGTCTGAACTGTGCGCCACATACTCTGTAAGGTTCTAGTGAGGGTCTCCAAGTTGACCCTTCTTTTGGTGAAAAGTTTTGCGACAAGGATGTGGTTGTTACTTTCAACTACTGGTGGGAGGTTAATAGTTTGGTTTTCTTTGGCTTTGAGGGACAGCCGTGCCCATTGTTTTGCAAGGTCATCCATTACAGAGGTGAGGGCAGACGGGGAGAAGGTATAGGGAGAAGAGCAGAGAAGAAAGAAATGTCACCGGGCTTCCACCGAGGGAAAAAAGAGCTCTATTCAGAGAATAGAGAAATTTTTCATCAACCCAGGATTCCCTAGAGAGCCCTACGTGAGAAAAGTAAACATAAAACATATACTCCATTCAGTAAACGTATACTAATAGGAGGGCTTTTCTACAGCTATTAAATGAAACAAAAATGCATTTTAGTAAGGCCTAGTTTCCCAAAGCATTGTTTCCCAAAGCAAACAAAAATGCATATACTCAAGAACCTGAATATGCAGAGTTTCAGAAAAAAAAATAATAATAATAATCATAAGACAGATTTGAGTTTTAGATTGAAATTGGAAACTTTCTACATATTTCTTGTTTGATCTAAATTTAAGTTAATTTTGGTATGACAGATGATTCACCTAATTATGTTTCATTGGAAAGAACCTTCCATGCTATCATATGAACTTTAGAAGTAAAAATTCATTGCTGATGCTATCTCTTGTTTTATACTCAAGGTATATCTTATTTGCTAACTGTTTAATTTTTTCGTTTCCATTAATTTTCTATTTTGTTTTTCGATGTTCCGCTCCACTGGCCATTTTTGGACTGCTTGGCATCTTAGCACAGTTCCCAGAGGACTTTAAGAGCGATGGAAGGAGGCATTTTGGTCTGAGAGAACAAAAACCTAATCAAAATTTTCACCTGTGTTTATGTAAATAAAAAGGTATGTGCCCTTTTCTTTGACCTTGCTCATCCTTCCATACACCATCAAGTTAGAGATAACTTATAGAAATTTTTGTTGAATTCTATTATTTTTTTCATTTTCAAAGTTCTGTCTCTTTAGTTTAGTGTATGCTATAGTACCTTCTTTCCCATAAATATAACACAGCAGTATAGTACAAAAAACCAAGGCTCATAGTTGTCACTGAATTTTCGTTGTAAACTTTCAGGCAAGTTTTTCATAGGTAATTCGTCCTGAAGGAGGCTAACCAGTTATCGACCTAAAAGTTTTATCCCCACAAAATGCTGGAATGTGGGACATGTTTGAAGGGAAGGTTGTCATGCTTGTCAAGCTCTTAACTGTTACATTCACATGATCTTGATCTGTTAAGAAGCAATGGTTGGGAATCGTTGTAATGAGAACCTGCTTTGTGCAATTGGATACGATTTGTTGATTGTCGGGCATGGCAAGTGGGAGTTAGCACCAAAATAGAGTTGCTGGTGAGGTGGAGGCTTTGTCAGATTTAGAAACCTTATCTTACATACTTATAAAAGGCGTGGACTGCACTTGTAGTTATCAGTAGCCTCTGAGGCAAGCCTTTGTTGTGGAAGCGGGAGAGACAAGCGGTTAAAGAAGATATTGCTTTGCTGTGTTTGCGATTTTTAAGCTATGGTTTCGTCAAAGTCCTTGGTTGAATGCTCACTAATGCTTGTTGGCTTGCCAATTCTACAGCTTCCTCTTTTCTGCATATAGCCTGGTCCTCTTTGTAATGTTACTTTTATGTTAAACATCATACGTTTCTATTGAGGTATTTTAAGCTATTTTTTGGCTTCATCTAAAAAGAAGCAAGCTTACCAGTTTACAAAATATAGTTAAGGATGCGGTTGACTTGTATCCAGTTTGATCAATGTGTTGAAATTTGTTCTTTGAAATTTTGTCTCAGCCATCAAAGAATCTTGGCTTAAAGAATCATTTGGACTGAATCAAACATTGTGCTTGGAATTTTAACTTTAAGAGCTACCACTTTGATTGGTACTGTAATTTACTACTGGAATATTTTGTAAGACCATCATCATTATTTTCAAAAATTTTCTAGACAATTAAAGAAGCAAAATTTTCGCCTCTACTATGTAGTTTATCTAAATCAATTTCATTTCAAAATTTAAACTCCTTTATGCTTGAATGCTGTAAGTAAAATGTGCTTATTAACTAGCCTTACATTGATTTATTCCATTATTGCCGATATGGCCACATTAGCTGAATTTGAGGATGGGGTAATGAAATCTTTTTTCATGGTTTCCTATCATTGTTGACTTTGAAGGTTATCTGAAATACAAAAGTTAATTGATGAGGAAGACACACTAATTGAATTATGCTACTTGGGAACCTAAAATTATCTCTTGCAGAATATGCAGAGTTTTTCCAAAACAAACTCTGGTTATATATACATACATACATACATATATATATATATATATATATATAGAAATGGGGAACTTTGGCTTCATATTTCTACTTGTTTGATCTTAAGTTAATTTCAATGTGGTGAGATCCTTCACCTTATGGTATTTCAGTGGAAATAATCATCACTACTATTATATGATCTTTATAAGTAAAATTTATTGTTGATGATAAATTTGGTAGAATGCTCAAGTAAAATAAATGAAATTTTCTGCCTGTTAGCTTTCATTTTCTCTTTTCTTCCATTTTATTTTTCAAGAAAGACCGCATTTTGGGCTTCAGAGGTCATATAACTAACTAATTGACTTTTCATCTGGATCATGTGAATAAAAATGTCAGTTTCATTGATCTCATTGGTCTTTCAAAAAACCAGCAAGTTAGAGTTAAACTCCTAGAATTTTGTGATGATAATATGTTTCCATTTTCAACGTATTGTCTCTGATTTAGTGTATGCTATGATATCTTCATTAACGTAAATGTCACATGGCTGTATAGAAAACAAAATTAACCAAGATCTTAGACGTCACTGACCTTTTATTTATAGAAATGACAAAGCAATTCAACTCATTTTGCAAGAATGATAATCACAAATATTTTTCCTATCTTCATTTCATGTTAAGTACATACACTCTACTGCTCTGCTAATTCTATTGTTCCTCTTTTGGTCCTCGTGAAAATAGTATAGTGCCTCCACTTCCCTGCTAATTGATTTAGCCCTGGAATTCTCAAGAAGCATATGCAATTACTATAGGAGTCTTATTTATTAGAAGCAAAAGTGTCATAGCATCAAACTTTACCTACTTGTAAATGGTAATATCTTGCCTTCACAGCTTCATATATGATTGAATAGTCTTTTCTTTGAAATTCTGAAATTCTTAATACTTTAAGGATCTATTATAATGTTTCTGCTTGCTTCTTTTTTACTAACATTTCCATCAAATATTTTTGAGGTGTGAAGTACAAAGAAATATTTATTTTTATTTTGAAAGGACATTGTATTTTTATTGGCCAATTGAATTTTATTTTAGATATAATTAATTAATTAGTTTATTTATATTTTATTTCTTAAATAATATTTATTTCCAATATAAACTTTTTCCGTTGAAACAATTGCAATTTATACATCTTCAATTTGCTTCATCTCAAAAAAGTTAGTACAATTTCTTTGGAAGAAATGCCTCTACATATAGATGAAGTGCTAGTAGACTAGTAGAGAGAGTGAACAAAATTGGGCCGAAGTCAGCCCATTATAACTTTAGACCTAATAGGTTTTAGGACAAGTTTTTCTAGGCCCAAACCATGTAGCTCCATGCTCTTCATAGATGAAGCTCCACTCATTTTGGTAGCCTGTATTCTATTATGTTGAGAACAATTTTGCATTCCTATAGAGCTGAGCTAGATGATTACTATTATGTATATAAGTTATTATCAATCAAGCAACAGTCAAATTAAGTATTTTAGGATTTTTCTATGGTTAGACTCTCTAGTAGACACAACATATTTATTAAATAAGTGAGAACCTTCTTTCTGATGTTGTTTAACTTCATTAATAGAAATGTCTCTAATTTGATTGACTGTCTAATTCCCATATGCTCAATAATGAAAACTAATTTCATAAAAATCTTTAAAAAAAATCCATGAGCATTTCTTGGATTTAAGAATAAGAGAGAGAGAGAGAGAGAGAGAGAGGGGGGGGGGTAACTAATGTTGTTTCGTTCACTTTGTTACATTTGCAAAGAAGCCACTTTGTTTTTTGTTTTTGTTTGGTTTTGTTGAGGACCCAAATTTTTTTTTTTTTAAAAAAAAAATTCTTAGACCAAACTCTTTTTTTTTTTTTTTTTTCATCATTTCATTGGTGGGTTATTCTAGATAGATTCAACTTCTCTAAAGGGCTAACTGTTTTTTGGGTTAATAGGTCTTTTATTAATTTATTTTTTGTTTTGAGTTATTAAGTGGACTCAAAAAGCCAACCAAATATTCTAGAAGTGAGGATTCTATCTAATATATATATATATATATATATTAGCCCTAACTCCTAAACTCCAATCAATTATTGGATACACATTATACTAATTTGGATTGATCACATATATTTTTATATTTACTTATCCAATAACAGGGTATCATGCAAGTTATGTTCCATTACAACTAATGTTACAATTCACTTGTAGCCACATATTCGAAATTAATTCAGAGAAGTGCTTTAAAAATAGAAATAAATATTCTGGTCTAGCTAAGCCACATTAAATAAAGGTGATGCCTAAAAACTACTTAAAAAGAGCTTTCGGTTTGTTGCATATTGTGTCCTTGGCAACGGACTCTCTTGTATGCTTGTGTTTTTAGGGTAAGGTGTATGTGTGAGTCTTTTTTTTCTTATTTTATTTTTACGAGTTGCCACTAACTATTACTTTTGTATTAGATGTGATTGATCACTTATTTGTCTAAATTTTTTTAGTTATATATACAATTAACTAAAAACCAATTCAAGGGTAATTGATTAATTAAAGTAAACCAAAGTCTCGAACCAAAGATTTTGAACTCGGAAGTTCGATTATGGGTGGGGAAAGTGTTAAGCACCCCACACCACTGATCCAAAGGATAGTATCCATTTTAATTTTATTTCCAATATTAACGTTTTAGAGAAAAAATTAGATACTTGACACTTGGAAAAGATTTTGTACAATCAATATAATTCATGCCCTTTGGTTGTGCCCACACTTAGCATCGGTTTGGCCGGGATTCAAATCCTTGTTGGAGTTTTCACACCACTACTCACTTTTACAGTTTCAGTGAGCTTGTGCAGTATGTGATAAAGGAAAATAAAATTTTGGAGCTTTTTGTTCAAACAATTTGGACTATTTAGTACATAAGGAATTTGCTAAGAGCAAGTAACAAGTCTTTTCAAATAAATCAAATCATCCCAGATGTACTTGTTGCCCTTTCAGGTTTTGTTCAAACCATTCTTCCCAAAACACCAAATTCTAGTAGTCAAGTTCCTCAAAACGGATTAAGTGAAAGCCTCCTCTGAGATCTTACTTCAAAATCAATTTTGATAGGGCTGTATTTAAAGAGGAAAACGCAGCTGGTATAGGTGTTGTAATCCGGGATGAAAAGGGTCATGTAATGGCATCCGTGGCCGAGAAGATCCTCCACCCAAATTCGGTTGCAATTGTGGAAGCTATGGCAGCTGTGAAGGTCTTAACCTTTGCTCAGGATATTGGGCTGTCATATCTTATTTTGGAGGGAGACTCAAAGATAGTCATCAATGTTCTAAAAGAACAAGGACGAAACCAGAACTTTGAGTTAGAGGGGACAACTTTATTGTTGGTTGTATACAACAGTTTCAACCTCTAATTTTGCTACTAGGTTTTTTTTTTGTGTGTGGGTAAGAACAAATTTATTTTTGTTTAGAATTTTTTAAAGGGCAGGGTTGTTTATTTAAGATAAAATTGGTTGATTGGGCTTAATTTTTTTTAGTTTTACTATTGGTAATTTTTTTTTTTTTTTGAGATAGTTTTTTTGGGCTTATATATTTTATTTTAGATTTTAGATTTAAATCTTTTTTATGGTCACTAAAATGAGAAAATTGCTAGAGCTACAAATTTTTTTTATAAATTACTGATGTGATAAGTAGTTATTGGTAAGTAAAAAAATGATGTGAATGCTGGGCCTGTGTGCGAATCAAAAAAAATTTGCTACCAAAACAATTTGTAAAAAAATTGTAAAATTTATAAGTATAGTATTACTCTTACAAAAATCAATGATATTGTTTAAGAGGAACAAAATGTAATTTTATAGAATAAAATTGCTAAAATTAGTACACATATATATAATAATATATTTTTAAAAAAAAATTAGGGGAGGCAATGGCTCCCCTAGTCCAACAGTGGCTCCGTCCCTGTTGAAGAGTAAGGATGTCTCATTGGTGTCTTATGGTCATTTGATTGATGAGGCAAAATGTTTAGCTGAAAACTTTACTGTTGTTCTTTTCTCTCATATTAGAAAGTAGGATAATTCGACTTGTCATAACCTTGCTAGACATGTTAGCAAGTTCTCAATGTGGATGAAAGATGTTTCTTCGCATCTCAATACTGTAATCTTAGTCAATATAGATGATATTTCTTAATAAAGTTACAGTTTTTTTATCCAATATATAGATACACACACATGTGAGTATTTATTTACATATAACATATCATGTGAATATTTATAATAAAGAATTATTTACAAACAAAGCATGTGAGAGTTTACTACATTGCAAAAATAATACATATAATTTAACATGTGAGTGTTATTTATTACATATTTAACATGTGAATATGTACAGAAACAATAAAAGAGAGGGAAGGAAAAATGTGACCGTTTAGCAAATTTATCCTCCAATTTCTCATTCTCATGCACAAACATAATGAACCAAAACATTAATGCAAAGGGGAGGGGGGAAATATGTTAACTTGATTGGTGTCCATTGGTTCAATGGAAATGAACCATAGACACAAACCTAAAAAATAATGCAATTCCAAAAGGTTCAAAAAAAAGCGTATATAAAAATGCAATTTCTTTTAGGAAAACTCTTGACTTTTGGGAAAGTTTTATTTTGAAACTAAGGTTTACACGTTTGTTTTTGTGGAAAAATGAACTAAAAAGATCTTCTCTTGGTTTTTATGAAAAAGGGGTTTTCTTTGATGTGAAAAGCATAAAGAATATGTTAATTTTAAGCATATGAGTTGTATAGATAGCAAGAGTATAAATCCTAGTTAAGGAATTGTGTGGTTAGGTAACTATGAAATACCTTACCTCTCATGATGACCACTATTATCCCAACACCTATACAGGCTTGTAAACTAACATAGATGCAAAAATACCGAGTAACACCAGTTTCTCTTAGAGGTCTTTTGTCAAACATTTAGCAGACATAACCAAGAAATAGACCTTGGTTCATCTACATGTGCTGTAACAGAGGGAAGTAGAATTTTCAGCACCTAAAAAATACATCAAAGTAAAATTTAAGGGGGAAAAAAAATATATTTAAAGAAGTAGATAAACTCAAAAAAATATAAAATAATGAATAATCTATCCAAAACAATCTATACCAACTAAATAGTGTGGAAGATAGTGGTTCTTGAGGTGACAGGGCTACGACGTCTTGGAGACTAGGTTTTTATAGAAATAAAATCGGCAGCTTATCAAGGGCGGCAGAGATGTAGGCAATGCAATGTGGAAAATTGTGGTAGCTCTAGAGTTGATGTGGACTACAATTCTTTGTTTGGACTTTGGAGTAAAGCAATCTTTAGACTTCTCACTTCTGGCCCTTTTTTTTTTCTTTTTTTCCCCTTCTGTTTTTGAATTCACAAAAACTGAAAGTTGTACATAAATTTTACATTTAATTTTTTTTCAGAATATTATTCGTTAGAATAATATGTTTATATATATATATATATATATATAACTTTAGATATTCTTTGAAATTTAAAATTTTATTTTTGAAATGAGTGTGTGTATGTTTTGAATTGTATATATTTGTAAACAAGTTTATAAAATATCAAATTATTAATTATAATTTTTTGATAATATAAATAATCTATTTCATAGTAAAATTTAAACAGTATTATTAGCAAATACAAGGTTATTGAATCTAATTTTTGTAAGTTTACAAATGAAAATCATTCCATCTAATTAATTCAAATAATATGATTTTAGTTATAATTTACTTATTACTTATTAGTATGACTTGTGAATGGATAGAAAAATTTAGTCATTGAGTGAACTTTATATGAAAAAAGAATCATTAAATCATGTAGCTCAAGCTTCTTTAACAAGTAGAATGACGAAGCTTGAACATATAATTCTCAACTTTTAATACTCAATAAGACTTGGCTCTTTTACAATCCTAATATTGATAAATTGTGTTGTGATACTTTTGATAGATATATAAGAATTTCAATATATAATGTTTATTCCATGATGATTGCTCTTATCATCATGCGAAAACATAATTGGTTTTTGGTGTAGACTGATTCAAACCTCAAATCTATTATTAGACGACAAAAAACTTTGAGTTATGCTAATTAATACGCAACCAGACCGGATTTTATATGAAGTGTTCTGTAACTCTATCAGTCCATCCATCTCCCAGCTCCACTATTTGATTTTTTTTTCCCCCCTTCTTCTTCTTCTCGATTTTACTCCTTGTACAATTCAATTAACCTATATAGCAGTCTTACATAAATTACAGTAGACTATAAAACAGGAAAATGGGGGTCAGAAGGATCATTTTCCTTCAGATATTTCCCATGGTGGAGCTTTACCAGTTTATCCATGAAAGAAGAGTAAAAAAATTAATTATGGGCTCATGACATTTTTTTCTTTATTTATTTATTTATTTTTTTTTTTTGAAACTAATCTTATAAAATTTTCATATTAAATAGTATGTTCTACCATCAATAATTCAAGACATAATAACATAGAATTCAAAAGTTTTACATATTTTAAAATTTTTGAATAAATTCAAATTTTTAAAATCATTTATGTTTCCATCCTAAAAATCCCAAATTAAAAAAAAATGGTCTTGTTAACTGTTAAGTCCCAGTATAACAATATAAATCAAGAGGAAATGTATTATTATTATTATTATTATTATTATTATTATTTTGGAGAATAAGAAGAAAGGGATTTTGGCTTCAATATTTTTGAGATGTAGAGCCAATAGATGGATTCTGGATGTGTCAAAGGCCTTTAAACCAATACGGTCCGGTTGACAGCAAGAAACAATGTTCCACTTTTAATTCAATCAACAAATTGGATGTCCCAAATGGCAATGTGATAGTACATTTGCTACTGATCAATCATGTAAGCTGTTTAGATTTCCTCGTAAATTCAATCACGTTAAATATTAATTGGCACCAAAAACTGTAAAACCTATGAAGTAGTCAATGAAATTAAACAAGCTAAGAACGTATTATCAACCTGCAAAATGAAACAAAGGAACAACAAAAAGATAAGATGAATTTGCAACATAAGCAGTTAACCTCATTTCCTCTTGTAACATACAAAACATCAACAGCAACACGTCGAAAAATGACTATTTCCAAAATCTATTACTCCTTAGTTTTTACATTCATACTTTCTATGCTCTCATCATTATCTATTTCTTCTCACCACTGGTCAACTCTGTTGGTGGTTTGACAATACTTAGTTGGCCACCTTCCCTGTTAGCAGCAGTGGCTGCTTTCACCTCATTGCAATAATTAATGAACTTGCTCAGCTCCTGGTATAATCAAGTTACTAAGGAAAATATTATCACTGATGTGAACAAATAAAGAAAGAAAAACAACACATTCTAGTCTCTCCAATGCAGGCAGATACAAATTTGGCTTCCTCTAGTAATTATATATATATATATATATATTTTGCACATTTATTTATTACCCACCCAGTGTTCTTTAACATAGGGTTACACCAATGATAACAAGGCTTCTCGCTACACTAGAGAAAAGTGGCCAATCACAGAACATGACATCAATACCCATTGAAGCAACTATGTTTTTACAAAATGGACGAACGTAATGCTGTTCGTTAAGTATCGTCACCCAAACAAAGCCTGAATGAATAAGTTGAAAGCCAAAAGGTTGCTAACAGTTGACACCAATGAATAAGGTGAAAGCCTACAATTTTCAAAACGCCTATTAAATGAAAGCTCCATCAATAATCATCTTGCAACTTAGAAATGGAAAAGAAGGTATATAAAATTCACAGTGGATTTAGATTTTTAGAGCATTTTAATGTAAATGCATCCAGAGTTATGATATTAACAAAATTCTACATAACAAAAGTAAACAGGTATTACAACAATAAACAATTAGAAAGTCTATTATGTGAAGACATGAGGGGCATGAATACCTAAGTGCCTAAGCGCACAGGAATTACAATGAAAGATCCTAATTTTACACTCTTCTAAAAGAGTTCTAGAATTGAACTGAATAACTAGCTTCAAAGTCCGCTTTTCAAGTAAGTAGATGACAAGTTGACAACTTAACTAACATGCTGATGATTATTATGAATCACTAAAAAGGACTGAAATGGGTGATGGCTCTAGTCTTTCACAAAGATTAAAACAACAGGATAATTTATACCCCAAAAAAAAAAAACAGAAATAGAAAAGAATGATGTAAGACAAGACAGGAACAGCATGATTCTATCACCAACAGATTCGCAAGGATAAAAAAAATGCTGAACCAAAGAAGTGCAAAAAGCCTAACAGAAGTGAAAAGCATCTAAAGATTGTTGGATGTGCTCTGAGCTTCATCAAAATGAGAGTATCTTCTACACAATGAAAGCAAATATCTTTCATTCTTTCATAGAAGAATCACCTCAAACCCACTGAAAGTCACCATGCTTGCAGAAATGAACAAGAAAAGCAACAAACCTCCATAGCATCTCAAAATCCAAAATATCAAGAAATTCCAGTTAATGTCACTTCTCTATGGTTACCAAGCACGTAGCATGCCCCAAAAACCAATGTGAGGAGGAGGAAAAAAAGAGAGGGGGGGGGGGGGGGGGGGGGGGCCGGGGGAAGAGGCTAATCCTATATATTCACTATACCAAGCAAAATAGGGAATCTGCCAACTAGGGATGAGCACATCAGTTGTCTGATATCAACATGGGAAGGAACTCTTTTCAGACACCCCGGCCCCCTTTTTCATGATATGTTTATAGAGGGGGTGGGGGGATTCAAACCCTGGACACTAGGAGATGCCAGAACATCCTACATAATACCCTAAAAAAAAACCCCACTACTGCTTTGTATCTTCTTAAGGACCGAAAGATAAAGAGAAAATCAGAATTTCTTATAGATGCTACTTCAAAATATACCTCTGCCATCATTACCATGAGACCTTAACTAATCACATTTCAGCACTTCTTGTAACAAGATGAGAACACAAAGACCGTCCTAGGATCCTCACCACCTTTCAAAAGAGAAAAGCACCAAGCTTAACCCATTCATTAAACATCCTCCCTACTTGAAACACATCTCTTAAGTGGCAAGGTCTACAGCAATATAATATCTTGTGCACCTTATGGTCTACCGCAATTAGAAAGGGTCCAAAATTGTTTGCATACAAATTCATCCTTCAGTTTCCTCTCCAACAAAACTTTAATAACATCCTTAAAACAATGTCAAGTCATGACCTTTTACCATTGTTTTACAATGAATTAAAAGCTAACTTCCAACAAAGAACTTCACTAGGCTAGAGTCGATCGACTACATAAACGTTTTGTAAATTCACTCATAAAAATTCAAATTTGTTACTGCAACATCATAAATATTAGATGCTAATGGCTGATTTGCTCAGACCCACTTCATAATTATCATTAACTACACAATTAAGCTGACCCCATTTGCACTTTCACATCACATAACCCATTAATCTAAACCACAACATACCTAACATAAAGAAACCCCTAAAAATTTGTGAAAAAATAAAAATAGTATTTGGAAAGTGAATAGAAAATGGGACATACACGATCAACATCCATCTCCTTGGTAACTTTGGCCGGCTTCACAAATCTCTTCCCTTCACAAACCAAAAAAAAAAACAAATACACATACTGTCAAGTACCAGACTTTTCCATAAACAAATACACAGACACGTAAAGCTAGATAGTTAGTTACCTTTGCGGGTGACAGAAGGTTTGCCATGGCGGTTGGGAGGAACAGATTTCTTCTTCTGTTGACCTTTGAATAGATTTGCTTTCTGGGTCATCTTTCTTCTTTCTCTCCCCCTAGGTTTACTCTGCCCAAGATTTAGGAGCTGGGAGTTTTGTTATTTGTATTTGTGTGGCGGTGGAGGCACTGTACGGCCCATTAGAAGCAATAAAAAACTGAGATGCACACACAAGGCCCAAACCAAACTTGATGTAATTTTTTTTTTCTCAAATTTTAAAATTTTTATTTTTGTTTATGAATTAAAATATTCTTAATTTTTTTTTTCCATCCACACTTGTTAAGTTTTAAAAAACAAAAATAAAACTTGAATGATAATTCAAAGGAGCAAACAAAAAAAAAAAAAAATGTAAAATATATCATTTTGTTTGTCCATAGAATATAGTTTATACTTTATTTCCGTCCCTAAAATATTGCTTAAAGGGTTTCACTTAATCACTCCTCTCTTGCAGTCAAAATGACAGTTGATGAATATTAGACACATGATATAAAAAAGTATAAAATTTAAGGAAAGTGAGTGAAATGGGTGATACTTTAAAATTTCAAGGACAAAAAATATAAGTTTTAAATTTTGGGGATGAAAGTAGAATATATATTATATTTCAAGGATGAAAAGAAGATAATTTTTAAATATATTTTATAAAAGGAAAATTGCACTTCCTACAAGAGTTAGTTATTAAATTTATGGATAAAGTTTCTACAAGAAAAAAAAAATACTTATAGTTATGGATGAAGTTTAGTATCAAATCAAGTTGCAAGAAATTGGAGGAAGTGCAATTTGCCTGAGTTGTCATCTAAACCCTAAAAAAAATGTAGTGTTAATCACATGAGTTGTCGTGCAAACTAATTTATGCGATTAAAAATATACATAGAAGTTCATTTAATTGTCATGAATTGGAGGAAGTTTCAATCCAAACAAAGTTTAGAGGAAAATTGAAACCTAATTTTATTAAGTGCTTAAATTACTATGAGTTCAAATATTTTTGAAACATGACAGTTTCGAAATTTTTTTTTTTTTTTTTGATAGAGTTTCAACCTATGGCGTCCGCTCCTGATGATAGCTCTTTATCATTAGACCAAGACACCAATCAGTTTTTGGTGTAGGCGGGGATTGAACCCCAGATCTCTTATACAACCATCAGAGACTTTACCAGTTGAGCTAACTGGAACCCACGTTTCGAAATTTCATTTAGTTGGATATAATACATGCGAGAATGCTATAATCAAAGAGTTCAACCCCTCCTAAGAGAAAATGATGATATATACTCTTTATTTCAAAATTTTGGCCTAAACTCTAATTTTTTGTCCAGTATATTTAAAAAGTTAAACTCTGGTCCTTTATTCAAAATGTAACAATTTCATCCTTCCATATAATTTCTATGAAATTTTTTCCAGATCACATTAATTAACTTTATAATATGCTAAATCAATACATCACCTACTACGCTTACAATTTTAAAAAATACAAAAATTAATACTTTTTCAAATTTTTAAGGATTAAATTGCATCGTTTTGAATAAAAGAAATCAAAATAGAATTTCAAAAATAGGAAATATTATCCATACTTCTTAATTTCTTAATTCAGTAATTCCATCACACTTTTTTTAAGAGAGAGTTTCAACTTATTACGTCTAGGGGTGTCAATGTTCGACCCAACCCGCGAACACGACACGAACCCGACACGAGTTTTTTCGGGTTAGGGTTGGGCCTTAATGGGTTTGGGTCATAAACAGGTCGACCCGAAAACGACACGATAAGAAACGTGTCATAAGTGGGTCAACTCGCGTAACCCGCAATAGACACGTTTGACACGCCAATTTATTTGGGTCAAACCCGAAATGACCCGTTTAACACAACCCGTTTAACTTATATAACAAATAAATATTTATTTTATTTTAGATTTGTCAAATACCTTTTATATCCAACATATATTTTAAATTTAAAAAGAAAAGTGAGTAATTACAAAAATTTACAAGAGATACAATTGAAAATTGAAACTTTACAAATCCTAAATCTCTAAACCCTACAAACCCTAAACCTCTATAGCTGATAATCGTGGTCATAATCAGGAGTAGTCTACTGTTTGTTCAAATTCTTTCAATATTGATACTTAGCATTTGGCGAGTTCTAAGGATATTATATTTTTGTTGAACTATGTTATTTTATTTTTGTTAAACTATGTTATTTTGAATTTGGGTTGAAGTGTTGCACTTCTTTTGGAGTGTAAAGAACTTATTTCTAGATGAATGTTATATTTTTGTTGAACTATATTATTTTGAATGTGGTTTGAAGACTTGAAGTGCATGCATTGCTTTTTGGGATGTAAAAAATTATTTCTAGATGGATATTATATTTAATATTATGCAGGTTGAAATGGGTTGGGTTACATTCGTGTCAACCCAACACGACTCATTTATTAAGCGTGTCAAATGGGTTGGGTCAGGTCAACCCGCCTTATTAACAGGTCGGGTTAGAGTTGAAGGATCATGACACGATTATTAAATGGGTCGGGTTAGGGTTGAGCCATTTAGTCGAATACCCCTACGTTGACACGACACGAACCCGATACGCTAACCCAAATTGACACCCCTAATTACGTCCGCTCTTGATGATTACTCTTTTTCATCAAATTAAGACAGTAATTGATTTTTGGTATAGGCGAGTATTGAATTTATGACTTGCCAAGAATTTTGTAACTCAATTGTTACTTCTTGTTGTTTTTAGTAGAGACTTTAATAGTTTCATAGTTCAAATCCACAACTACCAAATGCCCCCCCACCCCCCCAAAAAAAAGCTTATAACTTATGCATACATATTGCTTTACTATCTAGTGGCAAACTGGCAATGGAGTTATGTAATTATATTTATGGCTTTTAGAATTAACTAACGAAATGAAAGGATGAAATTGAAAGTGATGGTATTATCACCAACGTTTAATATATAGCATTTTGTAAGCACATTATTTAATTGGATGTCTTTGCGAGAAATGCTATCTTTACAATATTTTCACAACAAATTCTAAATGACAAGATGTTATTGGTGAATAAAAAAATGATGTCAATGGTGAGCCTAGATTAAAACCAATAACAACTTGTCTTCTAGGATTTATTGTGAAAATATTGCGAACATATGCATTTTGATTTATTGTGATAATATTGCTGAATTGATTGCAGTTATTGAATGAAACAAATTAGCCTATTAGTAAGGATACATCCCCCCAATACAATGTATGATATTGCAAAAAAACACTCAGTAATCTAAGTTTACATCTTAACGAATACACAGAGTTGTCCCAAGCACTTACAGCATAAATACGTAATTATATGGAAATGAGAAACTTTTGGTTTCATATTTGCACTTGTTTGATCTGGATTTTAGTAAATTTTACTACAGCTAGATGATTCCTCTAATTGTTTTTCCTGTTGAAAGAAGCTTTTGTATGGTTATATAATCTTTAGCAGGAAAAATTCATTGATAATGACAGATCTGATGGAATGCTTTGGGTATACCTTCCTTGCCGACTCCTAAAAATTCAAAGGCTAGCTTCTGAAAGCTGAACTCCTAAAAATTCTTCTCAAATTCCAAAATTTGTGTACATTAAATTTTTGGCCATAGCATTTTCAATTATTTTTTTCATTTTAACAATTGTACTTTTGGAACTTTTACCATTCTCATTTTTTAACTTTAACTTTTTAACTTTTTTTATTCAATGGTTGAAATTGAAAGTTATTATTGTTTTTTTTTTTTCTCAACCATCCATTGCTATTGCATTTGGTGTAATACCTATCATCTACCTTACCTTTTTTAATTACAATTGTCCTTGTGAGCATGCATATGGTGTGGGTTTTTTTTCTTTGAAATAAATGTGGGATTCGAATCCTCGACAATGGGCTTGATAGAGGGTGCTAGGACCACTGACCTAACAACTCGAACCCATGTGGTGTGGCATTTGTATTTGAGGCAATGGGTGTAAGAAATTTGGTTTAGTTTTAAGAGAAGATCAAAATTTCAAGCGCATTTTTTTTCCTTTCTAGTTTAAGATCATTTATCCTAAGATGGATTTCTTTTGTATTTTTCATTGGGGACTATTTAGAATGTACCTTAGTGTGATAAAGTTTGGTCTTTTGTGTGTTTCGCATCTGTGGTGAGGAATTTCTTTTGTATTATTCCTTAGGAAAAGAACTAATTCATTGGCTAATAAATATTACTCCAGGGAAAATCATTGAAAAGAAGTGCTTAAATTTGTACGTGTTCAAAAAAAAAATTGTGGACAAATGTACTTTTGATACTTTGAAGTTTTAGCTCATCAATATCTCTTACGGTTTCAAATTTATTTCAATTACTATATGAACCCTTTGTGCTTAAGGCACAGAACTGCTCAATGAAATTCTCGAACGACATATTGCAATGTGGAATTTGAGGATTGCAGGTTATATAACTTTTGATGACAAGGAATCCCGAAGACCATGCAGAGCATCGTGTTTTTTTACTCGGTTAAACCCCAGACCCATGTAACACGCCCACATCACACCGATCAGGTTATATTTTGTGTTGTGGAACTAGCTTATCAGTGGTTATGCAAGGAATGGCAGGATGGCTTTTTAATACGATGCTTGAGTTGAATGTCACGTCAACAAGAGATCATGCCTTGCACAGATGATTGAAGCATTGTCACCTGTTAGCTGCTGATAGGCAGGTATTTTATTTGTTCCAATACAGATATGGTAGGAAATGAAATATCAATACAATGTGTACCGACCTATATTAACCATTTTGACCATTCGATAGCTATTTGGAAATGTAGGAATAAGGCCATGCTTGAAGGGAAGGTTGTCAATACTTCTCAGCAAGCACATGGTCATGATCTATTAAGAAGCAATGGCTGGGAAATGGGAATCATTCTCTAAGAATCTGTAAACGTTCTGTTTGCAAATGAGCTCAATCTGTTGATTGCAATTGTACTTACTAGTAGCTCTGAGGTTTGCAGCCTTTGTTGTGGAAACTGGAAAGCAAACACCAAGCTTGGAGACACAAGCCGTTAAGAAAAACATTGCTGGCTGTGCCGCTTGTGATTCTCTATGCTCTTAGCTTTGCTAATTCTGCAGCTTCGTCTTTGATGCACATCGTATGTATTAATGACAAGTTTCAAGCTTTAACAGTTCACAAAATATAGCTATGGATGCGTTTCGCCAACCACCATTTTGACTAATTCGTTGATAATTGCTCTTTAAAACTTTGCTTAAAGAAAATTTGGACAGCATTGCACATTGAGCTTGAAATCATAGTTTTAAGAAGTACCACTATGGTAAATAAAGTTTACTTGCTAGTAAGACCATCATCACCTTTTTTTTTTTATCATTCAGAGATTTTTTCTTGATAATGAATGCATGGCCTGTATATCGATTCTTATCTATTTGGTTTGAAACCTCCTACCAGCATATTAAACTGATAACATGATATATGGTGGAGTTATGGCTACCTTCAGTTGTAAACTTTCAAGCAAAGTTTGCATTGGTTTTTCGTTTCGGCTTAAAGGAGGCTCACCTACCATTTGGATGTGCTACACTATTGAGAACATTGAACAACAAAGCATTTTAACTCATTTTGCAAGTTTGGTAATTACATTTTACAATAATTTTTCTTGTCTTCATTTCATGTTTTGTGTGTATATATTTCACCATACACTTATTTGGTGGTCTATGTATAATTATAACATATTCATAAAAAACAACAATGTATAAGTATAACATCAAAAGCCTTTCTCATGCATTTGACATCTAAAATATGCACTCTTAAGTCCTCGAATCAAAGATTTATCATTATGACAATTACATATGAATGCTGGCCCTAAAATTCACAATTGGAAAGCTATATGAAATATGATGACAGAAACAATTACTGCCTCGCCTGTTGTCCTCAGTACATTCTAATGAGTATATGACAAGCTTCTAGAAACTAAAGAAATAAGAAATAAAATATTCAAGAGTTGCAAGGTCTCAGATCTACAAGTGCCACATGGCAATCCAAAATTGAAGCCTTTTTATAAGTGAAACTAGCAAACTACAGCTGAAAAGAAGAGTATTACAGTTGCTGGGAACAGCATTTTGATCGACAAGCAATGTACATGATGGGTTCTTTGACATTTTGAGAAACATACTTCTCACACATAAAACAGAATAGGGAATTTTGCCGGTGGATCAATTATCAGTATGATTGGTTGTGGATAAAAAGGTTATGGAAACCTTAGGTTTGATTATCAACATGTCGGGAATCTCATAAAGAAAATAGTTTTGTTTGGTTCGCATTGATCGGATTTGAATATAATCCATCGTTTATATATGAAAATGGTACGGCCATGCATAAAAATCTTGATTACAATAATTTTAAATACATAGATTATGAATTAGGATTTCAATCAAAGAAAGGCAGCATCAAAATAATTTATCCCAAAACAAAAGAATGGATTGAGAACTAATGCCTTCTGCATCAACAGACAAAAATAAGGTCAATATGCTCCATTGTTCATCATATTGATGAAAAAAATAAGTGTCGCATCATATCATGAAACAAATAAAGAGGGATAACTTATAAATTATAGCAATTCAATTTTCTTATAAAAAAATAATTATTATTCAATAATCTGATTAATAATCATTACACATATTCACTAGCTTCAATTATTTAAATCAGCATGTGCATTGTGTAGATGAAAGTTAAATGTACCAGAGTGGGGTGGAGAAGTAAGAAAGGGATTCGCCTTCGTAATGGTGCTTATATTCGCCATCTTCCACGCTAAATACACCCATGTCGTACCCTCCACCATTTAAGGTGAAAGGAAAAACTTCGACATAGTCATCAGTATAATAGATACAATTAGCTTTGCATCCATTGAAACTTGATGCAGACAAAGACACTGATGAATTGTCACCCACAAACAATGCTTGATCACCCAAGCTGTCAACCTTCACCCACTTGTATTTATATTTGCTTCTCACTTTTGTAGAACATTCTAATTTTAGAATTGTGAACCCAATTGTCACATAGGAATTATCATTGATTTTTTCTTCTTCATCTTCACCTTCACCTTCCCCTTCACTTTCATGAATGTTCTCATCCTCAATATCATCTTCAGAGTCTTCATCCTCAGTATCATCTTCCAGGAAAAAATGACCTCCTCGAAAGCGTGAAACAACCAAAAGATCTCCAGATGATTCAACAATATACATTTGGATAATTTCCTCGGTTGCCGGTGGACGTGGCGCAATAGATTCAATGAATGGAATATCATCATCCGTGTGACAAACAAAAGCTTCACCATGACAGTTCACAGCATAAAATTTTCCCTTGTAAAATGCAATGTCAGAAATATATCCAGAATGACTTGGTATATCAATCCAAGCTTTATATCCTGGTCTAGTGAAGGCCAAACTTCTACCATTACCATAGATAACCATGATTATGCAATCACAATCATATTCATGAGTTACTAAGTTCCATGGATTCCTTGACAAAACACACTTCTCAAAAAACATATCTCTGTAATCTAAATGGTCGAGTTTGGAATTGCCATCTTCATTCCAAAAAAGAGGTTGAGGAAGACTTAATAGGTGTTTAGACAAAGGATGAAAGAGATTGACCTTGAAATCAGTGCCTACACTAAGCAACCATCCAAAAGATGTTCCAATGCATTTTTTTCCAACAAGCTCAGGCAACTTGAAGTTGTAAACTTTATTATCGAATAAGTTGACAAAGACGCGTATGACTTTTTTGTTCCTTTTCTTCTGCAAGCATAAGCCAAGGACATTGAGGAGATAATGGTGGGTTTTCCGATGAATAAACACTTCGCCATGACTTGCATATGGCACCAAAGATGACAAAATCATTATAGAAAGATAATCTTCGCATTATTTCGGAGAGGATAAGATCCGGAAGATCAGCCCACTTAGACATCTTAACATGAATATGGTATTTATGCTGTAAGAGACTGCAAAAAAAAGTATAATAATAATAAACAAACAAAATTTTAGAATTTAAAATTTTATGAGCTCATCACAAAAAAATAGTTATTATCAGTGATAACATGTAATATACTAAATAATAAATCATTCAAGTTGTACAGAGAATTTCTAGTTTCAAGCCTTCATGACCTATGCAAGTGCTTAAGAGTTAAAGGGTTGGTACCAACTTACCAAAAAATTTCTCCTAATTTTAGGATAAGAACTTACTTTTATTTTAGCTATAACTAATTTTCTTTACATAGCCATGAATCCTATTTCAATTTAAAAATTATTTCTTCCATTCTTCTTCTTTTATTATTATTTAGGGGGGATTTTTGGTTTTGCTCTAAATTACATCAAACATATCACATATGTGTTCTTACTTCTTCTTCTTTTTTACCTTAAACAAAAACGATATAATTTTTCATTAAAAAAAAAAAAAAGCATGGACAAGAAGACATGCAATTTGTAAGATGAATAAAACAGTTAACGTTGATAAATGATCCAAAGAGAAAAATAAAAAGAAACAGAAAAAGTACCCACAAACCAAAATCAACAAAGAGAAACAGAAAAAGTAGTCTGCTGATAAGAAAAAACAGAAAACTTACCAAAAACTTTGTTTGGTGGTCTGGAGGCAGTAAGAGAGAGAGAGGCGCTTCTATCTTCTGTCTTTGTTAGGGTTTATTTCAGAACACTATTGACTCAGTCTGGACTCTGTCTCTGGATCTCTCAAACAAAAACAGTGTCTAAAGCCCTTATTATATACTGCCATTATTATATATCGTGTACTGTTCGGAGAAGGATTCCTGTTTGTGTTAGAATTAACTTAAATTTGTTTTTTTTAATAAAATGTTTGCGTTAAAAGTAATGATTAGGTGCTCCCTTTCCCGCGCGAATTCACTTCTTAGATTTGATAAAATTCACTTCTTAGATTTGGTAGTACCATAAATAGAAAAAAAGAAGAAGTAACAAAGTGTCACCACTATGTCACTTTAAATTCCGAAACTACCTCTATATCCTTTTTTTTCTTTTTCTGTTTTTTGAGAAAATTGAAATACCTCTATATTAGTTTTCAAAATATATATATATATATATATATAAATCTCTCTCTCTCTCTCTATATTAGGGGTTGTTTGGTAGTATATTTTAAACAACAGTTTTTAGTGTTTAAAAAATGAGAGATGCTATGTCTACAATAATTTTACAACATTTTTACAACAAATCACGAGTGGTTAGTTGTTATTGGTTCAAATTTGAAACTAACACTAAGATTACTTTTTTGCCCCAACAATAACAACTAGTAACAACCTACCACTTAGGATTTGTTGTAAAAATGTTGTAAACATATCATTTCTCTTAAAAAATATTACACATATTTTCACATATTTTTTCACTCACACGTATTTTCAAAAAATACAAACAATGTTATTAAAACAACATTACCAAATGGACCCTAAATTTCCAAAACTACCTAATAATTTACTTAAGATTTGTTATCAATATATATATATATATATATATATATATATATAAATTCTTAGGATTTAATCATACTAAGACAAGGCCATCAATGTTTGGGCCTACTCCAAATTCACAAAGGGGATGGCCCACCCTTCATCCTTAATGCAATTTTTTTTTCCCTAATAATAAAATCCACAAATTACAACTTACCAGAATGGACCCAGGTGGGGCACAAGGGGTCTGACCCCTAGGTCCAAATTTTTTTTTTTTTAGTTATAATATTTTTCAATTTTGTAGGTATGCTGCCCCTCTTAAAACCTTAGACTCGCTTTCTTCATAATAAGCCAACTAACTTCACCCAAATAGCAACTATCCAACTAAAAAATATAACAAAAACAATAAAGATATTCACAATGGTGATTATATTAAAACAAAAAAAAACTATTTAAACACTAAAGAACTAGAAAATCATGCATTACCGGAGAAGTTAAAGATAAATTTTTTACAAGTACAATAAACTGGTATAAAAACCAATTGACTGTAGCTAGTTGTTAAAAATAAAATACAATATTTTATTAAGATTATATCTCTTCTTTTAACTAAAAAACTCAAATTCTCTCACTTCTTTTATTATTTTAATTATTTGTTTATATTTTTTTAAATGAAGTTATAAAAAAAAAAATAGATTATTTGATATTAGGTGTATTGTAAAGTGAGGTAGTAAAATAGATAAAGTAACTTTTTGAGATATTAAAAGCTAAAATTGTTTTAGCACCACCAATGTGAATGTGTTCTAAATTCAAAAAAATAAAATAAAATAAAATAAAATCCTAGTCAGCCTAGTATTAAAAAAAGACATTATTTTATTTTTGTTTGTCTTTGTTGGTAAATGATTGCATCTTAATGTATTTAGAAATAACGATTTTGAGTATTTATAATTTTTAATACTATATGGATGCCTATTTGGAGTTTTTTTTTTTTCTTCTTTTTTTATATTCTAGCCCCCCACTAACTTAAAATCTTGAGTCTGTTTCTGCAACTTACCTACCTATGGTTTGGCTGAAATTTAAGTTACCCTCCTATGGTTTAAAATTCGACACTTTACCCACATGAGGTTTGACCAAAATTTAAGTTGTCTACTTGTAGTTTGAAATTCCATGATGCAAGCGTTCTGATGGATAGTTTTTTTTTCTTGTATTTTTATTTTTATTTTATATTTTTGAAGGAGAAAGACATAAAAGTAGAGCAAAATTACATATTTAGCTATGTTTTTAATAAAAGTGGGTTATAGAAATCTAACTGAGCTAATTTCAAGTGGGTAAAGTGTTAAATTTCAAACAATAGATAGGCAAATTAAATTTCGGCCAAATTACAATCGGGTAAATTGTAATTTACCCTAATCAAATATTAGCTTCATCCAAATTCTTTGTTAACCTTTTCTTTGATGTATATGATCCGTTTGTTTGCGGAGAAAATAGAAAGTATAATAAACTTATTATATAATATTGGATAAAATGCTATTATACCTCTGAATTTTTGGCTAATTGCTCTTGCACGTTTGCAGTCGTTAAACTTTTATTTTAGTAAATTTAATACTAAACTTTAGTTCTATAATAAATAGACACACCTAATTTTTATTTTAGCCAATTTAGTAAATAAACTTTGGTATTATAATAAATAGACTTCTAAAATTTGATGTTGTAGTAGTAAGACCCCTTCATTTTCAATATATATATATATAGAGAGAGAGATAAAGGGCCCATAAGTGTGTATTGGGCTGTGGACCCTGTCCAAGGACGTCTAGTAGTCCGAGGACAAGAAGACGATAGGAAAGAACTGCGAATCAAAGTGCCATGGACAAACTATGAATGGGAAGGCTTAGAAAGGTAGTTTGAGGAGGAATGCCTCCTTGGCTAAGTAAGGCAGAGGTCAGAAGGTTCGGTCTACCATTAAGAGCAACCCTCTGGAAAATTCTACTAGAAAGGGTGAATATAAGGGGACCATAAGACAAAGGGGAGCTAAGAAATATCTAAGGGAAAGCTACTACCACCGCATTAATATGGAAGTGATACCTAAACAGTGGTAGTCAACCTTACAGCTACTCCCAAAGACTTCAAGAAGATGCTGATGGGACAAGAATAAAAAGCAAGCAACTTGCCCTAAACGTGGAGGGTGAAGATGAAGAAAAACAGGGTATATAATAGAGAAAGAAGTCCCTTATGGAGGGATCGGAGATTCAAGAGAAGAAAACACTATAGCAACAAGAACTAGACTTATAACCAAGTTCAAGAGAAATATATATATATATATATATATATATATATATATATATATATTATTGTAGGGTCCAAATTTGTTGGGCCCGGTACCAACTCTCTGTGTTGTGAGCCCAACAAGTTCCCAATAATAAATTTGTAGAGAATGGGTTAAACAACTGGGCTGGGTTTGGATTTAGCAACGGTTCATACAAGCTGAAACAATGTAAAGAAGGATTGAAAACCAGCATTTGATAGGAAATCTCTCTGGTCCGAAGAGGCTTAATATTTAGAAGCTTAGTCAATACAGAATGTTTTTTTCTCCCCCTCTCCGTGAGGCATGTTTCCCTTATATATACACTTTTTCCCAATCTTCACTGTACACTTATCCTCCATCTAGGCGTCCACTTGAGTACTAGTCACATCAGAGGTCTGCTTTAACCTGCAGTGAGTGGTGGTGGGTGAGGATGCACTGTTCAGGTGTCTTCTCCACATAAATGCGGCCAGGAAAGTTGCTGCAGTGCATTAAATGCGGTGGTGGCAGCTTTATTTGCGGGATATTTCACTATAGCCACGCAGGTAGGCATGCCCAGAGCTCAGCTCTTACAGGGGAATCTTCAGCGTATCTATTCGATCAAGTTCTGGGAAGGTCTGTTGGATAGGATCTCTTCGGACCGACCCGGTTGCCCTTCGGACGAAGCATCTGTCCCTTATGGGTTGCACTCTCACCAGGATGGCAAAGCACTGATACTTTTCACCTCTTCGGATGGAGAGTTGTATTCGAACTGGGCCTCAGGCCCAGTATATGACGTTGGGTTTTCTCACCCACAATTATATATATATAAGAACTAGTCTCCTCGAATTGTGCCGATGATGATTTTCTTTAGGCAAACCTACTTTATGCCTTTTTTTTTCTTTTTTTTTTTCTTTTTTTTTTTTATCATTTGGGCTCACTGTAATTGCTGTCTAATTCATTAAAACCTAGTTTTCTAGCCCACTCTCTATAAATTCATTGTATTGGGCACTTCAGGCCTAGATCCTTTTCCTTTTGGGCTTGGCACCAAATTGCGTCCTTACAATATATATTTGGTGCAAAAAGTGACTAAATTTGTTTTTGGGGGGAGGGGGATTTAAGCATGTCTTATTGCTGCGATAGCAAAGTTTATGTGCTAAATTGGCAAAATAAAAAGGTAAAGAAATCTATTTGTTATGGTACCAAAGTTTATGTACTAAATTGGAAAAATAAAAATTTAAAGAATGCAAGTGTAACTAATTTAATATAATTTTATTCAATTTCCTTTAAACATATCTATATATCTATATATATATATATATATATATATATATATAATTTGGATAGGAATATTCATATTATAATTAAATCATGATCAAGTAAAAATATATTTATTGAATAAGTAAATAATATAATATAATAAACTTTGTTTACTTTTTTGCATCTTTTTGCCTGTGGTATTACAAAGCATAGTTGTCAAAACGTGAATTGTATTATAAATTGATTTTTTATTTTTTTGTATTGTGTATTTTAAGGGACACAAATACCTAATAAAATTATAAAAATTTATAGATGTACATATATAAATTTTATATTCCTTATAAATTCACAATATATAAAACTAATAATTAATTTAATCATTACTTATGCAATAATAATTAATAAAGCTTAGCATATGTTTATAACAAACACATTCAAATTGATTAAACTCACAAGTGATAATATATTATGTATGACCCAAATTAATAAATTTTTTTCTTCATCTTGCCTAATCAACCTCATCTAAGTCAATGTTATCACCATGTTCATAATCTTGCAAAATTATTTCTTCATTATCATAATATTTACTATCTCTTTTCTTGTTCTTTTATTCTAATAATTTTTCTTTATATTATTTTTTGGCATTCTAGCTTCCTAGACTTATAACAATAATATTAAAATAAAGAATAATTATATTTTCATTTAATACATTATTAATAGCATAAAAAATAAATTTGCAAATATGAAAGTAAAGTGTCAAATGTGTAGTCCAAATTCTATAGGAGAAAAAAAAAAAAAAAACTCATAGACATGTTATTTTATTAGATTCAATTAAGTATCCCAATAATTTTGTTATAAAAAGTCCAATAACTTGTTTAAACCCAAAAAAAAAAAAAAAAATTTAAACCCACATGTTTGTGTATTATACGATACATATGATTTATACAATGCACACCTATGTATTAGATATTTCATGAGCACTTACGATACATCATTACAATACAAAACTTTTGTACACGATATGATGCATATTGTATGATACATATCACGTTTCGTATGATACCAACAACTCTACTACAAATTACAAACATAAATATTGTATATTAAATATAATATTTTATAGATAAAATAAAATACATTAAATTGGGAGAAAGAAATGAGATGTCTGGAAGTCATGGGCAACTCTAGTTACAGTTCAGGGGGTTCAAATGAACCCCCTGAGCTGGGCAAAAAAAAAAAAAAAAAAAAAAAAAAATTATATATAGTCTTTTAATTTTTTTTTATTGGACCCTCCTAAAATAAATTTTGAACCCCCTAGACCTAAATATTTTTTATGCCCAGCTAAAATGAATTTGAATATGATCATTTTAACAATATCTTGGTCGATTAAAAAAAAAAAACAATATCTTGGTCTTTTAAAAAAAAAAAAAAAAAAAACCCAATAACAAACCAATTTAATCTAAAATATGGGGGAAAAATAGTAAGCCTACCAACAAAAGTATAAATTTGTTCATTTTAAATCTAAAAAAAAAAAAAAAAAAAATCATTTATATAGATCTTAACAAATTTGGAATAAACTAATACATAAAAGTTTATTGTATTTAGATCTCACTTGGAGTTCACATAATAACAATAATTCATATGTTGATTGTATTTAAAAACAATAGATGATTCCCAAGATTTAATCTTAGCAACAATAATTAGTATCTTCATCATATTAATATATAATACGCAATGAACTTATAGTTTATCTTATATGAGAAATGTTATGTTCATAATACACTCATAATAAAGCCTAAGTGGCAGATTGTTACTAGCTATTATTGATAAGAAAAAATGTAATTTCAGTAGTGAGTTTAAATTAAAACTAATAACAACCTATAAACTAAAATTTGTTGGAAAAGTGTTGTGAAAATGTTGTAGATATAATATTTCTCATCTTGTATTCTCTTGCTAGTTTGTACTATGAAAAATTTTGTAATAAAGAAATCACGTAGACCGCAAGATTCACTTTTTATTTTTACCCAAAATGCATTTCTTACTGACCCCCCTAAAAATATGTCCTGGAGCCGCCATTGCCGGAAGTGTGTGTGAAGCACAAATTAATTTGAACCATTCTTTACATTTATATTTGTTTTATGCAGAGATATGGAATGCTCTTTAAGTCCATGAAGTCCTTCTCAAAAAAAAAAAGTCCATAAAGTCGTATAAAGCCCCTGGTTTCTGATGAGCTACATGCAAGGTTCTTCTAAAGATTTTGGTTTGTGGTGGGAGATTCTGTTAAGAAGGAAGTGTTTTTTTTTTTTTTTTTTTTTTTTTTTTGAGTTACAAGTTATGCTAAATACATTTAAACCAAAATTTGATAGCTCACATTCCTAAGCAGCTTGGACTAGAAACGGTCAATCACTACAATGGAATTCCAAGGATAACTTAAAATACCTTAGTTGGCAAGGATCTTGAGTTCTGTTGGGTTCTAAGAAATTAGGAATTAATGTATTAGAACTTCAATTTGTATTTTGTTGGCAAACCATGATCAAAACATTTAGTCTAGGTTTAGGCTTGCTCAAAGTATGTTTATTTGTAAAATTGGAATCGAGTGATTGCAGAATTTATTGGACTAAATCTGTAAGTCTCGATCGATCGAAAATTAGACTCGATCGATCGAACCACGTACAGATTTATTTTTCTGCAGAGTTCCAGTTCAGCCCAAACTCTATTTAAACGTCTTGGGGTTCAAGTAAAACTCTTATATATATAAGGGAAACCCTAGAACGTTTTTGGGACTTTTGGAGAGAGAGATTAGAGTGCCTCTTGTGCCTCCTTTTATTTTATTAGGGTTTTGTTCCCAAACCTCTCTAAGTCTTTGTTGCTCATATTTGCTGTTTATGTGAATCTCTTGTGAGATCTTCGAGGAGCTTTCCTTCACATAAACTTAGGGTTTTCAAGGTAGAGATTTTATCTACATCTTGATGATCAACTAGGTTGCAACCATTGGAACTTAAAGAAAAACAAGCGGGGAGCTTGTACTTGATTGAAGAGTCCAAGAAAGAAGGAGTCCGTGGATTCGGAGCTTGCACGTGGTCGTGTCAGTAAGTTCTACTGGTGGGTAGCATTAGGAAGTCGAGCGGGGAGCTTGTAAGTCCTTTTGTATGAACTTCGATTCTTTCATAGTGGATTCAGGTTTGCCTTGAGGATCGGTGGGTAAAATCCTCCCCAGGTTTTTCCGTGTGGTTTCCTGGGTGATCATATCTTGTATTCTTTATTATTTCCACTACTTTATATGTTTTATATGCATGATATGATTATTTGATTGTTTTAACCTAGAATTGCTTAATTTGACTAAGTAACAACTGGGCTAATTAACTAGGCTACGCAATCTAATTGTGGTTTAAGGGGTCTAAATTTCCAACAAGTTCTAATAGGACTTGGCAATAGTAGAAATAATTCAAATTTTTATTTAAAAAAAAAAAGAAAAGAAAAGAAAAAGAGAAAGACTGGCGTGAAAATTTAAGAGATCTTGAAATATTAGAATGTCAACTAATAGTCAAACATATTTGCATATACTTTACATTTTGACATTATAGAAATAACATTCAAGTTTGCATAGTACTCAAAAAAAAAAAAAAAACCTTTGGGCATGCGTTTTGGGTATTTTAACATAATTATTAGCTATGCTCATATATATACATCTTATATTTAGCTAGCTTGTTTAATTAAATAAAAATTAGCTTAGTCATTGTTTCGGTAATTATTATGAATTTTGTCAAGTTTTGTTTTAGCATTAGAATTTTTTGTTGTTGTTAATTTTAATTTTCCATACATTGAATGGTGAATCATGAATGTGAATTTAGTCGACTTTTTCTGTTTATTTTATTTTATTTTTATCAGTTTAAGGGTGTTATTATTAATTGAATGTTAAATGATAAAATGATTTATTGGGCCATTATATCTAAAACTATTTCTGAACCAGTTCTACTAGGTATTCCTTTTTGGTTAGTTATGAGTCATGACTAGTGGCTATGCCACAAATTACTGCATTAAATATAACGATGAAAATAGAGGGTTAGACTGTCGGCTTCATTCTAGGAAAGGAAACAAACCTGTTAGTCTCGTTGATCCTAAAATTGTCTCTCCTAACACAGACCTAAGCAATGTAGGACTAGACTTGACTTTAAACCAATTCTTTTTTTGATTTGGAATAGGGGAAGGGGAAACTTAGACTGAATATTTAGTGGAATGGAATAAAGACTTAAACTCACATGCCAACTCCAAAACTGCATGCGGCAGTTAAAGTCGCGGAGCGAGTTATAAATCCCTCTCCTAACACAGACCTAAGCGATGTGGGACTAGACTCGACTTTAAACCGATTCTTTTTTTCTTTTTTTTTTTCTTTTTTTTTTTTTAATTTGGAATAGGGGAGGGGGAAACCAAGACTAAATACTTAGCAGAATAGAATAAAGACTTAAACTCATACGCCAACTCCAAAACTGCATGCAGCAGTTAAAAAAACAGTGGCAAAGTGTGATCGGTAAATAAAAAATAGTAAGTCCATGTGTAAGTGATGCAATGATGGTCACAGTCGACCACGTCAAAGTTGTGGCAAAAAAATTGTAGAATAATTTATGGTCCTAGAACTACTCAGTATTTTGTTCGAACAAAAAGGTATCTCCTGTTGTACCAGTACCATAGAGCAGCATTATAAGATATAGTCAAGGCTCTCTCCACCGGCTCATGATTGCTACTACCTGGTTGGGGTTGGGGGTGTCTGGTACATAGAGTCTGAAACTAGTTAAGATGAAACCTTGGAACCACATTGCTTTTGAGTTTGACCATATACTCAGGAAGGCTAAAATTTCCTCAAGGAACCACTGTGGGAAAACTCTTTTAAAATATCTAATACTTTCAATGTGTTTATTCAGGTGGATACTTTCAATGTGTTTATTCAGGTGGATAGAAATATTTCAGTGTCTTTTTTAGATAAACAGAAGACTTGCAAGCAAAAACTCCTAACAAAGGAAATAAAAAAATATTTTAACTAGACATGCAACATGGCAGCTCTTGAAATCTGTAATAGGATCCTCTCTATTTGGAATTTAGCCATGGTTTAGACTAAATATTACAAATCTAAAATGTATCGAATGTCACATAATTTGAAATTTATTGTGAAATGAGGAGCAGAATCATGTTCCTTGAAATATGGAGCAGTGAAAGTGATATGGTCACACATTTACCAACAACAAAAAGTGTGCACCTCTAGCCTAGGCAGAGAGGAAAATTTTCATTCAATAGACAAGATAAAAGAGTCACTGCCCCATTGGAGCAGAAGGCTAAAACATTGCTCAAGCCATTGGAGGCGTACAGATGAACCCACAGATAACCAAACACAGACGCACAACTTTCAAATGGCAACTCAGAACTCAGCAAGCTTCAAACCACAAAGTCAACTAGCATGGTCAGACCATATTCTAACATCATTTCTAACTGTCAGAATTCCTGGGAAGATTCCTAGGCTATGGTATCAGGTTAATTAGTTTAGGTTGCCACATTACTGATTATCTGAAAGCGGCTTCAAGAAATACATTGGAGTGAAAATCTCTTTCCTGGAAGACAGAAATTTAACCATGAGAGCAGCTCATGGGTACATGAGTACATTAAGGCAATGACTCAGAAAGAAGAAATTATGATTCAACTCCTACAAGAAAAGAATTTCAACAACTCTTTCCCTTTTCACCATTTCTTCTTAATTATCATTACAAGGTTGGGTGCACTACAAAATTTAGGACCATTGATTTAGTTCAAAATATCCACTTGCACAAGTTACAGGATTAGAGAAACCCCACTTAGATGGATCTGATGTAATGCCGGATTTGCAGCCTGTGCATGAGGCTACAAACTTCCTCATTAAATATGTAATTATTGCTAACTTTGTGTTACTCAGAAACAATACATCAAAAACTTAGCATTGAGCTCAAAGGGAATTAAGTATGATACAGCGAAAACTTACTTTCCACCTCCAACTAGACCTTCTGCAGTTTGCACTAGAAAATTTTGAACAAGTTGACTTCCCTTTGGAGCAAGTCCCACAAATTCCAGGGTCTTAACCTAACAAAAAACTCGGCACTCATCAACTGCCTTTCTAGAGTTACGCAAGTACAAATTCTTGCAAATCTCAACGTTAACAAAAAAATCCAGCCAAAAGCATGATTTTTACAAACTTAAAGTTTGGGAAGTGGGAGCTAACAACATTAATGTAACATTATAATGAAAAAAATCTTACCATGTTTCTTGTGATGAAACTCCCAACAGCAGTTAGAAGGAAACTACTCAATGACAAGTGACTTTTATCCGAAGGCAAGTACCAGGGGATAGGTGAGTCCATTGCAAGATCTTTCTCTCACATGTCCTTTGGCAGAATAAATAAATACGATGTCACTTGTGCAAATCATAACAAAGATTCAGAAGGGCAAAAACAAAAAACAAAATAAAATAGGAAATATCGCTCACTCCAAAAGCAGCTTGCTTAAGAGCTTCAAGGCATTTTCCTGTCAACCTGATGTTAGGAAGGCCATCACCAATCTCAATTTCTTTCCAACCCAAAAGTTCAATGAAATTTTGATATAAATTCAATACTCCCCTCTCCTCCCCCCCAAACAAAAAGGAAAGAAAGAAAAAAGGAATACAAACATTCGCTTTTTCATGCTTTAAGCATATCTTACCTTTATTTTTTAATGTTCTTGGTTATTGGGATCAAAAGAATCAGTCACGCACCACTCATATGCAGCAAAACACAGTCCAGGCTTTAATTTGCTCGGTATATTTCTTTGTAACATCCATACTATTCAAATCAGAAACAAAGTTTAAACCAAAATAACCAGAAAGAAAAGAAGAAGGGAGAGAGAGATTACAAAAAGTGGAAAAGATGTGCCATCCTAGCCAATGTTATGGTATTAGAATTAGGAATACACATGACATCTGGTGCATGGCAAGTGGCTTCAATCACATATACTGCATCAAAAGTATTGTCAGGAAATAGCATTTTCATGAAGTCAGCCTGCATCATCAAGAATCAATAAGAATCATGAACCCCATTTTTTATTTGTAAGTTACACACCCACTGGTGGATCTTGAATGCACAATATTTTGCTCAACCTTGCTCTTGCAAGAAAAAGAGGTGCCATTTGAGTTAAAGCTCATTGGACACCATAAACCCATTTGTAATATCATATTAAGTTTGTTTTAAAGTATCACAACTAATAAATATAGAATACTTATAGAAGAATAAAATAAAATGGAAAAAGCATTTGAAAGTAAAGGAGTTCACTACATAAACATGAACTTGGTCTGCAAGATGACCAACCTTCACAAATTTGCAGGTTTTGTCCACTCCAGCAATACGGTTTAGTTCCTGTGGAGCAGCAGTAGCTTGCAGGAGTCATTGCTAATGTTAAAATTTTAACATTTCAGCAGTCATAAATCCAAAGCCAATTGCGGAAAATCCTCAAACCTTCACCAACTATGACTTCAGCATTGTCTTAATGGCAAAGAATTACCTCAAGAAACAATCCAGTTCCAATCATAAATAAAGTAGAACATATCATAATAATTTACCACAAAGAAAAAATGCCATGGCGTCAAAAACAAAAACCAAAAAAGAAAAAAAAAAGAGTAAACCAAAAAACTCACAAACACTGTTCAGGGTTTCATAATACTAAACATATCATAAAAACAAGAGGTAATAATAGCTTTTCTAGATGCAATGATCTTTATATCTTTATTAATTTTTTTTTTGTGTGTGGATATAAACTAGTAATTCCACTAAGAATATATCAAGTACAAAGCAGCAAAGCATCAACTTTGATGTACTAAACACAAACGCTCAATTAACCCCTTGAACCAAGTTCTAAAAAAGAACTACACAATTAGCCATAATTACAGCAGAAAGCAAATTGCAGCAATGAAAGAACTAATCTATTGGCAACAACCAACAGATCAACGCCAAACCAGACAGTTAGTAGCAGAAAACCTAATTGGTCTTCAATACTGCAAGAAAAACAGAGTTTCCTGAATTAGCAATCTTCCCAAGACTGGCCTATCCTCTTTATCAATTTCTCCTCGGAGATGACATCTCCATTGTGAACCATATCGTTTCTTTGTAACCAGATATGGTAGCCCACCATGAAACTTTACAGAGAATGGCTCTAAAATCTTTCCCTTTTAGATTATTTTCCCCCAAGAGACAATATCATCCCAGTTACTAGGAATATTTGACACTAAACAAAGTCCCATGATTTGCTTCCAGAATCTACCAGTAAAAGAGCACCCAAAAAGCGGGTGATCCCTGCTCTCAAACCCATTCTGGCAAAAGAAACAACTACTATCTCTATTCCATACCCATTGTAGTAATCTCAATCTAGTTGTCAACCTATTATTAAGGGTCAGCCACCAATGAAGCTATGTTTAGGGATGGCTTCAGGAAACATAATAGTTTCCACCAATCCACTTCTTCACTTCTGCGTCTGATCTGATTCCAGGTAGCAGCACACGAGTTTACCACTAGCTGAAGCATACCAGTAAGGCTGATTACTCACTCCAATATGAACCAAGCACAGTTGACTCTGAATTGTTACAAGATCTTCTTACTTAGCAAGGGCCAATACCATTCTTCATTCCTCAACACATTATCCACTTTGGCATCAAAAGTGCTTGCTGCATCATATATTATTCTATGCCCAAATGTTTGACAGAGAGTACCAGTAGGGTGCCAGTTATCTTTATATCACCGACTGAAATATCAGAATGCACCTACCCCTTGCTATCAATATGTACTCTACAAAATTCAATATCACTTTCAAAGTGATAAAAAAATTTGACATATACATCTACAAAATATAAACAAATATATAAAAAGAAATTCCACATAAGGAACTAAATCTTATTCAAACTTTTAATTCCAATACCAAAAGCTGTCAAAAACCTGTCCATGCACAGTGAAACCTCCCTTTTCTTCATTGAGCATGCCATTAACTGTACTCCATTATTAACCCCAAAAATAGAAAAATTACCATGAAATGTGTCCATGACGTCAACCGATCTTGGATTGCTCTATTCTATTCACTTCCTTCTACATTGCTAGACTCAAATCCTTGACCGTTGCAATTCATCACTGCGACATCTTTACACACCAGCAAAAAGGGGTAAGAAAAATATCATCTTGTCAAAAAGAGTATTAGCATTCAAAATATTTCTATTTATAGTTACATTCCTGTCAAAATGCTAATGAGAGAGAGTGTGTACTATAGGATATATATATATATATAATTAAAAGGTTCAATTGAACTGATATTCCATGAATGTGTCCATCCACTTCACCAAAATGTGCATTTCTAAGTGTTGTGTCATTGGAGGAATTCATCTCTATTTAATTAGAACTCAAAATTCTATTTTCTTCTTTTTATTTTTATTTTTTCTTCTGGTTTTTTGTTTTTTTTCCCCAATTGCCTTTGTTTTTTAATTTGAGTGCACGTTTGGATTGCACTAAAAAGGAAAGCAGACGCGCGTCTGTGTTTTTTGTGTGGGTCCCGTGCACTGTTCACGGGACCCGCAGGTACTTTTTTCAGCAAAAATAATTTTAAAACTGGGTCCCATGGACCTATTCACACATTTAAAGTTATTTTGCTATAGTGTTTTCAGTTTTCAGTAATAAGCAGTATCCAAATAGACCCTGAGCGAGTTAAAAACTTTTGTTTTTGAATTTGACCGAACTAAAGGTTTGCAAACTACTTATTATATCTTACGCATACATGCAATTTGTATATATTGACGTTTCTTTTTATTCCCAATCCTCTTGATCTCTATTCCAAAAGCCATCTGAATTTCTTTAATTTTCACATATGCCTAAATGTGATGTGGCATACTTATTAACCTGTTTGCTTAATTTTCTAAAATTCTCGAATCCTCTTGTTTACTGTTTTTAAAATTCCTAAATTCAATTTCAACATTTTATTGAACTAAATGCCATAGAAACTTGATTTTACGACAATCAAATTAGGATTTTAGCATTGAACGCGAAGTGAGGAAAGAGTTGCTTACTTGAACAATTAGATCTTTAAGAAGCTTCTTAAACACATGGTGATCGCGGCTCACATTCAAAAGATCCTTCAAGGCAGCCTCTTTCATAGCATTAAAGATGTCGTCTTGAGCTTGAAGAACTTTGATCCAAGATGCATTAAGTTGCATCGAGTACTCGTTACCACACACAAACAAAATTAGAATTCCTTAATGTCACTGATTGTTCAAAATAATTTGCATAGATCAATATGATAAGAAATTTTAGAAATTTGTTTAGAAACCAGGCAAGACTTGAAGAAACCATTGAATCTAAGAAAGTTCTGAAAAAGGATACTAAATAGGATGTACAATCTTTTCCCACTGCCTTCATCAGCATATCAACACCTGCAAACGAACTTTTGCCAAAAGACAAGCATTGATGCATATTTATATCACATTAGACATGGATTTCTTGAATGAGAATGCAACAAGGGCAACACATGAAGACATCATAAAGTAGTTTTGAAGGGAATATACAACTCCATGCCCAAACATGTTTTTCAGTGTAACATGACTTAACTATTCTTTCAACAGATTGCATCATCAAAAACTGCAAGTTTTTGGAGATGCTAGATCAGCATTGGAAAGACTCAGTTGGTTTGAGCATTACAACTCAGAATTATTGTCTCTATACATGATCAAACCTAGGTCGTTGATAGGCTCTGAATAAGGGTATTCAACCTTCAAAGAAATTCAATTTCCTTGAAAAATGAAGAGCCCTCCCATCCATTCTTCTAAGCATAAGTGATAAAGTGACATAGGAAAATTTAGGCATAATCTGTCTACGTGCTTGTGGTGGATAGTATCAGCTGGATTTGAGTTTCAATATGGATAGTATGGGATTCGAAGGCAAAGAAAGGTTAAGAAGGAAATAGACATGCTGCAAGATTTCTAGACAACAGTAAAATTAAGTATTTTAGGATTGTTCTATGGTTAGACTCACTAGACACAACATACTTATTAAATAAGTGAGAATTTGGCTAGTCAATATAAAACTTGAGACCCTTAAATCCTTGAGTTCATTAAGTCATGTACATATCTGATACCTCGAAGGATAAAATCTCATGTATGGGGATATATTGTACACACGACCCTTAAATACAGTCCACAAGTAACCTTCTTCTGATCTTTTTTAATTTCATTCATAGAAATGATCCTCTTATTTGACTGTCCCTTTAAGCCTAGAATCAAGAAGCATAGAGACAGTGATGTTTTTGATTAATTACTGATTCTCCCAAAAGTTAAGTTGTTAGGAAATAGTGAATTTGATTATTTAACCATAATTCAATTTAATCATTTAACCATAATTCTAATACTTCCCCTCACATGTAGGCCTAAACTGCTGCTTAATAATTAGGGCCCAAGATGTGGGGTTTTAAACATTTTAAAAGGAGGTAAAGTAAAAATGGGGATCAAACTCAGGATCTCCTACTAGAATACCATGATAAATTATAGATTCTCCCAAAAGTTTAAGCTGTTAGTAAATAGTGAATTTAATTATTTAACCATAATTCTAACAGTTTCAATTACCATGTAAAAAACATTACAATAAATCAAACTTGCTTTACAATCTCGTGCATTACAACTATTCATAGGAACTTCCATGATTGGGAAATGGAGGCCGTTTTCTCTTGTTTTAATTTCATTTACTCTCAAGTTCCAAGGGGGGAGGGGGTGGATAAGAAGAGATGGTGTCTTAAGGGGGATGTGAATTTTGAAACTCAATCTTTTTATAGGTAGATTCGGGGTGGTGCATCTACAATCCCATTCCTTTGGAAAAGTATTTGATCTGTTAAGATTTTCAAGAGGGTGTTGTTCTTTTTGGATAATCTTAATAAGAGGGGTATCCCATTGGTGAATTGGTGTTGAATGTGTCAAAGTAATGGGGAATTAGTGGATCTCCTTTTACTCCATTGTGACGTTGCTTATGCTTTGTGGGGATTTGCGTTATAGATTTTTGGGATTCAATGGGTTATGCCGAGTAATGTTGATACTTTGTTATTTAGTTGGGAAAATTGGTTTGGTAAACATGGCTCCGATCTTTGGAATATGGTGCCGGCTTGTTTGATGTGGCTAGTTTGGAAGAAGCGGAATAGACATACTTTTGAAGACATGGAGAACTCCTTGGATCAGTTGAAAACCACGTTTGCTCGTACCCTTTTTGATTGGTCCCGGGTGTGGGATTTTACACATTGTTCTTCTATTTTAGAGTTTCAAGTTTCTCTTAGATTTTCCCTTTGAGACTTATGTACTTTTGGACACTTTGTGTTCATCATTGTGAACATAAAGTGTATTTGATTTTCAATGAAATTACATTACTTATATATCCAAAAAAAAAAAATTCAGCAAAAAATTAACCTAATTAATTAATTACAAGTATAAATGCATATATGTGTCTCTAATAGTTTATGTAGAAAGTTCACAATATGGAGAAGCTAGATGAATAAGCAATGCTCGGGTAACCTAGCAGTAGCACCATCTAACTGTAAGCAACAATGACCTATTCTCTAACTAAAAATTCCTAGAGTTTCCAGACACAAAAAAAAGGACGGAGAGCAAGTCCCACGTGATTTTGGAAGGGAATCAATAGAAAAACAGAAACAAGAAATTATACTTGTTATGGTGTGTTGTTTTAATTGGAGGCAAAAAGAACAACAGAAACAGAAATGCATTGAAAAATTTAAAGCATATTTGGATATCTAAATTGAAAAACCTATTTAGGTGCAAAAATTTCTACTAAATAATTTTGCATAAGTACATAAACAAATGAAAAAAGGACATGATGCAGGTACAGGAGCATCAAAGAAGTATACAAAGAGACCACCTAAGAGAAGAAAATTTTGAAATGCAGATTCTATAATGACCCTGAACGGAGATGATGAGGTAAAAAATGTCGGGTCTCATGTCCATACATAAAGAGGTTGCAAAGAAAAGGCCTTAAGCTCCAAAATCCTTCAGCTTAAGATACTAGCATGGTCATGGATCCTCCAACTTTCTAAGATGCTAGCATGGAGCCAAAGGGATAAAGCAGCGTCATAAGCAATTTTTGCTAAGTAAATGAGAAATGTTCCCTACAAAGTGAATAATGTGTTAATGAAATTCAACAAGGTGTTCTACTCATGTAACATAGAAGGGCATCAGATACCTTCAGCACCAGATCATCACAGCAGCCCCTTGTAACCTTAATTCAATTTCTAAACCTTCTTTTCCTAAACCTAAGCTTTCTTATATCACTCTCATTCCCAACCCCACCCCCTTCAAGAGAGCCCTAAGCTTGAACCTTTCAAGGCTCCCATACATCTTTATTATTATTATTATTATTATTTTGATAAGTAGGGGTCCCATACATCATTGAGCCTCTTAAACTGATGTATGAAAATTTAAGCCCAAAGAAAATAGGAAAAAAAGGTTGTTTTCTTTCCCTCTACATTATGTTTTATTTATTATTTAAAAAGTCATGTGACTAGCATGTGACTTTTAACGAAGTTGGATGGTTAGAATTTAATTGTTTTGTGTAAGATTAAGGGCCAGAATTCTACGGTTACTAAGGGCTATTATAAATAACCTAAGTTGGGTAATTGTAGGCAACCTTTTCTTATCTATTCCATAAAATTACAGAATGGATATTTCTTGAGCCCTTTCAACCTAAAAATCGATATTTGATTGCTCTATTTCAACCCTATTTACTTTTTCTTTGCCTTAATTTTGTCTGTTGTAGGAATTTCTTCTTAAACCCTTTTCCTATGCTTGATCTTAGTTCTCCTCACCACATCAAAAACTGCACATTAAGGATTAATCTTGGCCCTTGCTTAAAAGGAAAACCGTAACTTATAATAGCTTTATAAACTAAACATAGTCGTGACAGAAACAGAACAAATTAATTAGTATTTTAAAGCACACCCCTCAGAGAGCATTGCAAAAATGCTGAAAAGGACCAAAGGAAGAAATACAGAGCAAAACAAGTGAAGCACCCTCACCAAGAATTATATTTGTCAAGTACTTGCCAGGCTTTGGATGAGTTTGTGTACGCTTAAGCCAGTCCATTTGGCTATATCCTTTCTCAAAAGGAACCTTGGCTCAAGTTGCAGGCTTTCTTGCAACAGTCTGTTACTGAATTTTCTTAACAGAATCCCCAGTGCCTCCTAATGCTACTGGTCTAGACAGTTCACTTGACAGTTTTGGAGAGGACTTATCAGTAACATTGAAAGACAAAAAATCAACTTTACCCTGCCTCTTAGAGGCAGTATTTTTAGGAACTTCATTCCACAGAAGACTGCTACTCTGACACTGCTACTCTGACACTGCTGCCATTTGAGAATTCATCTTTTATGGTAATGCCATCAACATCAGACACAAGCTTCTTTGTCTCCTTTCCTCGGTCAGCAGGTGAGTTAACCAAAATTTATAACCAAAACCATCTACTTAGATAAATTCATTAAATTTTGAAAATCACCCAAAATCAAATATATTTTAATATTTTAAAAAATATATTAATATGAATTTGAGCCAATTCAGTAAGGTCATTAAGCTATAAGTTCATCATATCAAATGCACATACCAAACGTACCTGACAAAATGTAAACTCATCTTCATTGTCCATCTCACATAGATTGCAGTTTCCTAATCAATTTAAGAAATATTTCCTGTGCAAAGATACAATGATTAACAAGTACTGTTTTACCGGCTGCATTTATGACTGCATTAAAAAAAAAAAAAAAAAAAAATCTAACATTGTCTAACACACCTATCAACAGAAACTTTTAACAGTTGGGCAAAAGACTAATGTACAATAATTTTTTTTATATGAGGCAGACAAATGTACAATAAATTGAATACAATTATTATAAAACATGCAATAACTTATTCAGATATGCCCAATTTCTATTAGTTATGTAGTTCTCCAGCTTTGTTATCTCACCACACATAAATTTTCTACAAATTCCAACAGTCATCTCAATAAATTTTGTTAACAGAATCTCCAGTGCCTTCTGATGCTACTGGCAGACCATGCATATCATGGGACTGGGGCTGTACTCATGGTATACAAAATTCTTTGATAATGACTAGACACTAGAACTAGGCTGGGTGGCAACTCCTTTATCCACCATTTATGCAGAAACTTTAAAGTTGCATCGCATACTAACTTGACAATCAAATGTGTGACACACAACAGATCCGTTATCAATTTTTGTTCCTTGGGTGGGTTACATTTACTTGTTTAGAATTTTTGGTACACTAGAAAAATGTCACTCTCTAAAACAACATAGCTTGAAATTCAGGTTGTTACTATCAAGGGTAAAAGGAGACAAAAATTGAAGGACAGTGTATCCTAAGTAGAACTAATAAAACCTATGCCCACACATATGACCTTGTGGCCTTGTAGTTAAATAGGCCCAACCGATGCTTAGTCAAGATTCCAAGGTTTTTTTTTTTTTTTTTTGATAAGCCTAACCCAATTGCCATTTTATACTTGTTTTTCTCTCTCCGATCTTGATCGTTGTAATCTGGGCTCTTGATTTGCGCCACTCTAGCATACTTCCAATGTACTTGGTTGGTTTTTTTAAATAAAATTTCTTATGTTACTTATCAAAAAAATTATAAATTAGAACTAGCCACTAAGCACAACCAAACAAATGTGATGGATGCAAAGAAGCCATCACCTTTTTTCACAAACCTAACATTCCCAACATAGCATTGAGTTCAAAGAGAATTAAGTATGATAGAGCAAACAGTTAATTTCCACCTCCAACTAGGCCTTCTGAAGTCTGCTCATGAAAATTTTGAACATTTTGACTTCCCTTTTGGGCAAGTCCTACAAATACCATGGTCTTGACCTAATGAAAAACTCGAGACTCGTCAACTGCCTTTCTAGAGTTGCACAAGTACAAATTATTGCAAATATCAAAGTACCAAAATAAATAAATTCCAGCCAAAAGCATGGCTTTTTCAAACCTAAAGTTTGGGGACCTGGAAGCTCACAACACTAATGAAACATTAAAACAAATCTTACCATGTTTCTCAAGATGAAATGGAAGTACCAGGGATCAGGTGAGTCCACCTCAAGATCCTAGAAACTATTACAACCCAACCAATGCTTTTTTCTCTTCTAAAAAATGTAAATTGATAATATTGTTTTATTGTTAGGAACCCAATAAATATTCATCCAGAACCACAAATCACAACCCAATCTAATGTGAATGTACCTAGAATGTACACAAAAACTACAAACAACTTGAAAGAATGTACCTACATAAAACTCTTGTTTAATCAAATACTAGAAAGCAGAACAGCACACAATGGAAAGACTATAACAAAGATGAGACAGTTCAATTTTGCAATTCAGACAGATTAAGCAATGAAGAAGAAAAAAAAATCATTCTCAACTAAAAAAAAACACACACACAAGCCTGGTTCAGGCATTTCTTCAAACAGCTTCAGTGCACCACAAAACAAACCGTTTAGACTAGAGTATAACCAAAACGAACCGTTTTCAATTTAAACTGTACTAATGAATTTTTTTGGATCTCGATTTTCTAAAACTCGAGATGTCTACTTTCCCTTATAATTTCAAGCGTTGCCTAACTAACTATATACAAATCATTTCCACCGTTATTCTGCACATTCCCTCTGTACTAATAAATTATTAAATTTACTAATTTATTTACTAGGAGTAAAAAATTACTAATTTTTTTACCACAACTAGTAAATTTAAAAACTTTACTGCTTTTGCTAGCGGTAACTATTTATAATCAACTGTTAATTATAAAAACCCGCCATTAGGAAACTAATCACAGACGAAGGTGAATTTTTTTTCCATTTAACAATAAATATAAAAAAATTTAGTTAGTTGTCATTTTTGAGAAGAATATTGAAAATTAGCATCTCGAGTGTTTAAAACTCGAGTTCCAACATAAAACTCGAGTTTTTAAGTCTCGATTTGTAAACGGATGGGTCTGATTTGGAAAAAAATTCATGTGGAAATCGAGTTTTAAACACTCGAGTTCCAAAAAACGCCGTTATAGGGCTTAAAAACGCCACTATAGGGCTCTTGTATGACACTTCTGAAAAAATTTTGCAGAAAACGCCGCTATAGGGCTTTAAAACGTCACTGTAGAGTTTAAAAACGCCACTATAGGGCTCCCTGAACCTGGTATGGGCACTTATAAAAATTTTTTTGCAGAAAAACGCCGCTATAGGGCTTTAAAACGTCACTATAAGACTTAAAAACGCCACTATAGGGGCGATAAAACTATTTTTTTTTTTGCATGGAACTCGAGTTTTGAAAACTCGAGATCTATGTGAATGGATCTCGAGTTTCTAAAACTCGAGATGCCTAGTTTCCTTTATAGTTTCACGCGTTGTCTAACTAACCAAATTCAACACTTACCCATTGTCATTCTGCACATTTCCTCGACGAAAGTAGAGAAACGCGAGAGAACAACGAGAGACAATAGAGAAGCGACAATGGTGATGAAGCAGGACAAAATCCATTTCTGCCACCACCACGCCTGCCATTCGAACCTGAAGAAGTCGAAGGCGATGAAGGCTCACAATCTTGCCAGACACAAGAACTCCACCAAGGACTGCAACAAATGCATGCGGAACTGCTTTCAAACTTGCGAGCGAGCTGGAGATGCACGTCACGCGGAGCGACACACCAAGAAGAGCGCCGAAGCTTCTCGAAGGTGCAGAATCTGCCACACGTACTCCGAAGGCAATGAGCTCGTAGGGGTGGCCCAACATAATTTGGGGCCTTAGGCGAAAAATTTATACGGGACCTTTAATATGTAAATATTAATTAAACAAAATTATTTAATACTAATAAAATTAAGGTTAATTTAATACATTAAATACATAAATAATACCAACTAGATTAATGTTAATTTCATATAGAGAATTGAATATCATAGTTGAACTTATAAATATTAATAAAAAGAAATAAAAATATATTGTGATTGAAAAAGATACTTTATTTTGGATATAAGACAATGCATAGTTAAATAAAATTGTAATCTAATTTTTAATTTTATATTTTGATTTTAAGAGAGAAAGATAGATATTATTTGGTGTATGGTTTTGTAGAATATTATTTTACAAAAATCAAAGTCTCAAACTATTAGGAGAGATTAATCTATAATCGATGATTTAACACATTTGCAACATCTTTTTGAAATATTTTAGGGTTTCAATTGAGTTAAGGTTCTATTGGTCTCGTACTTTGAGAGTCTTAATAGAAATGAAAAAGAAAAATGCGCTAATTAAAAGCACTATAAAATGTTCAAAATATAATGTGATATTGTCTCTCATTGATAAACTTCATCAATTTAACTAATGAATGTTTATATCACTTTTTTGTGATTAATAACATGGTAATTTGTAAGCCAATAGTAAAATTTGTAGTATCCTTAATATCACTAATAAAAAAAATGTACAACCTTTAGAAAATATATATATAATTTTATAAAAATTTGGGCCTTTAACTATGGAAAGTGGGGCATTTTTTCCTAAGAAAAATTTTTTTTTTGGTGGGGCCTTAGGCCTAGGCCCAACTTGCCTATGCCTTGAGTCGGCACTGCCCGTGTGCCTTTTCTGTGGTGGATTGGTGGACGCACCGGTTGAGTCCGACTTAAGCGACTCTAACCTCGACAGTTGGAGATTTTCTTTTTCACGTTCTTTCTTTTCTTTCTTCTTCTTGTTCTTCTTCTCATTGTTGCTTTGCTTTTTCATGCAGGGTGACACTGACTCCTACTGATGAGTTGCAATCTTTTCATGGTACGTACTTAGGGTTATTTTCTTTAAAGTAGAGTAGAGCTATGAATTTGTGTTTTATGATGTCGGTTTTACCTATATTTATTGCGCGTACTGGCAAATGAGTTGGTTGTTTGGGAAAAAAACAAAGAAAAGAAAATAAAACTCAAATTTTAACCAATCTTTGTCATTGGAGAAATGCCATGTATGTAGTTTATAATTATTGGTAGATAAAAAAAAGTAGTAATTTTAATAGTGAGTTCAAATTAAACCGAGTAACAATTTAATGTCTAGAATTTATTAAGAAAATGTTATAAATGTAGCACTTTCAAAAGAAAGAAGAGCAATTCTCCTTTCACAACTACTAATGGATGTTTTTATGTGGGTTTTGTTATTGATTTCACTCAATGTTTAAAGGATGCTCCTAAATGAAGTTTGTATACTATATTATTATCATCATGTCCACTTTCGTTTTCTTTCTTTTAAATGTAATTCTAACACTTTATTTATCATATTAGATAAATATGAGGGAGATTCACTTGAGCTAGTTTAGTCATGTTCAAAGGAAAAAAAAAGTAATGAATCGATAAGAAAAAATAGGAAATTAAGGTGAAAAATAACATTAGTAGAAGTAATATAAAAAAATGACATGTAATTAGGGACTCGACAGAGAGTATAACTTTTTTTTTAAGAATCGAGAGCATAACTTCAAATAGATAGATAGAATAGAGGAAAACAATAATCCATTGGCTGATCCAATCTAATTTGTTAAAAATCCATAGTTAACCTAAATTTTGAGACAAAGGCTTTGTTGTTATTGTTGTTGTTAGTGTGTTTATTAATTTTTTGTTTAACTTCACTTGCAGATCATACCTCAGTCCAAAGTCCACCTCCCCTTTCACATATAGTATTTCTGAATACTCCTTTTTCTCATTCGCTATGGTATGTTCTAAATTTAGAAAAGGAAATTGCAAAAATAGTGATAACATTGTTAGTGAAATTTGTATTTTCTTTTGTGTTTGCCTTTGAAATTACATGAAACCAATTTCTAAGGTTTTTTTTTTTTTTTTTTTTTTTTTTTTTCTAATCTTTTGTAGGTGGACTTGGACTTGGATTTGAGAGATTGATTACATTGGATATATTTTGCACTCTATTATCCTGTCTTTTGTTTTTGTTTTTTTTTTTTTTTTTTTACTATTGTTTGAACTCTTGTTTGTTTGTTTTTGTGATTGGTGTGTGTTTCTTTGCATGATAATTGGAAGTTTGGAACCTTGATTAGGGATCTTTGTATATGAAATTTAGACATTAAGTTTAATGATTCAAGTCCAAACTCATTACTCATGGATAAGCCCACAAAGAAAGATAGGAAAGTGAGAGTCTAGAACATGTGTTCTGCAACCAATCTTTTGATGCTCAAGTTAGATTAATTTCTTTTTAGTACAACAATTTTTCACTCAAGAATGAACCTTCTCCTTTGGATATGTTTTTTTCAAATTCGTGGGACCACAATCTCTCTGTTACTATCACTTTGTGTGATTATGGGAGGTGTTATAGTGATGTGTAATGGATAGAGTACAATCTAGATATCTACGTTGTTGGCACTTCCCATATTCTCCATGCAGGAGTTATTTGTTCATTACTTACATGACTATCAATCTTTTGGAGCCTTCACATATGCGAAAAATTCCTTAGTACTTAAGAGCATGGAGAAATTGTGTTTTTTTTTTCTCACATTCATGTTGACTTTATCATGAATTTAATGAGTGGACTCCACAAGGAATGTAAGCGGAAGAAGAACCATTCTTTATGCTTCAGGAGTACTTAAGAATTACTACACACATGACCATTTTATTTAGAAAAATGTTATGTCTATAACATTTTCATAATAAATCATAGGTAGTAGGTTGTTATTGGTTGTTATAAGTGAACATAAAATTAATTTATATTGTGATTCAAATTAGAACCATAATAACTTATCACTTATGATTTGTTAAGAAAATATTGTAGACGTAACATCTCTCTTTTATTTATCATTTGATTTGTTGTGTGTGGGGATCTCATTTTTTTACTCTTTTATTTATTTATTTATTTATTTTTATAAGAATCCTACTTTACCATAATCTAAATATATGTGTATGTGGAGACAAAATTATCCCATTTCTGGCTTTTAAAAAGTCACCATAATAGAATGCCTACTTTAGAATTTGACCCCAAAAATAAATTAACTTGGCCCCCCTAATATCTTGGGCCTTCTTAAAGCAAAAAATAAAAAGCCCAAATAACAATAGTCCAATTACAAAATTTAATTACAAAATTTAAACATTTGGCATATGTAAGCTCAAACATGTACCAAAAATTTATTAAACTCATCATATTCATTTAGTCAAAATCAATCCAAGAAAAAAAAACTCCCAAATTAGAGTTGGTTTGGTCACTTTAGAAAGTAAATAAAGTAAGCATATGAAGAGACACTTTAGTGAATTCCAAGTTCCATAAAAATAGTGCTAAATTATACCTCCTTTTCTATATTTAATCTATTCATTGGTTTCAGTGGTTCTGTCTAGGAACAATAATTAGCTATTCATATTTTTTTTCTATTCTCAACCTATAATAAATTGAATCTTACATATTAAAAAAAAATGCATTTCTAAGTTGTCACAACTCACTGTTGGAAAAATAATAGTGAATAAACAAGTTTGATACAACAAACAATATCCCAAATAATTAGCAAGAATGTAAATAAACAATAACAATATAAATTTAAGTAAAATTAGGAACAATCTCACAGTGCTATAGAATCACGCAAAGAGCGTTGTCCTTAAAGGTTGATTCGTGCCACCCAAAGTAAAACTTGGTGCGATTGGTTCTCTTGACCAAACAACCCCCCAGGATTAGACTATAGCGTCGACTTTTGTGGTGTACGCACTTTCACTCACAAAAGATTTAAGAACAACCTCTATTGTCTTTCCTTAGAAAAATAATTCTTGTAGAAAAAATATGTGGGAGAGAAAGATAGTAGACTTGTGTATATCTAAAAATATAGTGTAGTAAAAAGACATTCATGAAAAATATGTTATGATGAGTATTATATAGGCTACTTATGAAGATAATAGACTATAGTTATTGGTTACTAATAACCCTTAAAAGCCCAACAGCTATATTATCAATTATTGCCTAACAGCTATTCTTCTCATAATTGCCTAACAGCTATTTTCCTCATAATTGCCCAACGGTTATTTTACTCATAAATTTTTAATGGCTAGAAAATAAATAAGAATAAAAGTGTTTGGAACACACACTCACACCAACAATCCCCCACATGTTACAAACACAAAATAAGAAAGGCACGCAACTAAAGAAAGTATGCATCAATATGATACCAGAAGGTTTTAACCATACGTAGGATAAATAAGTAGGAACTAAAAGACAATGGTGGAGTTAAGACTCTTTTAACCAAGCTATTAGTAAACCAAACTTACCACCCACATAACTTTCTTTATCAAGGTTGTTCTTAAGCGGGTTGGCGCCTTATCCAGGCCATGCGCCACTGGGTTTCATGAGAGCTCTAGAGACCTACCCAAAAAGTCTCATAGGAAGCGGCACAACTTCTACTCACACATAGGTAGCATCCATCAGGAGTGCGTGCAGAACACCCCATCCCAACAAGTAGGGAGTATGGATCCATTAAGAGCCTAAAGCTCAACCTCTAACAATCTGCAACTTAATTGGTGGCATCCATCAGGAGTGCGTGCAGATACACCCCATCCTAATAGGTAGGGATATGGATCCATTAAGAGCCTAAGTTCATCTTCACCAAATTCTGCAACTTAGCATTGTCTCACACCATAAGGATGGACTCATCACTAATCTCCTTAAAAAGATAGTGGAAAACTTGTAATAAATGACAGTGCCCACATGGACCACTAATGATCTCTACCCATTTAACCCCTTACATGGAATCACCCATTATAGAGGTTGGGCATTAGTCATAGTGTCACAACTTGGGTATCAGTCCAATCCCCCTAGATGTCTCACTCACCAGCCTTCTTGCTAGTGGTTTGGTCAAAGGATCGGCCAAGTTCCTTTCTGACCTCACAAAGTTCAAGGACATAACACCATTACCAATAAGCTACCTCACAATATTGTGCCTCAATCGGATATGTCGACTTTTCCCATTATAAATTTTGTTCTTAGCAAATGCTATGGCAACTTGGCAATCACAATGAATACAAACAGAAGCAATAGAGTTAATAAAAAGAGGTATATCAATTAATAAACTCCTAAGCCATTCGGCTTCGGACCCAGCCTTCTCTAAGACCACTAACTCTGCTTCCATGGTGGATCTCGTTATGCAAGTCTGCTTGGTTGACTTCCAAGAGACAGCCCCTCTAGCTAGTGTAAACACATATCCATTAGTGGGCTTCACCTCATGGGTTCATCTTCAACAATATAGGCAAGGAAATCGTTACCATAACTCTTTTCCTTCCTAGCTCGCTTACTCCTTCTTAATTCTTGCACGTCATCAACAAGATCATTTGAAGTATCAATAGATTCATGCAATACTTTTTCTTTATTTTTTAAAGGAAACAAATGTTCAAAGAATATAGCATTTTCAGATTCAATAATAGTGTAAGAATCTAAAATGTCACTCTTGATAACTAGAAATCTATAACATGAACTATTGCTAGCATATCCAATAAACACACAATCACCTGTTCGAGAACCAAGTTTTCTCTTTTTAGGCTCAGGCAGCATAACCTTAGCCAAACACCCCTACACTTTAAGGTATTCTAAGTTAGGCTTACGTCTTTCCCAAAGTTCATAAGGAGTTTTACCAGTTTTCTTATGAGGTACCTTATTCTGTATATGGCAAGCCGAAAGAATGGCTTCCCCCCACATATTGGAAGATAGCTCAGAACTAACAAGCATAGCATTCATCATCTCTTTAAGAGTTCTATTTTTCCGTTCGACTATTCCATTAGATTCAGGTGAATAAGGAGGAGTTACCTCATGAATTATGCCATTTTGTTCACAAAATTCTTTAAAAGAGTTAGACTCATATTCACCTCCTCTATTAGTTCTAAGTCTTTTAATCCTTTTATTCTTTTGGTTCTTAACTTCATTTTTATACTTTATAAACATTTCCAAAGCTTCATCTTTAGTTCTTAGTAAACAAAGTTTAGTGAATCTAGAATGGTCATTAACAAAGATTACATAAAATTTTTTACCACCTCTATTCATTGTGTGTTTTAAATCACCCAAGTCACTATGTACCAAACTAAGGAGTTTGGATTCTCTTGTTACAGATTTACAAGGTTTCTTGGTGATTTTAGTTTCGGCACAAATTTCACATTTTTCCATGTTTGCTTCACTTAGTGAGTTTATGATTCCACATTCTTTCATTTTCTTTATGTAACTAAGATTTATATGTCCAAGTCTACCATGCCACACATCAATAGAATCAACCAAGTAAGCATAAGAAGATGAACCATTTTCATTAATGACTTGATCAACATTAAGTACAAAAAGACCATTATTATCATAACCCTTACCAACAAAGATTTCATTTTTAGATAAAGTAACTATGCCACAATCAAATAGAACTTTAATACCAGCTTTACCAAGCAAACGTACCGAGATGAGATTGTGTCGAAAATGAGGTATATGGAGGACATTGGTGAGTGAAAGAGTTTTACCAGAAGTTAGCTTCAAGAGTACCTTCCCTTTGCCTCTCACTGGTATAGGCCTATTGTCCCCAACATAAACAAACTCGGTGCCTTCCACTATTGGAGTGTAGGAAGTAAACTCCTCTTTGAATGCACCAATATGTTTTGTGCAAGCCGAATCTACTACCCATCCTTTCACACTTGAGACTAAATGTGCCTCGGACACCACTGCCGCAATGACCTCTTCAGTTTCTACCACATTTGCTTTGTTTGATGTTGAGCCCTTGTTGTTGTTATTGTTTTTGAAGTTGCCTCTCACTCTACAAGTTGCTGCATAGTGACCTGTCTTACCATAATTGAAACAATTACCATTTTTCTTTTGGATTTGAGGATTTGGGTTATTTTTGTTATAAAACTTTCCTTTGCCTCTAGGATCATATTTCTTATTGTTTTGTGGAGGTCTAAAGGGTCCTCCCTCTACAATATTAGCCTTGGAAGTAAATTCCTTATCCTTAAAAGAAATTTCAGACATTCTATTGGTCTCTTCTATTTGAATATCGACAATAATTTGTTGAAGATTTAAATAAGTTCTATGATGGTTATACCGGTGCTTATACTCTTTCCAAGAGTCCGGCAACTTATAAACAAGGCCATGAGTCACAAACCTTTTAGGTAAATTATCACCCTCTTTGGCTAAATCAGAAACTAATTTTTGAAAATTTTCAATTTGGCTAGAAACAGTTTTTTCTTCACACATTTGAAAAGACATATATTTAGTTGTAGCAAATTTTTTAGCACCCTCATCCTCAAACCCATAACGACCATTAAGTTCATCCCATAAATCTTTAGCCCAAGTAAAATGACAATAATTATCAAATAACTTATTAGCTAAACCACACTTAATAGTATATATACATAATTTATTTATTTTTAACCACTTTGCGAATTTTTCGGGATCATCGGGTTTGGGTTCATGAAGAACACTATCAATTTCAGTAAATTCCAAGATGGGCAAAACCCTTATTTTCCAACGTTTAAAATTATTTCTATCAAAAGGTTCAAGCTTGGTAATTTCTGAAATGACTTTAAGAGAATCAACAACTTGTTTATCCATTTTGAAGTAAGAATTCAACCTTTAAGATTGTTGGAAAAATAATAGTGAATAAACAAGTTTGATACAACAAACAATATCCCAAATAATTAGCAAGAATGTAAATAAACAATAACAATATAAATTTTAAATAAAATTAGGAACAATCTCACAATGCTATAGAATCACGCAAAGAGCGTTGTCCTTAAAGGTTGATTCGTGCCACCCAAAGTAAAACTTGGTGCAATTGGTTCTCTTGACCAAACAACCCCCCAGGATTAGACTATAGCGTCGACCTTTGTGATGTACGCACTTCCACTCACAAAAGGTTTAAGAACAACCTCTATTGCCTTTCCTTAGAAAAATAATTCTTGTAGAAAAAATATGTGGGAGAGAAAGATAGTAGACTTGTGTATATCTAAAAATATAGAGTAGTAAAAAGACACTCATGAAAAATATGTTATGATGAGTATTATATAGGCTACTTATGAAGATAATAGACTATAGTTATTAGTTACTAATAACATTTAAAAGCCCAACGGCTATATTATCAATTATTGCCTAACGGCTATTTTTCTCATAATTGCCTAACGGCTATTTTCCTCATAATTGCCCAACGGCTATTTTACTCATAAATTTTCAATGGCTAGAAAATAAATAAGAATAAAAGTATTTGAAACACACACCCACACCAACAATCACAAACCCTTTTCTATTGTTCAAAAGAAAGAAAGGAAAAAAAAAAAGGTAAAAATTATGCAAAGATTTATACCAATTGCAAGAAAATCCATAATTAAAAATCATGATTTTTTATTAAGACATTTATTAAATCAATGAAAGAAATCTTAGTATAATAACTCCTTTTTTTTTATTTATTTATTTAATTTTTTTTTTTTGAGGAAAGTGTCATAACTCTTTTAATGGAATGTTAAAAAGCCCGTGTCCTGCCGTAGGTTTCTTAGATTTTTTTTTTTTTTTTTTTGAGAAGAAGGTTTCCTATATTATTTAAAAGAGCAAAGTACCACAATTAGCTAGGACTAAAGTTAATAATTGTGGGTTTGGACCATTTGGCTGCTCGGCTACTACACAAGTGTAATAGTTGATCGATTGATTAAGATTTATCTATTCTCCAATAAATAAACAAATAAAATTAAAAACTCACCACCTAAAATCACTTGTTAGTTTTTTTTTTTTTTTTTTTTTAATAATAGTAATGAAGTCAGCTACTAGCTATTTGATACTCCAACCAACTTATCAAAAAAAAAAAAAAAACTCCAACCAATGTCAATATATATACACACTCTGTGTCTATTTGTCTAGCTTATTTTTTGCCAACTTATTTTACTATTCAGCTTATTTTGAGTACTATTCACCATTCACACTGCACTTTTTTATACTATTTATGGATCCTACTGTACTATTTCAACTAATATTTACTTTTATCTATAGTATTTTCAGTAAAAAATTTTCAATTTTAATAAAATAAGCAAATCTCAAACAAACTCTCCAATTATTATAATCTAGTTATTTAGAAAATGAAAAAGAAAAAGACACAGTCTAGGCCCATATTATATTTTTGTAAAGAACAACTACCTCCAACTTGTGTCCAGGCTAGGCCCATATCAAGAAAAAGAAAAAAGAAAAGTCAGAGTCTAGTCCTAGCTTCTGTCCAGGCTTCAGGCCTAGTTGTAAAGAAAGACGAAGTCTAGGCCCATCTTATAAACTGCCATCATACCACCAACTTCACCAATGGGGACAGCCCAGCGTCCATCCTTCATGTTTTTTTTTTTTTTTTTTTTTCTTCTTAAATTAAATACAAGCTTCATCCAAATTATTTATTAACATTATTTTTTAACCTTTTCTTTGAAGTATTTACTAATTTCATTTCCAAAAATAGGATTTGTGTTCAACCCAATTTATTTGGTTATTTTAATTTTTTTACTGTAGAGAGTTGTGTTTCAATGAAAGTTATACAAAATGAACTTTTTTTTTTTTTTTTTTTTTGAGATGAACTTTCTTGTCTTTACTTGGATAATTACACTATACACATCAAAAAAATCCAAGATAAAATAAATATATTTGTAGGTTTAGATTTCCAAATGTAATATACTAATATAATTATATTTCCTAATATATTCCCAATATATTCCCCCACTCGTAATCCTACTTGTTAGCAAACAATTCTAAAATCCTTTTTGAGTAATTCTAAGACCACAAATTACTCTATAATTTTTTTGTCATAACTCTGACGTGGCAGACTATGAATGGTTAACCATTACTTATATTTGGATTCATTATTTTTTCTTCACCAATTATACTCTGTCACATCACAATTTTGACAAGAAATTATGAAAAATTTTGTAAAGCTAAACTTTTTCATCTGTTTTACTTCTCAAGAGTGTCGTTGATGAAGTGTCACCAAAAAAGGCAAAATTTTAATAGGAAAAATTTCTTTAACAATTAGTATACCATGAAATTGAATCCTTCTTTGAGCAATATCAAGAAGTTGTCTAGTTTGGTTGGCTTCCGTTGAATTTAACAAAGTCTTCTTATGCTCATCACTCTTTGGATTTTAAGCAAACCCCACTATAAATCTAAAACAAATATTTTCTAACCTAACCCTTGGGTCAAACCTTATTACTCGATTCCATTAAGGCGAAATTTCATCAGCTTTGGTTGGAGAAAACTTGACCTCAAGTTTTAAATTGCTGGAGGATCGGATGTTTGACCAACAACACTTGTTGATGCTCGTGCTTCATTATCAACATTATACTCTAATGTTACTTGATGTTTATCCATTACCAAAATCTCATTAGTTTGAGTCTTCACTTTCTTCACCTAAGCAATCAAGTCTTGAAAAATCTTTCACGAACTTTTTAGATAATTCTTAGAAGTCTTGACAAAAGCTAGATTGTTAAAGAGTAACACCAAGGACATGAAGTGGGATGAGAATTTATCGTATTTTCTTCGATGCAATTGGTTGGCTATTCCATTTCCTCATACGATCACTTTGATCTTGAAAATTATCACACCAAGATTGGTATAGATACTTAGTATCTGTTTGAAATTCGCTTATTTTGTTGAAACTGAAAACTTTTTGCTGAAAGTACTGTACATAAAAGTAAAAGTTAGCTGAAATATTATAGTGAGACTCATAAATAGTACCAAAAAGTAAAGTGGAACCCATAAATAGTAACAAAAATAAGCTGAATAATAAAATAAGTTGGCAAAAATAATTCATGCCAAACATATACTTGGCTAAAAATTTTAGTAACAAATATTCATCACAAAGCTTTTCTTCCATATTTTTCTAGACAATAATGACAAGTTCATACTTTATATAACATAGATATTCAAGGCCCTCCTAGAAAAGTTGTACTCCTCCTATTAACTTTAACTTTGCATACCTAACTTCTATGTTATTTGCAAAGTTTGGTCACTCAAAGAATTGCTCCATCTCATGGGTTATTTTTAGTTATTTACAACCATCAAAATAAAATATTTCAGATATGACAATAGTTCACTGGCCAAAAAGATTTTGCCTAGACTTGCTAAGTGCGGCCCACTAAGAAGGCATTGCCACGACGTTGACCAAAAAAAGCTTTAATTTGAACACCAATGGAAAAACTAATGTATAAATGTGGATTGGGCTGGCCATGTGGGTCTAGGCTTGGTTTTTTGGTTACCGGGTATGGTTGTTTGAATGGGTTGGGCCAATTGGGCCTAATAAAGTTTTCAAAAAGTGAAAAATGAAGTTTTGCAAGTCCTTTTAAAAAAATTCTGCAAAAGGAAATTCCAAAAAATCTCTTTCAAAATAATTTTTTTAAAATCATAATTATACTAATAACTTGTCATTAACTTGTGTGATACACGGAAAACTGATAAAAATGAAATCTAAATAATAGATGTTCAAGAATCAAGTTTAAACTCTCTCTAATTTGACCCATATACTATGTAATATATTACCAACTAAAGTAATTTTTGCATATTTTAAGTCCAAAACATAGCACCTATCTACTTATTAAGAAAAAAAGACCTAGCACCTATCTAGAACATGTTTAGCGTTCTTGCTTATATTCCATTTGGAAATTATAAGGATTTAATTTCACTGGATTTTCCTTTTCTCTTAATTAAGTTCAACTGATTTTGTAATCAATTCCTGTCCAAATTTATACTAATTCTACTCCTAGAATCTCCTATAGTCTATGTCATCTAATCAACTATTTTCGTTTTTTATTTATAATTTTTTTTGAAGATCAAATGGCATGCACTATGATTCTTGTTAGATTGCTATAACATGAACACTATTTAATAACCATCTCTCAAAAATAAATAATATCAAACCTTGGAATACAAATAGGACATAAAACGAACACATACATGGAACAAAAACACACATAGATTGTTTACTCATGATCCGAGATTCCAAAAGCTCAAACATGTAAAATCCACCAAAATATACATCACAATGCATAAAACCATGTGTAAGGCAATAATTAACATTTATTGCTTTGTTTAGTTCTTAATAGATCATGCTAGCAAAAACTCCAAACTCTTATGAGTCTGAAATGAAAAGCAGCCAAAACACCACAAAGAGTCATGAAGTCTAGAAACACAACATGTTACCAAAATATATTATATATTACATCAATACATTAAACTTGAACCTCTCTTTCTCTTTTTCTTTGTGCATTCTCTTATTCCCAGAGCTCCTTGTGCACTTTCTATCGATCCTTGCAGCATTAGCTATGCCAATAATATAACCCAAATCCCGTCAATAATTAAAGGACGTCCTCGTGACAATCCATGAATTTGATGATGCTTGTGTTCTTTATAGAACCCCTTTTAGTGTCAACCTTGTGGTTACGGTCCCAATCTTGAACTTTCTTGTCTCCATAATTGTTATGGAGTTAAAATATAAAATAAAAACAATTAAAGGGTCCGTTTCGTTAGGGGGATGGATAAGTGGGAGGATAGAAAAGATTTTAGTTTCCCTCATATGTGTTTGGTTGGGAGGGTGGAAAAGTGGAGGGATGGAAAACTTTTTTATTTGGTTGAAAATAAAGTTTGTATAAATTTACCATTATGTCACTATTAAATAAAATAAAAGTAACACATTATACTTTAAAAAAATTGTGTATAAATGGACACTTCATTAAAGTAAAAAAAAAAAAAAAAAAAGCCAACACATTGGTGGTGAAGTCCAACATGAGGGGTATTTTTCATGAGCTTCCCCCTCCCAGTTTTCTCCCCATTTTGTGGAGAAATTTTTTGGTGGGCCTAAAGAGAAAACATCCAGGCACCCACTCTCCACCATTTATTTTCCTTTCTCCCCACCCAACCAAGCACACTCTAAAAACATTTTCATTCCTATTTTTTCTCCAAAGTTTCCCATCCTTCCTATTTCACCTCCAAACAAACACACCCTTAAGGTAGAGACAAAAGGTTTGATACAAAGAATCAAAGGTAGAAAATAGCCTCATGAATCAATGTCTACACAGGAACTTGAAAAACAAGGAGATATATTGGGATTTGGCCGTTTGGGACTGAAGAAATATAGCATGCATTTGAATTCTGAAAGAGGGAGAGGAGTAGAGGCCGCGTAGGTATCAAGAAAGGGAGAGTAATTTTTTTCTATTATATAATATTTGAGTTTTTCATAAAATAAAACTTAAATACAAATTAAATAAAAATTAATGATGTTGAAAATATGGAAAATTGTGAAGCTTGCAAAGCTGACATGTCAAAATTTTAAAAGGTCAACAAAAAGTCAAAGATTTCGGTTTTATATTATACTAGTTAAAGGCCCGTGCGTTGCACGGTTTGATGATAAAATTTATAGAATATATGTAAAAATAATTATTATATTTTAATAATTATTATAACAAAATAAATAATTCTTATGAATAAATAAATAATTCTTATTAGTTGTGTAATAATATTATTTTTAGTTACATGTATCAAACTATTTGCATATGAATTTTGCATTTAATGAATCTACATATATATGATTACAAACCTTTCTTAGGATATGCTTGAAATCTTTTATAACAAACCTGAGAAAAAAAAATCAAGAAGAAAATTAAATTGAATTAAAAAAAAAAAAAATAGAACCATATAGATTGTAAAGTTGTGTATAAGTCTATGACCGCTTTAAAATAAAATTTTAAAAAATAGCTATCATTTCAACTTTGATTTTACTATTTTAGTCAAATAAGTTTAGTCAAATAAATTCGATAATTGCAAAGGAAAAAAACCCTATTTTATAGTGATGGCTCAAGAGTAAAAATAATCAATGCACAAAAAAATTGATATTGGAAGAATGATGACTTTTTAAAGATTATGAAAATTCAGGAATTAAAGTTCCAAAATTTTGCAATTAAAAACCAAAAAATAAAAAAAATGATTAATCAAAATTTGTTAGGAATAAAAAATTATACTACTTGTGGGGCCCCAAATATTTGGCAACCCCGGCCCACTCCACATCGGGCCCAAGGTCCATGCGGAGGTGGGGCAAAATCCGAGGATAAACGAACGAGGCCCATGTCGTCAAGGGACCTCACCGAGGATGCCCACTTCCTCGGATTAGTGACGTTTGTGAATGAAAGCTGTCACCCACTCATAAAGTGCATGCCACCAACATTCTGGCTGTATTAATGGTGAATTGACCAGCGAATAGTGTAGCCTTGGTTACTCCAACTAACAGAAAGCCTGCAGAAGTGACTAATAAGACAAGCCCTCAGACATAAGTTCAGATGACCGAACAAGTGAACGGCAAAGATCAATTAAACAAGATTATATAATAAATAGAACCCCCAATGCTTATGAGGTGGGGGGGGGGGGGGGGGGGGGGGGGCTCCAGAAAGAAAAACGAAAGAGTGGTTTTTAGGGAGTCCGAGGACAGCCCTGGTCTTTGTCAGTTCTAAAGGAAAGAGATCCTCGGACTGAGCCGAGAACGAACTTTCTTCATAAACACTTAGCGAAAACCATTGTTATTATCGTCCCAAAACATTTAGTCACATTCCATTATGATTAAACCTATGAATCTCACGCCGACCTTAGTTCGCTTCGCTGGTGCTTAGCCCTTCTACCCATGCTCTACAAATATTATTGTTGGGGGCCAAAACAATTTAAGTCCTTACACTAATAATTAGCAAAGAAATATTAATTAATGTTGCAAACCAATACATAATACAATGCATAATTTACATAAATAAGTATTAAGTGATAATATTCAAAATATAAATATAAAAAAAAAGAAAAGAAAAAGGGAACAACATGAATAAATCCAATTTGAAAAAATAAATTTCATTTTGTTTAAAAAAAATTATATAAAAAATCCTATTAACTTAATAGTGGTGTATTTAAATGATCCAAAAAAGTAATAAAGCATATACTTTTGTGCCTAATCACATTTAGAAAATAATAAAGCATTCAAAATATTGAAAGGCAATTTAAATTAATGTATGCTTGCATGAGATACATACTTGTCCACCATTGCTGGAAAAAAACACAAAAACAAATAACAGAAATACATACCTATAATACTTTGGATGGTAGGTTTGATAAAAACTTTTACCATGGATTTCACAGACATCAAATTGCCTAAGTAATAAAGAAAAAAAAAAAAAAAAAACAAAGGAGAGTTAGATTTCTAAACAACATAGAAATTATAAAAGAATGAGAATTATTAATAATAATGGGGGAGAGAAAAGAAGAAGAAATTGTTATGCCTAAGAATATATAAGAATACACGGAAAAACATAATATATATAGGAAATTTTCAATTGTAAGGAAGTTAGATTTCTAATCACTCTAGGAATTATAAGAGAAGAAGAGTTAATTTAAAATATATGTTTTATCCACAAAATAAAAATGTCATATAGATTGAATGAAAAAAAAAATATTGACAACAATGACATGAACGTAAGTAATAATAAAAAATAAAAATAAAAAAGAAGAAGAAGAAGTAAGTAATAATAAAAATAAAAAATATTTTGATAATATAATTAAATTTAATAACAAATAAAATGAAAAAAAGAATTAATTCAAAATTTAAGATTAAAAAATAAATTGTACTTGTACACTTAAAAAAAATTTAATTATTATTTCTTATTTTGATATTTAAATAATTTGTTTTAGTGTTGATTTCATTCAAATGGTTATAAGTTATATCAACTCTAAATCAGCATATGTATCCATATGTAACATTCTAAATTAATAATAAATAAAAACATAATACTCTAACTTAATATAACATTCTAACTTACTTATAAATAAATATAGCACTTTAACTTAAAGTAATGTTTGTAATTGTATTGTGTTTTAGCCTTTAAGAACACTGTAGGGACCCGTTTTCGGGCGACCCCCTTACAATAAATTTGTAGAGAGTGGATAGAAGGGCCAGACATTTAGCAAGAAAAGCAACAGTCGGAATGGGCTTACAAGGAAGATAACTAAAATTTTGGCTAAGTATTCTTGAGGAAAGTTCATCCTCGGCCCAGCCCGAGAACCTCCTTTTCCTTAGAATTAATGGATACCAGGGTCGTCCTTTGTACATCTCAAGAAAGAAAAACTCTCCCCCAGCCAAAAAGCCCCTTTACTTTGGGGATTCTATTTATTATATAGTCTTGTTCAATTGATCTCTTCCGTCCACTTGTCAGCCGTTTGGACTTGTGTCTGAAGGCTTGTCTCATTAGCCGCCTTTGCAGGCTTTCTGTTAGTTGAAGCAACCAAGGCATCACTGTTGGCTGGTCAATTTACCATTGATGCGACCGGAGTGTTGGTGGCGTTCATTTAATAAGTGAGTGACAGCTCCCTGCCTTTAATGTTAGTTTGCCGAGGACATGAGCATCTTTGGCGAGGTCCCAGAGGACTTGAGTCTCTCCCACTCATCCTCGGACTTTGTACCGTCCTCGGCACGGCCCTTGGGCCAGATGTGAAATGGGCTTGGGTTGCTTAATACTCGGGCCCCACAAACACATATATTATTTTTTTTATCATAAAAAAAAAAACACAAATATTAATATTACACATGAAAAAATAATGAATTCAATAATTGAAATGATTGAAAACAAAATTAAGCCAAAACCTCAATTCATTAATGAAAAAATATCCAAATTTTTGAGCTTAAACAAAAAAAACTAAGTAAAGATAAACTTATATAGAAATTTGGATGAATGGATTCTCTCATATCCAATTTCATGTTTGACGGCAAATTTTGCTTTTAATTAAAGAATATAGATTACATGGAGGAAAGCACCAAACAAAAGTCATAAAAAATTAAATCCATTATAAAATATTGATGTCAACAACAAATAATCATGTAATAAGAAATTAAAAAAATACAAACATATTGCTTGCTATATTGACTTCTAAAAAACACACTAAAAGGTGTGATCAAACATAGAATTTCAGTCTATCTATAAAATTTGTTGATAAAAATCATATTATATATAATAAAAATGCAACAAAAACACAAAATCTATTTAATTTGATGAAAGAAAAATGAAATTTTAACAGTGTAAATTGTTTGCTTGCCAATATCTTACCTGTTTCTCTAATTCACCTACACGTACGTGCATGAGCCTCTTCGATTCGTTCCTCAACATCTATCGTTCCTTTTTTTTCTGAAAATAAAAATATATATACAATAAGTAATAACATAGAAATCTTGTTGACACAGATATAAGTTATTGGTTTTGGGAAGTCCAATGCTAATGCCTCACCTGGAGAGAAGGAACCTCACTCTGCAACGACGCGATGCTATCTAACTTTTCTTGAATGACTTTTTCCTTCGCCGCTATAATCTCTTCCTTTGATTTCAATTCTTTGGATTTCTCATCAACATGGGACTCTACAATATATATATATATATATATATATTTTTTTTTTTTTTTACGTTAAAATTTATACCCAAAAAAAAAAAAAAAAAATTCTTACGTGAAGTAGTATTTTTTTTAGAGATAAAAATGAATTAGAGTCTTAATTTTTTGAATTAGAGATAAGAATGAATTAGAGTTCTGATTAATCTAATATTAATCTGCAGTTTTTTTAGACATGAATTAGAGTTCTAGTCGTATACTATTCATTTTCAGTTCTTTAAAAATCTAAAAATTTAATTAAATTTCTGTAATTTTATGAAGTCACGTGGCGTAAACACGGCGTCTAAGCCCAACTTTTATTATATACTAGTCGCTAACCCGTGCGATGCACGGAATATATTTTACTTTGCTTAAAATAAAATTTAAAATGAAAAAACATCATAACTTATCAAAATAAACATAAAATATACAATATTCATCGCAAAATGTTATTTGAGAATAAAATTACCATCAAAATGATATAAAGAAAAATTTCATGTCCAAACAACTCATCAAGGTGGAATCTGGTTATTACTAAGATCCTATATGCAATTTACCAGAAAGATATCATGTCAGTTTTGATCATCATTATTCTCTTTTTGCATATTAATTACTACTTTTAACTTCTATGTAAAATTTTGCTTTAACACAATTGTTATCTTGAGATAAATCTATAGTTATCTCATCTTTACTACTGGTACTCATCCCATGTCTATCGCCATTGTAACCGTAAAACATAAAATCATACCTATTGAAGAAGAAATTCAAAGTAGTTCATCTAGCATTACACCAACAACATTCAAGGCAAAATCCTTCCTATGAAGGGGAAAAAAAATCAATCATCCATGAAAACAAAGATTCATAAACTGAAGAAGCTCAAGATAATTTTAGAACTTGTCAAGATATATAACCACAAACCAAAAATTTTAAGAACCAAAAGGGGATTATCATAAGAAATAAATGTGCCTTAGTTTGTATATGAATTTAATTTGTGGAAAATTTATAGCCACATACCAAAAGATTTAAGAACCAAAGGGGGATTATCATAAGAAATAACTGTGCTTCAGAATTTGTATAAATTTATTGGAAATTCAACGGTGATTTATGAATAGCACACTTGATTCTCAAAAGCAAATTCCTAACTTCAAATTAAAGGGTTGCATGTTCTCTAACTCAAATTTCTATATCACAACTGCAAATAATAATTATATAAAACTGATACAAACCATGCACAGACAATCAATAAGCTTTGTTGCTGGTCTTAAGCACTAAGATTTGAATCGCATTGTAATCATAACTGCATAATACATAATTAAATGTCAAGGCTTTCTAGGGCTTCACATATACTTCTTTAGGATCCTCTACAACACTTGTAGCAATGCAAAAGTTAAAAATAAAAAATAAAAATAAAAAGTAGTAGAGATTGCAAACAGAGAAGAGAGAGTACCAAGTTTTTGTTGGGTTTTATGCTTCCACACCTTGGGCTGGAAGACATAGGTTGCAGTTTTGATTTTTCTCCAAAAAATAGAGATGCTTCATCTGCCATATACAATATAAAATAATTATTAGAATTTCAACTCAAAAACCAAACCCATAAAATACTATCAAAATATAGAGATTAACCCAAATACTTATAAGAAAATCAATTCTAAACATAATAAAACAATAAGATAGAATGAAAATTTCAGGCACATATGAAAGCAAATAAAAAAAGACAAAACCTACGCTTTGAGTTTAGGGTTTTGAGATGGTAATTGCTAGGGTTTTAAGAAGAGAAGAGATTTTGGTATTTTTATGCAAAAAACGTTATTTTAGGTCTAGGTGATTTATTTCCTTGTTTTTAGGCTCTTTTAATGTTTTTTTAGGTCAAATTTGGTTCCTATTATGGTTAGGTATTAATTAGGGCTTATTTTAGAATATATTTTCTTGTCCATCAAGTTTTATGGAGCCCTTAAATAGGCCTCTAAGTTTGTATACGTTTTTCAATATTATTGTTATAAGATATAAAACCTAAAATAAAAAGAATCAAAAATAAAAAGAAAAAGAAAATAGTGATGATGTGGAAAATTGTGAGAGCTTCAAAAGTTTCGGTTTTATATATATATATAGATGATATAATATGATATAGATAATAATAATAATTTTTTTTTAAAAAAAAATACTTAAACTATATATAAGGTTAGAATAAAGTTACACTTTGTGCAACTCCTAATTAATTTTATATCAATTATTAATTTAATATATACAAGAAATAATAGACTGGGAAAAAATTCAACCACAACATTGCTGCCCTTTGAATCTAGATACACATACATCGTCGACCGTAGAAATCAAGGTATGGAGTGTGGATTTGTTACGTGATTAGCCCATTGCAAAGGAGGATTAAGAAGGCATTGAAGGACTGAATATGAACTAGGAGTTACACATCCTAATTAATTTTTTACTGCAAACTAGAAAAAAAAGTTTTTTGTCACCAGCCAAATAGTAGGGACTAGGGAAAGCATTCTTAAAAAAAAGAAAAAAGAAAAAAAGAAAAAAGAGGTAGGGAAAGGAACTTCTTTCTACGTACTTTTGCTAAGTGCTTTGATACATGGTAGGAAATGGATCATCCAGATTACTGTAAAAGCTAAGATTATTTAGACATGAGTTCTTTAACAAACCAATAATCCAGTCTTTAAAAAAAAATGATATAGAAAACATTTTTAAAGAAGCACTCTTTAGACTAGTCTTTAGCCAGTAAAATCTATGGGCAACTAACTTTACCCATCAAAATAAGTTGTTAGGTAATTCAAGCTCGTTCCCCCTTGATGGGCTAAGTAGATCTTGACATATATGCAAGTGCTTAAGAGTTAAGGGTTCGTATCAACTTACCAAAATTTTAAAAATTCTATTTTGAAAATGATATCAAATAGGTAATCTTTCTAAGACTAGGCCTCCATTCAGTGCACAAAAGTATTGGACAAAACTCGAAAATTGACATGTGGTTATTTATGGATGTACGTTGTGTTTACATCTCATCAAGTGCTTTGAAGTACTAAATTCACATCAAACTCACATTTCTAAATCAATTAAAAAAAAAAAACTAGAATAATTTTTTATTTTTAGCATTTGTGTTTGTACGGTATTGTTTATCAATGCCAAATTTTTTGACATTTAGAACATCTCATGTGAGAGATTTTTTGGAGTTTAACGTGTCTCTAATAGTAATATTATCATAAAATAATTCAATTAATTTCTTTCTATGTTACTCTAAAAAAAATGTACTTAAATTTTATTCCATTAGTTTATTTTCCATTCATTTCCTTTACTTAAATACATTTAATACATTCCATTCCATTTTATTCATTTCTATTCCTTTATATTTATTCCATTCCATTCTTTTATGAACTCCCAAATGAAGCCTTAATAATAAATTTTGCTGAGAAATTTTAGATAATTTTAAATGGATTAGAGACACTTCTAAATGAGCTTAAAGTAGTATTAATTGACCAAAAAGTGGTTTTTTTTTAATAAAAAGGACATAAAATTAGAGCACTTTTTTTTTTCTTTTCTTAAAAGAATCAATATAGATATTTTATTACTCAAACTATGGCTAAATCAGAAGCCATAATACGCTCTACTAGAGTAGGTAGCAGCCCATGTTTTCATCCCCTCTATAAATCTTTAGCTAATCATGCTAATGCATGTGCCATACTATTTCTTCTTCTTTTATTGTGTACCAAGCTGGATCTGTCTAGAACCTTAAAGTTAACTTGTGCATCTTCTATTAGGGTTTCAAACGAGCCGAATTAAGCTAAATATTTAAAGTTCAAATTTGTTCATTATTTAATTTTATTTTGAACATGAGCCAAGCTAGAACTTTATCACCAAACAAGATTATATATTCAAGTTTGGTTCACTTGCTTATTAAACAAACTTGAGCTTGTTCACAACTTGTTTAATTAACTTATTATTTTTCAATATATAGTAAAACCATGACTAAAAATTGGTTAATCATTCACAAATTTATAAATTTTTAGTCAAGGGCAGCCCAACATAATTTAGGGCCTAAGGCAAAAATTGTATGTCAGGCCTTTAATATGTAAATAGTAATTAAACAAAATTATTTAATATTAATCAAATCTAGGTTAATTTGATACATTAAATTCATAATTTGATGAATAATACCAAATAAACTAATGTTAATTTCATATAGAGAGTTGGATATCATAGTTAAATCATAAATATTAATAAAAAGAAATATAAATATATTACGATTAAAAAATATAATTTATTTTGGATATATGACGAGACATAATTACGTAAAGTTGTAATCTAATTTCTAATTTTATATATTACGATTAATTTATAATTGATGATTTAACACATTTGCAATATTTTTTGAAACATTTTAGGGTTCTATCCGTCTCGTACTTTAAGAATCTCAATAAAAATGAAAAGGAAAAATATGCTAAAAGCGCTACAAAAGCAAGCTTCAAAATTTGTAGTATCTTTAATATCACTAATTAAATAAAATGCACCATCTTTAAAAAAAATATATATAATTTAATAAAAATTTAGCCCTATAATCATGGGAAGTGGGGCCTTTTCCCTTTAGGAGGATTTTTTTTTTCTTTTTTGGGTGAGGCCTTAGACTTAGGCCTTGGGCCGGCCTTGTTTTTAATACAAATAAATTATTTATATTGTCAATAAATTACAAATAATAATTCGATATCATGGTTGGTGACATTACTATTATTTGACTTGTCAAGGCAACCATTTTTCCTTTCTTTCATTAAAGAGGACCCCCATATAATTGGAGCATTTGAATCTTTGTTTTAGATGCCACTTTACACAAAAGTATATTGGAATTCATTTGAAAATTCCTACCGACATTAAATTTGAGTTCCTTTGGCTGGATTTCAAAAGTCATGAGCAGAGCCCCACCCAATGAATGAAGCAAAACCAATTATGCAGTCAATCTTGGCGTGCTTCGTTTTGTATCTTTCACACTTTGTATCATTTCCAAAGTATATTGGAATCATTTGAAAATTCCTACAGACATTAAATTGAGTTCCTTGGCTGGATTTCAAAAGTCATGAGCAGAGCGTTGGATTCCATATGAAATGGAAGCAAAAGTCATGAGCGGAGCCCCACCCAATGAATAAAGCAAACCAATTATGCAGTCAATCTTGGCTTGCTTCGTTTTGTACCTTTCACACTTTGTATCATTTCTTCCTACTATTTGTGAGCTTTAATAAAGCAGTCAAGCTTTCATTTCTGTTAACTTTTTGAACCTGACTTTAGAAACCACGTGAAGTAAAATTGATTTAGATCGTGCTAATCTTAGCGGTTGTTTGGTTTAGATATTTCTTTTAAAAAAATGGTATATTTTATTTTCATTTTTAGTTTTAAGCAAGATTCAACACTAAAAAAAAACTAGCTCATTTGGTAGCATTATTTGTTTATTTTTATATTACTATTACGCGTCTAATTTATTGTTAGATGCTACTGGATATTATCAATTGTGTGTCCCTGTGGGGGCGAGCCCAACACTGCGAATTGGGCCCAGGGCCCAATTTGTATACTCTCGTTTGTCCGAAGAGGTGAAAGGGATCAGGACTGGACCCGTCTGGTGGAAATGTGCTCGAAGAGGAATACTGGGATGCGTCTGAAGACTATCCTATTTTTCCGAAGAGGTTCCATCGTCGGATCATCATGGTGCTTAATCAATCAAATATGCTGGGGGCAAAAGCGACCTTCCCAACTGATTCCACGGAGGAGAGCAAATCCTGGGCGTACCTGGGGATGAGGGGAGCATAAAAATATCTTGAAGGAAAAGCTGCTACCACCGCATTTAATGCACTGCAGCAGCTTTCCTGGCCGCATTTATGTGGAGAAGACACCTGAACAGTTCAGTCTCAGCTACCACCACTCACAGCATACTAAAGCAAATGTCTGATGTGACGTGTACTGAAGTTAATGCTTGGATGAAGAACAAGTGTACAGTGAGGATGAGAAAAGAAGAGTGTATATAAAGGGAATAGGTCCCTGGAGAGTGTGGGGGGAGAAAATTGTATTGAAAAACTTGATAAATACCAAGTCTCTTCGGACCCAAGAGAATTTTTATCGAATATTAGTCTGAACATCGTTTTACCCTTACATGCATGCAAGAACCGTTGCTAAATCCATAACCAGCTCAACTGTTTAACTCATTCTCTATAAATTTATTGTTGGGGATTCGTTGGGCTCACAATACGCAAAGTTTGTGCCTAGCCCATCAAATTTCAACCCTACCAATTAAGCAGAAGCATCTGGGGGTTTAGTTTTCTTATTCGTAATGGACTTGGGAGCATTGTGCTAATGTTTATTTAATTTTTATATTGGAGTACGTGTATTATTTAGTTCTTGTTTAGTCTCTAAGAAATTCAATAAGACAACCTAAAATCTTATCATTTCGATCTGTATTTTCTTGGCAATCAAACATGTCCTGAATTTGGCCTTTGGACTTTTACTTTTTTGGGAAAAGGTTTCTGTTTAGTCTCACCAATTTAATATTTCAGCAAAAATTTATTTAAATTTAACCAAAACAAGCATGCATTAATTTCACTAAATTAACTAAAGTTTTTAAAGATGATAGATTCATCTCTATATGTAATGAGCCTCTATTCTTATTACATTAAATTTCAATGTCGATAAAGTATTGAGCTTGATATATGTGTGTGAATATAATAGATAGCTAAACTAACAAAAATAGAGTTTTTTGGATTAGTTCAGCTAAATATTTGAGAAGACTATAATGTGAATGCTCTTATTTATATGATTTCTTTCTATCAATAAAGCTGTGGAGCTTGGCACCCTTCATTATTTGTGTAACTTTATTCTTAATATCATCTTTGTAACCACGAAGAATACACAGCCAGACCACCATTTGAGAAAGCAAAAGAAGAAATCAAAACAATAAGAAACACTTAACTAGAGTTCTTGAACTTTCACATAACAACTAATTGCATACTTCTTGTTCACTATCTAGCTAATGGCAATAATTGAGGTACGAAACTTTTTATTTCTAGCTTTTGAAATTATCTGGAGCATGCTTAGGACAATGAAAGGTATATGATGCTAGAATATTTTAGAAAATTTTGCAAAAAAATAATTTTAGAAATCGACCTACTTTTGTTAGGCTATTATTTCATTGGATGTATTGGGATCCAAATAGACCTACTTTGCTCTTTGATTTTATTGAGAACTTGGCTATGTAATTCGTCTAAATAAAATTTGGCTGTATACGTCATCCAGCCAACTCCATATATTCTTTCTTTGGATTTTTATGATAAAATGTCATTATTATATAAAAATAATAATAATAATAAATAATTTGACATAGCCGCATTTTTCTTTTCCCTTTAACTTCGGAAAAACCTTACAAGCATAATATTTGGTTAATTATAACTTTTGTTTACTTCATAAATTTTCATTTTTTTTTCAATAATTTGATAGTTATATTGAGGAGGTGAAATTTGAACCTCTTATGAAAAGTTTAAATGAATTGCAGGGTTTAAATGGATTGAAAACACTTTTAAAAGAGCTTAAAGTTGTTTCAAGGTTTAAATTATATAAAAAAAAAATGACATAAAATTAGATTACTTTTTTATTATTTTAAAAGAATCAATGTAGACATTTTATTACTCAAACCATGGCTAAATCAGAAGCCATAGTACGCTATACTTTAGTAGGTAAGGAAGCAGTCCATGTTTTCATCTCCTCTATAGATCTTTAGCTAATCTTGCTAGAGCATGTATGTGCGTGTTATTTCCTCTTCTTTTAATGTGTACCAAATTAAATCTATCTAGAGCCTTCACACCAGTTTGTGTGTCCTCTATTAGGGTTGTAAATGAGTTCAGCGAAGTAAAATATATAAAGTTCATATTTGTTCACTATTCAATTTTTTTTTCCAAACAAGATCCAAGGTAGAGCTTATCACCAAACAAGATTATAGATTTAAATTTGGTTCATTTGCTTATTGAACAAGCTTGAGCTTATTCACAAACTATTTCAACTTATCATTTTCTCATATATAGTAAAATCATGATTGTATATATTGTCAGAGCAGCGCCACCTTAAGGCCAGGGTGGTCCCAAGACCACCCTAACCTGAAAAAAAAATTTATATATAATAATTAAATTTTTTTTATTTGTCTACCCTTAAAAAAAAAATTGGGAACACCCTCAGTTTTTTTTATGCTAATAAAATTAATTTTTGCTCCATAATTTGTTCTACATTCAGTGGATGAATGATTGCTTGGTTGTGTACATTGAAAGAGATGTAGCTTGTAGCATTGATAATGAGACTATTATGCAATGATTTTAAAATATGAAAACTCGTAGAAGGCAATTGTAAATTTTATGTATTTGTGTGTGTGTTTTTTTTTATTGTTGTTGTTGTCAATATATGAATTTCTCTTTTTATTAGATTGTACAATTTATACTTCTTAAGGAACACTCTGAAAAAAATTCCTAGAGCCACCAATAATATTGTCAATAAACTACAAATAATAATTTGATATCATATAAATCTATTTACCAATTTATACAATTTAATCTCAAATCTATATAGGTATTTATTTTTTATTTTCTTACAATCATTAGTTATTAATAAACAAGTTTGAACTTAAGCTTGAATTGCCCTAAATGCATCTGTTAACATGATCTTATTATATTTGAACTTGACTCATTTAATAGTCAAGTTTGAACTTAAGCTTGAATTTAATTTAACATAAAGGACTACGTGCCCTAGCTTCGATGACGGTAGCCGAATCTCCTTAAAATACTACTTCCCTTATGCAAATGTCCTTTGAAAACTATACTGCCATTCTTGCTGCCATGGCTTCCACGTGATCAGTTCTACGAAAGAGGGCTCCATCAAATTTGAGCACTTGAAAGTTGAATCTTGATTTTAGATGCCACTTTAAACAAAGTATAGTCTAATTAGAATATAATTGAGTATATAAATAGATTATATTATATAGATTTATGGTAAATAACTGTTAAGGTTTCATATATCCACTAATGTAAATTATGTTGAAACTTCCTACCGAATCATTTGACTATTTGAGTTCCTTTTGCGGGATTACATATGAAATCAAAAGTCGATATTCTTCAAAAAAAAAAAAGAAAAAAAGAAAAAAAAGAAATCAAAAGTCGACAAAAGTATTGAGCAATGCACCAAATTAAAACTGTCAATCTTGGCTTGTTTCGTTTTGTATCTTTCTGACTTTGAATATTTTCTTCTACTGAGATAACGTGAAATACCTAGATTATTGTAATTATAATAAATGGTTGGGATTGAAAGATTGAAATAAATAACTTTTTATTTCAATCATTAAATTAAATATATTAAAACTAAAATTAAAATTAAGAAGTTAAAAAGAGTAAAAAAATTTTGAAAAAAATTTTTGCTTTCTATTTATTTTGAGTTGTCCAACAAGTTTTTTAATTTCAAAAATAAAAAATTATTTTTAAAAACAAAAAATAAAAGGAGAAGACAATTACCAAACACACCCTTACGTTTTAAAATACAAAAGCGCGTTTAAAGTATGAGGGGACAACGCTTCTATTAAACATTATCGTTGGAATGGAGGGTCAATTACCAAATTGCCCAAATGTTTTGTCAAAAACCCAATTCTACCCTTTGAGTGATCAATAGATAACACCAACTCCGCAGCTCATGCCAGAACAGATCTCATCTCTCTGCTGCTATCCTCTTCGTGCTGCTGCAGGTTATTCTTCCTCCTTTCTTCTCTATTTTTATTTTATTTTATTTATGCCTTATGTATCTGATTTGAGAAAAATCTTTTGAAGGTAGAGTTTTTATCAACAAAACACCAAGCAACATCGATCTGCTCCCAAAAACTACCAGGTACAGATTCTAAAATATTTGTTAAAAAATAACTTTCAATCTCAATTATTAAATTAAATATATTAAAATTAAAATTAAAATTTATAAGATAAAAGAGTAAAAATTTTGTGAGAGAAGAGGGGTGAATTGCATCAAGTCTGATCTCAATCCTCATTTCTTCGTAAGTCATATAGCCAGAGCAATAACTTTGAGAGCAAAAGAAGAAGAATAAGAAGAAGAAGAAAAAAAAAAAACCGAAACAGTTCATTGTTTTCTTTGGCTTTCACAGAACATAGTAACTCTTTCTTCACTCCAAGTCCCAACTCAACTTTCTGAGGTGTCTCTTTGGTTACTTCATTTCCCAAATTTCTCTCACTCGCAATCCTTATTCGGTCAGCATAATAATTGGCCATGAGAAAAAAATTCAAATTTTGTTTTCTTACCTTCTTGAAGCTAAGATAATTGGTGCTCTTGGTTTAGTGGTTCACTTGATTAGAATTAAATTTTTCGTTAAGAATTGGAGACTGGGGTGGGGACTGGTGAGTAGTATTTTCAATAATTAGTTACTAATCTGCCATTTCTTATCCTTAAAATCACAATCAACCCAGATTTAAAAAATAAAATAACCATACGACTTTATAACATTCAAGTCTTATATGTATATCTTTATATAAGATTAATAAACTCAAGCCATTAAAATAATACTTATACAATCCCTAAAATATAGTCAATCAGTTATTTATAATCTTTACAACTTTTATTTATTCATATATTCTTTAATTTATTTTTTAAGACTGACAAGTCATTTTATACTTATTGAATAAAGCTTATTCACAAACTATTTAATTAACTTATTATTTTCTCTTTTCTAAATAAAAAAAAAAAAAAAACTTATTACTTTCTCATATATAGTAAATTCATTGAAGGTTATTGTAGGAACCCGATTCGGGCGCCTCCCTCCTGGGGATGTGTGGACCCGAACCTAGGTAACCCTGTACAATGAATTTGTAGAGAGTGGATAGAAGGACTAGGCATTAGCAAAAAATACAACAGTCGGTGTGGGTTTACAAGATCAATAACTGGGATTTGACTAAGTGTTCTAAGGAAAGTTCGTCCTCGGCCTAGTCCGAGAAGCTCTTCCCTCAGAACTAATGAATACAAGGGTTGTCATTTAATGCCCTAAAAACCCCTTAACTTCCCAACCAAAGGGCCCCCCTAAACTTTGGGGGTTCAATCTCTTAGATAGTCTTGTTCAGTTGATCTCTGCCGTCCACTTGTCGACCATTTGAATCTGTGTCTGAGGGCTCGTCCCATCAGTCGCCTTTGCAGGTTTTCTGTTAGTTGAAGTAACCAAAGCATCACTGTTCGCTGGTCAATTCATTATTAATGCAGCCAGAGTGTTGATTGCGTACATTTAATGGGTGGATGACAGCTTTCTTTCTTCAATGTCGGCCTGCCAAGGACATAGGCATCCTCGGCGAAGTTCCTTGAGGACCTGGGCCTCTCCCACTCATCCTCGGATTCTGCACTCTCCTCGGCATGGGCCTTGGGCCTGATATGGAGTGGGCTGGGGTTGCCAAATATTTGGGCCCCACAATAGCCCCTCAAAATTCTGCTGCCCGGCATCTCGGGCAGGGATGAGGATTTTGATGTTCTCGGGTCCTTACCCCGGCCTTGCGAGCCTTGTCTTTCTTCTCCTTTTTTTTTTTAGTATTGTAATGGCATATTTGCCTTGTATAACTTTTTAAAGATTCAGTAAAGTGCGTATTTTGTTTCCTTTTATTCGTTTTGCTTGTATTATATATATATATATATATATATATATTTTTTTTTTTTTTACTTGCACAATTCTGGCTTTAATTGCGCTTCAGCCAACTATATTGATCATTGTCCCCTGCAGTGCTCATTACTAGTACCAAAGTGGTCAGCCTCGCTGTAGGTTTTGGCCCGCGGTCAATACAAGACCTTGGTTCTATCCAGTGCTTAGATCCTCCTAAAGTGACTAGTTTCCCCATAGATTTGAGTCCTTGGACCATATAAGACCTTGGTTCTGTCTAGTACTTAGATTCCCTTGAAGCAACTAGTTTCTCCACAAGTTTGACGCCGAGGAACATACAAGACCTTGGCTCTGCCTAACACTTGGTATTTCGTGAGGGGATAGTTTCTCCATTGGCTTGAGTCCGAGGATCATGCAAGGCCTTGGTTCTGTCTGGTACTTGATTCTTCTTTAGTAACTGGTTTCCCCATAGGCTTGAGTCTGAGGACCATGCAAGGCATTGGTTCTGTCCAGTACTTGTTTTCTGAAGTAACTAGTTTCCCCATAGGTTTGAGTCCGAGGACTATGCAAGACCTTGGTTCTGTCTAGTACCTAATTCTTCTTGAGTAGCTGGTTTCCCCATAGGCTTGAGTCCGAGGACCATGCAAGGCCTTGGTTCTGTCCAATACTTAGTTTTTCTTTAGTAGTTAGTTTCCCCGTAGGCTTGAATCCGAGGACCATGCAAGGCCTAGGTTCTGTCTAACACTTGTCTTTTGAAGTAACTAGTTTCCCCATAAGCTTGAGTCCGAGGACCATGCAAGACCTTGGTTTTGTCTAGTACCTGATTCTTCTTGAGTAACTGGTTTCCCCATAGGCTTGAGTCCGAGGACCATGCAAGGCCTTGGTTCTGTCCAGTACTTAGTTCTTCTTTAGTAGTTAGTTTCCCGTAGGCTTGAATTCGAGGACCATACAAGGCCTAGGTTTTGTCTAACACTTGTCTTCTGAAGTAACTAGTTTCCCCATAGGCTTGAGTCCGAGGACTATGCAAGACCTTGGTTTTGTCTAGTACCTAGTTCTTCCTTAGTAGTTAGTTTCCCCGTAAGCTTGAGTCCGAGGACCATGCAAGGCCTAGGTTCTGTCTAACACTTGTCTTCTGAAGTGGCTAGTTTCCCCATAAGCTTGAGTCTGAGGACCATACACGACCTTGGTTCTGTTTAGCACCTAGTTCTTTTTGAGTAACTGGTTTCCCCAAAGGCTTGAGTCCGAGGACCATGCAAGGCCTTAGTTCTGTCTAGTACTTAGTTCTTCTTTAGTAGTTAGTTTTCCCGTAGGCTTGAATCCGAGGACCATGCAAGGCCTAGGTTCTGTCTAACACTTGTCTTTTGAAGTAACTAGTTTTCCCATAGGCTTGAGTCCGAGGACCATGCAAGACCTTGGTTTTGTCTAGTACCTGATTCTTCTTGAGTAACTGGTTTCCCCATAGGCTTGAGTCCGAGGACCATGCAAGGCCTTGGTTCTGTCCAGTACTTAGTTCTTCTTTAGTAGTTAGTTTCCCCGTAGGCTTGAATCCGAGGACCATACAAGGCCTAGGTTTTGTTTAACACTTGTCTTTTGAAGTAACTAGTTTCCCCATAGGCTTGAGTCCGAGGACTATGTAAGACCTTGGTTTTGTCTCGTACCTAGTTCTTCCTTAGTAGTTAGTTTCCCCGTAAGCTTGAGTCCAAGGACCATGCAAGGCCTAGGTTCTGTCTAACACTTGTCTTCTGAAGTGGCTAGTTTCCCCATAAGCTTGAGTCTGAGGACCATATAAGACCTTGGTTCTGTTTAGCACCTAATTTTTCTTGAGTAACTGGTTTCCTCAAAGGTTTGAGTCCGAGGACCATGCAAGGTCTTAGTTCTGTCTAGTACTTAGTTCTTCTTTAGTAGTTAGTTTTCCCGTAGGCTTGAGTCCGAGGACCATACAAGGCCTAGGTTCTATCTAACACTTGTCTTCTGAAGTAACTAGTTTTCCCATAGGCTTGAGTTCGAGGGCCATGTAAGACCTTGGTTCTGTCTAGTACCTAGTTCTTCTTGAGTAACTGGTTTCTCCATAGGCTTGAGTCCGAGGACCATGCAAGGCCTTGGTTTCGCCTAACACCTGATATTTCGTAGGGGGATGGTTTCTCCATTAGCTTGAGTCTTCTGAAGTAACTAGTTTTCCCATAAGTTTGAGTCAGAGGACCATGCAAGACCTTGATTCTGTCTAGTACTTAGTTCTTCTTGAGTAACTGATTTCCCCATAGGCTTGAGTCCGAGGACCATGCAAGGCCTTGGCTCTGTCCAGTACTTGGTTCTTCCAAAGTGACTAGTTTTCCCATAGGTTTGAGTTCGAGGACTATGCAAGACCTTGGTTCTGCCTAGCACCTAGTTCTTGAAATAGTTAGTTTCCCCACAAGCTTGAGTCCGAGGACCATGCAAGGCTTTGGTTCTGTCTAACACTTGTCTTCTGAAGTAGCTAGTTTCCCCATAGGCTTGAGTCCAAGGACCATGCAAGGCCTTAGTTCTGTCCAGTACTTAGTTTTTCTTTAGTAGTTAGTTTCCCCATAGGCTTGAGTCCGAGGACCATGCAAGGCCTAAGTTCCGTCTAACACTTGTCTTCTGAAGTAGTTAGTTTCCCCATAGGTTTGAGTCCGAGGACTATGCAAGACCTTTGTTCTATCTAGTACTTAGTTCTTCTAAAGTGACTAGTTTCCCCATAGGCTTGAGTCCGAGGACCATGCAAGGCCTAGGTTCTGTCAAGTACTTAGTTCTTCTTTAGTAGTTAGTTTTCCCGTAGGCTTAAGTCCGAGGACCATGCAAGGCCTAGGTTCTGTCTAACACTTGTCTTCTGAAGTAGCTAGTTTCTCCATAGGTTTGAGTCCGAGGACTATGCAAGACCTTGGTTCTGTCTAGTACTTGATTCTTCTTTAGTAACTAGTTTTCCCATAGGCTTGAGTCCAAGGACTATGCAAGGCCTTGGTTCTGTCCAGCACTTGTTTTCTGAAGTAACTAGTTTCCCCATAGGTTTAAGTCCGAGGACCATACAAAACCTTGGTTCTATCTAGTACTTAGTTCTTCTGAAGTGACTAGTTTCCCTAGAGGCTTGAGTCCGAGGACCATGCAAGACCTTAGTTCTGTCTAGCACTTGGTTCTTCTTTAGTACTTGGAGTGAGGGAGATCATTCTCAGCGTTGGGGAGTCTGCTCTTAGAGTGGTAGCGGTCTTGAGCTTGCTTCGTCGAGGGGGGACCCTTCTTCGGTCTAGCCCCTTTGTCCGGCGCGCCACTTCTGATTACGAGGCGTCTTTTGGGCTATTCGAATAACGCGCTTGACGCTTCGGTGCGTAAGGCGCCTCCTCATTAATATCCTTGCGGATTTACGAGGATCCAGCGGCTGATAAGCCCCTTGGAAATTGGGTGGAGTTAATACCTCCGGTAATTTCTCCTTAAGATTCTGTGCGGGCAGATTTTCACCGGTTTTTGCCCTCTATATAAGGCATTTTGGGGTGATCCTTTCTTCAATTCTCATAAACACTTGAGTTCAAATCTCACAAACACTCTGTTTTCTGGGCATCTCAAGGGTTTTGCCAGAATAGTAACTTGTGTCTGACGAGATGAAGTGGCCCTGGGAAAGGGCGGTGACTAGGAAGCCGACCCCCCTTCAGGAGCCGAGGATGCCACTTCGATCCTGGACATCACAATGGAGGTGGGATAGGCAGAGGCCGAAGATCCTCCTTCTTTTCAACCTAGCCAGAGATGGGACTCCCCTTGCTGTTTGGAGGGGGATCCGAAAGGAACGTAATGTCTCTCCTCCGTGCGCGGATCTACCGGCCTTCCAAGCTAGTAGTGATTCGCCGGCTCCCGGTCGTCGCAAGATTGGGAGGGAAACCAGGAGAAACCTTAAGGTGACACCGTAAGGTGCCGCGCCTTCTTCTTCCTTATCTTTCAAGGTGCCACAAGTGTTGGTTAGGGAGCTGTGGACGGCCTTAAAATAGGTCTGTCTCCACCTCTCCCTCTATACTTGGCTTGGCTTTAAAACAAGCCTGCCTAGGCCTCTCTTTTCTTTTCTTTCCTTTTAGCTTCAGCACAAGCCCGTTTGGGCATTTACCTTCGTAGTTAGCTTTAGAACGAGCCTGCTTGGGCATCCACCTTCGTAGTTAGCTTTAGAACAAGCTTGTTTGGGCAGTTGTTATAAAATGTAACTTCTCTTCACTTATTAATAAAGAAGTAGCCCAATTTCGTTTCTTTTACTTCTTGCATCTTTTCATATCTTCGCAATGATTGCCTTCTGAATGAGTGTGTTGCCATTGCTTGTATTGCTTTTTCTTTTTACGAACTTGAAAGAAGTGTTGTTATTGATCTTTCCACACCAACCACTGCACTTGCTAATGCACAAGTCCTCTTCACAGACGGCGCCAATTGTAGGGACCCGATTCAGGCGCTTCCCTCATGGGAATGAGCGGACCCGAACCCAGGCAACCCTGTACAATGAATTTGTAGAGAGTGGATAGAAGGACTAGGCATTAGCAAAAGATACAACAGTCGATGTGGGTTTACAAGATCAATAACTAGGATTTGGCTAAGTGTTCTAAGGAAAGTTCGTCCTCGGCCTAGTCCGAGGAGCTTTTTCCTCAAAACTAATGAATACAAGGGTTGTCATTTAACGCCCTAAAAACCCCTTAACTTCCCAACCAAAGGGCCCCCCCTAAACTTTGGGGGTTCAATCTATTATATAGTTTTGTTCAGTTGATCTCTACCGTCCACTTGTCGGCCATCTGAACCTGTGTCTGAGGGCTCGTCTCATCAGTCGTCTTTGCAGGCTTTCTGTTAATTGAAGTAACCAAGGCATCACTGTTCGTTGGTCAATTCATCATTAATGCGGCCAGAGTGTTGGTTGCATACATTTAATGGGTGGATGACAGCTTCCTTTTTTCAATGTCGACTTGCCGAGGACGTGAGCATCCTCGGTGAAGTTCCTTGAGGACTTGGACCTCTCCCACTCATCCTCAGATTCTGAACTCTCCTCGGCATGGGCCTTTGGCCCGATATGGAGTGGGCTAGGGTTGCCAAATATTTGGACCCCACAGTTATATATTTAAGTTAATAATAATTTTCTGAGAAAATTTAGATAATTTTAATGAATTGTAGGGTTTAAATGGATTGAAAACACTTTTAAAAGAGCTTAAAGTAGTTTTAATTTACCAAGTAGTAGTTTAAAATATTAAAAACAATTACATAAAATTAGAGCACTTTATTTATTTATTTTTAAGAATCATTGTAGACATTTTATTACTCAAACAATGGCTAAACTAGAAGCCAAAATACGCTATACTTGAGTAGGTAAGGAAGCAGTCCATGTTTTCGTCCCATCTATAAATCTTTGCCTAATCTTTCTAGACCATGAGCGTACTTTTTCCTCTTCTTTTAATGTGTACCAAACTATTTTTAGACGCAGATCGTTCACAGAACCGGTAAGGGGAGAGGCTCAATGTTTTAAAGGTTAGGCCAAGGTTCAACCAAGGTCGAACCGCAATAATGTCATAATTACTTTATTAATTAATTAAACACAAATATAGATATTAAATTTATAAATTTAGCATAATTGACTAATCTATATATATATATATATATATAACCGAAACATCTGCTAACACCACAATTTTCCACGTCAGCGCAACATAATATTTAAAAACTAATATATATATATATACTTTAATTCCCAAAAAAAAAAAAAATACTCACGTTAACAAAAAAGAGAGAGACTCCTAATAGTACTCTCTCTTATGTATATATAAAGCAATGCGGCTTTGCCTTAGACGAAGCGACTTTGTTTCTAAAAACCCCCCAAACTTGAAAAACTTCAAAGTTGAGATGCACACAGCCATACCCATAAAACCTGAATATCTAGCCACCCTTGCAATTTAGACCTTATTCACCAGCCATAGCCATGGAAGTCGTTACCATACCATACTGGCCGATATTTTTTGTTCCGGCTAGTTAACTGATATCAAATTACCTCTAAAACGTACCACTTGATATTGGACTGTATCAGAAAATCTAAATCGAGCAGTACAAAAACGTGAAAAAGAAAAAAAAAAGAGAGAGAAATTAGTGGCAGAACTCACATTGATGTGATTATCACGTTTCCAATTGTTATCCCCACGTTGTCGGCCATCTCCCTCTTCGACTCCTCAAGTTTTCTCAGTCCACCCCTCCCTTTCTTCTACTTCTTCTCCTTCTTCTTATGCTTTGGTTGGACCATCATTTATTTTTCTTTTGTTTTATGTGGCTCTTGGTTTATGAGCCATCTAGACCTCTCATGTGAATTTACTGTAGTGTTTTGAAACTTGAAACAACTTTTAGATTTTTTTTTTTTTTTTTGGTAGAACTGTTAGAAATTTCAATTTGACACAACAAGCCTTTCATTTGGTAACAAAAAGAATGTGTTTATTATTATATATTGTTATCATCCAAATCCAATTGATTATATCACCACGTTTATTATTATTAATGCTGAAATTTAAGTACTAATAGATAGGTATATTAGTTAAAATATGCACATATAATTTTAAGTATTTATATATACTATAATTAATAAATATTTAAATATATACAAAGTCTATATACTCCTATCAAATTAATTCAGTTATTTAGTTTACAATTTCAATCTAAAATTTGTAGTTGAATTTTATATTTACCCTCACAGAACCTATAATAGCTGGAAATTTTAAGGCCTTTACACACATGAAGAGAGTCTAGCCTCATCACCATTAAAAGTATTCGACAAAATGTCTGAGATTAAAATAGGGATTTTCCTCCCTATTTGAATAGTCATGGATTACAATCTATAGATTTGGGAATATATATGTGCATTTATATAATTTGGTTTTATGTTTCATGTTGTTATTAGCTCTTGAGATCGATGAGGGTTGTGAATTTCTAGGTTAACCTATCAAAAAAACAAAGTGAATTCCTAGGTATTTGCTTAATAATTTATAATCAGAATGATTAATAATTAAGTAGATAGTTTAGTAAATATTTGTTTCATTCTAATAAAATTTAATAAATTCAAAACGGAAATAAAATTTCCCGTGCATTGCACGGTTTAGCAACTTTTGTTTTGGTTTGTTTGTGCTATAAATTTGTTTGGTAGTCTTTTCTTTAATTTATGCTCTATGGAAATTTGTATTTGGTTTTGGTTTGTTAGTTTGAGTCACAGATAAATATCTCTTTGAAGGTATTGATCATCAATGTAAATTTCTCTTTCTTTTATGCAGTCTCTTGCATTGATTTTGGTTCTTGGAGTGCCTTCAGAACAAAAGGTATGTAAAGTTTTCTTATTAGGTTTAATGTTAACATATATGAGAGATATTTTGGTCAATTAGAAAAAGTTTGAGGAAACATGAAAGGAAAAAATGCAATACATTGTTGTGATGAATCAGTTAATTGTATGATTAATGTGGACAATAAATACCTACAAAAAAAAGTTCGAAAACACACTTTTAGTGTCGGTCTCAGTCATAGGGTCTTTGAAGCTCCAAATTTGTAGTTTTTTTTATCCTCTCCATTTTGAAAAGAAAATTGATAATTCATCACCTTCATGTTTAGGTTGAGTGGTTTGATCGAGTTGATTATATGATATGGACGTTGTGCATGTAATGATTATATTCAATGGTATTATAGAATAACATGTTATATACATACCCTTCTATCAATTATTAAAAATAAGTGGCTCAAATAATAATTAACCACACAAAAGTTAACCATAAAGTTTGGCCAAGATATTACAGGTAGCCTATTTTTATATACTTATCTTTTTACTTTAAATTTTTTACAACATGACTTCTTTTTATTATGATACAATTAATTTATATTTTATTTTTTATGAAATACAATGAATTTATTTAATGTTTATAAATTTTAAACATATTATGAAAATACTAGCCTTTAAGCACGCGCGTTGCATGTGATTAGAGGTTCTTTTATTTTTTTGGATAAAAGTTAATAATTTGCATCTATTGAAAATAAATATTTTTTATTTTTTAAACAAATAAAAATGATAAATTTTAAAGATAAGTCATAACTATAATTTCTTTTTTAAACATGTGTTTGAAAGTGGTATAGTGATATAGAAAAAATTTTGGGTAGAAAAAATTAGATGAATGTGAGGGGAAAGAATGCTAAATTTTAAGAGTTCTCTTAAAGTTTTTTTTTTTTTTTTTTTTTTTTTTTTTTTTTTAAATTAGGGGTGTTTTACTTTTTTTTTTTTCAGACAAAAAAGGAATAAAAAATGCTAAATTTTAGGGAATAAAAAGATGAATATGAAGGGGAAATAAATTCTAAATATTAGAAGTTCTCTTTTTGAATTCAAAATGAAATTCATTATTTGACATTTATGACTTTATTTCCAAAAGAAAGTTACCTTTCATTAATGAGGATATTTTTGAACTACATAAAAATCCAGTTCAATAAATAGTATAGATATTGAAAATGAACTGTTGAATTTTAAGAATATAGTAAAAAAAGTTATTGAAGGTTATATATTTGAGTTAATAATAAATTTTGTTGAGAAAATTTAGATAATTTTAAATGGACTGTAGGGTTTAAATAGATTGGAAACACTTTTAAATAAGCTTAAAGTAGTTTTAATTGACCCATAAGTGGTTTAAATTATTAAAAAAAATTAAATAAAATTAGAGTGCTTAATTTATTTATTTATTTATTAAGAATCAATGTAGACATTTTATTACTCAAACCGTGGTTAAATTAGAAGCCATAATATGCTATACTTATATAGGTAAGGAAGTAGTCCATGTTTTCTTCCCCTCTATAAATCTTATGCTAATCTTGCTAGAGCATATGCATGCTATTTCCTCTTCTTTTAATGTATACCAAGTTATATATCTAGAGCCTTTACACCCGTTTGTGTATCTTCTATTTGGGTTGTAAATGAGCCAAACTTAGTAGAATATATAAGGTATGTTTGGTAACTGTTTTTTTCACTTATTTTCTGTTTTCAAAAACTATTTTCTTTTTTTAAGACTAAAAAACTTGTTTGGCAATCCAAAATAGACAGAAAACAAAAACTGTTCTCCAAACTCAATTTGTAAAGGAAACTGAAAACATACAAAAAGCTGTTTTTGGTTTCTAATTTTCAAAAGTCAATAACGCATTTAATTTAATGAATTTGTCTTATTTAAGGAGTTAGCATTATAGTTCAAATCTTAGTAGCAACATATTTTAGTATTTTCTATTTTTTTTCTTCAAAAACCTATCTTTTTAATTTCAACTAACCAAACATATTTTTTATTTCAAAAATAAAAAAAAAAATTGTTTTTTCTTTATATTCCCCAAAACAAGATTTTGAAAATAGAAAACAAAAATTGTTACCAAACATAACCTTAAGTTCATATTTGTTCACTTCTTACAATTATTAGTATACTAGTCGCTAATCCGTATCCGTGCTATGCATGGAAAGCTACCTATTTGTGAGGTAGATTAAAATAATTTTATAAAAAATTTAAGAAACTATACCATTGCATGATTTGCTCTTGTATGACTTCAATTTGTGTTTCAATTTGATGAAGAAGCCATTGCTTGAACTTGCTGTGGCTTACAAAAAATTTGTTAAACAGTTTCAGATACAACAAAAAAATAACTCAAAAATTCAGATATTAAAACTTCTAAAAGACCAAAATATATTAAAGAATTAGATGATTCACTGATTAGAAATTATTGAAACAAAAAAAAAATATGTATATGACTAAACAATAGAGAAATATAAGAGAAATATGAGTTATATTCAAAAGAATAATTTCAATTATTGCAAGCTTTTTTATCTTGTAAAAAACGGCGATAGAGAGTTTGGTGGTTCATGTATGAAAATTACATTTTAAAAAATACATGAAAAACCATCAAATAATTTTTTTTTTAATACAAAATAGAGGAGAAGAAAATAACATAAAAAGAGCTCATACTTCTACTCGGTTTAAAAAAAAAAATATTGGGGTTTGCTTTGCTTTTATAGTGTTTATGATTAACCTCGTAAATTTGGAGATAAATTATCAATGTTTGAGTTTGAGTTAAAGTTTGACTTGTTAGAGAGATAGAGTTTCACTCATTATTAAGTTTGGATTAAACAAAAATAATTAAAAAAAAAAAAAATAATGATGAGTTTGAGTTTTAGTTGGATTTGTTACAGAGATAGAGTTTCACTTTTTGTTAAACTAGTATTATGGTCGTGCGATGCATGGCTTAATAAAAAATATTTTGATAATATAATTAAATTTAATAACAAATAAAATGAAAAAAATAATTATTTCAAAATTTAAGATTAAAAAGTAAATTGTACTTGTACATTTAAAAGAAATTTCATTTTTATTTCTTATTTTGATATTTAAATCATTTGTTTTAGTATTGATTTCATTCAAATGGTTATAAGTTATATTAACTCTAAATCAGCTTATGTATCCATATGTAACATTCTAAATTAATAATAAATAAAAATATAATACTCTAACTTAATGTAACATTCTAACTTACTAATAAATAAATATAACACCTTAACTTAAAGTAATATTTGTAATTGTATTGTTTTTTAACCTTTAAGAACACATATATTATTTTTTTATCATAAAAAAAACACAGATATTAATATTACACATAAAAAAATAATGAATTCAATAATTGAAACGGTTGAAAGCAAAATTAAGCCAAAACCTCAATTCATTAATGAAAAAATATCCAAATTTTTTAGCTTAAAAAATAAAAATAAAACAGAGTTAAGTAAAGATAGACTTACATAGAAATTTGGATGGATGGATTCTCTCGTATCCAATTTCATGTTTGATAGAAAATTTTGCTTTTAATTAAAGAATATAGATTAGATGGAACAAAGCACCGAACAAAAGTCATAACAAATTAAATCCATTATAAAATACTGATTTCAACAACAAATAATTGTGTAATAAGAAATTAAAAAATACAAATATATTGCTTGCTATATTGACTTCTAAAAGAAACACTAAAAGGTGTGATCAAACATAGAATTTCAACCTATCTATAAAACTTATTGATAAAAATCATATTATATATAATAAAAAGGCAACAAATACACAAAATCTATTCAATTTGATGAATAAAAAAAAAGTTATATATACAAAAGTAAGACCTCAAAAGGAAGATCTACATCTAGAATTTGAATACTTCATTACTTATGGTATCATAGTGAAATATAAACACTCACAAACGTAGCTGGCATCCCCTTGCAGATTTGATAGCCTCTGGATCTGTAAGATGCAACCACTAAACCATGAACATGTTGACTGAGCTTTTTTGTACGACAGGCTTCGAAAATTCTAGTAGTAAAATAATAACATTATCACAAAAAAAAGGACAACATAGAGGTGGTGCACATAAGGGATTGCAACACCCAACCTGTTTGAAGACCAGTGTGCACAAATAGAGGTCCTAAGAAGCTGCCACCAATACCAACGGCAACAACATCCTTCAGTACTTTTCCTGTACCAAAACTTCACATATTTCAGGCCCAAATTAGATGCTAATATCAAATTTATATTACCCAAGAAACACTGCGGACTCTCTCAGAGAAACCTCGGGGACCATGTTCTTTCCATCACTCTGTATTACTGCATCCCTTGAAGCACGGAAAACAAATCACATCAATTTTCTTGAGAAAGGAAGAATATAGCAAATAATTGTAAAGTACGTGGTAGAAATAATGAGACACCAAAAAACTCTGTGTATATATAGTGGAAATTTTAGGTTGTGAAGAAGATGATATGAACAAAAGTAGTTTAGGTGAAACTCAAATACTTTTTTTCTTTTTTACTTTATTATTAGGAAAAAGATGACATAAGATGCAAATATATCCACCAAAAAAAAAATGTAGGAAAAATATATGCAAGTTCTATCCTTTTTTTTTCCTTTTACGTTTTTTTATCTCTTTTTTATTTAAATTCTATCCTTAGGTAATTCTATTCTATTGATTTGATAGATATATACTTTTTTTTTTCCTTGCCTTCTTCTCCTAAAAATTTTAATTTGATTATAATCCAAATTTTTTGTTTAATCCTTTTTATTATTAATTTTGATAATATCTTGATTAAGTTTATTAGAAATTAAACGTAAGTTTTTTTTTTCTTCCAGACATAGATTTTTTTCCTTCAATACACTGGAGAAATCATAGGCTCTCCTAAAACAAATTGAAATTAATAAGGTTGTTGAAGGGGTTGGAAAGTTTAAAAGGCAAAAGCCTTAAAGCTTCCTCATTTAAGTTAGCATGCCTTATGCATATTGCATGTGTACGTTTAATTTCTTGTTGTTTAATTTTTTTTTTTAAACCTCATAGATAGACACAAAATTATAATTATTCTTATGGACTTTTTTCTATACATCTCTATCAATTTTTTTAGATAAATACAAAAACTTAGTTGCTATTATTTTTTGTTGATAACATTTTAGATAGACACAAATGTTATAGTTGTAAATGAAATACTACTTTTTTTCATTACTTGATTTGTTATATTTATCCAAAAAATATGTATATATCTATTCTTAAAATCTAAAAATTTATTAAAATTTCTGCAATTTGGTGAAGCCACGTGGCGTAACCACGGCATCTAAGCCCAACTTTTATTATATATAATATATGATATGATATGATATGATATAATATGATTTGGACTAAACAAAAATAATTTTATTTAAATATTTTTAAAAAACGATAATGATGAGTTTGTGTTGGATTTGTTAGAGAGATAAAGTTTCAATCCTTGTTAAGTTTGGACTAAACAAAAATAATTTTATTTAAATATTAATGATAATGATGAGTTTGAGTTTAATTTGAACTTGTTAGAAAGATAGAGTTTCACTCATTGTTAAGTTTGGACTAAACAAAAATAATTTTATTTAAATAAATGATAATTTTATTTAAATATTATGCTGATGTGAAAAATTGTGGAAGTTTTAGAGGCTTCGGTTATATATATATATATATTAATAGACAAGTATAAATATAAAAATATAATATTATATATAGTTTAATTGAGCCTCATGTACATTTTTGTATTGGAAAATATTAACGGATGGCCTAAAGACATTGATTTAGGAGCTATTTTTAGAAACTTTTTATGAAAAAATTGATAAACTTTTTTTTTTTTTTTTTGAGAAACTAGACCAAGAAGCCTGGGAATTTATTCAAACTGATTAAATTTTTTAACTATTTTTTATATTTCTAATAAAAGTGATGTCAAAACTTTCATAATATAATTTATTAATAATTACTCTAAAGGGACCTATTAACATGATTATATTATGATTTTGGCTCATTTAACAGTCAAATTTAAACTTCATGGGCCTGAATTTAGTTTAACATAAAGTACTATGTGTTCTAACTTTGATGAAAGTAGCCGAAACTCCTTTAAAATACTGCTTTCATTATGCCCTGGTTCTTTACAAACGGCACTGCCATTCTTGCAGCCATGGCTACCATGTGATCAATACATGGTTGGTGGCTAGCTCATCAGAGCAACCATTTTTTCTTCTTTTATCTTAGATAATTATTCCAAGACCAGTCTCATCAGATCTACAAAAGAGCTCCATAAATTTTTATTTTTATTTTTTATTTGATGAAGGGCTCCATCAAATTGGAGCACTTGAACGTTGAATCTTGATTTTAGATGCCACTTTAGACAAAGTATAGTTTAATTATAATCTAATTGAATATATAAATAGATTATATTATATAGATTTATACAGCTGTTAAGATTCCGTATATCTACTAATGTAAAATTGTAAATTACTTTGAAACTTCCTACCAACGTGGCGACATTAATCAATTAAGTTCCTTTGGCGGGATTACATATGAAATCAAAAGTCGACAAAAGTCTTAAGCACAGCACCAAATGAAAAAATAACCAATTAAAGCTGTCAATCTTGGCTTGTTTCGTTTTGTATCTTTCTGACTTTGAATATTTTCTTGTACCGAGATAAGAGCAAAATAATAAGAAGAAGAAAAAAAAAAAATTCGAAACAGTTCATTGTTTTCTTGATCTTTCACAGAATATAGTAATCGAGTGTAAACTTGAGCTTGAATTTAGTTGAATATAAATAAGTATTTTCTTGAATTGAGTTCAAGTAGTTTATTAACAGTCTATGTTCGACCATGTGCTTCTTGAATTTACTTTTATGTTTTATGAAATACAATAAATTTATTTAATTTTTATAAATTTTAAACATATTAAGAAAATTAATAATTTGATATCATGGTCATTGGCATTATTATTTTATTATTAAATTGGAGCATTTGAATTTTTATTTTAGATGCACTTTTACACAAAAGTGTACTTTAATCATTTGAAAATTCCTACCGACGTTAACTTTGAGTTCCTTTGGCTGGATTTCAAAAGTCATGAGCAGAGCCCCACCCAATGAATAAAGCAACCAATTCTTGGCGTGTTTCGTTTTGTATCTTTCTCGCTTTGTATCAAGCTTTATGTAATTTCTGAACGCTTGTTTTCTTGTACTCTCACAGAACAGAGTAACTCTCTCCTCTCCCAAGTCCCAACTCAGCTATCTGTGGTGTCTCTCTATTTACTTCATTTCCCATATTTCTCTCATTTCCACAAGCGAACCATGTCGATTGTCCTGGAGGCTGCTTTATCCGCTTTCTTTGATTTGCTGTTTTACAAGTTAAGCTCCACTGATTTGTTGAAGATCTTTCGACAAGAGAACGTTGATGCTGACCTCAAGAAGTGGGCAATGAAGTTGCGGAAAATCCGTGCAGTTCTGGCTGATGCCGAAGAGAAGCAGATGACAGACGAGTTTGTGAAGAGCTGGCTGGCCGAGCTGGAAGACTTGGCTTATGATGCGGATGACATCTTGGACGAGTTTGCTACTGAAGCTTTGCGACTTGAGCTGAATGCAGAAGAATCCAGCACAAGTACGGTAATAAAGTTCATCAATGATTATGTTGGTTCGGATCGAGATTTTGTTAAGCAGATGCGGTCCAAGATTGAAGGTATTGATAGAAGACTGCAGAAAATAGTGGAAGATAAGAAAGATCTGGAGTTGAGAGAAAATATTTGGGGAAGCACTAAAACAACAATATCAAGGCCGCCTACGACTTCTCTGGCTGAAAGTCATCCTTATGGCAGAGACAAAGATAAAAAGGAGATTGTCAAGTTGTTGCTCGAATCAAGTGATGCTCAACTCTCTGTGATTCCCATAGTTGGTATGGGTGGGCTGGGGAAGACGACTCTTGCCCAGCTAGTCTACAAAGACGATGAAGTGAGCCGTCATTTTGAGTTGAAAGCCTGGGTTTGCGTGTCTGAAGATTTTGACAATCCAAGGTTGACAAAAGAAATTCTACACTCTTTCACTTCTAAACCTTGGGATAATAATAGTACTTCAGATTCACTACAAGTCGAACTGCAGAAGAAATTATCCGGGAAGAAGTTCTTGCTTATCTTGGATGACGTTTGGAATGAAGACTACGTATTGTGGACTGAACTACGCAAGCCTTTTGAATCTGGGGCTCTAGGAAGTAAAATAGTTGTCACGACTCGGAACTTTGGTGTTACATCAACGATGGGTACTACTCCACCGTACAAGTTGGAAGAGTTGTCACATGATGCTTGTTTACGTGTATTTACCCACCACGCAATAGATGCAACAGATTTTAATAAGTATCCAGAACTTAAAGAATTTGGTCACAAAATTGTGAATAAGTGCAAGGGAGTACCTTTGGCAGCAAAAGTACTTGGCGGCCTTTTACGCACGGCACGCAATCGCAATGAGTGGGAACATGTGTTAAATAGCAAGATCTTGGAAATTCCTGAAGAAAAAGGCAAGATTTTTTCCATTCTTAAATTGAGCTACAATTATCTCCCTTCTCGTTTAAAGAGGTGCTTTGCCTATTGTTCACTGTTTCCAAAGGATTATGAATTTGAGGAGGAAGATTTGGTCTTGTTATGGATGGCAGAAGGTTTGATTCAAGAAACAAAAGGAAAGAAGCCAATGGAAAATCTTGGTGGTGATTATTTTCGTGATCTACTCAATAGATCATTTTTTCAGCAATCAAGCAGAAATGAATCACTCTTTGTCATGCATGACCTTATGAATGATTTAGCTGTGTGGGCAGCGGGAGACTTGTGTTGTAGGTTGGAGGATCCATTGGGTGGTAGTAAGCAATCTGAAATTTCTACAAAGGTACGACATTTTTCTTATATTGAACATTCAAATGATTACATCCAAAAGTTTGATGAAGATGTGCATTTAAGGACCTTCCTGTCGCTACCATTATATAACGAATATGGCTTAACAAATTTTGATGTTCAACATTGTTCGTTTCCACAATTAAGATGCTTAAGGGTATTATCTTTAAGTGGAGATGATATCTTTGAGCTACCAAGTTCAATTGGTGATTTGAAACATCTAAGATACCTCAACCTTTCTTATACTGAGATTACAATTCTACCAGAATCAACAAGTTCTTTGTACAACCTACAAACATTGATATTGAAAGGTTGTAGCTTTCTCACAAAATTACCAGAGAAAATTGAAAATTTGGTCAATCTTCGACATCTCTATATTACAAATTCAAATTCAATTAGAGAGATGCCAGGGGAAATAGCAAAATTAAAGAGCTTACAGAAACTTTGCATTGACTATATGCATGAATGGCAAGATTGGATTCCTTGCAAAGTTGAGTGCGAAGAATTCCCTTGTTTGCGTGAGCTTTCTATCTCGAATTGCCCCAAATTGGAAGGAAAATTCCCCCATCATCTCCCTTCATTGGAAAAACTTTCCATTGATGAATGCAACCAATTGGTTGTTTCAATTCTAAGCCTTCCAATGCTTCAAGAATTAAAAATTGAGGGATGTAAAGATGTTGTTGTGGATGGGTTTGTGAAGGCAGAAAGGCTGATAGAAATATGTTGTCAGGAGGTGACATCTTTGTCCCTTTTAGCACTAGAAATCATAATTGAATCGTGCCATAGTCTTGTAAACATCAAGTTGAAGTCTACATTAAGGACACTAACAATCCAAGGCTGTAGTGCTTTGGAATCCCTGGAATTTGTGATGGATGAGGGAGGGGCTTCTTCAACACAAGAAATTGAAATCAGATATTGCCAAAGTCTTGTAAACATCAGGTTGAAGTCTACCGTAAGGACACTAACAATCGAAGAATGTAGTGCTTTGGAATCCTTGGAATTTGTGATGGATGAGGGAGGGGCTTCTTCAACTTCTTCTTTATTGATGAATGTGGAGAATTTTAGCTGCATTGGTAACAACAATGCATCTCTTCTTGAGGACTTGGAAATTTATAATTGTCAATCCCTAAAATGCATATCAACAATAGTCGACCTAGCTGCCATGCTTAAACGCCTTCAAATTGTAGGGTGCCCAAATCTAACATCTTTATCATCGAGAGACACGTTACCTACCACCCTTAAAGTCCTTTGCGTGGGGTTTTGTCCGAAGCTGGAGTTAATAGTAGACGAGTTACACAAGGACTTGTTACTTGAATCTCTTGCAATTTTTTATTGTGAAAAGTTTAGGTGCTTACCGAGAGGCCTCCACGAACTCTGTCACCTCAAAAAGATTGCTGTACGCCATTGTAAAAGTCTTATCTCTTTAGGAGATTTGCTCCCCACCAACTTGAGAAGTCTTGAAATCGAAGACTGTGAGAAACTAGAGGCCTTGCCGAACAACATGCACAACCTGAACTTTCTGCAATATTTATTAATACATAACTGTCCAAGTATCGTATCCTTTCCAGAAGAGGGTTTCCCCACCGACCTTAGAGAGCTTAGGTTGCAAGGAGCGAATCTTTGTAAGCAAGTATTTGAGTTGGGACTGGACAGACTCACGTCGCTTACATCTCTTGGGATTGCTGATGGAATTATGGATTTGTTTCCAGAAGAGGAAGATGGGAAGACGATGTTGATGTTGCCTACATCTCTCACTACCCTGACCTTATGGGATTTTCCTAATTTGTTATTCCTCTCCTGGAAGTTCGTTCAAAACCTCTCTGCACTTGAAGAAATTTACATCGTTCGGTGCCCTAAACTCGTGGCTCTATCAGAGAAGTGTTTTCCTCCCTCGCTTCAGCGACTTAAAATTGATGCTTGTCCTGTGCTGAAACAAAACTGCGAGAAAGACGAAGGGATAATGTGGTCAAAGATTGCCAACATCCCTTCGTTTATAATTGATAATGTGGAGCAGCAGAAATAATTTTGCAAAACAGAGAGATCTTCCTTCCAGGTAAAACGTTATTTCGTTTCATAATATTTCAGTTCAATAATTTTTACGATTATACAATAAAATCCTCTCTGTTTGTATATTTAAACAATATGATTTTAAAATTCAAACCCTAACCCAAGCTAATTCTTGCAGTGTTGCAGTAAAGGCTAGCTTCAAAACTTGAAGGAGGTATGTTAAATTTTGACTCGTATATGTTCAATTTTTTCCCCTTCTTTTAACAATTGAACTTCTGGCACCTTGAATTGTTTGCTTATCTCTTATACTAGTTAGTTATTTGAATTATATGGACCCTTTATTCCTAAGGGCATATAGATGTTCGATGAAATGCCTGACATAGATATTGTATTGTGGAATTTGAGAAGCTTTAAAATTGTACTAATAATACTAAGGATCCTATTTGCACATAATGGCAGGATAATTATTGTACCATGTAATGTGATGAGTGCAGGTTATATATCATGTTGAGGAACAATGATCAGTGGAGATATGCACATAATGGCAGGATGGCATTAAAAAAAGATAATGCCTTGCACAGATTATCAAAGCACTCTCACCTGTGCTGTAGATGGCAGGTATTTCATAATATAGGGTCTGATAAAGTACTCAATCTAAATTAGTCAAAACTAATCCAGGTCATTTGTAAAATATATTTTCAGGTAGCTCAAGTATTAGAAAATATTTACTTTTACAAAAGAAGAACAAACTATTTTTTAATCAACAGTTACTCTTAGTTCAAAGAGCCATCTAATAAATGACACTTTTTTTCATTGGTTCCAAAGAACTTTTGGTGTGAAATAAAGTATCATAGGTTCATTTTATAATTGAATTTATTGAATCAAATTCCATGAATAATTGGCTCTCAGTTTGGATGGAGAGATCCTCCATAGATGCTTGCTTTTTTTTCTTATGTTATTCTTGTTATTGCAGCCACTCTTTGTAAATTCAGCAATGTGACCATATGGTCATGATCTGTCAAGAAGAAAAGGCTGGGAATCATTCTCTAAGAAGCTGTAAACCTACTGTGTGCAGTTGGATACAATTTGGTGATTGTCAGGTATGGCAAGTGTTGATCTTTGGTGGAGGTGGTGGGTTTGGAGCATGCCTGGGGTTTACAGCCTTTGTTGTGGATTGAAAACATGAAGCTGTGAGATACATGCTGTTAACATATTGTTTTGCTGCGCTCCTAATCTTCTAAGCCCTGGCTTCATCAAGCTGTTGGCAATTTCCCACTAATGCTCATCACCTAGAGGAGCAGCAGCAATAATTGTATAAAATTTATTTACACATGTGGGATGCATATTCAAGGCATTGGACATAAGAAATTAGGTATAGTTTTAAGAGGCAATGAAACTTTCAAGCATTTCTTTTCTAATTTTTGGTCAAAGGTTTCATATACTTAAATGGGATTTTATTTGTAGTTTTCATTGGGGGACTATTTAAAATATACCTTAGTGAGATAAATTTTGGTACTTTGTGTGTTTCACATCTGTGATGAACTGTAGCTATTAAGAGCCATATGAAGCCTTACTTTGTGGGTAATTAGCTTGGGAATAGAAATATCTCATTTGCTAATGAAAATTACTTGAAAGGAAAAAAATTGTAGATTTGCCAATTCAACATAATAAATTACTCTTTTGCAGCTACAGGCTGTGGGTGATTTAGGCTTTCAGAAACAAAGCTACTAACAAAGGCTGTCAATGAGATCAGTGCTGTGACAGTGCTTGATTATAGTAAGAAATTGGAGCAGCTTTTTAGGGAGGCTTACTTGTTAAAGAAGGACCAAGTTATCAAGCTGTGGGAAGTACTTTGGACGTGGCAAGTTAGAGGCAGACAAGGATGGGCTGCTGGATGCTTTAGCTGGGAAAAAAATTCCAAATCCATTGCCTTCCTCCTCCTTTTGAGACAAGCTCTGTGGTCTTGAAGCATATGGGAATTCTAAGTGATTTTGTGCTCTCAACCGGCAAATAGCTTGAGAAACTTTTTGAAAATAGACAAATTCAGGACTGGGTGAGTGCAGGTGTTATTGGCGACCTTCGAAGTCTATTAACCAGTATAAGAAGTGTTGGCTCTAATAGGATTGATCCCAGAATTCTTTGTCAAGTCAGGTACTATGCAAATATGACATCAAACTGCTATATGAATATCTGTTGGAAGATTGTTTTTTGAAACTTTAGTTTCAAGCTCAGTAATCAAACAATCTTGGCTTAAAAAATCTTTCAAACAGCATTACACATTGTGCTTGAAATCTCAGCTTTACGATCAACCACTATGGTGAGCACTATAATTTAATATATGGTTAGACCATCAATATAATTTTTTTCCCTTCTAAATTTTTCTTGATAGTGTTAGCACAGAAATTTCAGCCTTTGATTTGTATAGCCTTTGATTTTTCTTTGATGATGGATGATTGCATTCATAATGGGCTAATTACTAATTGGTAATTACCTAGAAGTACATTGATTTGTTGGATCCTAGCTGAGATGGCCACATTAGCTGAATTTGGGTATCTGGTAATAATAGTTACAAATTTTGTCATGGCTTCTCATCATTGTTATTTATGAAGCTTAACTGGAATACAAAAGTTTGATCAATAAGGAAGACACACAAATTGAATTTCTCTCTATGGGAGAAAGGGTTTAATTTTAATTACAATTTATTTTTTTATTTTTTATGTTTTTGACTTCTCAGAGTTCATGTCCATTTTCAGCAATTTCACAGAAGGCCTATGAAAGGAAGACAAGAAGGAGAATAGAGGTTGGCTCCGTAATTGACAAATATTCCTCTCAGTTTGCACGCTGAGCCATGTTTAGGTTATTAATAGTATCATCTTTTTTTACTTATAGATCCATGTGGTATTTGCACAGATTATAGTATTATACCCTTCCACTAGACTACCTGAGCCATCAATCTTAACTTATTTATTAGTTCCATTGAGTAAACCTATATTAGGAGGTACTTTTCTGCATTTTTTTTTAATGAAACAGAACAGCCTATTAGTAAGGATACATTCCCTAACATGAGACTGAGATATAAAATTTAAAAAAACGAAAAAAAAAAAAAAAAAAAAAAAAAACCCTGAATTTATATCATGGTGAATGTACAGAGTTGTCCCAAAGACTAATTAAATGATAGATACGAGTGTTAGATAAAAATGAGAAACTTTGGCTTCATATTTCTATTTGTTTGATCAGGATTTTTGTAAATCTTACCAAAGCAAGATAATAGTAGTCACTAAATTTTTCATTGAAAACTTTCAGGAAAGTTTTTCATTGGTTGTACAGTTTAAAGGAGGCCAACCTGTTAATTATACATGTGCTAAACCATTGAGAACATGGAAGCAGCAAACCGTTTGAACTCAGTTTGCAAGTCTGGTAATTACAAATATTTTCTTTTTCTTCTTTTCATGTTTAAGTGTGTGTGTATATATATATATATATATATGCCTTTGTCTGCCTGTTCAGTTGTTCTGCCTGTTTCCTTTTTGGTCATGGTGAATAGTACAGTGCAACCGCTTCCTCGCTAAATGATTTGATCTTGAATCTGTCCACAGGTGTCTGCAATTCCAATGAGAGACATTTGGAAGCAAAAGCACCATAAGGTAGTAAATGCTCTCTTTTTCTCCATTTGGAAGCGAAAGCATCATAACTCGCTTGTAATAGATTTGAGAGGAACATGCAAAGCACCTATGCAAACTTTATCAACTCGTCTCTCCTATATATATATTTATTAAAAAAAAAATCCCCCGTTATTTGCAATCATAATATTTCAGTTAAAAAATTTGTTGATGTAGAATGCTAAGTCTGACAATTTACCCAAAATGAAAGAACAAAATCCTCTTCTCCCCTCCATGTGTGTATTTATACAATGTGGCTTTTAAATTTAGAACCTTAACCTCTTATTTGCTAATTCTTGCAGTGGGGCAGTAGAGGCTAGCTTCTGAACTCCTAAAAGCTTTTCTTGAATTTCAAAACATGGAGATATGTAAAATTTTGGATTATGTTAATGTGTACTCATTATTTTAATCTTCTTTTTCCCTCTTAAAAATTGAACTTATGGCACTGAATTTTTAGCTTATCAACATCCCTTATAGTTTGTAAATTATTTGAATTGTACAAACCTCTTATCCCTAAGGACATGTAGCTACTTGATGAAATGCCTAAAGGAGTTTTTTTATCTTGGAATTTGATTGATTGCAGAATATATATCATGTTGTGGAAGATGATGATTAGTGGAAATGCACAAAATGACAAGATAGCTTTTTAATAGGATGCCTGAGCAGAATGTCATTTCAACCAAAGATCATGCTTTCAAGGATAGTCAAGCATTGTCACCTGTGCTATAGATGGGCAGGTATTTCATTTGTTCCAAATCACTGTCACCCCACCATTCCTTAACTTATGCTAATGTTTTTTTAAGATATTTTTTAGATAGCTATTGTTTGATGAATAAGGAAGCGGGACACTTGTTCTGCAACGTAATGGATTTTGAGATTTTGGATTTACAAATTTGACAATTGCTGCTTCGTAATCTAATTTCTTACTTTGTCTTCATTTCCCTCAAAAATAATAATTTTCTTTCTTTTGTGAACTCTGGACATTTATAATTACAACTTTTCGTTCATTTTAGCTGATATATGCTCAGATTTTTCGAAGTGGAGGGCAAATTACATTTCTTGCCAAACATCAGGGACAAGCTTATAAGTTGCCTATTGAGCCTAGGAGTCCCCATATATTTCAGCTCATAATTTTAGCTGAGACTTGCTCATATTCTGGAATGGAGTGCAAACTACTTTAATTGTTGATAATGTAGTCACATATGGAGGCTTTCCAATAGAGAATGAATTCTTTGCTCCATCAATCATTTCCTTGACTTTACTTGTTTTCGCCAATTATCCTGAACTTTTTAAAGATGACCGGTTGATTCCCAGCATGGTATGCTAATGGACAGTTGTAAATGGAAGTCCCTTGGCATTTTTGCATTGTGCTTTTTGGGGGATCTCTACTTTTTTATCTAATCAATATATGTAGAGTTTGTTTTTGAAATAAAGTTTTTTCATTTTATAATAAATTTTAAACTTGATCAATAAGGAAGACACATTAATTGAGTATGCTCTTTGGGATACAAGTATAATTTTCATTGTGTGTATGTTTTCCCCTTTCAGAGCTCATGACCATTTTCAGGGATTTCACAATGGAAATATGAAAAGAGGGCCAGAAGTAGAAGGGAGGTTGGACTGTAATTCACAAAATATTCTTCCCAGTGTGTACTTGCTTTCTATGTAAAGCCGATTCCACTTCAGGTTGTTTACTATTATCACTTATTTGTATTTATAATCCTTAGTTAATTCTTCAGTCACAGATTAAACCTTCCCACTATACTACCATCTATGTAACCTACTGAATAACTCCATTCAGTAAACATAAACTGAAAGGAGGGCTTTTCTGCAGCTACTAAATGAAAGAAAAATGCATTTTTGTAAGGCGTAGTTTCCCAAAGCTATGTATGAAATTGAAAAGCAACACTCAAGAAGCTGAATATGCAGAATTTTAGAAACAAACACTAATCATATGACAGATTTTAGTTTTAGACAGAAAATGGGATTTCTACATATTTCTTGTTTGATCTAAATTTAAGTTAATTTTGGTATGGCGAATGATTCACTTGATTATGTTCCAGTGGAAAGAACCTTCCATGCTATTATATGAACTTTAGAAGTAAAAATTCATTGCTGATGGTAGCTCTTATTAAATACTCAAGGCATATCTTATTTGCTGACTGTTTAATTTTTTCTTTTTCCATTTCTTTTCTGTTTTATTTTTTGATGTTCCTCTCCACTGGCCATTCTATGGACTGCTTGGCATTGTGGCACACTCTTCAGAGGACTTAAAGAGCAATGAGAGGAGGCATTCCGGTCTGAGAGTGCAAAAACCTAATCGAATTTTCCACCTGTGTTTATGTAAATAAAAAGTATGTGCCCCTTTCTTTGACCTTGTTCATCTTTCAAAACACCATCAAGTTAGAGATAACTTACAGCAATTTTTGTTGAATTCTTTTTTTTTTTTTTTTTTTTTTTTTCCTTTTTCAAAGTTGTTTCTTGAGTTTAGCATATGCTATAGGACCTTTCCCATAAATATAACATAGCAGTATAGTACAAAAAACCAAGACTCATAGTTATCACTGAATTTTCATTGTAAACTTTCAGGCAAGTTTTTCATATGTAATTCGACCCGAAGGAGGCCAACCAGTTATCGACCTAAAGTTTTATCTCCATGAATGATGATCCTTTTTCTTCTGCTATTATAGCCACTCTGTGTGCTATTTCGAAATGCTGGATTGTGGGGCACGATTGAAGGGAAGGTTGTCATGCTTCTCAAGCTCCTAACTATTACAGAGACAAGATCATGATCTATCAAGAAGCAATGGTTGGGAATCATTGTAATGAGAACCTCCTTTGTGCAATTGGATACAATTTGTAGATTGTTGGGCATGGCAAGTGGGAGTTAGTACCAAAAGAAAGAGTTACTGGTGAGGTATGGGCTTTGTCAGGCGATTCAGAAACCTTATGTACTTATGAAAGGTGTGCACTGCACTTGTAGTTATCAGTAACCTCTGAGCTTTGCAGCCTTTGTTGTGGAAGTGGGAGAGACAAGCTGTTAAAGAAGACATTGCTTTGCTGCTATGGTTTCGTACTCGAATGCTCATTAATTCTTGTCGGCTTGCCAATTCTACATCTTCCTCTTTTCCACTATAGTTTAGTCCTCTTTGTAATTTGAATTTTATTTTTAAAATCATATGTTCTATTGAGGTATTTTTAAGCTGGTTTTTGGCTTCGTCTAAAAAGAAACCAGCTGACCAGTTTACAAATTATAATTAATGATGCTGTTGACTTGCAACCAGTTTGACCAATGTGTTGAAATTTGTTCTTTGAAATTTTCTCTCGGCCATCAAATAATCTTGGCTTCAAAATTATTTGGACTGCATCAGACACTGTGCTTGAAATTATAACTTTAAGAGCAACCACTATGACTGGTACTGTAATTTACTTCTAGAATATTTAGTAAGACCATTATCATTATTTTCAAAATTTTTCTAGACAGTGAAAGCACAGAAATTTTAGCCTCTACTATGTAGTTTTATCTAACTCAATTTCAATTCAAAATTGAAGCTCCTTTGTGCTTGATTGCTGTAAGTAAAGTGTGCTGATTACCTAGCATTACATTGATTTATTGCATTATTGCTAATATGGTCACATTAGCTGAATTCGGGGATCAGGTAATGAAAACTTTTGTCACGGTTTCCTATCATTGTTCACTTTGATGAGGAAGACACACTGATTAAATTATGCTACTTGGGAACTTGAAATTATCTCTTGCCGAATATGTAAGAGTTTTTTCAATATATATATATATATATGAAATTTAGCTTGAAATGGGGAACTTTTGCTTCATATTTCTACTTGTTTGATCTTAATTTAAGTTTTTTTTTTTTTTTTTAGAAGAATCTTAATTTAAGTTAATTTCAATATGGTGAGATGCTTCACCTTATTGTATTTCAATGGAAATAATCTTCACCACTGTTATATGATCTTTAAAAGAAAATTTTATTGTTGATGATAAATTGGGTAGAATGCTTAAATAAAATATATGAAATTTTTTGACCTTATAAGCTTTCATTTTCTCTTTTCCCTTCCATATTGTTCTTCTATGTTCTTCTCTATTGCCCATTTTATGGTCTGCTCGACATTTTTGAGCCAGTCTCCAATGAACTCATAGAGTGAGGAAAGACATATTTTGGGCTTCAAATTCTTTGATTTCATTTATCTTTCAAAAAATCAGCAAGTTAGAGGTAAACTTCTAGAAATATTTGATGATAATGTTTTTCCATTTTCGTCACATTGTCTTTAATTTAATGTTTGCTATGTTAATCTTCATTTCCGTAAATGTCACATGGCTGTATGGAACAAAAAAAATGAAAAATTACCCAAGGTCTTAGATGTCACTGATTTTTTTTTTTTTTTTTTTGTTAACCTTCGGCCAAGTTTTTCATTGCTCATTTGACCTAAAGGAGGCTAAGCAATTATATGGATGTTCTGAACCATTAAGAACATTGAAATGACAAAGCAATTCAACTCATTTTGCAAGCATGGAAATCAAGAATATTTTTCTTGTCTTCATTTCATGTTAAGAACGGACAAAATGGGCAAATGCCCTTTTCATGCAAAATAATAATGCGTTTGCCCTTCTTCCGAAACTAAATAGGGAACTGCCCTTGTTTTATAACTCGATAATACGAAAGTCGAGTTTTAATAAAGAACTCGATATTAGTATGATCGAGTTAGCTTGAGGTTTGTGCCACGCTGGCGCAGCAGACGTGGGTTTTCCCCAATAAAAAAATGAGCATGTAGTCATTCATAACTCGAGAACTGTAGGAGCGAGTTTTATTAAGCAGTTTGAATCAATAGGACCTTAACGTCTCACAACCCCTATTCACTCACTCTCTCCCTGTACACTCTCTTTCCCTCGCTCTCTGTCATCACTCTCTCCCTCGCTCGCTCTGCGATTAGGCTTCCCGACTCTTCCTCACTCTCCATCAGTCTCACTCTCCCTATCCAGTCTCCCTCAGTCGTCGTTGCTTGCCGTCGTCGTTCCTTGCCGTCGTAGTTTCTTCCCGCTGCCATTGATGACAGGTACTGTCCTCTCCTCTGATATCTTTTCTGTGTGATTTTCTAATTAATGAGAAATTTGTTGTCTTTTAACATGCTGCAATGATTATTTTCTCATTACCGAGTTTAAATGTGGTTGGGGTTTTGACAGGGGGTTTTGGCAAATCGAGTGGTGGTGTTTCAGTGATGTCTCTGGGTTTGTGTAAAATGTGCCTTATCTAGGCATGATTTTGTTTTGTTATAGTTGTTGTAAATGGTGTCAAACTAATTACGTTTGAGTGTAAATTGTTGTTGTAAACGGTGTAAAATGTGTCTGAACCTGAACCCATCTCGTAAAGGTTGATTTGGACAAAGATTGGTTCTATTGGTTGCGAGTTAAGAAAAAAATGATGAAAATGATGAGACTGGTTGTTTGAAGCAGTCTTCTGTAAATCCAAGATGTTCTGCCCATAATGACATCCTATATACATAAATCTATGAAATACAATACACATTCACATGAAACAGAAATAAGTCCAGTTAAAAACTAGTAAGAGGGATGAAATAGTAGTGTTTAGTACAGCAACAAACAAATTAAGTTCTTTCATATCCCTTAAAAGTTTTAGTAGAAAATGTTAAGTAACTTTACTAAAAAAAAATTCATTCGCTGGTACCCTCAGCGTATGTGTGGAAATGTATGGGTGGAGAAGCTGATATAGCAAGCATAGAAGTTCTTTTGCTTGCAATACAACTCCTCTTTGTTTAAAATTGACCATATGGAGGGGGAGAGGGATAATTGAACATTCAATGGTCCTGCACCCTTTGGTGAATTTTAGATTCTTGTTTGAACCTTGAAGTATTATAATATTTTGTACTCTAATTTTTTATTTAAAGAAGTTGGGGAGTGGCTGCTTTTTAAGGTTTTTCTAAATCAATTTGGTACTCTTCTATAGGAGCACAAATATGTGAACGTTTTTTGGCCCCCTTTTATTTTGAGCTGGCTGGCTACTATAGATTAAGAAATTTAAAATCTTTGTGTAAATGAAAATGGGTGCTTCTATTGTGGATATTTCAGGCTCCATTTGTGCGGTTCTAACTCATTACTCAAATATGATATAGATATCAATGAAAGCCATTGGCACATTTTTTACCCCTGAATGTTTGAATGTTATCTTGTTATCTTGTCACTTGAAATATTCTTTTGATTTCACATTTATGGATTTTGTTTCTTGGCAGTTTTTTTAAGGCACATATGGGCTGACTGAGTCATGGTATGCTTGCATATCTAGTGGTAGAAATGTAGAATAATTAGTATAGGTTTCTAGATATTAAGTTGAGAACTCGAGCCCAAATGACCTGTAGCTGTAGGGATCTTAATGGTCCATCGTAAACGGGCAATTGCGTAGGACATAAAACGGGGAGCTGTTAAGGATGACCTTATAGAGAGTGTTACTTTGTTGAAAAGACCAAGTTTGATTGAACAGGTTTGAGAATAAAATACCTAAACATTGAGTTGTTGCAATTTATATTTACTATGTGACTGCACTGGTCTTAAGCCATAGAGTTGACTTTAAATGTCCTTGGGGGAAGATCACATATTGTGTGTCGTATGGTTAAATTTAATGTCTTCCCTCCATATGCAGCTCCTAATAATTGTAATTGATATTTGCCTTGTTAAAATCAATTTCAAAGACATTATACACCAAAAAGAACTCTCACATGTGAATATTGCTTAGACGTTGAACATGCAGGTATCAATCAAGTTTGTAGCACATTAATTAGTCATTTGTTTGTTTGTTTACTTCAATTACAGATAATAGGAAAACAAAAAGTGTTTGTATGTAAAATTATGGCAAGTTCTTATTTATTTAAGCTTCAATTTTATTTTATATTAATTGTGGTTTACTTGTCAGATAATTGCTAATAATCTATTTGCTGCCATGTTAGATATGCAGGCACTAGATAGAGTGCGGCCTGGACCCGACGATCTTACCCAGTTGACCCGGCAGCCGAATCATCGGTCAACTCCACTTTGGAGCCATGCCGCCGACGAGGTATGTAGTTGTATTATTAATACATGTCTGTTTTATAATTACCTCGTGCATTACCTAACATAATACTCATCCCTGTGCAGGATGTGCCTAGCATGCTAAAGGTTCGACGCCGTAAATGTGTATTGCCGCAAGGTGGGCTAGACCCACGTATCATGCAATGCATAGATGTAGCAGGTTTGACCGGTTTATTCAAGGTTCTTGATATGGAGGTCGACCACGCCTTGATCACGGCCTTGGTTGAGCGGTGGCGTCCAGAGACGCACACGTTCCACTTTCCCCATGGAGAAATGGGTATCACCTTGCAAGATATTGAGGTGATGCTGGGGATTCCGGTGGATGGGTTGCCTGTTACTGGGAGTACAGCCAAGCGATGGAACGTGCTGTGCCGAGAGTTGCTGGGCCATGAACCTCCGCCCGGGATACCGAACTCAAACAAGTCTACCCTTACTGGGGTGAGGATAAAATACATCTGGCTTGATCAACAGTTTCCCGCTCCCCCAGCTGCGAATGCTGGCGACGAAGTCATACAACAACATGCCCGCTACCACATACTTGTACGGATGGGGGCCCTGTTGTTCATGGACAAGTCTGTGGACTGGGTGTCACTGTTGCCTTTGCAGTTGCTCAACCCAATCAGCAATGCGAGACGGTATAGCTAGGGCAGTGCAGCATTGGCCTGGCTCTATAGGCAACTTTGTAGTGCATTGAAGAAGGAAGCGATGCAGATTGGAGGAGCACTCTTGTTGGTGCAGCTATGGGCCTATTTAAGGTTCCCACGACTATCCCTATTGTGAGGCCGCCTCTACCTCCAGTGCACTCAGGGCCCCTTGCCATTAGGTACGTTCATTGAGTTCTCGTTACTCAAGCTAAGTGTCTCTTAGGAATAATCATTTACGTGTAATAGTATATTATATTTTATTTGTCTCTTTGATAGAATTGAAAATATGTGAAACTAACAAACAAAGATAAACTATGTGAAATATAAAGCAAAGTTTGTTAAATGACCAGTTCAGTAACGAGCGTTTGTTGACACCCTATGTTTGTTAGGTGGAGCGGGCCAAAATGCACCGCAGAGCATGCCACACACGTCCTTGCTGCATACCGGACATCGCTGGCTACACTACGGGCAGAGCAAGTACCCGGTTAATTTACGTCCTCAATTTGAGGTTTCTGTTTTCGTTTCCCTCAAGTATGTTTCCAAGTTTTTATTTTTATTTTAGTTTGAATTCTTGGATTGTTGTAGGAATGAGTTGATTTCAGAATATTGGTTCCATCCCATCATTTTGTTTGATACTAGGATTTTCATCCCATCATTTAACTCAATTGGAATGTCCATTGTGAAGTACATCACATAGAACTTCCATTCGCAGCACCTGCATGAATACGAGCAACCATAAACTCAAAAATTCTAAACTGTTAAATCAAAGGCTTCAATTCTTTTATTTTAACCTAGTATAAAAAAATATTTTATAATCCAACAATTTTAAAACCTTATATTTGGAGACTTCTTATTATCAAAAGTAGGGGTGTACATGTGCATGGGTCAACTTGGTTTGGATTGAAGGGTTTTTTCCAACTCAACCTAAGAATGTCGGGTTGAGAAATTCCTAACTCATTACATGTGTAAAAACCAATGCAACCTGACTCACGTGAGTCAGGTTAAGTTGGGCTGGATCAATGGGATATATTTAAATTTAGTCATATATATATTAAGTAGAATTTGGCTATATCCTTGATTATGTACAGAAACGTTTGTGATTTACACCCAAGAAAGAAAGAAGAAATTGTCCCTTTCCAAGATGTTTGAACTGAAAAAGTAACTTACCTATGTATATGTCTTTCAAAAAAGCATGTGCAACATGTGCAAACGATTGAGCATGAAGTCTTGCTTTAGTGCAAGACAAAGTGACTTCAAACCTGTGTTGCAACTAAAAAGAACAACTCCATCAATTCTTACAAATGTCATTAATCTGATGCAATGAAGAGAATGCACACATATTGTTCATATGTAATTGGTTATAATTCAATGAGAAATTAATTTACCTAAGAGTATACCAAAGATAATCATATTTGTCTTTGGTTGTATTTGTGTGCTCAAGTAATTCATTTGATTTTAATGATGCATCTTCGAAATTCACGATGACATCCCTCCATGCTTCCCAGCTACTAGTTGAAACAAAATGTTGTGTTTATTTATTGATTCTGGCATTATACACCATTTTAACCTATTTAGATTGCATAAAATAGAACTTTTATCCTGCCATCAAAAGAGGAGAAAAAAGTCCAACAAAAAAAAAATATATCTGACTTTATATAAGCAGAATGATTGTAAACTTAGAAGATATCAATTATTTTTGCAACACTCAAACAATATATGCTATAAATTTTATTTAAAAAATTTAAATTAAGCTTGTGCAGTTTGTAATTAAATAATAAAATGTTATGACCTTAAAACCATAGTTATTGCTCTGCCTAATAAGTAGACAATTTAGTATTTATTGTTCTAACTCTTAGAATCCAGGATTACAAACATTGTTATTGCTCTGCAAAAAACATTGTTACACACACACAGTTATAAATTACTTTTATAGTCTACTAGCATACTGATCGACTTCGATTTACGTATTCAAGTGGTATATTTTGAATTTATACAGTAACAGTTTGTTTCGCATAGCTAGTAAGAAATGCCGCACAACCTCCATTTTCTTCTTGGAAGACAACGGCCTAAGTTTAAATAAACAGATAACTGTTAATCAGTGATATATGAGAAAACATAAAGACTTTTGACACATTACCTCTTGTTGTTGACCTAACTGAAAAGTTGTGGAGCACAATTTAATTGCAGCATGCAACTCCTTAAGTTGTCCCCACTTGATGGGCCTTAATAGTCATACAATTAGTAAAAGTTGTGGATTATTAATTACTACTTTATTCATATAATTTTAGAAGCATGCAACATATGCTACTCACCATATTCATTAAGAGGAGCATAATAAGCTGTGATTTACACTGCAGAGCTTGTTCCACATAATTTGTTGCACCAAGGTACTAAGATAAGACATGATTAGTTTCAGATAAATATTAAATGCGCAGTAATTTCGAACACTAAATTTTATAAGAAAATATATTTAGATAGAAATATGATAACAGTATTTGATGAGGATTATACCATGTCATAGTTTACATAGCTTCCATTTCTTGCAATAAAAAGTGCTACTTGAAATGCAATGTATCTAGCAGACCTTATATATGTCTTCTCTCCATATTTTTTATAGCTTCACGATAAAATTAAGTACAGTTAGTTTAGTCGTACAATGATTAATCGTCATTTTGTTCTCAGTCATTGAAACATTGTTAATGACTAATGCAATTAATCCAATACAAGTTTTCAATGTTATGCATATGAACATGGTTCTGAGAATGGAATGTGGACATCGGTCAAGCTAGATCTTTTACTATTTTCTACAGATGAATGATATTCATTGTTTTAATTGCTTGTTGACTTCATTCTGTTAATATTTTGAACCCAATGTTGCTGTTCCTTTGTTATCTGCCTAATAATCCCTAAAGATTTTGTGTACGAATAGAATCAATAAACTCCATGCTTTCCATTTTACATATCACAAACATAATCTTTAATTAGTATGATGTCTCACTATCACAAACATAATCCACTTATGCAGATTGTATGGGAGCCGTACACGCATACGTTGGGCTCCTTGCCTGCGTATTGCACTGTTGGGCAGCATATTTGGAGGGCCGAGGTGCCGTTGATATACTTTTGGATAGTGGAGGGGCATCATCCTGAGCGAGTCCTCCGTCAGTTTGGGATGAAGCAACCAGTTCCATCTGTTGTGGATACGTCGGTTGCCCTTCACAAGATATCCCTCCAGGGTAAATGGGAGAAGGATTGGGAGGTAGAACATGCTATCTTCATTTAGCAATGGGCCAACCGAGTGACTGAAGTTCGCGGGGCCCCTCTCTTGGACGGTGATGATACATACCTCGTTGAGTACATGACGTGGTACAATCGCAACACAAGGCGGTACATAACACCAGAGTCTGCGTACTGGGAACTCATGGTGAGGCAACAATTCCTATTTTATGTATGAAACCATTGTTCGATTAAATATCTTCAGCAGCTTTATCATGCATGCAGAACTCCACAATTATTATTGTTGTTACATCTCTATGAGTTTATCTTTCATTATGTTTTTAAGCTACTGCATGATTTAAGTTGTTCATAAATAACTGAATTTGTCTTCATCCAATTTGTTTGCATGAGGAATGGTTAATTGGCAATGACCAATGATGACCACACCTTTGTTCATATAATTACATTCAAATTTTACAAAGGGTGGGTTGGGTTATTCTTTTATTTTTATTTTTATTTTTATTTTTTGTTTTTGGTTGGCTTGTAATTTCAAACGGACGGTGCAACTCTTTTTAGTATTGATAAATTCACATTTCATGATAGTTCACTGTCACACTAGATAGCCTTACCTTTAGGACTGAAAGCTAATTACATACTCCTTGATAGATATTACCTCTAGGACTGGTAAGTCCCTTACTAAACTGTTGGTAGAATTCAATTTCCAACATCTTAAAGGTCATTTCAATTCTTGCAAGTATGCAGCACGGATATGTTATTCACCACTAGATTCAAGTATGATATATGTTGTAACTGATGGTACTTCCCTTAATGTTGGGCAATTTCAGCTCGTGTTTGATATTTTCAATTGTCATCCATTCGGACGTGTACCTTAGGAAATAATAACTTCATAGTATGTGTCATAATTGCAGTATGATCTTAATGGAGTTGTAACTTCAAAATATGTGTCCTGATTGCAGTATGCTATTAATGGAGTTGTAACTCTAGTGAAGCCTAGATACACAAATGATAAAAGATATTTTCACTTGTGCTAAGATTGAACTTATGTACAACCAACCAACCATACGTGTTTTTCAGAAGTATTATCTCAAAGTTTAGATTGCATACCCATAAACATAACAGGAAACAAAACATTTGTGACTGCTGGGGTGGAACTATAAATTTCTGCACAGGGGGGTCCAACCCCTATTTTTATATGCAATCTTTTTAAAGATGTTTAATAGTTATAACTAATATAAGGAGTTCATTAGCTATGTTTACTACTTTTTTCTTTTTATTTTGGAACAGATTTATCCAACTTTTGCATCATACCTATGTTTTTTGCTTTTATGACGCCACCCTTGTTTTGTAGGTTCGGACAATGATTAGGTCTATATGGAGGTGCGACGAAGGTTCTGACATGCACAATGACCTTGCATATACACTACAACTTGTGGAGGAGCTGGGCCGACTTAAATTGGCGGATGCGCTTGCAGAAGCAGTTCACATTGGTACACAGGGCCCGGGTCGTGGCGGGCAAAGTGGTGGGTCTCATGGGGGTGGACGTCGTGGGGGTGGCCGAGCTGGTCACGGTCGTACGACTGAGCCGGATCCCATCTACGAGGAAGGGGATGACTCGGGTGCAGAAGAGGCATGGCTTGGCACTGATTGGGTACTGTCTGACGATGGCGGCAGGACACCACGATGCACATCTAGCAATGGTGCTGGGCCATCCCACAGCGCTGGTCATGAGGGCACTGTTCCACCCTAGCCTACGTCCCATGGTGCTAGCACAGAGTATGCGGACCCTCCCCGTATGTCGCCTGCAGTTTTCAGCGGATCTGCCCATGATGGTGGGTGCATATTTGTCCCCACACCAGGCATGCCCACCCCACCTCTAGTGCATGTGGACCCCACCATGTTAGCTTCATCTGCAACCCCCCACGAAGATGCTGTATAGATTGAGCAGATACCGGCCGAGGACATTGAGCCTGTACAGATTGAGCAGATACCGGCTAAGGACATTGCGCCGGTGGAGGGTTTGCGGAGATCACGGCGCCCTCCTGCGCATGCTCCCAGTTGCGGGACCGGCGATGGTATGTACTTCGTCTACACTTCCCATCTTCTTACCTACTTATACTGCGCACTTGATTGATTATGTTAATTTAATTATGCTGTTGTGTCTAATGAAACAGGTAAGATTAGACCTGTCAGGGCATATGGGCGGAAACGAAAAGATCATTAAATGCCTATTGAACTCAATGCTTATACTTCCGGCCTCTAGGTGACTGGATATTTTCATTTCTGTTTTCTTATAAAGTTGTATCTCTTTTTTTGAGCGAATATATGGTGGAAACGAAATGGCCATCGAGCCTGATTGTCCCTGTGTGCTTATTCTTCATGTGTATAGGTGGTTGTGCATCTTGGTGGCTGTGCATCTGTTTGTGGATCATTGCTTGGGGACTTGTACTGACTTATTTAGTGTGTTTGTTGTCAACAAATTGTTACATGTAGGATAAAACCCATAAGGTGTATTGCATTTACTGATGTATTAGGAAGTTTTTCTGGGCTTGGAATTTGTATTGCAAATGGATAAATGCCTCGATTGGTATTGATTTGAAGCCAAACTTTGTTGTATTTTGATATGTTCTTAGCTGGAGTGCCGAACTTGTTTGTAAGAGAGATTTTAAGTGGCATTGGGTTTTTTTTTTTTTTTTTTTTTTTTTTTTTTTTTCTTTTGAGAAACAAATGTGCGGCTTTGGTGATAAGCAAGAAGAAGTAAGTTGATACTTTTCGAGTTTGATGAGTTTATGCGGACCAATGGCACAACTAACTCCTTTGTAGCACAACAAGAATCTGAGTCTCTACAATGCTTGGCGCCATGACTATAAGAGCTTTTGCGGAGGAAGACCAATTCTTTTAAAAGAATCTTGAACTACTTGTTAGAAATGCCAGTCCTTTTTCCACAGTTTTGCAGCAAATGGGTGGTTGATCAACAGATTAGAAACAGTTAGTGCAATTGTTATTGCATCTTCAGCACTCTGCATGGTTATGGCTTCCTCCCGGATCTGTTAGCTCTGGTGAGTTTTACCTTGAAGAGTTATTTTTTCAATCTTTAACGAATTACAGTTCTTCTATAGATGCTTCAATACTTCTGGAGATGGTTTTTTAAACATGCTTGTGGAGTTGTATTGAGCTGTAAAACATGCGTATTAGATTCTTCATAACAATTTCTCCTTTAATTGCATGATTTATTGGAATGGCACTTTCTTATGGAGTTGATTTGTCCAAACGCTAAATCAGTACATGCACATACCATGTGAGGCCCCCGAAGTAATAGAAGGGAATTTGAAAGTGATGATAAACTCTTGGTAAGTCACTACAACCAATGCTCTTTTGAATTTGGGTCTGCATAATTGTATAAATGTCCGTATACTAGAAGTATCAATGTACACCTTTGCATTCACAAATGGGTCCCTTCTTTTTGGCAAATCTGGAAATTTCCTGTCAACAATGATTGATAACTCAAGTCCTTGTTTAATGTATATATGTCACTAACAGAAATCTATATGTTGAAACTGTGGTTCTATTACTGGACCGGATATGGTGTGTACATGCAGGATTGTACCGTCGCATCTACTTTGTTTATCCTGGCATTTGCTATGCCAATAGTCATTTGGCCTTGATGTGGGTGGATCCCATCTAACAAAATCTACCAGGGTGAGATGCATGATAACTTAGATATATGGGCTTGCCCATGTCACACAGCTGTCTAACTGGATATTCTATCCATAACTGAGATTCCATCCTTTTCTTTAAAAACTAAAACAAGTTAATAGGAGTATTAAAAGGTAGGATTTTTGTGCTATGGGTAGTGCCCTCTAAGTGTATAGGAGTATTACAATTATCTTCTCTTCGGAATTTATATCATACTTCATCGTTATTTTTTCTGTAATATTACTTCAGTTATCAACATACAAGGCACAATAAGTGTTAACGTCCACTATAATTTATCTAAAGCATTTGGAACATGGGGCATTATGAGTATTGTATACTATGAGTATTTTAAGTTAAGAAAGACTCATTAGAGCTAATCGTAGGCTTTTGCACTGCTTTTAAAACTCTGTAAGTTATGCATAGTTCCACAAGTATAATTGTTTGCTTTGTGATATTATTAATTGGGTGGTGTTTGTATTTCTTATACGAATGTTTGATGGTATATTAATTCTCGCAGTCTACATAATAGTATAGCCAGAAGGTGGGAGATTTTGGCTCACCCCATTGAGTAACAAACTCAATTATAATAGTAAGAGTCTTTGTTCTTACTTTCATTATAAACTTGAGACATTTTCTCGTCTATAAGGGTAATCTATTCTGTTGGGGCTTGCAGGTTCGAGGGTTTTTACAAGGGCACATTCGGTTAAGGGCACAAAACATGTATTGTTGGCAGAACTGGCAGTGGGAAGACCACTCTCGTAGGTGCTTAATTTCGTCTAGTGGTCCCAGCTGAAGGGAAGATATAGTAATGTATGTATTGAAACTTGTAGTACTCCACTATGCAGTTGTAGTCCTTAAACTTGAAGAATAAGAACAACATGTGCTTTGTAATTGTGCTGCCATTGAATTCATAGATTGAATCTTTGTTGGGAACTTCAGTGGAGAGCATGCAAAGAAGGGACTCCCATTGGTTTCTCCCAATGGGAGTCACCAGCAAAAAGTGGACGCTTGTGTATAAATTTTTCCAACATCAATTTTGCATCATACACTTATCCATGTAATGTTAACTTTTCAAGTAATTTTGAAATTTTAGGTGTAACTTTTTCTTTAATTTTGAATAATATTACAAGTTGCATCATACTTTTTGGGTTTTATTTACTGTGTTTGGGATTCAAGAATCTTTATATCTTGATGTGTTATTTGTTTTTTTAGTTGGTTGGTGTCAATCTTTATTCATGGTTATTTTGTTTTGGACTTTCTATCTTCTACGTATGAAATTTTTCAGAATTGACTTGAAGACCAATTCCATGTATGACCAATTGCAAGTATTTTGTTCTGGACTTTAACTCAATTTTCCAGATTTGACATAAATTTTTCTGATGTAGGACGATTTTCATGTATGACCAATTCCAATCTTATCTTTTTCAATGCCCATCGTGTTTCCTTTGATTGGTATGGATTGCAGTGAATCCTCCCAGTGGATTTTCAAAATCATTCATCCAGCTAATTTGCAAGTTATTATTGTTTTTAATGTCATGTACATTCGTTACTCGTGACTCATTGTGTATAGGCTGATCTTGTATTTTGTAAATACAGAATGATGGACTGAGGTGAACCAAATATATCTCATACGAGCAACGCTGACCATTAGTTACGAATTACGATCAAATAGAGGGAATATAATGTAGTAGACCGAATAGGACCAAAGTGGACCGAATAAGACCAAAGTACATATAATGGACCAAATAAGACCAAAGTAGTGTTGAAACAAAAATAATAAGGTTACTTTCCCATATACACATATCTGCTAGGTAAACAACTGGAAAACGATGACATTTCTAGTTAAACCATACACACGAACCTAGTTACTTGCAAATATACATATCTTACTGAATACAACAACATGAAGTTATACTTTTGCATTCATTTACCCATACGTTGTACCGTAGGCGCATCAACTTCATCATCCCCCACAACATGAGCCACCACTTCATTCAACATGTTCGCACTCAAAGTTGCAATCCTTCTTGCATGGTCACGCTCCTCAATGGCAACTTCCAACTGATACCTTAACAAGGAGTTCCTAATGTCTCCACTGTCGTAGTTAGTTCCTTCGCTAGGAAAAGTGCTAGTTGGAGCTGAGGTTGATATGTTTGGATTTGCCAACGATGCGGATGCACCACCATGTTCGTCCATACCATTACAATGCAAATACTCCATGTATGCGGCTTTTGCTTCCCTTCGATCTTTATATGATTTGTGATTGGCGTTTAGGAATTTATGAACTTGTTTGCTCGCATCTACCCAACTGTTGTATATGCCTGGAACACGCCCATTAAACACAACATAAGTACGTCCCATCCCGGTCTACAAACACGAAATGGTGGAACTCCTTGTGTATTTGAGCTGCTGGATGCACCTTCTTACTAGTGGAGTCAATCTACCATTATGTAGCGGAAATGCAAACAGAAACTCGTTTTCTGAGAAATCGAGTTATAGCCTTGACGGTTGCAAGTAACTCGATTTCTGAACTACCGAGTTTCTGTGCTCGTCACGTTAATACGTCGCGTCAACAGTAACTCGATACTACTAAAGTCGAGTTTTAGGTAAAAATCGATATCCTAGATATCGAGTTATGATTCACCCATCCCCGCATATCAGAATCCATGCACGTGTCTGCCTCTTTTAGTGTTGGGTTACATTCAGTGTGTGGGTTTCTGAAAAAGCCTGTAAGCCTGTAAGTTGATTACTTCTTCTACTTGTACCCTCACTAAGCGTGCTATAGCTGTGGTCCCCTTCTTCTCATCAATACTCATCTCTCCTGACAGGTATATCTTAACTTACTTACATAACTCTGTAATTACATTTGGATTGGCACTTTAGCATAAATGTGATGACTTTCTTACTATGGTTTTGACACTGTGTGTGTGTATATATATATACACCAATAGGTTAGGAGATGTATCTATATATAGACAAACTTACATACCCATATATGATCACATGTATGTGTGTGTTTAGGGTATATATATATACACACACACATACTGTCGTATATATATATATATATATATATATATATATGTGTGTGTGTGTGTGTGTGTGTGTGTGTATGATTATTTATATATATATATACACACACACACATGTAAGCATAGTTTATATATAATATATGGCCTTAGACCACACGGTAACCACCCATTTTTGAAATAATTTGTTAGGAATTTCAAAAAAAGGTCAATATACTGAAAATAAGTAGAACAATTTTCCCAAAAATGAATGACAAATTTTGTTATCCTGTGTGTGTGTGTGTGTGTGATATTGACATTGTATACATATTCTTCCTCCATGTGTATAGATCTAGTAATGGATGTATGGATAATTGGGAACATATATATAAACAAACTTTTATTGTCAGGTGAATTTCTATGATGATATATGCATTTATTCATAGGTATCAACAATGATGTAACAAGTAATAAGAGGTTTAAATTGTATGGTTCTTTTAGTTCTGAAAGGCTTAAGTGTGTGGGTTCTGAAAAAGAAAGCCTGCGAGGTGAACAGCTTCTGCTGACCATATTGCATCATACACTTATACTTTGTTGTGAAACATCTCCCCTAAAAGGCCAATTATTGTGTACAAACGAATCAAGTTTGTTAGGAATACTTAGGATATCATTATAGTGCGTTTGTAAACGTTTAATTGTCACTAACATAACCCTTTATCTTCTGCATGATACCTACAATTAATTGTCCTTCTCCAGGTCTACCATGGGTCGTCATTGCTTCTACGTTTACTATGATGGGGAGCAGTATTTCCACGACTTGCATGGGTTGTCCTATAGAGGCGAGTCAGTGAAGAAGAAGTTCATTGAGTTGAAATGCGGAACACACTTGAGAAAAATGCATCGGAAGATAATGGAATCTCTAGGGTTGGACAGGGAGTCACATAAGATATCCATCGTGTACCGTGCCCCCCAGATACTTGTGAGTACTCAGGTTGTCTACAACTCAAATCCGTTGGGTTGCGATGCTGACGTGGACATGATGTGGACAGTGATTAAGCGGACCCCCCAATTCGTAGCGTCTGATTTGTATGTAACTGTTGAGGCTGTTGGATTCCATGCTGGTGTAAGTTCACAACATGGCAGTGGGGTGGAAGCGCCACACTTACGCCGCTTGACATGCAGCCTTACTTTGCCGATGTCACGCCTTTGCCTTACAGTAATCAACCATGCAGTGCAGTTGATGATGTTGACGAACCGGAAGTGTTGGGTGCCACCCATACACGATCCGTGGGAGGGTCTAGTCACACATATGAACATACACAAGTTCATTTGGATGGGGGAATTGAAATTGATGCCAGCCAAGATGTGTACGAAGAGTTCATTGATACTGATGGAGCAGTGGACGACGCAGAGGTCAATGTACCACTTATCGAAAACAACGAGGATGATTGCCCTAATACAGTTCCTATCCCAGAATGGTTCACATTAAACATATGGGACAATATTAAGGACCCATCACCTGCATTGGGTACAGGGCATCTTACAAGTTGGCATAAAGGTGACCACCTGGCCATCGGGATGCTATTCAAGAATAAAGCCTCTGTTCAGTATGTGTTGACCCTCTACTCTGTGGAGCATAATAAGCAATACAGGGTCATAAAGTCTGACACCAATAGGCTAGTAGTGCGGTGCATACATGAGGCATGTATGTGGTCAATTCGGGCCATTTGCAGCAAAAAGCACGGGCTGTGGCAGATCAGTAAATGTCCGGCTCCCCACAGTTGCTCATCCCTCCATGTAGCGACTGATGGGCGGATGATGGATTCAAAGTTCATCTCCATTGCACTTGAGAAGTATGTACGGGAGGACCTAACCCGAAAGGTAAGGGACTTGCGTAGTATGTTGCATGCAAGGCATGGGCATGATGTAACTATGTACAAGGTTTGGGAAGCCAAACAGAAGGCAGTTGCGCGTATTTACGGGGATTTTGACGAGTCCTACGCGGAATTGCCACGGTTTCTAGCGGTATTGTCCGATGCAGATCCAGACACTGTAACCACGTTAAAGTGTGACCCTTGTGTCCTGGGGACTTGTATATTCAACTCCGCATTTTGGGCTTTCGGTCCATGTATTAGAGGGTTCAGGCATTGCAGGCCAGTGATAAGCATAGATGCAACGCACCTTTATGGCAAGTACAAAGGAAAGTTGTTGATAGCAATGGCAACTGATGGTAACAACGAGGTTTATCCACTCGCGTTTGCCATTGTCGAAAGCAAGAGCACGGAGACATGGGGATGGTTCTTGGCATGCCTGCTGACCTATGTTACGGACCGAACCAATTTATGTATAATCTCCGACAGGCATCGTGGGATACAATCATGCTTCGATGACACCACTTGGGGCTACTTGCAACCGCCCTTAACCCATCACTGGTATTGCCTCCGCCATTTAGTAAGCAATGTTAACACAAACTTCAATAGTGTGCCGTTGAAGAACTTGGTATGGAAGGCAGCAACTGCAAATCAAGTTAGGAAGTTTGAAAACACCATGGATTGCATCAAGAATGTCAACCCGAATGCGTACGACTATCTGAAGGAGGTAAATCAAGAAAAGTGGACACTTGTACATGACCATGGGCACCGATATGGGGCAATGACAACCAACCTGTCAGAGTGCTTCAATGGGGTACTTAAGGGTGCACGTAGCTTGCCGATAACTGCAATGGTGAAGTTCACATTTTACAAGGTGAACTCGTACTTTGACGAACGTCGAAACAAAACCCTAAAGCAGTTGGAAGAGGGGCAAGTGTGGTGCAAATATGCCTATGACAAGTTCGAGGCAAATCAAGAGAAGGCGAAGCTCCATATAGTTAGACGGATGAGCGTGCAACAACAGTTATATACAGTGGAGACCCAGTGTTCATTGTTGAACACTGGCGGGGGAGATCACACCCATAGGGTTTCCCTCATGGACACGACATGCACGTGTGGCAAATGGGAAGCAAACAAGATCCCCTGTTCACACTTGATAGCAGTTTGTGCCAAGCACAACCACGATGCCACTGAGTATATGGATCATTTCTACCACGTGGAAGAATGATATCATAGCTACGAGCCGATATTCCAACCACTTAAAGATAGGTTAGAATGGCCGGAGCCAGAAGAAAGGAGAACCGTGATGCCGAACCTGCGGTTGATCCGTGAGAAAGGTCGGCCAACGTCCACGAGAATCCGTAATGAGATGGATGACGAGGATAGGGAGTTGCCAACCTCATTGTGGATTGAGAATGGACCACAGTTGAAGTGTGGGTTGTGTCGGCAAGAGGGTCCTAACCGACGTACATGTCCGACGCGAAATGTGGCATCAACAAGCCGTGGTGCTACGTAGCAGGTAACAATTACAATTCATAGCAAGGGGGTATCATAAGTTGTTCTTCTTTACATGTTTAGGTATTACATTATGAGTTATAAGTAAGATTCATGGAGTAATTTTTAGTTTAGAACCATGATAGTAATACCATTGTATCAAATTTAGCTACACTTTGGGCAATCTTGTGATGACTTCGTCAAGTAGTTGCAGTTACCCTTAACTCCTACCTATTACCATTCCAAGTATTCTGTCAGATTTGGTGTTCTTCCAATCTTATTGTTTGTGGCGTACATATTCTTCTATTCATGGGGTCTCTATTTCCCTAACTGTATATGTTTTGATTAAGATTGCTAATTATGGCCAAGGTGTAACTGTAACATGCTATTAATTAATGTGGGTTGTATACTAATTTTTGTGTTTGTTACTACGCAGAAATGAGGCAGCCCTGCAACAATGAGAGGTTTGTAGTTCCAATACTGTTGCCATGTCCTGTGTGCCGAAGGTGCTAGACTTTCTACGCACCATGGATGAAGTGGTTAGACTGACTGAAGAGAACAACAAAAATGTGTAACTCAAATGCGCAGACTCCATGATTGCCTAAAACCATTGTTGGCGTATGCTGTCAGAGTTTCAAGTTAAAATTGTGAATAATGTTTAAAACGTACAATTGACAAAGTTATTTTTGTACATCGACGGATTTAAATGTATAAAGTTCTTACTTACAATTATGCTCGTATGGATGATTTTCTTATTCACATAATGGAAATGAGGGAATGAATAATTGATGGATGTGGTTGGAAGTAGATATGAGTTGTTGTATAGTATGGTCGTGAACAGGTCCACTTTCACTACCTCATGAGCAAGCCAATGCTGTATGGGAGTGTACACTGAATGAACGACAGGGAATGTATGAACATAACTCGATTTTCTATTTACCGAGTTAAGTGGAAATCAAATAACTCGCTTTCTCCATCACCGAGTTATACAGAAGACCGTTCACAATTAAGAAATTGGGTTGGGCTGGGTAATACTCTGATCAAATAACTCGATTTCTGTATTACCAAGTTATGTGTAGTACACTTCTGTACACTGAGATTCCTATTGGACTGCATCTGGATCAGTCCAAATACGGAGGGCTGGGTGGCTAAGCCCAGATTAAATAACTCGATTTCTTTACAACCGAGTTATACAAAAGACAATTAAGAAATTGAATTGGGTTGTGTTGTACTCCCCATAACTCGATTTTCTTGTACCCGAGTTAGGTGTAGTCACCCAGATCAAATAACTCGCTTTCTTAGTAATCGAGTTATGTGGAAAACTGTTAGAAATTTACACTACACAGAACTCGAATTACGAATGACCGAGTTATGTGGAAGACAGTTAATGTGATGTGTAGGGTTGGGTTGGTTTACACTCCACGTAACTCGATTTCCATATATCTGAGTTATGTCTAGTACAGTTCTGGAAATTGAGATTGCTATTGGACTGCATCTGGATCAGTCCAAATACGGAGGTCTGGGTGGCTAAGCCCAGATTAAATAACTCGATTTCTTTACAACCGAGTTATACAGAAGACCGTCCTCTATTAATAAAAAGAATTGGGCTGCGTTGTACTCCACATAACTCGATCTTAATATAGCCGAGTTATGTGTAGTCACCCAGATTAAATAACTCGCTTTCTTGTCAATCGAGTTATGTGGAAGACAGTTACAAATTTACATTACACATAACTCAAATTACGAATAACCGAGTTATGTGGAGGACAGTTTATATGATAAATTGTATAGGTTGGTTTGGTTTACACTCCACGTAACTCGATTTTTTTATAGCCGAGTTATGTGTGTTACCCTCGGGAAACTGAGATTCCTCTTGGACTGCATCTGGATCAGTCCAAATACGGAGGGCTGGGTGTGGAACAATAGTTCACATAACTCGGTTTCACTATTATCGAGTTATTATGGACATAACCCGATTTTCGTGATATCGAGTTACTTGCAAGCCGTACAACACTACATGGATTCCTTTAAAGTTACACTGCACACAACATGGATTCCTCTAATTTTTAGTGCACATAACTCGAGTATTGAATAGTCGGGTTATGTGGAAGCCCAAGCAGATTGCTGGACTCTATTTAGTTCTCAACCTATGAAGAATCAACCGTTGAACTTCTCAGCGAAAAGCACCGGGCTTTGGAGAACCAGAACAATGGCTTCTCAATGGCGGAGAAACAATGAGGATGGTCCTGTTGATCCTACGATGAGGTCCCCACACTTTTTCAAGATTATTCTGCCTCGAGCTCTTCAAGAAGGAAAGATTGTAAGTATACTTAAATTCATGCTCTTTTTTGTCTCTGAAACTAACATGCTAATACACGTCGTCCATTTGATCTTCGTTTTTCTGATTTTTGAAAAAATTGTACATTTGTTACATGTAGACATAAAAACTTTAAGTTTGCAATACGTATGTTACATTTATTGTTATGATTTACATTTTTTGTGTTTGATTCCTCTGCAATTGTCAAGTTTTGTTTGTTGAGTTTAGATAGTAAGTTTTTAATAAAATATATTTCTCTTACAGTTATTTTATTTGAGACTAAGTCTATTTGTTGTTTTTTTTTTTTTTTTATGTTTTAAATTGTTTGTCAATACTTAAGTAGTTAGTCACAAAGCATCAAATGCTTGCAGACAATTCTTAAAATATGGATTAAAACTATACTGAGGATATGTAATGGTAGAGAGTGACAATTCTTAAAATACAATATTCTCTTGGAGACACACACACATAATTTTTATATTTTGTTCTTAATTTCGGACTAAGTCTTTTATTGTTATTGTTGTTGTTAAGTTTCCAATTGTTTTTCAATGCTTGATCTAGACTAAACATGTTCAATGAAAACAAAGCAGAGGGTAATTTAATGGTAGGGGGTAAAAATGTAGCTGTATAAAGGTATGTATGAATATGTAATTCGTATATGTGCCATTGGTTTGAAGCTCATGATATGATACACCTTTATGCATGTGTTTATTTAAATATTGAACTCTACAGATACCAAAATCAAAAACAGAAACTTGTAATTTCAAACAATGCTTTTAACTCATTCAACTAATAGAACTTCATTTCACCAACATCATCCTCTACATCTCAGTTGTTAGATTTTGTATTAGATTTCCTGTAATGGTTGCTGCACAACGAGAATATATGCGAACTCAAATGCATGTGTTTATTTACAAAGCCTGCATTAATGTTATGGAGATTCTTTTTTACAGCAGATTCCAACAAAGTTTATACTTCAATATGGAGTTGATTTGTCCGATACGGCCTTTCTTAGGATTCCAAATGGTACAAATTGGAAAGTGAAGGTGACAAAACACGATGGGGGGGGTTTGGTTTCAAAATGGTTGGTGCGAATTTGCAAGCTGTCATGGTGTAACCGTGGGGCACTTGCTGGTTTTCAAATATATTGAAAATTCACACTTTGATGTACTCATATTTGATGCCACTACAACAGAAATAGACTATACTGTAGATGACCAAGTCCAACCTTGTAGGGTGGAAGATAATGAGAGTGATGATGACTCTGTTCAAATCTTGGAAGTCTTTACTGAGGGAGAGGGTTCAGGTATGAATCTCATACTGTTGTAAGGAATTGGTTGATTGTTATTAGCCTGTTTACTAATAATTTCATGTCATTTCAGGATCAGCTCATGGGGTTGGAGGAAATCGAGTAGGATGCACAGGCAGTTCGTTAGTTAAACTTGAATTTGATCAATGTCCTAAGAAAGATGGCAGTGTAGCTGAAAATCTTGTGAGAGCCAATGCTTTTAAATCGAAGAATCCCCTTTTCACTGTGACCATTCATCCATCATACATTGATGGCAATGACCGTGCGGTAAGCTTTCAGCTTCACAGAAATTGTTGGGTTTTAGTCATGCCCTCTTTTTTACTTCGATTTTTTCATAGATCAATTAGAAAGCATGTACAGATACTTGTTGCTAATGATTTGCGTAGTTGTGTTTTTAGGGGAAAAGATGTATATATATCTAACATCTTAGGTTTAACAATTTTTGAAATATCGCTTTCCAACTTTTTTGTACAGAGTTTACCCCAGGCCATTATCAACTACCTACCAAGAGAAGGTTTTACCAAGGACTACAGCAAAGGAAGTATACTCACAGTGAAGCTGCAGGTTGTGGACCAATTATGGCCTGTGAAGTTATACGTTTATGAACGAAGTGTGGGTTCATCATGTGTCGTATCTGCTGGGTGGTCTGCATTTGCGAGGGAAAATACGTTGCAAGTAGGAGATGTTTGCGTATTTGAGCTGATCATGAGGGACGATGTTGTGTTGAAGGTCCACATTTTCAGACGCATCGAATAAGTGGTTATGGTGGTTGCATTAAACTTTGGATGTGTTTATTTTGCAACTACTATGTTAAATGTTAAACATTGGATGTGTTTATTTTGCGACTACTATGTTAAACGTTAAACTTTGGATGTGTTTATAACATAGTTATACTTTGGATGTGTTTATTTTGCAACTAATATGTTCATCCGTTTTTTTCCCTTTTTGTTTTTGGAATGGACTGTGGCCAAGGTTGATGTTTTGTTATATCGACATCCCTGGCATGCTGTACTGTTTAAAAGCAAAGCTGAGTTGCTATGTAATATCATTGATACTAGGAATGCATCTGATCAATATGGAGTTATTTATACCAATATAAACTGTGACAAAAGTGTTATGTACCAGCTGTGCCATATCGGATCTGGTTCTTGCTGTTGAATTTGCTTAGGAGTCTATCTTTATATTTACCAAATTGTGATGAAATTAGTTACGATACTATCTGCCCACTTTCTAAGGTTGGGCATAAGCTATTGCAATTAAGTTTTAAACCCTTAGAATCACTTGCCGAACTGAATTTGATATCAACTAAGAGCATCCAACTCTATCGGGTTCCTTCAATTAAGCATAATTCCCTATTCAGTTTAGCTCTTGCAAAAGAAAGATTTAAATGTTGGGCCTTATGAACCACACTTCTAAAAATTCCCTCCAAAGAGCTCTGTTCGAGTAGGCTTATGCCACACGTGATTCGATAAAGTAAAAAAAAAAAAACAATAGCCAAATATTGCATGTTGGGTTTTCTTGTTAGTTGGGTTTCTAAGTAGACTTTTGCACCAATTTCGTACATAACATGACCTATTTTGAATGATCCTCATGTCAAAAGCCCAAGTTTACCAAGTTGGAATTATAAATAGATGATTTTTACAAAATTTGTTACTTCATCAATTTGAGAGTAAGAAAGGGGGACAACCCTACTCACCTTTGAATAAGTAGGACTGTGTTTGAATACCGATTTGGTTTACTCGCATTTTACTGAAAATTAGGAGTAAATGGTTTAAAGATGTTCTACATAAATTGCTCATATGTATAAATTTTCCAATCTAGTAACACAAATTTGTTAAAAATTGTTGAAGTGACATATTATGATTGGTGTATAACAAAAATAGAATCAAGATTCATGTTATAAATATGTTGATCTAATCACAATTTGTAATTTTAGCCAACAAGCTTGTAAAAAAGACAAAAAAAGGAAAAAGAAAAAGTTAAGTCCCTAACATTGTTCAAGAATGTATATTTACCCTTCTTGGGGTTTGGTCATAAAAATGTTTATTTTTCATTGAGTTGAATAAGTTAACAAATTAATTGATGCGAGACATTTTTGACAGTTCATCTCAAACTCTCCACCAAAATGGTTTAGATAAGGAATGCATCAAAGAAGTAAAGAACAGGCCTCAGAGTAAATGGAAGAGAAACTATCCTCTCTTGAGTTCCTTCAATTAAGCATAATTCTCTATTCAGTTAAGGTCTTGCAAAAGGAAGATTTAAATGTTGGGCTATTTTCAATTAGTTTGATCGCCCCTATAGTGGCGTTTTTAAGTCCTATAGTAACGTTTTAAAGTCCTATAGCGGCATTTTCTTGCAAATTTTTTTTTAACAGTCTTCAATACCATGTCAGGGAGCCCTATAATGGCGATTTTAAGTCCTATAGTGACGTTTTTAATCTCTATAGCGGCGTTTTTCTGGAAAATTTTTATAACTCAATTTTAAGTCCTATAGTGACGTTTTTAAGCCCTATAGCAGCATTTATAAAACTCGAGTCTTTAAAGCTCGAGTTTTCACGTGTATTTTCTTCTGACTATTACGATGGAACAGTGAACATAACTCGATTTCTTAGATGTCGAGATACGTGGTACACATAAATAGGCTTCTTGTGAATTGCAATGAACAGAACTCGGTTTCAAAGAAATCGGGTTCTGTGTAGACCCTCCGGTACAATTGGATTCCTCTTGGACTACATCTGGACCAGTCCAAAATATCTGGCCTTGATGGGGAAGCCCAGTTAACATAACTCGAGATATGAATAGTCGAGTTATATATAACTGGTTTCCTGAAATGTACACTTCATGTACCTCGAGTATCTAGTAATCGAGTTATATTTTAGTAACTCGATTTATCTATCATCGAGTAATTCTCGGGATTTATCCCCACCAGTATAAACCCCATTGTTCTGCAGAACCTGCAGTTGTGCGAAATTACATCTTCGACTGCTGTCGCTGCATCCGGCCAGAATCGACAATTTTCTGCGGAAGTTCTTCGAATATTTTACATAGTAAGAGTCTTTTAACATTTTGTTGTCTTTAAAATGACACATTCGTGGTGCGTTATTGTCAAAATTTTTATTCATGCTTCAAAGTTCATTGTCTATGTAGATTGTGATGAAGATGGGTGTTTGGGTAGTCAAATGCATTTTTGTTAGTAGGTTGTCTTCGACTAGTATCCTTCTACAAAATGAACTTGCCAGTGGCGCCATATGTGTGTGGTAGTCCTTATGCTGTTTGTATGCCTGAACTGTACATTGTGCAATTTAAAGTTTTTTGTACAAGTTGGTGAAACTTACTACATGTAGCTAGGAATTTTGAAAACGTGTCAGGTCCTACATCCACTTGTATGTTTCCTGTATTATAATGTCGAACACGCTGTTAGAATGCTTGCGATCGGTGCGTGACATTATTGATCATTTTGACAAAAGTCAATATGTTAACAAATTGCATGTTGGCTCTTTGAGTTCAACTAAAGTTCATATACTCTAGGTCTTTATCTTCAAATTACAGGTCCACTCGGACCAAAATGCATTACATTTATTTAACCAACTAAACAACCTGTGAATAAGAATATTGTTTTTTCATTGTGTTGTTGTAAACTGCTCTAGACAGTATATTATATGGATGATTTTATACACATGGTAGTGCGTTAAAATTGGCAATTTTTTTTCTCTGCTTCAAACTTCATTGTTTATCTCATTGTAATGCAGTATTTGGTTATGTTTTTGTGTGAGCTAATCGTGTTTCCACTACTGACCATCAGTTAGTTATGGCTCCGAAGAGGGCTAAGAGGGGAAAATGCAAAGCTGCATTTGAACCTGAAGTGGTGTTTGATCAATCAAGGTTCCTCACGCCCGAGAATGAGCAAACCTTTGAAACCTTGAATAAGCGTAGGCGTATTTGGGGAGAAAGGCAAATCAATCTACATGAACTGCATCCTTCCATCCGTGAGAATCTACAGTCTAGGCATTGGCTGTCCCTGTGTACAAACATACAACCCCATCCAGCTGACTTGATTAGAGAATTCTATTCGAATCTATCGGTGCATGAGGATCTCGTGGGTCACAAGGTGTCATCGTCCATTCGTGGTGTACCGTTTACAATAACTAGGGAGCGCGTATCTAAAGCTCTTGATGTACCTATAATTTGTAGACCTACTTATCCATACACTATGTCTCCTCATGTTGATGATGTTATGGATGTCCTTTGTGGACGATTAGTCACTCGGGGTTCTGACCGAAGTATTAGCTTAAGTGAGTTGACTGAGCTTAATTATATCTTCTTTAGGATAGCTTGTCACAACATTTTCCCTATCTCTCATATCCATACAATCCCTATACATAGGTGTTTCTTTCTTTACGCCCTCGTCACCAATAGTTCCATTTGTTTTCCTTCCCTTTTCATCGAAACCATTGTAGAGGTGCGTAGGAGCAAGTATAAGAGGCATGGTTTGTTTTTTCCAGTTCTCATCCATAGGGTCCTCAAATATTTAGGATTAAAGAATTTTCCTTCCCAAGAGTTGGTTCACATCCAAGCCCCCATAGGAGCGAAATTTCTGAAACAGTGAAGTGCCTAAAAGAAGGTTGTCAACCCCAATGTTGGTCCATCCAAGACACCACGAGTACGGTCTACTATTGGAGATGTTCCAGATGAGGACATGCATGGGGATCTCGCAGTTGCTGTTGTCGAGGATGGTGATGATGAGGTAGATGTTGACACTGCTGATGCAGCGCATACATGCCCTCTTCCTCCCTCTCTTCATGCTATGATGGAGACCATTATGACAACTCAGGCAACCCATGGGCAAATTCTACATGGTCTTCTTGCCGAGGTTGCAGCTCTTTGAGCGGACGTAGCTGACTATAGACGTCCGGTTCAACCGTCTCCACCGTCTAACTCTTCATGATTGCCATTGCCCATTGTACCAAAGGCGGGGACGAATTTGTTGTAGTTGATGTAGCAAATTCATTTGATTGTATGACAGTTATATGAACTGGTTTTAAGGCAGTTGTATATTTTGTTATTTGAGTGGCAATTTGACAAACATGGTATCCGTGGAAAGTAGTTTGATATATTAATATGATGGCTAGTTTCATGCCCATCGTTACTATTATTAGTATTATTGCAATGGTTCTATATAACATGAAGTAGATCCAAGTCAGTGTGTAAAAAATATTTATTTCATAATTCTGTACGGCACTCACATGTTATTAGATTATAGTAATTATTAATACAAATTGAAGGTTTGTGAAAGCACAATTGGTTTGCAGGGTTTGTTGTTGACGATAAACCACCTAGGAGATTTTCCTCCGAGTGGAGGGGCTCAAGCTATATATGGACTTAGGGCAACTGTTTGTATTGGAGGTTTTGCTTTTCAGCCATGTATTTTTCACTAATTGGATATTTTTGTCGCTCTTAAATTAGCAATTATATTATTCTGAATTTGGTCCCCACCTGGACTGTACGTCATGCATCATATTTTCATTACAAAATTTATTGATGAAACCTTGCAGTGCAAACTCGTCAAATAAACACCTTGATGTTTAATGTTTTGTGAAGGATGAAGCACAATTAAACATATATAACAGTGAGCTCAAGCCACCAACATCAAAGGTATAACAAATGTGCTATTCAGTTCTAGTTGGGCTTCACTTCAAACGGGCAACTCTTTGACCACGATGTTTGATCGAACAGTTGAGTAAGTTGGTATTCCAAATCTACGGGGTCACATTAATTGGCTACGATTACAAGAGAAAGTTTAGTGTTTCAGGCTGTGCGGCTGCGTAATTTGTAAGAGTGATGGTTTTTAGAGCAAAGTGATGCTTTTTAACCTTTAAAGGTTTAATGACCGAAGGTAATAAACACCGTGATGTTTACACACCATCATGTTTAAAATGGCTTGAAACTGGCCAAAGATAATAACACACTGTGATCTTCAGAATTTGTTTTGTGAAGGATTTAAACAATTAATAAATTAATATAGCGAAATTGTAGCGTGAAAGACAAAACATGGATACCTATACCGAAGTTTCAAGATGACCAAGTTCGAACTCTGAACGCACATCACCAGCCTGCTGCTGTAGCACCAACTGTAGTCATATCAAACTCCTTCAATCGTAGCACATGCGCCAACAGACGCAACTGTTGGCGCCAAGTCATGTTCGCAATTGTGCACTAGAAGTATCAATAGCTCGACATTGTTTCACACCCACACTCACGTGAATACACAATTTTGAATTTGGATGCATAGATGTCACATTTACATCTAATGTTGCAACTACTGCCCACCTTTGATGCGACATTGGGAACATGTAAAATCCTGTTTAGATTGCAGTGGTTTTCTAGCATGTACTAACATGACAAGCCCTAGCAACTGAAATTTTAATTAAATAGTAAACTGTGAAATGAGGTTATAAATGTTGATATAATGTTAACTTTCTACCCTGCTAACTTCGTAGATTGATTAAGCTATGAGTCGCAACGCCTCAACATCAAAGCGTACAATGCGAAACAAGTTTGGTTCTACTTCAACAAATGCATCATCACAAGTTCCAACAGATCAACAACTACATACATACACAAACCACTATGGAGGGATATGGGTTGGGAAGAAGAGAGATTTCGTTTATATGCCAATATACACGTACGAGAGTCTTGGAAGCGTCGGGCACATCATGGTCGGGAAACCTACAAAACTAAGTACAGATACCACCACAATAGAGTTCACTGTTGCAGAACAAGCGGAACCACCATGGTCAACCCTATACGAGAAGAGGTGTGAGTTAGAGGTGTATTGTCGATGGCACGGGTTACGAGTTCCTATGGCACGCTCAGCCGAGTTACCTAGAGATGAACCTGCCAACATACTTGCTCGTCTTGAACAAGAGAACAATCAAATGCAAAGACGACTAGACCATTTTCATGCAATCCAAAAAGCTAGGAAACATCTAAAGGGGAAGGCGCAACAGCGAGCCATCAAGTCTATTAATGAAATTACTACATTAGATGATGAAATAGATATTTCAGACTTCTCAGATTCAAGCAATGATGATTTCCAAAAATTTCTACCTACGAACATTAGACGTTGTTGTTAATGTCTACGCATTATGTGCAATACATAATGTTGTTGTTAATGTCTGACAAATGATGATTATATACGTTTAACTTTTGCAACTCTAAAGATTAACTGTTCATTAGTTTTGGCTAAGTTTATGTGAAATCAGTTTCTCATTTCTTCCCTGTTGTTCTTTGTTGCTACATTCAAGTGATGTTCTTTGGTTGGACAATGTCCTTTGCTTTGTAATGTAGGAAAAACCATAGGAAGTGAAATGCCTCCAAATTATATTTATTGCACATTACTTTTAGGAAAATTTAATAGATTCAATACATACAGACTCATCCAAAGCACATAGACCAACCGCACATATGATTCAATAATACGAATAATTCATTTATATGAGTTGTTTGAGTCGCGGTATCATATACACGTATCCGTGTATCTTATTTCTTATAGTGTCCTACTTTATATAGATACATTACAGAAAGACTCGTCCAAACCAAACTAACCACTCAGTTACTGAAAATCCATATGGCTCACACAACACACTGTTTCATAGTATTTGGTTTGCTTAGAAATAGGGTAAAGGCCTAAAAGCCTGATCAGCCTCTAAAATGTTTCATTCAAGTTATTGGTTTGTTGTAGTGTTGCTCCAAAGCTCCCTGAAATGTTTGTAAGGGAATATGGGGATCAAACCCTCCAGTGTTGCTACACTTGGTGCACGTAATAGCAACTGAGATTGGAGAAGGCTAACACAGCTCTACACTATTCAGCTAAGTCATTTTCGCAGTTCTGCATGTGCTGTTCAACAACTCGACACTGTTAATCCCTGTTCAGTCATATCGTCCATGCTCACGTGAATAAACAGATATGCAACATTTTGCAATGCACTATTTTCAACGATGCAGAGGATCCCTCAATAGTGTAAGCAAAATTTTGGGGGTGAGCTGTCCACAGTTGCTACACTGATGTTCGTAGTGCTGCATGTGGTGCTCAATAGCTTCGCATTGTTGAACCCTGTCCAGTCATATCACCTACACACACGCCAATGCACAGATATGCCTTCTTTTGCAATGCACAGATATGCCTTCTTTTGCAATGCACCATTTTCAAGGATGCAGAGCATGGTTGAAAAGTTTATGATACAATTAACACAACTCAGCGCTGTCTCGTCAAGTCATGTTAGATGACGCACAGGAATGCTAAATAGTCTTCATCAAGACATGCCAAACCAGTCAGAGAACAGTCTTAAAACCACATCCATCAGATATAAACCATACTAGTGATCAATGTCCCTAATTAAATATAAGCATAAACATCACTAGTTTAAAATTTAAACATGTTATCCTAGTCCAAACTCTGGTGGTCAACCACGTGAAATATTGAGACACTAAGCACAACATGCATCCTCTCGATCGCCTCGAAGACACAGACATCTCCTGCTTCTAAAATTATTGTGCTTTCGAAAATGCAACCCATCCCTTCCCGAATCTCATTGCTGAATATGTTTTGATAGAGGGTAATAGTAGAAGACATTGAAGTGTGACATCATGATCACATTATGTATAAAGGCTCACCATATTATGCGGCCGCGAGATACCCATGATGAGTTTGTATCATCTTCATCTAAGTTTATTATTTCTACCTGATGATCTTCCGATTTACAATTTTGAGTAGGTGGATATTGAATCTCAGTGGCAGTCTTATCAAATATAAGAACATGGAAGTTGGAATTTCCTTCATATCTGAGACTAAAATATATAACCATATCAGATAGAATGGTATTCAACAAAATCCTACCAACCATTACAAAACCAAATGTTGTTATCAGCTTTCTTTAATCCCACTTGCCAAAAGTGTGGATAGGGAGCAATGAGTGTAGCTACGGTGGAAAGCTCAGCACTGTTGAACCCTGTCCAAAAGTACCCATCCACACTCACGTGAATACACAGAGCATCACTGAAAAGTTCATGCTCAGGTGCTTCGCACTGTTGAACCCTATCCAATCATATCACCTACACGCACGTCAATACACCTTTTGCAATGCACGCTTAACAGCTTTTGCAATGCACCGTTTTCAAGGATGCAGAGCATCCCTAAAAAGTTTATGATACATTTATCACAGCTCAGCAATATCTCGTCAAGTCATGTTAGATGAAGCACATCAATGTTGAGTAGTATTAACGTGAATAAATACGCAACCTCTTTTGCAGTATACATCACCAGCTCGCTGCTGTAGCACAAGCTATAGCCATATCAAACAGCTACCTCAGTGAATCACATGCACCAACAGACGCCACTGTACAACCAAGTCATGTTTGTAGTTTTGCATGTGCTCATCAACACCTTGCCACTGAACAATACACTGTCGAGTCATATCATCTTTATTCACATGAACACTTACTCTTACATATAGTCACATCCACGTGAATACTTGCCCTTGCAAAACCCCTATATAAAGTCTCATTTACATCTACCCTTGCAAAATATCTACACATACCGATCTAAAGTCACATTTTCCAATGTCGATGTGCAATTGGATGCTACCTCATTTTCCAGATAACTATAGAAGGGAAAGAGATTCCGATGAAAGGGAATACTATGCAGGATTGCGGCGGGAGTGGGACTTTCGCATGAATGAGTCCAACGCTCTACACAATGATCTCCTGCGACTCAGAGCGCCTCTTGTCGACCGTAGCTCACTCACATTGCCACGATGAAACATGCACCAATATGAGCGTGCAGTTACTAAAATAAAAAAAGAAAACAATCTTATGATACTTCGTAGGTCCAGGTATCACATGCTACAACTAGCGGAGGAGCTGGCCGCTGCAACGAACAGGCAACTCACTCCGGCAGAACGTAACAATGTCCTCAATTATGAGGACTACTTGTCAGAATGAATGTCTATGTGGTGTGTGTGTTATGTCTAGTGTTAAGTTAATAATGTTAGTGTAAGTTATTTTAAGTTTTCTGTGTTATGTCGTACGTGCTTGTTGAAAATCATCATGTGTGGGAATATTTAACTTTTATGCGTTATGTGAAAATAATCTAGATTACGAATAACGTGCATGCTCCTCACAATCAATAATAAGGTTTACATAGTACAAATGCAACAACGGTGACACACATACATAGTTAAGCAAAATAGTTCTCCAACAAAATCTAATAACACCACGACACGATTACTCTTCATCTGACATCTCCACGTCTGACTGATAAATGGGATCGGCAAAAAGTGATTGCATGAACTGTGCATGATCGTACCACCCTTCCTCCACTGATTCTCAAATCTCGACTTGGGTTCGATATCGATTAAGACGTATCTTCATTCGATTATTTTCTTCTCTTATGCGGTTCAATGCTTGACAAAGTTCGTCAATCGTGTCTCTAGGCATCTGCGATGCGAGTTGCCGAGGCACTGGCAACTTAAAACCAACCAGCTCATCATAAAACATTTGTTGTTCACGAAATAACCAAGCCCACTCCTGTCTCATGGTATTGTGAACATAAGCACTATTTCGCAAATTCGGATTGATTGGATAGCTGAACTCATCTTCTAATACCCAACAATGACCCATAGCAGTGAACACATCATGAGGCCTATAGATTTCTGGGTTGCCAGAACCAGACATTGACACTTAATACAATAACACCAAATGATCAAGTTAGTTAACTGTGTGCATCAACTGTTGGTAAATAATGTACTGTTGCATAAAATGGTACCCGACAAAGACATTCATAAATTTGTGTACTATTACATGCTAAAAATTAAATATTAACACTAACACTAACACTAACATTTGACCATGTGCAAACAAATTGTTGTTAATGTCTACCCATTGTGTTCAATACATAATGTTGTTATAAATGTTTGACCAATGTGATTATGTGCAATACAAAATGTTGCTATAGTAAAGATTTCATTCTCTTGTGGCCAACGTTTACTACAACAAACAACCAAATGGGAGAAGGTGTTGATCTGAGTTTTCTACAACAAACAACCAAAGATTTCAGTACAATATCAAATAAAAATATCATTGCCCTAAAATTCTGCTGTGAGTTTTCTACCTGAGATGATACAAACTTCAGTTGAGTCCGAAAGCTGTTGATCTGAGCAGAGTGGAGGTTCAGCAGAAATCCAGACACACTAAATGGGAGAAGGTGTGGAGAAATTATACGCGAGTAACTCGATTTTTCGAAGTGCGATTATACTTTATAACTTGATATTACAATAATCGAGTTATGTTAAAACCATATATCCGTACCCTTGACACAAAAAAGTCTGAAAACAGGTTTAATAAGAGCGTATCTCGATATGTGAATAATCGGTTATATTACTCGATTATGTATTAATCGAGTTAGTAAGGGATTTGAAAAACAAAATGCCGCGCTGGGCATACGCTCGTACGTCCAGCATGGCACAAACCTCAAGCTAACTCGATCATACTAATATCGAGTTCTTTATTAAAACTCGACTTTCGTATTATCGAGTTATAAAACAAGGGCAATTCCCTATTTAGTTTCAGAAGAAGGGCAAACGCATGATTATTTTGAATGAAAAGGGCATTTGCCCATTTTGTCCTGTTAAGAACATACACGCCACTGCGAAATTACTATAATAGCCTATTTAGCAAAAAAAATAAAAAAAAATAAAATATTAAGTCTTATTTTATCTATTTGAAGCAAAAGTGTCATAACGTCATAAATTACTATCAAACTTTACCTGCTTGTAAAATGGTAATATCTTTCCTTTTAAGCATGTATATATATAATGAGAAAACTTATTAGGCTTGCTTCATTACTTCATATCTGATGGAATAGTCTTTTCTTTGAAGAGATTACATTCAATATGGATTTAGTATAAAAGCCTATGTTAACACTATCAATAATACCATGTCATGTCAAATTTTTTCAAATAGTTACAAATAAAAGATTAAACTGTAATACACAAAATTACTCTTTATTTTAGAAAATTAAAACTATAAAGTAAGTTTCCTATAAAACCCATACACCTTGCGCAGCTGCCGGAGACCCACCTTGCCAAGAAGCCACCAGATTGCGCACAAACTCTCCACAATTAGTCAAGACCCACCGTTTTCAAATTATTTAGTGGCAAAATTCTTAATACTTTAAGGATCTATTATAATGTTTATGCTTGCTTCTTTCACTAGTCTCATTCCATCAAATATTTCAAACATGGGAATCACAAAGAAATTTTTATTTTTATTTTGAAAGGACATTGTATTTTTATTGGTCAATTGAATTTTATTTTAAATATAATAAATTAATTAGGTTATCAATATTTTATTTTATAAATAATATTTATTTCCAATATAAACGTTTTTAGTTGAAACAACGGCAATTTATACGTCTTCAATTTGCTTCATCTCAAAAAGTTAGAACAATTTCTTTGGAAGAAAAGCCTCCACATATAGATGGAGTGCCAGTAGACTAGTAAAGAGTGTGATCAAAACTGGGCCAAGGTCAACCCATTATAACTTTAGACCTAATAGGCTTAAGGTTAAGTTTTCTAGGCCCAAACCATGTAGCCCCATGCTTTTCAAAGATGAAGCTCCGCTCATTTTGATAGCCTGTATTCTATTACGTAGAAGACAATTTTGCATTCCTATAGAGCCGAGCTAGATGATTAACATTACGCATATAAGTTATTATTAGATGCTACTGAATATTATCAATCGTGTCTCCCAATCAAGCAACAGTCAAATTAAGTATTTTAGGATTTGTTCTATGGTTAGACTCTCTTAGTAGACACAACATATTTATTAAATAAGTGAGAATTTGTACACAATCAATATAAAACTTGAGCACCTTAAATCCTTGAATTCGTTAAAATTATGTACATATCTCCAGGTTAAAATCTCACAGACAATATGTTGTACACATAAAGCTTTAATACAGTCCACATGGTATAGGACCTTCTTTTTGATGTTGTTCAACTTCATTCATAGAAATGAGCCTCTAGTTTGATTGATTGTCTAAGTCTCATATGCCTTTTAAAAAAACGTGGGTATTTCTTGGATTTGAGAATAATAGAGAGAGAGAGAGAGAGACTGTCACTACTGCCTTTACTTTGTTACATTGAAAAATTCCATGGGTTATTTTTAGTTTTTTACAACCATTAAAATAAAGTACTTCAGATATTACAATAGTTGATTGGGAAAAAAGATTTTGCCCACTTGACTTGCTAAGTGGCTCACTAAAAACGCATTGCAAACACCAATAGAAAAACCAATGTTTAAACCTGGACTGGGCTAATCGTGTGGGTCTAGGCTTGGTTTTCAGTTACTGGGGTTTGGTAGTTTGAATGGATTGGGACAATTGGGCCTGATTAAGAGTTTTTTTTTTTTAATGTAGAGCCATTGCATCAACAAATGTGTAAATTACTCACATCATGCATGTTAAAAATTACTCACATCATGCAAAGGACATAAGCCCATCAACAAATGTGTAAATTACTCAACAAATGTATCAATTTTACACGTTCAATCTCCAAAATTACTCACATCATGCATGTTAAAAATGTGTAAATTTGAAAAGTTGTTATAGTAACTGTGTAAATTTACACTGATATTATTCAATTTATATATTGTTTTTATTATTTCTTTACATTTTTCGTGCCTAAGGGAAGAGAGTATATGATGGTTACTGTGTGAGAAAAAAGAGAAATAGTAATAAAAATTAAGAAAATTTTATTTTTAATATAATATAGTGTAAAATAGATAATCTGATATGGATTTTTAAAAAAGTAAGTATGCAAAATAGAAAAAGTAAGTTCTTAAATTAAAATAGACGGAATTTTTACACAGACTAATGCAAACGTGAAGAAATACAATAAGGTGCTATAACACTATTCCACCTAGCAGTGGATAATCATAGCCACAAGGAACAAGGTATAACACATAAAATCTGAAAACGAAAGAAGTTGAATTCCTTGGGATTTTGGTCACAACACACATACTTGCATGGAAGTGGAGAGAAAATCCACTAATATATTATAGGCTCTTTCTCCAAACCCTTTTTTTTTCCCAAAAAAAAAAAAAAAGGCATCTCAGCCTTATGTTGTTTAGATTTACGCCGTCCTCCATACAATGCATATAGATTAATATTATATGGTTATGTGTCGGACTTATCCACCGTAAAAAAGAAACCAGTAAATTTTCAAAGAATTTTTAAAAATGTTTTCTGCAAATAAATTTTCAAAGAATTTTTTAAAATCTTTTCTGCAAATAAATTTTCAAAAAGTGAAAAATGAAGTTTTGCAAGTTCTTTAATAAAGATTCTCTAAAAGGAAATTCCAAAAACTCTTATTCAAAATAACAATTTTCGAAAGAAATAAAAAGAAATAATAATAATAATAATAATTTTCAACAAAAAAAAAAAAAAAAAGACTTAAACTATATAAGGTTAGAATAAAGTTACACTTTGTGCAACTCCTAATTAATTTTATACCACTTAATAATTTAATATGTACAAGAAATAGTAGACTGGAAAAAAAATTCAACCACAACATTGTAGCCCTTCGAATCTAGACGCATACATCTTTGACCATAGAAATCAAGGTATGAAGCATGGGTTTTGTTAGGTTTTTAGATCTCTATAAACTAGATTATTTAACCTAATTAATTAATCAAGTGAATACTTAGATTTATTATTTAAATCTAGGTTAAAACAATAAAACCATATCATGTAAAGTAACGGAAAATAAAGAACACAATGATATGATGACCTAGGACAACCAAATCGGTAAAAAACCTGAGGAGGATTTAACCTGGCTATCCTCAAGGTAAAAAGCAAATCCACTAGAAAGAATTGAAGTTTACAATAAGACTTAGACCACTAACATCCTCTTGCTACTACACGTAAAACTTACTACTACGACCCCATGATAGCTTCGAGTTCACGAACTACTTCTTTCCTTGACCTTTGCAATACAAGCACCCACATTTGTGACTTTATAAACACAAACTCTTTTGTTTATGACTCCAAGACCACCCTTGAAGGTTTAGATCATCAACACCTTTGATAACTAGAGAAGGCAACAACTTCTACAACACCGAATCTTGAGATTCTTCTAGGAATAAGACCAATAAAAGACATGAGAGAGCTTTTTTAGTACAAAACTCTAGATACAAAATAGGCACACTCTTCTCTCTGAAAAGCCTTATTAAAGACGTGCTTAGGGTTTCCTTTATATACTAAAAGAAGTAGATCTAAAACCCTAATCCTTTTTGGGTTTGAACTGCTGCTAGGCCAAACTTAAAATTCTGCAGACCTGTATTTCGATCGGTTGAACCAGGCAATTTCTGAACTCTTCTTTATGCAGCTTACTTGTTCTTGAATCTTGACTTGAATCACCTTGAGCATTGTCTAATAATACCTATAGACTCCAAGATCTACATCTAGACAAGTTTGTGTTTACGATTTGCCAATTGTTCTAATTTTTTAGAGCCTAACAAGTTTGGTACATGATTAGCCCATTGCAAAGGAGGATTAAGGAGGCATTAAAGGACTGAATATAAACTAGGAGTTAAACATCCTAATTAATTTTTTACAGCAAACTGGAAAAAAGGTTTGTTGTCACCAACCAAATAGTAGGGAAAGGGACTTCTTTATATTTTAGCTTAGTACTTTGCTCCCCCATATCTAATTGGACACATGGTAGAAAATGGATCATCAAGATTACTATAAAAGCTAAGCTTATTTAGATATGGGTTCTTTAACAAACCAATAATCCAGTCCTTTTAAACAAAACATAAATAACTAATGTAGAAAACTTTTTAAAGAAGTGCCATTTGAACTAGACTTTAGCCAATAATAAAATCTATGAGCAACTAACTTCACCCATCAAAACCAGTTGCTAGGTAATTCAAGCTCATTCCCCCTTGATGGGCTAAGTAGTTTGTGACCTATGCAAGTGCTTAAGAGTTAAGGGTTGATATCAACTTACCAAATCTTTTTAAAATGTATTTTGAAAATGAAATCAAATAGGTGATCTTTCTAGGACAAGGCCTCCATTCAGCGCACAAAACTTGAAAATTGACATGAGGTTATTTTTGGATATTTGTTGTGTTTGTATCTCATCAAATACTTTAAAGCTTTAAATTGGTTATTTTTGGATATGATTTCCCTATTTATCATTAGACTAAAATATCAATTAGTTTTTGGTGTAAGCGGGAATTGAACTCCAGATCTCCTATTCAACCATCAGAGACTTTACCAATTGAGTTAACTGGAACCTTTTTTTTTTTTTCTCTCTCTCTCTCTCTCTCTCTCTCTCTCTTAGATTCAAATTAAAGAAGTTACTCTTCCTCTTTATTTTTATTCTTGAGGTGCAAAGTCCCAAATTAAAATTTATATAATAATTGAACCTAAATTGCCTTCAACATATACTTATTTGATAGTCCAAGTACAACATCAAAATTAGAAAGCTATAGGTCTCGCCTTATTTCTTGTCTCGCCTGTTGTCTTTCAGAACATTATAATGAGTATATCTGTATATGACAAATTGACAAGCATCTAGAAACTAAAGAAATAAAGTATGCAAGGGATGCAAGGTCTCAAGCTATATCAGATATAAGTTTTCTAATCAAATTGAAGACAATATTTAACGGTCACTTTCAAATAAGAAGTTGTTACAAAATTTAGTAAAAAATTAATCATACAATATTATTAGAATTTAAAAGATTTTCAAGTTTCTTTTTAATATATCATGAAAGATTGACTTTGAAATTCATAAGATACAATTATTTGTATTTTTATATTTTGTTAATATTAAATAGATACTATTTTTATTTTTTTCACTTACTAATTTGGTTTTGAATTTTGGTATATGTTTTACTTGAATAATCAAAACTTTTCAAAACATACCTTTTTTTATTTATTTAAGAAAAAAATTAAAAAAAATTATATTCTAGGCTTTGGCCCCCAAAATTTTATGAGCTCATTTCTTTTAGTATTTGAAAAACACATTCACATCAACAGAAATAAACACCCAAATTTTGAATATTAGGAATGTGATAAATTTATCAACAGAAATAAACACCCAAATTTTGAATACTAGGAATGTGATAGAATTTATTTTTAAAGTGTAAAAAATTAGCAAAAGTTATTATTATAAATTTTGATTTGATGGTAGGGTATTAGTGAACTAATTATGAAATTTTGTGCTCATCATACTCTTGTATTCATGGATTTTATTCATATTATTGCGGTAACGAGATTCAAAGAAACATGTATAGGGAAAATATAAGTATAAAATATAAATCTTTGCATTAAACAATTAACTAACTTATAACTTGTTAAAAACTTTGTAGTTTAATTGACACTTTTTGAAATTTGGAAATAAGACGTCTAATATTCAAATTCTCTTCCCACTGTAGAATTATATCCACAAATAAAAACCAAACAAACAACTAGCTTTTAACTAATTGCTTGTTGGCTGTTGCTTCACTATCTAGTTAGTGGCAATTGAGGTGTGAGACTTTATGGCCCCGTTTGGTCTAGAGCTGACTCAATTCTCAGTTCTCAGTTTTCAATTCCCATAATTCAAACCCAAACCTCATAACTCAATTCTCAAACTCAGTTTCACTCAAAAATTGCAAAACACATGTTTGGGTTGAGTTCTCAGTTACATATTTCTACCACTTTTCCCCAAATCCGTGGAGCCCACCACTGACACTACCTAGTGCAACACTGTTGATACCCGCGGCTTATTAACAAAATAATCTTCCACTCTTCCTCTCACCTTTCATTTCTCTGACTCTCCCTCTTTTCTATCAAATTTTTTTGCCTATCAAATTTTTCCACTTTTCTCTGTTTCTTTCTCATCTTTCTCTGTCTCTCCCTTCTAAACCAAACAACCACCCAAATCAAACCAATCTCAAAATCCACGGCCAAACCAAACCACACTAAACCAATTCCAGCCACCTACCCATGCAAATTTGAAAGGACAGCCGTCAAATTCAAACACAAATAGCATCCAAGCAAAAGAGAGTCCAAGTTTGAATTCATACCCACAAAAAATTGTTCACATAAACAGGAAATACACAGCACCCAAACAACACACACACACCATTCAGGAGCCCACACTCTTCTCAAACCTAAACCCATCATCAACAAGACCCCCAAACAGAAGACTACCACCACCATTTCAAAAAGAAAAAAGAAGACCAACCCATAGAGAAATACCAAATCAAACACAACAACCAAACCCAACAAATACCTAAGCCAATCCTCAACCATAGAGTAGAGAAACCAAGATTCAAAGCAGATCATGGTGGTAACTTGCAAGCAACTCTCGCCGCAACAACCTTGCGGAGACCTCGCAGAGAGCATCGCCCTCAGGCTCCACTTAATCGCCATCAAGAACGTTGCCATGGAGTTAGGCTCGGTGGAGAGTGGTGTGGAGGACTTGATGGACGACTTGGCTGAATAAATTTGTGATCTAATGGTGGAGTATGTGAAGGGGCTTAGGGATGATTTTATGGGTTTTAATTTCTGGTCTAAAAACCAAAAAATAGGCAAAAAAATTTTTTTTTGCCTATTTGCACGAGAAATGGGCGAATTTGCAATGGTGATATCAAGCTAACATGACAATACACCAGCTGTGGGCTCCATGAGGTCTTCCATTTTACGGAAATTGCCACTGAGTTTGAGTTTGAGAAACAGAAAACAGCAAATCCTTATTTCATCATTGATACTCAACCCAAACTGAGTTTAAGTGATGAAAACAGGGAGAGAAAATCAAGCCAAACACTCCAGTTCTCGGTAGGTCCCACGCAATTCTCAGTTTGAGTGATGAGAACTCAGTTTGAGTGATGACAACAAGCTAATCCAAACATGCCCTATATTTCTAGCTTTTGAAATTAACTAGAGCATGCATAGGACAATTAATGATGCAAGGATGCTTAAATATTTTAGAAATAGAGTATAGAATGTCGTTCCTGAATGTTTAAAGTAGGCGTCGGAAACACAATAAAAAAACTCCCCTAAGCTAAAATGGGATGCTTTTTAAGTAACTAACTTACACAATTTATATATCACAAGAACATGATGGAAATTCCGTAATGGGAAGCTCAAACAACTGATCAAGAAAGTAGGATTACAAATAAGAAGATTGGTAACATACAAATTGCTTTCCTAAGGTATGAGGAAATAGCAAGAAAAGAAAGGAAAAGAAAAGCACAATATGACTCTCTCTTTCTAACTCTTCTCTAGGTTTTTTTCCCAATATTTCTCCACACGCCCTCTGTGGTAGCCTTTATCCCTTTTATAAGCATTTTTTTCCCTTATCTCTCCAGCTGGCCTGATCCCAGCCAGATTTTTTGGAGATACTTGTCATATCCTCCCTTGGTTCTCTTCCCTTTTTGTCATGAACATGACTTTTGGGGGTTGTTTGTATTGTTCAAATTGTCTTATATGTATTTAATGTGGAAAAGGTTAGATAGAGAAACTCTCATTAATGTGGAGGTGACGATCTCTGTAATTCTTATCTTTTCAGTGGGTTTCCTGAGGTGATCTTGGTAGGAGCATCACCTTAGCCAGAATAACAAAAAGGGTGGGATCAATCTCCCGTGGTATTTCTTTTATTTATCAAGGGGTCACTCATGCTTATGATCTCAGAAAAGCGTCTCGAGGTTGGCAACGTGCTCGGAACTCCGCGGGAATAGTCCTAGGAGGTTTCCCATTATTATTCATTGAAATAGGCTTGACCCACTTCCTCAAGCATGATCTTCGAAGCATTTGGGCTTCGGCCCTGAATCAAGTTCACCCCCCCCCCCCCCTGACATTTCATTTAGCGTTTTGTAGAGCTATTATTTCATTGGATGTATTGGGATCCAAATAGACCTCCTTTGCTCTTTGATTTTATTGAGATTTTTTTTCTTGCAGATTTTATTGAGAACATTTTTTTTTTTTTTTGAGAAAAGTTTTATTGAGAATTTGGCTCTCGGGCTATGTAATTCGTCTAAAAAAAGAGCTTATAACTTGTGCATACATGTTGCTTACTATCTAGTGGCAATAGATTCCCAAATTATCCACCCAAAAAAGCTTATAACTTGTGCATACATGTTGCTTTACTAACTAGTGGCAATGCAAATGGAGTTGTGTAACTATATTTAAGGCATTTGGAATTTGCTAACAAAATGTAAGGATCAAATTGAAAGTGACGATATTATCACCAACGTTTAATATAACATTTTGTAGAGACATTATTTAATTGGATGTCTTTGCGAGAAATGCTACCTCTACAATATTTTCACAGCAAATCCTAAATGACAAGCTGTTATTGGTGAATAAAAAAGTAACGTCAGTAGTGAGCCCAGATTAAAACCAATAACGACTTGTCTTCTAGAATTTATTGTGAAAATATTGCAAACATTTGCGTTTTGATTTATTGTGATAATATTGCTGATTTGACTGTAGTTATTGAATGAAACAAATCAGCCTATTAGTAAGGATATATCCCCCTTACACAATGTAAGATATTGCCAAAAAAAAAAAAAAAAAAAAAACACTCAGTAACCTGAGTTTACATCTTAGCGAATATACAGAGTTGTCCCAAGCACTTACAGGATAAATACGTAATTCTATAGAAACTAGTCGTATACCCGTGCGTTGCGCGTGATAATTTTTTTAGGATGGTCTCATTAAATATTTTATTAATACTATAATTTTAGTTATTAACCATTGGTTTTTCATTAGTTTTTAAGTTATTAAAAACCTTAAATATACCTTTTTTTTACCTTTATACACACACACACACACATATATATATAGTGAATCTTTACACATACCTTTAAGAAAACTCTATATATTCCACTTTTTTGGATGCGTAAAATTATAGACTACTACTCTATAATGATAGTAGCTAATTATATATATATATATATATATATATATATATATATATATATGTAGGGACCAAGTTAGAGCACTTCCATTGGCGGATGAGTGGACGCAAGCCCAGCTGGCCCAATACAATGAATTTGTAGAGAATAGGTTAAAGGACTAGGTCTTAGTGAATGGGATAACGGTTATCATGAGTTCTCAAGACAATCAAACAGAAACGATCCAAGCTTCCACGAGAAAGTTCGTCCTCGGCACAGTCCGAGGAGCTTTGCTCTAGCATATTGAACCATCAGGAGTTGTTGGGATTGATCCCTCCCTTCCTCCTCCCTTTTCTAGAGGATTCCTTATATTATATATTCCCTTGTAGTTGATCCTAGCCCTCCATTTGTTTATTGTGCAGGTCACCACTTGAATGCTTGTCCTATCAGCCGCCTTCCCAGACCTCCTGCGAGTTGCAGCAATCAAAGTAGCACTGTTCAAGGGTCATTTCCTCATTAATGTGGCCAGGATGTCAGTTGTGGGCATTTAATGTGAAGGTGACAACTTCCCCTCGAATTGCTCCTCCACCGGGCTCCCATGGCTGATTCATTGTACTCGTCTTTTCCCTGGGATGCTTCGAGAGGTTGCCTTTAGCGAAGTACTGCTCTTCCCTTCTATGATCTTGGCTGGCCGAGGACAGGATCGACCTCAGCGATGCTTCTTGGGAACTTGAGCGTCCTTCATTCATCCTCGGATGTTCCTACCTCCTCGGCGTGGGCCTTCGGGCTCAATATGAACTGGGCTAGGGCTGCCAACTTCTTAGGCCCCACAATATATTTTTAGTGATCTCATTTGTAACGCTTCTTACTATTATCATATATTTACTAACTGATGATTTGCATAACAAAGATGATAAATGAGAGGTAGCATTGTTCATTAGATTTTCGAAACTAATAGTGTATGAAAATTATATATATATATATTATAAATAAGGTTAAATGAAATGTCAAAAAATGGATTTTTAATTTTCTAAATTTATTTCTTATGTAATTTCTACTACTGTCAGAGAACATCTCTTTTTTAGTTATGATTAATATGGTTTCCATAGTTAGAGTTTGATTAGTTTTAAATTTAAATTTAGTACTATGATTGTATTTAATTGCTTTTTTTTTTTTTTTTTGGATAGCAATTGTATTTAATTGTTGATTGTTGATTTAATTTTTTAAGTGAGTTTAACGATTTATGTTACTACACTGTAAAGTTTTTAATGTTCTCCACATGGTAATTTCTATTTTTTTTTTTTTTACTTCTTCTTACAACCTCTTTGTTTTCCAATCAACGATTACTAATTAACGTTCGTTTTTTTTCTTTTTTTTTTTCTATACCATCTCTCTCTCTCTCTCTCTCTCCATTGGCAACCTATCGTTTTCCAAAATTTGATGATGATTCTATGGCATTAAATATGCATTATTAGTTTTTTTTTTTTTTTAATTTAGTGTTTCTAACTTGATTTGTTTTGTATTTCATTCTTCCTTTGATGCATTGGGTGTGAGAATGAGTGTTTCCCTAGCATTACTCCACTTAATGTGGACGATTTTATTTATTTAATTTAGGCAAAATATTATATTTTAAAATTTTTAAAATAAAAAAGGAGTAGAAATATAAATAATTTAATGATATATATGGGAGATGTGGTTGAATTTAAGTGTTAAATAAAATGATATGAGAAAAAAATAAAATAAAATACATATCAATAAACACTAACTTATCCAAATAATTCAATGTAATATAATAATAATACATTCTTATATACTATTTTTAATAATTTATAATGCAATATGATAATATTTAACAATCAAAGTCATAAAAAAAATAAAAAATAAAAAAAACTTAAAGCACAAAACTAAATCCCAACAACCAAAATAGAGTTCTAAAGAATACAAAACTTTATCAAGCTAAAATAGAGATGCAAGAAAAATAAAAATAAAAATCCACCAAAAAATTGAGAGAAAATTATGTAAAGAATGGAAGAGTGAATGACAAATTTCTACTAAGAGGATGTTAATAAAAAGAAACAAAATAAAGGAAGATAAAAAGAAAGAGGAAGAGTGATATCAAGGTAGAATGTTTGGGAAGATGAAAAGGTAAAGAGAAGGAGAAAGGTTGGAGAAAGTATAAATGTTAAAAAAAATGAGTACAATTTGATGAGTACAATTTTCTTTTATTTGAATTTAAGTAAAGTATTACATTTTTTATTTTTTTTTAAAAAAAGAGAGAGAAAATATAAATAATTTAATGATAAGGAGGATGTGGTTGAATTTCAATATTGAGTAAAATAGAAGAGAAGAAAAAAATATATGAAAAATTAAAAGATATAACAATAAACACTAAATTATGCTATATAATGGAATACTATTTTATTTTTATCTACTATCTTTAATATTTTATAATGTAATCGGATAAAATTTAACAATCAAAGAGCAAAATAATAATAATAATAATAACTTAAAACACAAAACTAAATCATATCAACCTAAATTAAAGTTCTTAAAAACACAAAAATTTATCAACTTAAAGCGGAGATGCAATAAAAAATAAAAATCCACCGACACATTGAGAGAGAGAGAGAGAGAGAGAGAACATTTTTGTGAGAGAAAACTATATAAGGATAGAAAAGAGTGACAAATTTATAGTAAGAAAGAAGGGATAAGAAGAGAAAAATAAAAGAAGATGAAAGGAAAGATGAATTGCAATATTAAAGTAGAAGGTAGTGGGGAGATGAAAAGGTAAGGGAAGAAGAAAGGTTGAAAAAAGTGTAAATATTTAAAAAAATAAGTGAATGTAAAAAAAAATTATAGGAAAATTGGAAATAAAAAAGAAATATATATAGATGTTAAAACTAACAAAAATGAATATGTAAAGTCAATAATCTATTTATATATATATATATATATATATATATATATTTGTAAAAAAAATAGGAATAAATAATAATTATGTGGCGAATGATGTGGCGATGAGGTGGCGCAACAGGAGTTCAACAGCAATAAATGTCACGATTCAACTTTTAGTAATATATAGATGAGAAACTTTTGGATTCATATTTGCACTTGTTTGATTTGGATTAATTTCAGTAAATTTTACTACAGCTAGATGATTTCTCTAATTATTTTTCCAGTTGAAAAAAGCTTTTGTATGGTTATATAATCTTTAGTAGGAAAAATTCATTGATGATGACAGATCTAATGGAATGCTTAGGGTATACCTTCCTTGCCGACTCCTAAAAATTCTTCTCAAATTCCAAATTTTGTGTACATTAAATTTTTGGCCATAGCATTTTCAATTATTTTTTTCATTTTAACAATTGTACTTTTGGAACTTTTACCATTCTCATTTTTTAACTTTAACTTTTTAACTTTTTTTATTCAATGGTTGAGATTGAAAGTTTTTTTTAAAAAATTTTTTTTTCCCTCAACCATCCATTGCTATTGCATCGAGTGCAATATCTATCCTCCACCTTACCTTTTTTACTTATAGTTGTCCTTGTGAGCATGCATATAGTGTGGGTTTTTTTTCTTTGAAGTAAATGTGAGATTCGAACCCTAGACAATGGACCTGATAGAGGGCGCTAGTACCATTGAGCTAAAAGCTCGAACCCCATGTGGTGTGGCATTCATATTTGAGGCAATGGGTATAGGAAATTTGGTTTAGTTTTAAGAGAAGATCAAATTTTCAAGCGCATTTTTTTTCATTTCTAGTTTTAAGATTATTTATCCTAAGATGGATTTCTTTTGTATTTTTCATTGGGGACTATTTAGAATGTACCTTAGTGCGATAAAGTTTGGTCTTTTGTGTGTTTTGCATCTGTGGTGAGGAATTTCTTTTGTATTATTCCTTAGGAAAAGAACTAATTCATTGGCTAATAAATATTACTCCAGGGAAAATCATTGAAATGAAGTGCTTAAATTTGTATGTGTTAAAAAAAAAAAATTGTGGACAAATGTACTTCTAATACTTTGAAGTTTTAGCTCATCAATATCTCTTACAGTTTCAAATTTATTTCAATTACTATATGAACCCTTTGTGCTTAAGGCACAGGACTGCTCAATGAAATTCCCGAACGAGATATTGCAATGTGGAACTTGAGGATTGCAGGTTATATAACTTTTGATGACAATGCAAGGAACCCCGAAGACCATGCAGAGCATCGTGTCTTTTTACTCGGTTAAACCCTGGACCCATGTAACACGCCCGCATCACACTGATCAGGTTATATATTGTGCTGTGGAACTAGCTTATCAGTGGTTATGCAAGGAATGGCAGGATGGCTTTTTAACACGATGCTTGAGTTGAATGTCATGTCAACAAGAGATCATGCCTTGCACAGATGATTGAAGCATTGTCACCTGTTAGCTGCAGATAGGCAGGTATTTTATTTGTTCCAAAGCAGTTATGGTAGGAAATGAAATATAATAGTTTCCAATAAAATGTGTACCGACCTATATAAACCATTTTGACCATTCGATAGCTATTTGGAAATGTAGGAATAAGGCCATGCTTGAAGGGAAGGTTGTCAATAGACTCAATACTTCTGAGCAAGCACGTGGTCATGATCTATTAAGAAGCAATGGCTGGGAAATGGGAATCATTCTCTAAGAAGCTGTAAACGTTCTGTTTGCAAATGAGCTCAATTTGTTGATTGCAATTGTACTTACTAGTAGCTCTGAGGTTTGCAGCCTTTGTTGTGGAAACTGGAAAGCAAACACCAAGCATGGAGACACAAGCCGTTAAGAATTACATTGTGCATCATATGTATTAATGACAAGTTTCAAGCTTGACAGTTCACGAAATATAGCTCTGGATGCGTTTCACCAACCACCAATCTGACTATTGCGTTGATAATTGCTCTTTAAAACTTTTCTTAAAGAAAATTTGGACAGCATTGCACATTGAGCTTGAAATCACAGTTTTAAGAAGTACCACCATGGTAAATAAAGTTTACTTGCTAGTAAGACCATCATCACCTCTTTTTTTTTCTCATTCAGATTTTATCTTGATAATGAATGCATGGCCTGTATATCGATTCTTATCTATTCGGTTTGAAACCTCCTACCAGCAAATTAAACTGATAACACGACATATGGTGAAATTATGGCTACCTTTAGTTGTAAACTTTCAAGCAGAGTTTGCATTGGTTTTTCGTTTTGGCCTAAAGGAGCTCACCTACCATTTGGATGTGCTACACGATTGAGAACATTGAAAAACAAAGCATTTTAACTCATTTTGCAAGTTTGGTAATTACATTTTACAATATTTTTTCTTGTCTTCATTTCATGTTTTGTGTGTGTATATATTTCACCACACACTTATTTGGTGGTCTATGTATAATTATAACATATTCATAAAAAACAACAATGTATAACATCAAAAGCCTTTCTCATGCATTTGTCATCTAAAATATGAACTCTTAGGTCCTCGAATCAAAGATTTATCATTATGACAATTACATATGAATGCTGGCCCTAAAATTCACAATTGGAAAGCTATATGAAATATGATGACAGACAAACAATTATTGCCTCGCCTGTTGTCCTCAGTACATTCTAATGAGTACATGACAAGCTTCTAGAAACTAAAGAAACAAGAAATAAAATATTTAAGAGTTGCAAGGTCTCAGATCTACAAGTGCCACTTGGCAATCCAAAATTGAGGCCTTTTTATTAGTGAAACAAACTGCAGCTGAAAAGATGAGTATTACAGTTGCTGGGAACAGCATTTTGATCCACAAGCAATGTACATGATGGGTTCTTTGACATTTTGAGAAACATACTTCTCACACATAAAACAGAATAGGGAATTTTGCCGGTTGATCAATTATCAGTATGATTTGTTGTGGATAAAAAGATTATGGAAGCCTTTGGTTTGATTATCAACATGTCGGGAATCTAATAAAGAAAATAGTTTTGTTTGGTTCGCATTGATCGGATTTGAATATAATCCATCGTTTATATATGAAAATGGTACGGCCATGCATAAAAATCTTGATTACAATAATTTTAAATACATAGATTATGAATTAGGATTTCAATCAAAGAAAGGCAGCATCAAAATAATTTATCCAAAAACAAAAGAATGGATTGAGAACTAATGCCTTCTGCATCAACAGACAAAAATAAGGTCAATATGCTCCATTGTTCATCATATTGATGAAAGAAATAAGTGTCGCATCATATCATGAAACAAATAAAGAGGGATAACTTATGAATTATAGCAATTCAATTTTCTTATAAAAAAAATTATTATTATTCAATAATCTGATTAATAATCATTACACATAATCACTAGCTTCAATTATTTAAATCAACATGTGCATTGTGTAGATGAAAGTTAAATGTACCAGAGTGGGGTAGAGAAGTAAGAAAGGGATTCGCCTTCGTAATGGTGCTTATATTCGCCATCTTCCACGCTAAATACACCCATGTCGTACCCTCCACCATTTAAGGTGAAAGGAAAAACTTCGACATAGTCATCAGTATAATAGATGCAATTAGCTTTGCATCCATTGAAACTTGATGCAGACAAAGACACTGATGAATTGTCACCCACAAACAATGCTTGATCACTCAAGCTGTCAACCTTCACCCACTTGTATTTATATTTGCTTCTCACTTTTGTAGAACATTCTAATTTTAGAATTGTGAACCCAATTGTGACATAGGGATTATCATTGATTTTTTCTTCTTCATCTTCACCTTCACCTTCCCCTTCACTTTCATGAATGTTCTCATCCTCAATATCATCTTCAGAGTCTTCATCCTCAGTATCATCTTCCAGGAAAAAATGACCTCCTCGAAAGCGTGAAACAACCAAAAGATCTTCAGATGATTCAACAATATACATTTAGATAATTTCCTCGGTTGCCGGTGGACGTGGCGCAATAGATTCAACGAATGGAGTATCATCATCTGTGTGACAAACAAAAGCTTCACCATGACAGTTCACAGCATAAAATTTTCCCTTGTAAAATGCAATGTCAGAAATAGATCCAGAATGACTTGGTATATCAATCCAAGCTTTATATCCTGGTCTAGTGAAGGCCAAACTTCTACCATTACCATAGATAACCATGATTATGCAATCACAATCATATTCATGAGTTACTAAGTTCCATGGATTCCTTGACAAAACACACTTCTCAAAAAACATATCTCCGTAATCTAAATGGTCGAGTTTGGAATTGCCATCTTCATTCCAAAAAAGAGGCTGAGGAAGACTTAATAGGTGTTTAGACAAAGGATGAAAGAGATTGACCTGGAAATCAGTGCCTACACTAAGCAACCATCCAAAAGATGTTCCAATGCATTTTTTTCCAACAAGCTCGGGCAACTTGAAGTTGTAAACTTTATTATCAAATAAGTTGACAAAGACACGCGTATGACTTTTTTGTTCCTTTTCTTCTGCAAGCATAAGCCAAGGACATCGAGGAGATAAGGGTGGGTTTTCCAATGAATAAACACTTCGCCATGACTTGCATGTGGCACCAAAGATGACAAAATCATTATAGAAAGATAATCTTCGCATTATTTCCGAGAGGATAAGATCCGGAAGATCAGCCCACTTAGACATCTTAACATGAATAGGGTATTTATGCTGTAAGAGACTGCAAAAAAAGTATAATAATAATAAACAAACAAAATTTTAGAATTTAAAATTTTATGAGCTCATCACAAAAAAATAGTTATTATCAGTGATAACATGTAATATACTAAATAATAAATCATTCAAGTTGTACAGAGAATTTCTAGTTTCAAGCCTTCATGACCTATGCAAGTGCTTAAGAGTTAAAAGTGTTGGTACCAACTTACCAAAAATTTTCTCCTAATTTTAGGATAAGAACTTACTTTTATTTTAGCTATAACTAATTTTCCTTTACATAGCCATGAATCCTATTTCATTTTAAAAATTATTTCTTCCATTCTTCTTGTTTTATTATTATTTAGGGGGGATTTTTGGTTTTGCTCTAAATTACATCAAACATATCATATATGTGTTCTTACTTCTTTTTTTTTTTTTTTTTTACCTTAAACAAAAACGATATAACTTTTCATTAAAAAAAAAAAAGCATGGACAAGAAGACATGCAATTTGTAAGATGAATAAAACAGTTAACGTTGATAAATGATCCAAAGAGAAAAATAAAAAGAAACAGAAAAAGTACCCACAAACCAAAATCAACAGAGAGAAACAGAAAAAGTAGTTTTACTGATAAGAAAAAACAGAAAACTTACCAAAAACTTTGTTTGGTGGTCTGGAGGCAGTGAGAGAGAGAGGCGCTTCTATCTTCTGTCTTTGTTAGGGTTTATTTCAAAACACTATTGACTCAGTCTGGACTCTGTCTCTGGATCTCTCAAACAAAAACAGTGTCTCAAGCCCATGTTATATACTGCCATTATTATATATCGTGTACTGTTCGGAGAAGGATTCCTGTTTGTGTTAGAATTAATTTTTTCTTTTTTTAATAAAATGTTTTCGTTAAAAATAATGATTAGGTGCGCCCTTTCACGTGCGAATTCACTTCTTAGATTTGATAAAATTCACTTCTTAGATTTGGTAGTACCATAAAAAAAAAAAAAAAAAAAAAAAAAAAAAAAAAAAGAAGAAGAAGTAACAAAGTGTCACCACTATGTCACTTTAAATTCCAAAACTACCTCCATATCCTTTTTTTTCTTTTTTCTGTTTTTTGAGAAAATAGAAATACCTCTATATTAGTTTTCAATATATATATATATATATATATATCTATATTAGGGATTGTTTAGTAGTATATTTTAAACAACAGTTTTCAGTGTGTAAAAAATATTTCGTGTATTTTCACATATTTTTTCACTCACACGTATTTTCAAAAAATACAAACAACGTTATTAGAACAACGTTACTAAATGGACACTTAATTTCCAAAACTACCTAATAATTTTCTTAAGATTTGTTATAAAAAAAATATATATATATATATATATATATATATAATAAAATTCTTAGGATTTAATCATACTAAGACAAGGCCATCAATGTTTGGGCCTACTCCAAATTCACAAAGGGGACAGCTCACCCTTCATCCTTCATGCAAATTTTTTTTTTTCCCTAATAATAAAATCCACAAATTACAACTTACCAGAATGGACCTAGGTGGGGCCCAAGGGGTCTGACCCCCTGGGTCCAATTTTTTTTTTTTTTTTTTTTTAGTTATAATATTTTTCAATTTTGTAGGTATGCTGCCCTCTCTTAAAACCTTAAACTTGCTTTCTTCATAATAAGCCAACTAACTTCACTCAAATAGGAACCGTCCAACTAAAAAATATAACAAAAACAATAAAGATATTTACAATGGTGATTATATTTTAACAAATAAAACTATTTAAACACCAAAGAACTAGAAAATTATGTATTACTGGAGAAGTTAAAGATAAATTTTTTGCAACTACAACAAACTGGTATAAAACCAATTGACTATAGCAAGTTGTTAAAAATAAAATACAATATTTTATTAAGATTATATCTCTTCTTTCAACTAAAAAACTCAAATTCTCTCGCTTCTTTTATTATTTTAATTATTTGTTTATATTTTTTTTAAATGAAGTTATACAAAAAATAGAATATTTGATATTAGGTGTATTGTAAAGTGGGGTGGTAAAATAGATAAAATAACTTTTTGAAATGCTAAAAGCTAAAATTGTTTTAGCACCACCAATGTGAATGCGCTCTAAATTCAAAAAAAAAAAAAAAAAAAAATCCTAGTCAACGATTGAGTATTTATAATTTTTAATGTATAAATGATTGTTTGTTTTGTTGGTAAATGATTGCATCTTAATGTATTTAGAAACAACGATTGAGTATTTATAATTTTTAATACTATATGGATGCCTATTTGGAGTTTTTTTTTTTTTATATTCTAGCCCCCGTTAACTTAAAATCTTGAGTCTGTTCCTGCAACTTACCTACCTGTGGTTTGGCTGAAATTTAAGTTGCCCACCTATGGTTTAAAATTTGACACTTTACCCACCTGAGATTTGACCAAAATTTAAGTTGTCTACCTGTAGTTTGAAATTCTATGATGCAAGCGTTCCGATGGATAGTTTTTTATCTTGTATTTTTATGTTTTTGAATGAGAGAGACATAAAAGTGGAGCAAAATTACATATTTAGCTATGTTTTTAATAAAAGTGGGTTATAGAAATCTCACTGAGCTAACTTCAAGTGGGTAAAGTGTCAAATTTCAAATAACAGATAAGCAAATTAAATTTCGGCCAAATCACAGTCGGGTAAATTGTAATTTACCCTAATCAAATATTAGCTTCATCCAAATTCTTTGTTAACCTTTTCTTTGATGTATATGATCCGTTTGTTTGCGGAGAAAATAGAAAGTATAGTAAACTTATTATATAACATTGGATAAAATGCTATTATACCTCTGAATTTTTGGCTAATTGCTCTTGAACGTTTGCAACCGTTAAACTTTTATTTTAGTAAATTTAATACTAAACTTTAGTTCTATAATAAATAGACACACCTAATTTTTATTTTAGCCAATTTAGTATATAAACTTTGGTATTATAATAAATAGACTTCTAAACTTTGATGTTATAATAGTAAGACCCCTTCATTTTCAATATATATATATATATATATATATAGAGATAAAGGGCCCATAAGTGTGTATTGGGCCGTGGGCCCTGTTCGAGGATGTCTAGTAGTCCGAGGACAAGAAGACGATAGGGAAGAACTGCGAATCAAAGCGTCATGGACAAACTATGACTGGGTAGGCTTGGAAAGGTAGTCCGAGGAGGAATGTCCCTTTGGCTAAGCAAGGCAGAGGTCAGAAGGTTTGGTCTGTCATTAAAAATAGGGGTGTCGATGTTCGACCCAACCCGCGAACACGACACGAACCCGACACGGGTTTTTTCGGGTTAGGGTTGGGCCTTAATGGGTTTGGGTCATAAACGGGTTGACCCGAAAGCGACACGATAAGAAAAATGTGTCATAAGTGGGTCAACCCGCATAACCCGCAATAAACACGTTTGACACGCCAGTTTATTTGGGTCAAACTCGAAATGACCCACTTAACACAACCCGTTTAACTCGTATAACAAATAAATATTTATTTTATTTTAGATTTGTCAAATACCTTCTATATCCAACATATATTTTAAATTTAAAAAGAAAAGTGAGTAATTACAAAAATTTACAAGGGATATAATTGAAAATTGAAACTTTACAAACCCTAAATCTCTAAACCCTACAAACCCTAAACTTCTAAACCTTCTTCTAAATATCTAATTTTTATTATTATTTCAGTCGTACTATTCTTCTCACGCCAATTCTCAAACTCAAGTGTAAACTCTCAAGCCGATTATCTCTCTCTCTCTAATGTGTTTTTTTTTTCTTCTGCATAATACTTTTCAGCTTTTGTACAATAAACTTTGAAGTTTGCTCAAATTTTTTCAATATTGATACTTAGCATTTGGCGAGTTCCAAGGATATTATATTTTTGTTGAACTATTTTATTTTATTTTTGTTAAACTATGTTATTTTGAATTTGGGTTGAAGTGTTGCACTTCTTTTGGAGTGTAAAGAACTTATTTCTAGATGAATGTTATATTTTTTATTGAACTATATTATTTTGAATGTGGGTTGAAGACTTGAAATGTATGCACTACTTTTTGGGATGTAAAAAAAATTATTTCCAGATGGATATTATATTTAATATTATGGAGGTTGAAATGGGTTGTGTTATATTCGTGTTAACCCAACACGACTCGTTTATTAAGTGTGTCAAATGGGTTGGGTCAGGTCAACCCGCCTAATTAACAGGTCGGGTTAGGGTTGAAGGATTCTGACACGATTATTAAATGGGTCGGGTTAGGGTTGAACCATTTAGTCGAATACCCCTACTTCGACACGACACGAACCCGACACGCTAACCCGAATTGACACCCCTAATTAAAAACAACCCTCTGGAAGATTATACTGGAAAGGGTGAATATAAGGGGAGCATAAGACAAAGGGGAACTAAGAAATATCTAAGGGAAAGTTGCTACCACCGCATTGAATGCTCTGCAGCTAACCCTCTGACCGCATTAATGTGGAAGTAATACCTAAACAGTGGTAGTCAGCCATATAGCTACTCCCAAAGACTTCAAGAAAGTGCTGATGGGACAAGAATAAAAAATAAGCAACTTGCCCTACACGTGGAGGGTGAAGATGAAGAAAAACAGGGTATATAATAGAGAAAGAAGTCCCTTATGGAGGAATCGAAAATTAAAGATAAGAAAACACTATAGCAACAAGAACTAGACTTATAACCAAGTTCAAGAGAAATATATACATAAGAACTAGTCTCCTCAGATTATGCCGATGACGATTTTCTTTGGGCAAACTTTTTTTTTTTTTTTTTTTTTTATCATTTGGGCTCACTGTAATTGCTGTCTAATTCATTAAAACTTAGTTTTCTAGCCCACTCTTTATAAATTCATTGTATTGGGCTCTTCGGGCCTAGATCATTTTCCTTTTGGGCTTGGCACCAAATTGCATCCTTACAATATATGCTTGGTGCAAAAAGTGACTAAAATTTTTTTGGGGGGAGGGGGATTTAAGCATGTCTTATTGCTGCAATAGCAAAGTTTATGTGCTAAATTGGCAAAATAGAAAGGTAAAGAAATCTATTTGTTATAGTACCAAAGTTTATGTACTAAATTGGAAAAATAAAAATTTAAAGGATGCAAGTGTAACTAATTTAATATAATTTTATTCAATTTCCTTTAAACGTATCCATTATATATATATATATATATATATATATAATTTGGATAGGAATATTCATATTATAATTAAATCATGATCAAGTAAAAATATATTTATTAAATAAGTAAATAATATAATATAATAAACTTTGTTTACTTTTTTGCATCTTTTTGCTTTCTCCCTTTGATATACTAGTTTTGAAATTTGACTATTCCATTCGATCAATGGTTCCAGTATTTCAAAGCATAGTTGTCAAAACGTGAATTGTATTGTAAATTGATTTTTTATTTTTTTGTATTGTGTATTTTAAGATACACAAATACCTAATAAAATTATAAAAATTTATAGATGTACATATATAAATTTTATATTCTTTATAAATTCACAATATATTAAACTAATAATTAATTTAATCATTACTTATGCAATAATAATTAATAAAGCTTAGCATATGTTTATAACAAAAACATTCAAATTGATTAAACTCACAAGTGATAATATATTATGTATGACCCAAAATAATAAATTTTTTTCTTCATCTTGCCTAATCAACTTCATCTAAGTCAATGTTATCACCATGTTCATAATCTTGCAAAATTATTTCTTCATTAGCATAATATTTACTATCTCTTTTCTTGTTCTTTTATTCTAATAATTTTTTCTTTATATTATTTTTTAGCATTCTAGCTTCTTAGACTTATAACAATAATATTAAAATAAAGAATAATTATATTTTCATATAATACATTATTAATAGCATAAAAAATAAATTTGCAAATATGAAAGTAAAGTGTCCAATGTGTATTCCAAATTATATAGGAGAAAAAAAAAAAAAAACTCATAGACATGTTATTTTATTAGATTCAATTAAGTATCCCAATAATTTTGTGATAAAAAGTCCAATAACTTGTTTAAACCCCCAAAAAAAAAAAAAAAAATTAAACCCACATGTTTGTGTATTGTACAATTCATATGATTCATACAATACACACCTATGTATTAGATATTTCATGAGCACTTACGATACATCATTACAATACAAAACTTTTTGTATACAATATGATGCATATTGTATGATACATATCACGTTTTGTATGATACCAACAACTATGCTACAAATTACAAACATAAATATTGTAAATTAAATAGAATATTTTATAGATAAAATAAAATACATTAAATTGGGAGAAAGAAATGAGACGTCTGGAAGTCATGTGCAGCTCTAGGTACAGTTCAGGGGGTTCATTTGAACCCCCTGAGCCAGGCAAAAAAAAAAAAAAAAAATTATATATAGTCTTTTAATTTTTTTTATTTGACCCTCGTAAAATAAATTTTGAACCCCTTAGACCTAAATTTTTTTTAGGCTCAGCTGAAATGAATTTGAATATGATCATTTTAACAATATCTTGGTCTTTAAAAAAAAAAACCAATAACAAACCAATTTAATCTAAAATATGGGGGAAAAATAGTAAGCCTACCAACAAAAGTATAAATTTGTTCATTTTAAATCTAAAAAAAAAATCATTTATATAGATCTTAACAAATTTGAAATAAACTAATACATAAAAGTTTATTGTATTTAGGTCTCACTTGGAGTTTACTTAACAACAATAATTCATATGTTGATTGTATTTAAAAACAATAGATGATTTCCAAGATTTAATCTTAGCAACAATAATTAGTGTCTTCATCGTATTAATAAACAATATGCAATGAACTTATAGTTTATCTTATATGAGAAATGTTATGTTCATAATATGCTCATAATAAAGCCTAAGTGACAGATTGTTACTAGCTATTATTGATGAAAAAAAAGTAATTGCAATAGTGAGTTTAAATTAGAACTAATAACAACCTATAAACTAAAATTTGTTGGATAAGTGTTGTGAAAATATTGTAGATGTAATATTTCTCATCTTGTATTCTCTTGCTAGTTTGTACTATGAAAAATTTTGTAATAAAGAAATCACGTAGACCGCAAGATTCACTTTTTATTTTTACCTAAAATGCATCTTCTTACTGACCCCCTAAAAATATGTCCTGGAGCCGCTACTGCCGGAAGTGTGTGAAGCACAAATTTGAACCATTCTTTACATTTATATTTGTTTTATGCAGAGATATGGAATGCTCTTTAAGTCCATGAAGTCCTCAAAAAAAAAAAAAAGTCCATGAAGTCGTATAAAGCCCCTGGTTTCTGATGAGCTACATGCAAGGTTCTTCTAAAGATTTTGGTTTGTGGTGGGAGATTCTGTTAAGAAGGAAGTGAATTTTTTTTTTTGGGAGTTACAAGTTATGCTAAATATATTTAAACCAAAATTTGATAGCTCACATAATCACATTCCTAAGCAGCTTGGACTTGAAACGGTCAATCACTACAATGGAATTCCAAGGATAACTTAAAATACCTTAGTTGGCAAGGATCTTGAGTTCTAATAGGACTTGGCAATAGTAGAAATAATTCAAAATTTTATTTAAAAAAAAAAAAAAAGAAAAGAAAAAGAGAAAGACCGCGTGTGAAAATTTAAGAGATCTTGAATTATTAGAATGTCAACTAATAGTCAAACATATTTGCATATACTTTACATTTTGACATTATAGAAATAACATTCAAGTTTGCATAGTACTCAAAAAAGAAAAAGAAAAAAAACTTTGGGCATGCGTTTTGGGTATTTTAACATAATTATTAGCTATATATTTAGCTAGCTTGTTTAATTAAATAAAAATTAGCTTTGTCATTGTTTCGGTAATTATTATGAATTTTGTCAAGTTTTGTTTTAGCATTAGAATTTTTTGTTGTTGTTAATTTTAATTTTCCGTATATTGAATGGTGAATCATGAATGTGAATTTAGTCCATTTTTCAGTTTTTTTTTTTTAATTTTTATTTTTATCAGTTTAAGGGTGTTATTATTAATTGAATGTTAAATGATAAAATGATTTATTGGGCCATTATATCTAAAAATATTTCTGAACCAGTTCTACTTGGTATTCCTTGTTGGTTAGTCATGAGTCATGACTAGTGGCTACGCCACAAATTACTGCATTAAATATAACGATGAAAATAGAGGCATTAAATATAATGATGAAAATAGAGGGTTAGACTATCGGCTTCATTCTAGGAAAGGAAACAAACTTGTTAGTCTCGCTAATCCTAAAATTGTCTCTCCCAACATAGACCTGTTAGTCTCATTGATTCTAAAATTGTCTCTCCTAACACAGACCTAAGCGATGTGGGACTAGACTCGACTTTAAACCGATTCTTTTTTTGATTTGGAATAGGGGAAGGGGAAACCTAGATTGAATACTTAGCAGAATGGAATAAAGACTTAAACTCACATGCCAATCCCTCTCTTAACATAGACCTAAGCGATGTGGGACTAGACTCGACTTTAAACCGTTTCTTTTTCTTTTTTTTTTTGGAATAGGGGAAGGGGAAACCAACTCCAAAACTGCATGCAGCAGTTAGAGTTGCGGAGCGAGTTATAAATCCCTCTCCTAACACAGACCTAAGCGATGTCCAACTCCAAAACTGCATACGGTGATGTGGGACTAGACTCGACTTTAAACCGATTCTTTTTTTTTATTTTATTTGGAATAGGGGAAGGGGAAACTTAGATTGAATACTTAGCAGAATGGAATAAAGACTTAAACTCACACGCCAACTCCAAAACTGCATGCGGCAGTTAAAAAAATAGTGGCAAAGTGTGATTGGTAAATAAAAAATAGTAAGTCCATGTGTAAGTGATGCAATGATGGTCACAGTCAGCCATGTCAAAGTTGTGGCAAAAAAATTGTAGAATAATTTATAGTCCTAGAACTACTCAATATTTTGTTTGAACAAAAAGGTATCTCCTGTTGTACCAGTACCATAGAGCAGCCTTGTAAGATATAGTCAAGGCTCTCTCCACCGGCTCATGATTGCTACTACCTGGTTGGGGTTGGGGTTGGGGGTGTCTGGTACATAGAGTCTGAAACTTGTTAAGATGAAACCTTGGAACCACATTGCATTTGAGTTTGACCATATATTCAGGAAGGCTAAAATTTCCTCAAGGAACCACTGTGGGAAAACTCTTTTAAAATATCTAATACTTTCAATGTGTTTATTCAAGTGGATAGAAATATTTCAATGTCGTTTTTAGATAGACAGAAGACTTGCAAGCAAAAACTCCTAACAAAGAAAATAAAAAAATATTGGCGAAAATGCACTTTTCGTCCCTACATTTTGGGTCAATTTCCATTTTGGTCCCAAAATTGATTTCTTTGCAAATTTCATCCCTAAAATTTGAAAATCGTTTTTAAAATTGTCATTGCCGTCAACCAACAGATGGAACCCTCCTACGTGGCAGACAGAGTGCTCTGTTTGTTGACATGGCGCTGACGTGGCCATTAAAATATTATTAAAAAAGATTATTTGACACTTTTAAATGCCATGTCAGCATTTAAATTAATAAAAAAAGCCATGTCAAAGTATTTAAACAAAAAATAAATTAAATTTAAAAAAAAAACCTTAAATCTATTTTTTTTTTATTTTACTTTTCATTATTTTTTCATAAGAACATGTTCTTCATGTTCTTCCCAAATCCAAGAAACAAACCCAGCAACCAAATCCAATCTCCATCAATGCCAGGAAAATAAGAAATAAATCCAACAAACCAACCAATCTTCAGCAAACCCATAAACTCATGAATTTCACATTCAAATTATCAAATTCCTATTCCAAATTCATCTTGATCATGAACACACAAGAACAACAAACCCAGAATATTCAATCCCAAGAACAAAAGAATAGAAGCCCAAAATATTCCAAAATTTGTACACAAATTCTTCCACAAAAATCAATTGTACACAAACACCAACCCAGAATATATGTGTTTCTACTAATTAATTACAAGTATAAATGCATATATGTGTTTCTACTAGTTTATGTAGAAAGTTCACAATATGGAGAAGCTAGATGAATAAGCAATGCTCGGGTAACCTAGCAGTAGCACCATCTAACTGTAAGCAACAATGACCTATTCTCTAACTAAAAATTCCCAGAGTTTCCAGACACAACAAAAAGGACGGAGAGCAAGTCCCACGTGATTTTGGAAGGGAATCAATAGAAAAACAGAAACAAGAAATTATACTTGTTATGGTGTGTTGTTTTAATTGGAGGCAAAAAGAACAACAGAAACAAAAATGCATTGAAAAATTTAAAGCATATTTGGATATCTAAATTGAAAAACCTATTTAGGTGCAAAAATTTCTGCTAAATAATTTTGCATAAGTACATAAACAACTGAAAAAAGGACATGATGCAGGTACAGGAGCATCAAAAAAGTATACAAAGAGACCACCTATAGAAGAAAATTTTGAAATGCAGATTCTATAATGACCCTAAAGGGAGATGATGAGGTAAAAAATGTTGGGTCTCATGTCCATACATAAAGAGGTTGCAAAGAAAAGGCCTTAAGCTCCAAAATCCTTCAGCTTAAGATACTAGCATGGTCATGGATCCACCAACTTTCTAAGATGCTAGCATGGAGCCAAAGGGATAAAGCAGCGTCATAAGCAATTTTTGCTAAGTAAATGAGAAATGTTCCCTACAAAGTGAATAATGTGTTAATGAAATTCAACAAGGTGTTCTATATATTCATGTAACATAGAAGGGCATCAGATACCTTCAGCACCAGATCATCACAGCAGCCCCTTGTAACCTTAATTCAATTTCTAAACCTTCTTTTCCTAAACCTAAGCTTTCTTATATCACTCTCATTCCCAACCCCACCCCCTTCAAGAGAGCCCTAAGCTTGAACCTTTCAAGGCTCCCATACATCATTATTATTATTATTATTTTTGATAAGTAGGGCTCCCATACATCACTGAGCCTCTTAAACTGATGTATGAAAATTTAAGCCCAAAGAAAATAGTAAAAAAAGGGTTTTTTCTTTCCCTTTACATTATGTTTTATTTATTATTTAAAAAGTCATGTGACTAGCATGTGACTTTTAACGAAGTTGGATGGTTAGAATTTAATTGTTTTGTGTAAGATTAAGGGCCAGAATTCTATGGTTACTAAAGGCTATTATAAATAACCTAAGTTGGGTAATTGTAGGCAGGCTTTTCTTATCTATTCCATAAAATTACAGAATGGGTATTTCTTGAGCCCTTTCAACCTAAAAATCGATATTTGATTGCTCTATTTCAACCCTATTTACTTTTTCTTTGCCTTAATTTTGTCTATTGTAGGAATTTCTTCTTAAACCCTTTTCCTATGCTTGATCTTAGTTCTCCTCACCACATAAAAAACTGCACATTAAGGATTAATCTTGGCCCTTGCCTAAAAGGAAAACCGTAACTTATAATAGCTTTATAAACTAAACATAGTCATGACAGAAACAGAACAAATTAATTAGTATTTTAAAGCACACCCCTCAGAGAGCATTGCAAAAATGCTGAAAAGGACCAAAGGAAGAAATACAGAGCAAAACAAGTGAAGCACCCTCACCAAGAATTATATTTGTCAAGTACTTGCCAGGTTTTGAATGAGTTTGTGTACGCTTAAGCCAGTCCAGTTGGCTATATCCTTTCTCAAAAGGAACCTTGGCTCAAGTTGCAGGTTTTCTTGCAACAGTCTGTTACTGAATTTTCTTAATAGAATCCCCAGTGCCTCCTAATGCTACTGGTCTAGACAGTTCACATGACAGTTTTGGAGAGGACTTATCAGTAACATTGAAAGACAAAAAATCAACTTTACCCTGCCTCTTAGAGGCAGTATTTTTAGGAACTTCATTCCACAGAAGACTGCTACTCTGACACTGCTGCCATTTGAGAATTCATCTTTTATGGTAATGCCATCAACATCAGACACAAGCTTCTTTGTCTCCTTTCCTCGGTCAGCAGGTGAGTTAACCAAAATATATAACCAAAACCATCTACTTAGATAAATTCATTAAATTTTGAAAATCACCCAAAATCAAATATATTTTAATATTTTTTTAAAAATATTAATATGAATTTGAGCCAATTCAGTAAGGTCATTAAGCTATGAGTTCATCATATCGAATGCACATACCAAACGTACCTGACAAAATGTAAACTCATCTTCATTGTCCATCTCACATAGATTGCAGTTTCCTAATCAATTTAAGAAATATTTCCTGTGCAAAGATACAATGATTAACAAGTACTGTTTTACCGGCTGCATTTATGACTGCATTAAAAAATAAAAAATAAAAAATAAAAAAAAATCTAACATTGTCTAACACATCTATCAACAGAAACTTTTAACAGTTGGGCAAAAGACTAATGTACAATAATTTTTTTTATATGAGGCAGACAAATGTACAATAAATTGAATACAATTATTATAAAACATGTAATAACTTATTCAGATTTGCCCAATTTCTATTAGTTATGTAGTTCTCCAGCTTTGTTATGTCACCACACATAAATTTTCTACAAATTCCAACAGTCATCTCAATAAATTTTGTTAACAAAATCTCCAGTGCCTCCTGATGCTACTGGCAGACCATGCATATCAGGGGACTGGGGCTATACTCATGGTATACAAAATTCTTTGATAATGACTAGACACTAGAACTAGGCTGGGTGGCAACTCCTTTATCCACCATTTATGCAGAAACTTTAAAGTTGCATCACATACTAACTTGACAATCAAATGTGCGACACACAACAGATCTGTTATCAATTTTTGTTCCTTGGGTGGGTTACATTTACTTGTTTAGAATTATTGATACACTAGAAAAATGTCACTCTCTAAAACAACATAGCTTGAAATTCAGGTTGTTACTATCAAGGGTAAAAGGAGACAAAAATTGAAGGACAGTGTATCCTAAGTAGAACTAATAAAACCTATGCCCACACATGTGACCTTGTGGCCTTTTAGTTAAATAGGCCCAACCGATGCTTAGTCAAGATTCCAAGGTTTTTTTTTTTTTTTGATAAGTCTAACCCAATTGCCTTTTTATACTTGTTTTTCTCTCTCCGATCTTATTGATTGTTGTAATCTAGGCTCTTGATTTGTGCCACTCTAACATACTTCCAATGTACTTGGTTGGTTTTTTTAAATAAAATTTCTTATGTTACTTATCAAAAAAATTATAAATTAGAACTAGCCATAAAGCACAACCAAACAAATGTGATGGATGCAAAGAAGCCATCACCTTGTTTCACAAACCTAACATTCCCAACATAGCATTGAGTTCAAAGAGAATTAAGTATGATAGAGCAAACAGTTAATTTCCACCTCCAACTAGGCCTTCTGAAGTCTGCTCATGAAAATTTTGAACATTTTGACTTCCCTTTTGGGCAAGTCCTACAAATACCATGGTCTTGACCTAACGAAAAACTCGAGACTCGTCAACTGCCTTTCTAGAGTTGCACAAGTACAAATTATTGCAAATATCAAAGTACCAAAATAAATAAATTCCAGCCAAAAGCATGGCTTTTTCAAACCTAAAGTTTGGGGACCTGGAAGCTCACAACACTAATGAAACATTAAAACAAATCTTACCATGTTTCTCAAGATGAAATGGAAGTACCAGGGATCAGGTGAGTCCACCTCAAGATCCTAGAAACTATTACAACCCAACCAATGCTTTTTTCTCTTCTAAAAAAATGTAAATTGATAATATTGTTTTATTGTTAGGAACCCAATAAATATTCATCCAGAACCACAAATCACAACCCAATCTAATGTGAATGTACCTAGAATGTACACAAAAACTACAAACAAGTTGAAAGAATGTACCTACATAAAACTCTTGTTTAATCAAATACTAGAAAGCAGAACAGCACACGATGGAAAGACTATAACAAAGATAAGACAGTTCAATTTTGCTATTCAGACAGATTAAGCAATGAAGAAGAAGAAAAAAAATCATTCTCAACTACAAAAAAAAACACGCAAGTCTGGTTCAGGCATTTCTTCAAACAGCTTCAGTGCACCACAAAACAAACCGTTTAGGCAAGAGTATAACCAAAACGAACCGTTGTCAATTTAAACTGTACTAATAAATTATTAAATTTACTAATTTATTTACAAGGAGTAAAAAATTACTAATTTTTTTACCACTACTAGTAAATTTCCAAACTTTACTGCTTCTGCTAGCGGTAACTATTTATAATCAAATGTTAATTATAAAAACCCGCCATTTATATATATATATATATATATACACACATTAGGAAACTAATCACAGGGAAAGTAGAGAAACGTGAGAGAACAACGAGAGACAACAGAGAAGCGACAATGGTGAAGAAGCGGGACAAGAGAAACCAAGCTAAGAAACGCAAAATCCATTTCTGCCACCACCACGCCTGCCATTCGAACCTGAAGAAGTCGAAGGCGATGAAGGCTCACAATCTTGCCAAACACAAGAACTCCACCAAAGACTGCAACACACATGCGGAACGGCTTTCAAACTCGCGAGCGAGATGGAGATGCACGTCGCGGAGCAACACACAAAGAAGAGCTCGGAAGCTTCTCGAAGGTGCAGAATCTGCAGCATGCACTCCGAAGGCGACGTTTTCTTTCTTTTAACTGTAATTCTGACACTTTATTTATCATATTAGATAAATATGTGGGAGATTCACTTGAGCTAGTTTAGTCATGTTCAAAGAAAAAGAAGTAATGAATCCATAAGAAAAAGTAAGAAATTAAGGTGAAAAATAACATTAGTAGAAAAAAAAAAAAAGGACATGTAATTAGGGACGCAACAAAGAGTATAACTTCTTTTTTTTAAGAATCGAGAGCATAACTTCAAAAAAATAGATAGAATAGAGGAAAGCAATAATCCATTAACTGGTCTAATCTAATTTGTTAAGAATCCATAATTAACTCTAAATTTTGGGACAAAGGCTTTGTTGTTATTGTTGTTGTTAGTGTGTTTATTAATTTTTTGTTTAACTTCACTTGCAGATCATACCTCAATCCAAAGTCCACTTTCCCATTCACATATAGTATTTCCGAATACTCCTTTTTCTCATTCGCTATGGTATGTTCTAAATTTAGAAAAGCAAATTGCAAAAATTGTGATAACATTGTTAGTGAAATTTGTATTTTCTTTTGTGTTTGCCTTTGAAATTACATGAAACCAATTTCTAAGGGTTTTTTTTTTTTTTTTTTTTTTTTTTTTTTTTTTTTTTAAATCTTTTGCAGCTGGACTTAGACTTGGATTTGAGAGATTGATTACACTGGATATATTTTGCACTCTATTATCTTGTCTTTTTGGATTTGGGAGATTGATTACACTAGATACATTTTGCATTCTATTATCTTTGGATATGACAAATTGATTACATTGGATATATTTTGCATTCTATTATCCTGTCTTTTTTTTTTTTTTTTTTTTTTTGACTACTGTTTGAACTCTTGTTTGTTTGTTTTTGTGATTAGTGTGTGTTTCTTTGCATGATAATTGGAAGTTTAGAACCTTGATTAGGGGTCTTTGTATATGAAATTTGGACATCAAGTTTAATGATTCAAGGCCAAACTCATTACTCATGGATAAGCCCACAAAGAAAGATAGGAAAGTGAGAGTCTAGAACATGTGTTCTGCAACCAGTCTTTTGATGCTCAAGTTAGATTAATTTCTTTTTAGTATGGCAATTGTTCACTCAAGAATGAATATTCTCCTTTTGGATATGTTCTTTTCAAATTCGTGGGACCATAACCTCTCTGTTACTGTCACTTTGTGTGATTATGGGAGGTGTTATAGTGATGTGTAATGGATAGAGTACAATCCAGATATGTGCGTTGTTGGCACTTCCCATATTTTCCATGCAGGAGTTATTGGTTCATTACCTACATGACTACGATCTTTTGGAGCCTTCACATATGCGAAAAATTCTTAAGTACTTAAGAGCATGGAGAAATGGTGCTTCTTTTTCTCACATTCATGTTGGACTTCATCATGAATTTAATGAGTAGACTCCACAAGGAATGTGAGCGGAAGGAGAACCATTCTTCATGCTCCGGGAGTACTTAAAAATTATTACACACATGGCCATTTTATTTAGAGAAATGTTATGTTCATAACATTTTCATAATAAATCATAGGTGGTAAGTTGTTATTGGTTGTTATGAATGAACATAAATTAATTTATGTTGTGATTCAAATTAAAACCATAACAACTTATCACTTATGATTTGTTATGAAAATGTTGTGGATGTAACACCTCTCTTTTATTTGTCATTTGATTTGTTGTGTGTGGGGATCTCATTTTTTTACTCAATTATTTGTTTTTTTTTTTTCTTTTTTTTTTTTATAAGAATCCTACTTTACCCTAATCTAAATATATGTGTACGTGGAGACACAATTACCCCCTTTCTGGCTTTTAAAAAGTCTCCTTAATAGAATGCCTATTTTAGAATTTGACCCAAAAATAAATTAACTTGGCCCCCCTAATATCTTGGGCCTTCTTAAAGCAAAAAAAAAAAAAGCCCAAATAACAATAGTCCAACTGCAAAATTTAAACATTTGGCGTAAGTAAGCTCAAAGATGTACCAAAAATTTATTAAACTCATCATATTTATTTAGTCAAAATCAATCCAAGAAAAAAAAAAAAAAAAAACTCCTAAATTAGAGTTGGTTTGGTCACTTTAGAAAGTAAATAAAGTAACCATATGTAGAGACACCTGAGTGAATTCCCAGTTCCATAAAATTAGTGCTAAATCATACCTCCTTTTCTATATTTAATCTATTCATTGTTACAATTCACAAACCCTTTTCTCTTGTTCAGAAGAAAGAAAAGAAAAAAAGGTAAAAATTATGCAAAGATTTATATCAATTGCAAGAAAATCCATAATTAAAAATCATGATTTTTTATTAAGACATTTATTAAATCAATGAAAGAAATCTTAGTGTCATAACTCCTTTTTTTTTTTTTTAATCTTTTTTTTCGTTTTTGAGGAAAGTGTCATAATTCTTTTAATGGAATGTTAAAAAGCCCTTGTGACCTGCCTTAGGTTTCCTAGATTTTTTTTTTGAGAAGAAGGTTTCCTATATTATTTAAAAGAGCAAAGCACCACAATTAGCTTGAACTAAAGTTAATAATTGTGGGTTTGGACCGTTTCTGTCACACCCCAAACCACAAAGGGTCTAAGGCATGAAAAAGACATCTCAAAGAACCTGTAGATTTTCCTTTTTTTTGACAATCCAATCCACATAAATCATATCAAAAACCAACATTAAGAATTATCATAATAATTTCATTGAATATACTCTCAAAGTAAGTCAGAGCTCTAAGCAATAATTACAAGGACTATTGGCCACAAAAGAATAGAGGTCTGAATAATTAATTACATATCACAGCTTGTCCCATCAGTGGAAATAACATCACAACCACTTTAATATACAAAAGAATGAGTCAAGCCTATTCTAAGATTTACACCATCTAATATACCCATTACAAAAGTTCAGCCTCCATCAGTAGTTAGTCTAACTACTATTAGCCACCAAAAAGCTGTCTCAAAAAACTCTTGCCTACTCTGAAAAGGTTATAAAATAATGGGGTGAGACAGAACCCAGTAAGTAGCATATTTAATGGGGGTGGGGGAAATGCAAGTTTCATAACAATAAACATTTTACAGACATGCTAAAATTTGAGAATTTTCATTTAAATTCTGCAAAATAATTTCATTAACATCATGACAAGAATGATAGACATATTGTAGCACCAGGTTTCCCAAAGTAACTATGAAACTACATATTATTCATTGTAAGCCATAAAATATCTAATACCATTTCAAATCCAGAAACCTCACCCAAGGCCACGTAACAGGGTCGTCACACAGACGGAGTCGTCACACAGACGGGTCGTCACACAGACGGACAGGGTAATCACCAATATCATGGCACAATGACATAACCATGTCAAAAGCTTACAAGTTAATGTATTTGAAATACACAATTCACTTCCAAGTAGTTTCATAAATATTTCAATAACCAAATAGCCACAATATTCTCAAAGTCCTCTAAACTATTTCTTGTCATAAATATTTTGCATAAATTTCCCAAATAATACAAGCTAAGATAAAGCATCTTTATTATTTGCAAATAATGCAATAAATTCCTAAAATCCATTCCCAAGAATTTTATAAAAGATGCATATCTTTTCCATGCTAACAAATCATGCAATTCCCCATATGCAATAAGAATATGCACTTTCATATATCATCATATATAGTAGAGTCACAACACAATACTCTATAGAAAAACATGGTTCCACCATTAATTTTCCAAAATGTGTTTGACCCAAAAACAAAGTTTATACAACATGATTATTTTCCAAAAATCCCATTAAAAAGCTACTTACCTCACAACCCGCAATATCCTAATTTTCCAAGCTCCAATGAAAATTTAGCTAGAACCTAAACAATGCCAAGCAAACATATCACAATAAGCATAAAACTTGAAATTGTATCTAGCTACATTTTAGGAATTTCCAAATAAGCACTAAATTAGGCAAGCCTAGGTTTAGCCTCACAAATAATATTTTCCCCTTCCAAAGTTTCTCAACTAATTACTTTACAAGGCATAAACTCCCATTATACTCATGAATCATTCAAGGTATTATCTCTAACATCAAAACCTCAATAATTTACGAATAGTTTTCACAAGATTTTCACAACATCATCAAGAGACCCATGACATCAAAATCACAATATCCTTCCAAACAAACAATTAAAATCTTTAACTAGCTCCAAATAAACCATAGAAAATTATATTTGCAATTTATACCTCAAAACCCCTAAATTTTCACCATACATAAACCTTAGTTTGCCACCACTAGTAAAACCATAAACCCACTCATCAAATTAGTCCACCAAACAAAACCCATATACATAATTACAAGAATATCACCCAAGAAGCTCATAAATCTCATGAACATCATTATCAAAGCTTAGATTGAAATAACCTTAAGTAAAAGTATAAAACCCACCAAAAGACTTGAAATTTTACCTTAAATCAAAAGAAATGAATATGCCTTAGAGGTTCCTAGAGAGCTTGTGGTGATCATGCCGTGAAAAGATGGTAAAGATGGTGGAGGATGAGCACCGGTGAGAGAGGATGAGGGAAATGTTTGTATTGTGTTGAGAGCATTAGCATTGGTAAATGCTAATGCTACTCTATTTTACCATTCCAAAACCACACTTTATCATTATACCATCCAATTTTACAATACTTCCTACATCCCAAACTTCTATTTCTCTCTTTTACTCATTAAAATATTATTTTTTAACCTTTTTTTATTATTTATTTCCAACCGATTTTTTTCTTGGGCTTTTTAACAGTCACACACACACAGCCACACACATAGCAAACCCATTCAAACCCACACACAGAGCATCCCATCACCACACACACACATAGCCACACACACCGATCAAAAAAATCATCATCGGAACCCATTCAAGAAAAATCATCCCCAAAGCCACCAGAGCAAACCCATTAAAAAAAAATCATCACCGGAGCAAACCCATTCAAAAAAAAATCATCACTGAAGCAAACCCATTCAAACCCATTCAAGAAAAATCATCCCCAAAGCCACCGGAGCAAACCCATTCAAAAAAAATTATCACCGGAGCCACCATCGTAGCTACCGATGATCAACCCACCCGATCCACCCACCGATCAACAGACACCGGACCCAACCTACTTCAGCCATAACACCGGACCCAACCCACGACCTAAACACTAGACCCAACCATGACCCAAACACTGGATCCAACCACGACCCATAACCCATTTAGGCATCGGTCACAGCCAAAAAAAAAAAAAAAAACCCACAACCACCAGTGACCCACACCGAAAAAAAAAAAAGAAAAGAAGCAACCACAGAATTGCCAGATCGCAACCCACCAGACGCCAAAAACCACAACCACCAGTGACCCACACCGTCACCCACGCCGAAAAAAAAAAAAAAAAAAAAAAAAAAGAAAAGCAACCAAGAACCACCGGATCGCAACCCACCAGAAAAACTAAGCCACTGTGATGTGTGATGGAGAATGGTGTTTGGGTTTGATGAAGAGAGGAGAGAGCAAATGAGAAACAAGAGGGAAGAGAGAGAATAGAGCTGAAATAATGAGAGAGAGGTGAGAGAAATTTCGGTCTTAAAAGGGAGTAAAAAATTTTTTTTTTTTTTTAGAATACTGCTATAGTACAATTCGATCTTTAGAATTGCACTGTAGCAACTATTGCAAAAAATTTGCAATAGTTGAGTTTAGCATTGTCTGATGCAATGAATTTTAAGGCATAAAATGCCAAATTGGCCTTAGATATGGCATTAGCATTCTCCAATGCTAATGCTCTGAGAGAAAAAGAAAAAGAAGTATGAGTAGAAGACCTTAGTTGACTGGCCAAAGAGGGAGAGATATGAGTGATATTTGTGTGGTGAGGAAATGAGTGGGGGTAGGTGGGCACGTGTGAATGCAAATAAAAAAAATCTGACCAACATTTTTTTTTTTTTTTTTAACTGGGGCGTTACAGTTTGGCTGCCCGACTACTACACATATGTAATTGTTGATCAATTGATTAAGATTTATTGATTCTCCAATAAATAAACAAATAAAATTAAAACTGACCACCTAAAATCACTTGTTAGTATTTTTTTGTTTTTTTTTTTATTTTTTTTATTTTTATTTTTAAATAATAGTAATGAAGTCAGCTTCTTAGCTATTTGATACTCCAACCAACTTATAAAAACAAAACAAAAAACTCCAACCAATGTCAAAGCCCAGCATTAAACGTAGTCGCATGACCACCCAGCATTGACATTTGGGTCTGGGCCTCTCAATGAATCTGCAAAGCTTAAGGCCTACTCCAACTTCGCCGATGGAGACAGCCCAGCATCCATCCTTCATGCTCTTTTTTTTGCTAATTAAATACAAGCTTCATCCAAATTCTTTTTTAACGTTTTCTTTGAAGTATTTATTAATTTCATTTCCAAAAATAGGATTTCAGTTCAACCCAATTTATTTGGTCATTTTAAATTTTTACTATTGAGAGTTGTGTTTCGGTGAAAGTTGTACAAAATGAATTTCCTTGTCTCTACTTGGATAATTACCACTATACACATCAAACAAATCCAAAATAAAATAAATATATTTGTAGGTTTAGATTTCCAAATGGAATATACTAATATAATTATATTTCTTAATATATTTCCCCCTCGTAATCCTACTTGCTATTATACAATTTAAAAATCCTTTTTGAGTAGTTCTAGGCCCACAAATTATTCTACAAAATTTTTGTCACAATTCTGACGTAGCAGACTGTGAGTGGTTAACCAACATTTATACATAGATACATTATTTTTTCTTCACCAATTACATTCTATCACGTCACAATATGGCAAGAAATTATGAAAAATTTTTGTGGTCCTACACTTTTTCATCATTTTTACTTCTCCAGATTGACGAAGTGTCACCCAAAAAAAAGACAAAATTTTAATAGAAAAAATTTCTTTACCAATCAATATACCATGAAATTGAATCATTCTTTGAACAATATCAAGAAGTTGTCTAGTTTGGTTGGCCTCCGTTGAATTTAACATAGTCTTCCTATGCCTATTAGTCTTTGGATTTTAAGCAAACCTCGCTATAAATCTAAAATAGTTCTTTTCTCACCTAACCCTTGGGTCAAACCTCATTACTCGGTTTCATTAGGCAAAATTTCATAAGCTTTGGTTGGAGAAAACTTGACCTCAAGTTTTAAAGTGCTGAAGGATCAGATGTTTGACCAACAGCACTTGTTGATGCTCGCACTTCATTGTCAACATTATTCTCTCATGTTACTTGATGTTTCTCCATTACCAAAATCTCATTAGTTTGAGTCTTCACTTTCTTCACCTAAGCAACCAAGTCTTGAACCTGAGCAACCAAGTCTTGAAAAACATTTCATAAACTTTTTAGTTAATTCTTAGAAGTCTTGACAAAAGCTAGATTGTTAAAGAGTAACACCAAGGACATGAAATGGTATGAGAATTTATCGTATTTTCTTCAAATCATGCAATTGGCTGGCTATTCTATTTCCTCATACGATCACTTTGACCTTGAAAATTATCACACTAAGATTGGGATAGATACTTAGCTCAAAAATATAGTAACAAATATTCATTACAAAACTTTTCTTTCATATCTTTCTAGAAAATAATAAGAAGTTTATACTTTATATAATGAAGATATTCAAGCTCCTCCTAGAAAAGTTGTGCTCCTATTAACTTTAACTTTGCATACCTAACTTTTACGTTATTTGCAAAGTTTGGTCACTCAAAAAATTGCTCCATCCCATTTATCTCATTGACAAAATCCCATGGGTTATTTTTTGTTATTTACAACCATCAAAATAATGTGCTTCAGATATTGCAATAATTCACTGGGCAAAAACATTTTGCTGACTGGACTTGCTAATTGCAGCCCACTAAGAAGGCATTGCCATGGCGTTGACCAAATAAAGCTTCACTATTTGAACACCAATAGAAAAAACAAATGTATAAATGTGGACTGGGCTGGCTGTGTGGGTCTAGGCTTGGTTTTTCGTTTACTGAGTATGGTTGTTCGAATGGGTTGGACCAATTGGGCCTGATTAAGTTTTCAAAAAGTGAAAAATGAAGTTTTGCAAGTCATTTTATAAAGACGCTCTAAAAGGAAATTCCAAAAACTCTCTTTCAAAATAATTTTTTTAAAAAAATCATAGTTATACTAATAACTAGTTGCTAATCTGTGCGAATGTGCGATGCATTAAAAACTGATAAAAATAAAATCTAAATAATAGATGTTCAAGAATCAAGCTTAAATAATATGACTAATATTTGACCCTCTCTATTTTGACCAATATACTATGTAATATATTACCAACTAAAGTAATTTTTGCATATTTTAAGTCCAAAACATAGCACCTATCTACTTATTAAAAAAAAAAACATAGCACGTATCTAAAACATGTTCAATTTAGCCTTATTGCTCATATTCCATTTGGAAATTATAAGGATTTGATTTCACTGAATTTTCCTTTTCTCTTAGTTAAGTTCAACTGATTTTGTAATAAATTCCAGCCCAAATTTATACTATTTCTACCCCTAGAATCCCTTATAGTCTTTGTCATCAAATCAACTATTTTCGTTATTTATATATATATATATATATATATTTTTTTTTTTTTTTTGAAGATCAAATGGCATGCACTATGACTGTTGTTAGATTGCTATAACATGAACACTATTTAATAACCATCTCTCAAGAATAAATAATATCAAACCTTGGAACACAAATAGGACATAAAACGAACACATACACGGAACAAAAACACACATAGATTGTGATAGGCCCAGGAAATTAGTAATATCGTCCTTCCTTGAAGGACGATCTGTAAAGACGATCCCATTGCCAGCACAACACGAAGGGAGCTACCCGAACAAAACAACCAAGGCCGACCGTTATTGTTAGCTGCAATAAATATCAATACCGTTGAAGATACGCCGGTTAAATTAATACTGGAAACAAGCGTTTCAAATTCAAGCAATAATGCACCCATAATGACGAAGGCAACGGCTAGAAGGGCATTAATACAACCTATATATACCTATAAGCATGAGAGGAGAGGGGTATGAAAAACAATCCATAAGTTGATCCTTATTCTACTTTTTCTCTGTTTTATCCCACCTGATAAGCTTCTCTAACTTAATCATCGGAGGCGTTGTGGGTAGCACCCCACCGGTGGTTTCTTTCTTTTTTACATCACAGGGCTGAATCAAGTGGTGGACGATCTTGATCTGGACGAACATCTCGACTAACGATCACAACATCATCAGCTTGGCGCCGTCTGTGGGGACAGTATTCGTTGTTCTTGAACATTCAGTTTAGGAACGTTTTCCTGCTTTATTCTACTTTTTCTCTGTTTTATCCCACCTGATAAGCTTCTCTAACTTAATCATCGGAGGCGTTGTGGGTAGCACCCCACCGGTGGTTTCTTTCTTTTTTACATCATAGGGCTGAATCAAGTGGTGGATGATCTTGATCTAGACGAACATCTCGACTGATGATCACAGCATCATCAGCTTGGCGCCGTCTGTGGGGACAGTATTCGTTGTTCTTGAACATTCAGTTTAGGAACGTTTTCCTGCTTCAACGAGATGGAGTCCAGTTCTAACCTAGATCCTCCTGCATTGGCCCTGCAAATTCAAGCATTAGCAGCCACGGTGGAAGAACTTACCAAACAGAACCAAGAGATGAAACAACAATTGCAACAGGGAAATAACCATACTGAGGTTAATAGAGATGAGGATGAAGATAGCCATAGGAAAAGGGCCAGCACTCCAGAAGAAGTGAACTCCAATTTCCTCAAGGAGATGAGGAAAGAAATGGACGAGTTAAGAAATGCTATTAAGGGAAAGACGGATCAAGGGCTGGAGAGAATCGTCAGGAAGACCGACTCTCCCTTCACTACAACAGTTCAAGAATGCCCGGTACCCTCCAAGTTCCGCCTACCGCAACTCGAACCTTTTGACGGATTGAAAGATCCGTTGGACCATTTGAATACATTCAAAACTACGTTAGGTCTCTAACAGCCCCCAGATGAGATTCTATGCCGGTCTTTTCCAACTACGCTAAAAGGGGCAGCCCGGGAGTGGTTCACAAAACTACCAACATCGTCCATTGACAACTTCGAGCAGCTAAGTAACTCTTTTATTCGTCACTTCGTGGGTGGGCAACGTCCAAAGAGGACAGCAGATCACTTGCTCACAATCAAATAAGGAGAAACAGAAACTTTGAGGTCCTATGTGACGCGCTTTACACGAGGAATGCTAGAAGTGGACGAGTCTGATGACAAGGTACAACTCACAACCTTTAAGGCTGGGTTAAAATCTAGGGACTTCGTGGTTTCTTTGGCGAAGAATCCTCCCAAATCAATGGCGGAAGCACTATTAAAAGCGCAGAAATACATGAATGTTGAGGATGCTCTGGCAGCCATAGATGGCACCGGAAAGACGAAGGAGAAGGAGAAGAAGAAAGAAAGGGACGATGACAGAAGGGGGCAGAAGAGAGATCGAACGGATCGACGTAATGTCGATAGGAATAGACGGAGGGACGATAAAAATCCTCGACAGACGAAGTTCATGCCATTAATAATGCCGGTTGACCAGATTCTAGCAGAGATCAGGGACGAACAAAGCCTCAAATGGCCTAGGCCACTCCAGTCGCCACCTAGTGTACGCGACAAGAGAAAGTATTTCCGTTTTCACAAAGATCACGGGCATTACACAGAAGATTGCCGAGATCTGAAAGAGCAGATAGAAGAACTTATCCAGAAAGGGAAACTTCAAAAATATGTGAAAAGGGGAGAAGCCAGCAGATATAGCAAGAAAGAACAACAAGGGGATTTCCAAAGAAGCGAAGGACAACCACCTCTTCCACAGAATATCAGAGGAGAAATAAAGACCATTGCAGGGGGACCATCCACAGGAGGATCGTTCAGGTCCCTCAGGAAATCATACCAAAGGCAGGTAAACAGCGTTCATAGCTTACCCCCATGAAGCAACGATGGACGAATCAGGATATGTACTTTTCGGAGGAAGATGCCAGGGGGGTAAAGCAACCTCATGACGATCCATTGGTCATCATGATCATGATCGAAGGCTTCAATACAAGGAGAGTTCTGGTAGACAACGGGAGTTTAGCTGATATCATTTACCTGCCTGCCTTCCAGCAGTTGAAAGTAGACCCGAAGAGACTTCGTCCTTTTGAATCACCCCTCGTCAGCTTCAGCGGGGATAAGGTGTATCCACGGGGTATTGTGACGTTAACCGTAACCGCCGGTTCGCATCCCTTACAAGTAACCAACAGGCACAATTTTTTGGTTGTGGATTCTCCTTCGTCTTACAATGTGATCATCGGGCGACCTACTCTTAACCGTTGGAAAGCTGCCACGTCCACATACTGCCTGAAAGTAAAATTCCCAACAGAATAGGGAGTGGGCGAAATAAGAGGAGATCAAGTGTTGGCAAGGGAGTGTTATCAGGTGGTCTTGGCATCCCGAGAAAACCATACGTGGATGATCGAGGACAAATCACCTGAGATCGTGGAAAAATTAGAAACAGTAGAGTTGGTCGAGGAAGATCCGTCGAAGACGACTCAAATAGGAACGGATCTAAGCCCACGGACGAAAGAGTTAATCATCCATTTCTTGAAAAAGAACCTCGATGTATTTGCATGGAGCCATGAAGATATGCCAGGTATTCCTGCAAATATCATCCAACATCGTCTAAACGTAGATCCGGGAAAGAAGCCCGTCCAACAGAAGCGTAGGGTCTTTGCCCCAGAACGAAACCAAGCGGTGACAGACGAAGTGAACAAATTACTTGCTGCGAACTTTATTCGAGAAGTTTATTATCTGGAATGGTTAGCCAACGTCGTCATGGTCAAGAAGGCAAGTGGAAAGTGGAGGATGTGTGTTGATTTCACCGACCTAAACCGAGCCTGTCCAAAAGATAGCTTCCCCCTGCCCAGAATTGATCAGTAGTTGACTCTACTGCCGGGCACAAGCTCCTAACATTTATGGACGCATTTTCTGGGTACAATCAGATACAGATGGCCGAAGAAGATCAAGAAAAAACTGCCTTTGTCACCAGCCAAGGGCTTTATTGCTACAAGGTCATGCCTTTTGGCTTGAAGAATGCAGGAACCACGTACCAGAGGTTGGTAAATCAGATGTTCAGGAAGCAAATTGGGAAAAATGTAGAAGTATATGTGGACAATATGCTCGTCAAGAGCAAAGAGGAGGACGATCACCTAGATGACCTCGAAGAAACATTCAACACGCTTAGGCAATACAGCATGAAGTTGAATCCCTCCAAATGCGCCTTCGGAGTTTCCTCAGGAAAGTTCCTTGGGTTTATGGTTTCGCAAAGAGGAATTGAAGCAAACCCGGAAAAAGTAAAGGCCATCCTCGAGATGTCTTCACCAAGGATGATTAAAGAAGTTCAATCGCTCACAGGATGGGTAGCAACCCTCAACAGATTCGTCTCGAGGGCAACGGATAAATGCCTTCCTTTCTTCAAAACCCTGAAGAAGGCGTTTGTCTGGACGGAGGAGTGCGAGGCAGCGTTTCAAGACTTGAAGCAATACCTGAGTAATCCCCCGCTGTTAAGTCCGTCCAAAGAGGGTGAGGATCTGTTCTTATATCTGGCAGTATCTACTACGGCAGTAAGTGCGGCCTTAATCAGGGAAGACGATAAGAAACAACTCCCCGTGTATTACGTCAGTCAGGCTTTCCAAGGAGCTGAAGCCCGTTATCCACGAATAGAAAAGATCACTTTCGCCCTAATAGTGGCCTCGAGAAAACTTCGTCCCTATTTCCAGGCCAACCCAATCAAAGTCATGACGGATCAACCCATCAAGAAAGCAATGAACAAACCCGAAGCAGCTGGACGGATGGTGCAGTGGGCAATTGAGCTTAGCCAGTTTGATGTTGAATATTGTCCGCGTACAGCCATAAAGGCCCAAGTGTTAGCAGATTTTATAGCAGAATTCACCGTCAATGAGCAAGAAAAAGATCAGGAGGATATTTGGACGATTAATACAGATGGATCGTCCACACAAAAAGGGGGAGGAGCTGGTGTCGTCATTACTTCCCCCCAAGAAGATGTTCTTAAATATGGAGTTCAACTGAAATTTCCTGTAACCAATAACGAAGCAGAGTATGAGGCTCTGCTGACAGGACTCAGATTAGCTCAGGCACTAGGAGCCGAAAATGTTGTAGTCAAGAGTAATTCGTAACTCGTCATTGGACAAGCCAGGGGAGAGTTCGAAGCAAAGGAAGCAAGGATGCAAAAATATCTTGAATTGACGAATCAGCTGGTAAGCAAATTTAATCGTGTTGAGTTTATACAGATCCCAAGGGAACAGAATGTGGAAGCCGATGAAGTTGCACGAAGCGCCTCAGCAGATACCCAGGACTTGACTAGCAAGTGGAAATTTGAAGAACAGAACCTCCCCAGCATTAAAGAAATGCAAAACTTCTCTATACACAACACCCAAGGATGGACGGGTCCGATCCTGTCTTTCCTCAGGGATGGACGATTACCCTCAGACCCTGAAGAGGCCAGGAAAGTCCGCAAACGAGCTGCCCGATTCACCATGTTGAACGATCAACTCTATAGAAGAGGTTTCTCTCAACCCTACCTGAGATGCTTGGAGGAAGACGAGGCCAGGTACGTCCTCGAGGAGGTGCACGGAGGAATTTGTGGAGACCACATGGGGGCAAGGTCTCTCGTCAGGAAGATCATGAAAGCAGGTTATTTCTGGACGACGATGCAGCTTGACGCATCAGATTTCGTGAAGAGGTGTGACAGCTGTCAAAGATATGGAAATATTCAGAGAGTGCCAGGAGAAAGAATGACGACTATTTCCTCACCCTGGCCACTCGCGCAATGGGGAATCGACATCCTGGGTCCCCTACCACAAGGAAAAAGACAAGTCAAGTTCCTGCTGGTAGCAATTGATTATTTCACGAAATGGGTTGAGGCAAAAGCTCTTGCAACAATCACAGAGGCTCAGGTACAAAACTTTGTTTGGAAAAATATTATTTGCAGGTTCGGGATTCCAAGGACGATCATCTCTAACAACGGTCGCCAGTTCGATTGCCAAAGGTTCAGATCGTTTTGCTCAGGCCTAGGCATCAAGAACAAATACTCTTCACCAGGACACCCTCAGGCAAACGGATAGACGGAGGTAACTAACCGAACCTTACTCAAGATCATTAAGTCCCGGTTAGTGGGGGCAAAGGGGGCATGGCCTGAGGAACTTCCAGGTGTCCTATGGGCATACATGACGATAGCAAGAACACCAACGGGAGAAACTCCCTTCAACCTAACATATGGCACAAAGGTAATCATCCTTGTCGAAGTGGGCCTTACCAGTACCAGGAGGGAGTTTTTCAACGAAAAAAGCAATGAAGACCAGTTAAGATTGAACCTGGACTGCCTAGACGAAGTCAGAGACCAGGCCTCCCAGAGAACGGCCAAGTACCAGCGAAAGATGGCAGAATACTACAATCAAAGGGTGAGGATGAAAAGATTCAACATCGGTGACCTCGTCCTTCGAAAAGTAACGCCTGCTACCAAGGATTCTACACAAGGCAAACTAGGCCCAACATGGGAAGGGTCTTATCGTGTCGTCCACTACTCACGACAAGGGAGCTACCACCTAGAAGATCTGGACGGAAATAGGCTACCTCGTCCGTGGAATGTCGAGCACTTAAAAAGGTATTACGAGAAAGAATCCACAGACTCTTTGTAAGCAATTACCATAGTTTGTCGTTACATTTTCCATGAAAGCATGTTGTTTCTATGCTTCTTACTACAAGCTATATGTTTATGCGAGAAAGTGTATAAGTAATCATTCAGGATTCTATATTCCAATATTCTCGTCCAAGCAAATTATCATGTTCTAAATATTTTTCCCAAAGCTAGAACGATTAATCGTCCAGATAAAAAAGATGATGATATCTTTTTAAAAGATTCACATTGTCCAGATCAAAAAGACGAACCCTGAAAAGGCGCACATCACTCAGTTCACAAAGGGAATGAAATTCCTCAAAAAAGAGGATATACATCGTCCAGATCGAAAAGACGATGAAACCCACGCCAGGGATAAAACATCGTCCAGATCTAAAAGACGATGAAATCCAGAAGACACACATCGCCCTAATAAAAAAAGGGAAGAAGAAATACATCATCCAAATAAACTACTTCGAAAATCATCCAAGTCCACAGAAGGACGAGAGAGATTCTCTCGAGAATCATCTAAGTCCACAGAAGGACGAAAGAAATTTTCCAAGAGACGAAGAAACAACTCCAATCCAAATTTTTCTAAGTCTAATGGAGAGAAACTTTGCAGGAAAGTAACAAACATAGCAAATATATATATATATATATATATATATATATATATATGCCCGAAGAGGTAGAATGTTCAAAAATAAAGAGAAGTAAAACCCCAAAACATACGGGAACCAAATGTTTTCCACATATACGTAAAAAAAAAAAAAAAAAAAAAAAGGAAAAAGGAAAGGCACGTCATTCTGCAGAAGCGTCGTCTCCACCTTCTTCAGCCGCCGGAGGATCCTCGCCTGAAGCCATTGAAGCCTAAGCAGTAGAAGCAGCCTCGTCCGCTTCAATTTCCTTATCAACGGCTTCAAAGTCCAGATCGTCCAGGTTGACCCCCTGCCCGTGCTTAATCAAATATCTACGCAGCAGCTCAAAACCTTTAAAATACCACTGAAACAAAATGGTATTGTACTCCTCGGTCGTCTGGAAGGCAAGGACGGCCTTGGCCACGGCCGCTTTCATCTTTTGGCCCGCAGCAGCAAGAAGTTCGTCCTTCTGCTTTACCTTAGATTTTTCTGCATCAAGCTGCTCGGTCAGAAGTTTGACCTGCTCCGTGGAAGTATTATGAGCGTCCATCGAAGCAATCAAATCCTTCCTCAAAACTGAAGCCTCAGCCTCCAAAGCCTCCACCTTTGAGGCAGCCATGACGGCTTTCTCTTCGCTCGCCAAAAATTGCGAGGTAAGGTGCATGGTCTCCCCCAATACCTGAGGATAAAAACTTGAGTTAAAAAAAAAAAAAAAAAAAAAAAAAGAGAGAGAGAAATTTTTTTTAGAAAATGACGAAGACAACTCAGAAGATACCTGCACGAGCTTGTGCACATGCTGGTTGACCATTTGATGAGAAGGCACAAGTGAAATTTCCTTCTTCTCCTAGGGAGTAAAAAACTCACTTGCCCGGGCAAAGGCAGTATCAGCATCGTCCCAAGCAGAGAGGCCTACCTTCTCCTTACCCTTTTTGCCCGTCTTCTGCCTCTTGGGAGCAGGAACCTCTTCAAGAGATATGGTCGGGGAAGCTGCCCCTGCTTCGTCAAGTGTAGGGGTGGACGAGCCCCTCTCCGTCGTCTCCTTCTCCTTCTCTTTCTCCTTCTCTCTTTCTCTGTCAGTAAACCTCAGAGTCTTCTGTCCAATGCTCGAAAGGGGTTCGTTTTTCTTCCCCTTTATCTTCGCATACATATCCTTATTGAATTTGCTCGTCATCTCTTCACCCAAAAAAAAAAAAAAAATATTTGAGAAAGAGTCAGAAAAAGAAGAAGGACGACCATTTGTATCAGAATTACTTACGCTTTCATTGCTCACGATCAATCGCTCGAAGCACGTAAAGGGAAGGCTCAGGACCTAAACAATGAAGAGCCAAAGTATGTGGATCTACAAGCTCGTCGAAGTCGTCGATCGTCTTTGCGTATCTAATTGCCTCCTCAACCCTCTCCTTGAACTGGCTCTCCAAATCAGGATGCTCTTTCACTGCATAAGAAGAGAACCATCATTGTAAGAACGAACAAAGAAAAACATCCATAAGGATAGAAGGAGGGGAGCATAAAAGACGAACGCACCAAGACGAGGGGTCTCCCACCGTCGTAGCAACCTGGGAACATTCCCCCAAAAATCATCTGACAAAGTCTCCAGACCGTCGCCGGAAGCAAAAAAATACCTTGACTTCCAATAACGGAAGGACGAGGGAAGGTCTACTATTAGACGGGACCTCCTATCCCAGGGAACAAGTTCATAGTACCCAAACTCCCTAGATTCTTTTAGACGATAAAGATGGGTAAACTCGTTCAAGGTTATCATTTCTCCATCTGCTATGATCGTCCAGATCACCATACAGCTTATGACGATCCTGTATGAATTGGGCATGAGTTGCCCAGGAGCAATTTGTAGGTGATCTAGAAGCTCCATGATGAAGGGATGGACAGGAAATCTCAGACCGCACAAAAAGGACGCTTCATAAAAGCAGATCTCGCCATGAGCAAAGGCGCAAGCCTTTTCGCCCTTCTTGGGAAGACAAACCCTGGTCTCTACAGGGAATTGAAACCTATCTCTAAATTTACTGAAAACCTCGTCCTTCAAGTGACATTTTTCCTTGAGGGCATGGAAGGGACGAGGGGCGATGACAGAAGTAGAGGGTACCATCATGGGAGGAGGCAAGGAGGTAGCTGTGTCCCTCATAGCCCCGTCCGCGGCCGCCCCAGAGGACGAACCCTCCCCAGGACCACTAGATCTTATGACAGAACCCATTCTTTCCCTCCAAGGAATCCTATTGACAGATTTAAACCAAGAAAGTGACTGCTGCAACAGTGGGTACAAGTCTCTCAAAACTAAATCTAAGCCACTCCCCCCAACCACAAAATCACCAGATTGTGGATACCGGTCACCGGAAAGCTCTAAAAATCCCCCCAAGCGAGCAAAGAAAAAGGCAATAGAGGGAGAAATACGCTCAAAATCAGTATAAACTACCATTAAAAAAGGGACATGTGCATTTCAAAAAAAGGAAAGAAAACAGAAATTATGTGTAACAAAAGGAAAGGAGCAAAGAAAAAGGGGATACGCACCTTAAAGGAAGGGTAGAAAGTCTGAAATCGAAAAAGCAAAACAGCAGCGGCAGAAGAATCAGGCACAATAGGAAGGAAAAAGACCAGAAAACGCCAAATGAAGATAAAAATGAAGAAGTTAGAAAAGGTAAAGGTTAAAACCTGCCTTGGAAATCGTGGGAAGCCAAAAAGACATTCACCGGAAACAATGCCACCCTACTGATTAGAACTCGACACGTGGCCACGGAGCGTGCCACGCCACCACCAAGCCATTAATGCGGAGAACACATTTCAAAAAAAAAAAAAAAAAAAAAACGTTTTGTATTCCCGGGACCGTCCTAGGTCACAGACGACCCTGGAATGGGGGGGCAGCTGATAGGCCCAGGAAATTAGTAATATCGTCCTTCCTTGAAGGACGATCTGTAAAGACGATCCCATTGCCAGCACAACACGAAGGGAGCTACCCGAACAAAACAACCAAGGCCAACCGTTACTGTTAGCTGCAATAAATATCAATACCGTTGAAGATATGCCGGTTAAATTAATACTGGAAACAAGCGTTTCAAATTCAAGCAATAATGCACCCATAATGACGAAGGCAACGGCTAGAAGGGCACTAATACAACCTATATATACCTATAAGCATGAGAGGAGAGGGGTATGAAAAACAATCCATAAGTTGATCCTTATTCTACTTTTTCTCTGTTTTATCCCACCTGATAAGCTTCTCTAACTTAATCATCGGAGGCGTTGTGGGTAGCACCCCACCGGTGGTTTCTTTCTTTTTTGCATCACAGGGCTAAATCAAGTGGTGGACGATCTTGATCTGGACGAACATCTCGACTGACGATCACAGCATCATCAGATTGTTTACTCATGATCCGAGATTCCAAAAGCTCAAACATGTAAAATCCACCAAAATATACATCACAATTTAATGCATAAAACCATCACAATATACATCACAATTTAATGCATAAAACCATGTGTAAGGCAGTAATTAACACACATTGCTTTGTTTAGTTCTTAATTGATCATGCTAGCAAAACCTCCAAACGCTTATGAGTCTGAACTAAAAAGCAGCCAAAACACCACAAAGAGCCATGAAGTCTAGAAACACAACATGTTACCAAAATATATTATATATTACATCAATACATAAAACTTGAACTACTCTTTTTCTTTTTCTTTGTGCATCCTCTTATTCCCAAATCTCCTTGTGCACTTTCTATTATTATTATTATTATTTTTATAGTGAAAACATGCCTTAAATTCATTACTCAGGACAATTGTCCATTACACTTACATCCAGACCAATCTAGTTTGCAATTACAGAAGGGGTATCCTCGACCTAAACTACAGAATCACTTACATTCCAGGCCTCCCTAGCCATTATATGAGCTGCCATATTGCTTTGTCAATGGACATGTGAGCAACTCCATGATCTAAACGCTGTCAGTCCTGCCTTGACACCTTCCACCACTTTCTGAATTGAGCAGGACCTGGGTCATGGCCAGCTATTGCCCCTACCACAACCTGCGCGTCACTTTCGAAATCTAAGTCCCTTAAGCCCAAATCCCAGGCAAGTTGAATTCCCTCCTCCAGTGCCTTTGCCTCAACCTCCGTAGCACCTAGAGGGCAGGGTATTTTCTTGCTCATTGCCCCCATAATCAGCCCCTTTTCATTCCTAATGACTACCCCTACCCCACAACATCCCAAGTTCGCAAAATTCGCCCCATCCACATTCACTTTATACCTCCCCTCCCTTGGTGGTTTCCATTAATTACGGACTAAGGCCTTATTGTGTGTGCAAGACAGCTGGGATCCTTTGATTTCCAGCCTATACTCTCGCACCTCCTTGGCTATTCTACTTAGTTCTTTGCTTGTACCCTCTTGCTTGAATTTGTTTCTGTTGTTCCATATATTCCACGCCGTAACAGCAAACAACACCCAATCTATGTCCTTTTTCCTCTCCTTCACTGCCCAGACTACATCCACAAAGTCCCTCGTGGGTTGGGGCAACACAGGGAGATCAAGTGCCATCCCCTTCCATACCTCGGCAGCAACTTTGCAGTCCCAGAGGGTATGACCCGAGGACTCACATTCCCCACAAAACTCACACCTATCATTGCTACTCACCTTCCTTGCTGCCAAGTGATAGTTTGTTGGTAAGATTTCTCTACACGCCTTCCAAAGGAAATACTTTATTTTATTTGGGCAGTTAATCTTCCATATCCCCTTCCAAAACTGGGCTGCCTTGGCTTTGTCAGAGCTGTCACCGTTTGTTCTATGCGTGCTAGTCTTCAACAGTTTGAGTGACACCCCATAAACACTTCTCACTGTGAAAAGGCCATTCTTAGACCACGCCCAAACTCTTGAATCCTCTGGCAGCAGCGGGCTCAAGGGGATACTGAGAATGCTATCTGCTTCTTGCGGAAGGAAAGTTTCCTTTATAAGTTCAGCCTTCCACGTACCTATTACGCTGTCAATGAGCTGTGCCACTTTCACCACTCGAGTATTGTGTCCTTGGGGGCTGAGGACCTTAAACCAATCCACTGAAGGTAGCCATCTGTCACACCAAATATTCACTTTTCTCCCATTACCAATTATCCACTTTGATCCTACCTCAATCGTTTCCTTGGCTACCATAATGCTCCTCCACACGTACGATGGCTTCTTTCCCACTTTTGCATCCATAAATGAGCCTTCCGCAAAGTATCTTGCTTTAAACACCTTATGAGTGAGGGAATCCGGATTTTGACTAATTCTCCACCCTTGTTTTGCTAAAAGCGCCAAGTTAAAGGCCTTTAAGTCCTTAAAGCCCATTCCGCCCTCCACCTTTGGTGTGCACATATTTTCCCATGATATCCACGCCATCTCCCTTTCTTTATCCTTCTGCCCCCACCAGAATTGGCTCACCATGGAATTGAGCTCTCGACAAAGGAAATCTGAGAGTTTGAAGCAACTCATAGTGTATGTTGTTGTCGCTTGGGCAACCGCCTTAATTAGTACTTCTCTACCTGCATTTGAAAGCAACTTCCCTTTCCACCCCACTATCTTCCTACCCACTTGGTCTTTTATCCGATTAAAGGCCTTCTTCTTTCCTCTCCCCACTAAAGTAGGTAGCCCCAAATATCACTCATGCTTGTGAATAATCTGAGCACCAAAGCTGTTTTTCATTTCCTCTTGGATCTCCTTATCCGTGTTCTTGCTGAAAAATAGCGACGTCTTCTCTCTATTCAACTTCTATCTCGACTCCCTCTCATAGTCATCAAGCACCTTCAAACCCTATTTCCCTCTCTACTGCTTGCTTCACCGAAGATGATATAGTCATCGGCGAACAAGAGATGGGAAATCCTCGACGCTCCCCTACACACTGAAATTCCACTGATCAAGCCCTCCCTTTCATCCCTTCGAAGCATGGCCATTAAACCCTTCGTACACAAAAGGAACAGGTAGGGAAAGATAGGGTCCCCTTGATGTAGGCCCCTTGTCGAAATGATTTTTCCTTTTGGCTCCCCGTAACACACATCATAATCAACCTAATCCATTCCTCTTGAAAACCCAATTTTCTCATCACTGCCTCCAAAAACGCCCACTCCACTCTATCATAGGCTTTGCTTATATCGAGCTTTATAGCCATCAGGCCTCTTTTTCCTTTTCTTTTTTGGTCTATATAGTGCATCATCTCAAAGGCCACTAGCACATTATCCGTGATCTGCCTCCCTGGGACAAAAGCGCTTTGTGACTTGCTTATCACTTCCGGTAAAATTTTCTTCAACCTGTTTGCAAGAACTTTGGACACAATCTTATATGCAACATTGCACAAGCTAATAGGGTGGAAATCAGTGATCTTTTGTGGACAACTAATTTTTGGAATCAAACATATATAAGTTTCATTTAATTCAGGAGGCATCACACAAGTATTAAGGATTTGGGAAACACACCTCACAACAGATTGACCCACTACATCCCAATATTTCTGAAAGAAAATAGGCGACATACCATTGGGGTTGGGATCTTTTGTAGGATGCATTTGGTTCAGAGCCGCTCTGATTTCCTCCTGTCTGAACGTTCCCATCAGCTCTCCATTCATCTCCTGTGTGACCCGTGGGGCTAATGCATTCAAGCTGGCATCAAAGGAGGTAGGGTGGTCCGTACTGTAAATGCTTGAGAAGTACTCTAAAATCACCCTTTCCAAATCTTCTTTACTGTCATGTCACACCCTTCCATCCATTAGCCCTTCAATCCTGTTTCTCCTTCGTCTTTAGGACGCTGTCGTATGAAAAAATCTAGTATTTCTATCTCCACATTTTAGCCAAAGCGCCCTCAACCTTTGATTCCACATCACCTCCTCTCTGACTAGTGTTTCACTAATTTCCTTCTTCAGTGCTTGAATTTCATTTGCTGTGTCGTGAAGGAGATTCTGCCCCTCGATAAGTTGCAAACGTTCCTTCAATCATTTCTGTAACACCTGTCTCACATAAATTTATTTTAATTGCTTCTAGTGTGGAGGTGATGAATTATTTAATTTATTTTGGAAGTGACATTATTTTATATTATGATATTCTAAAAAAAAAAAAAAAGAGTAACGTGAATAGTTATTTTGTGTGGATTATTCATACTTAATTTTTAGTCTTCTTATTGTTTAAGGAAAAGGATAAGAGACTAAAACCTTTTGGATTAGGAGGTTAAGTGTTATTGGAATTCTTAGAGTTCAAGCCCGTCTAAACAACCTTAATAAGTTTTAGTGGGTTTTAAATTTCAGCCCAAATGGAATCTGTTTTAACGTGTAAGTAAGTTAGGGTTTCCTGTTGAAAAAGACGGAGAGAGAGAGACTGCAAAAATTACAAGAAACTTTCTGCATCCGTGTGTTCAGGTCTGCCTCTCTCACAAAGATCTATGGGTTGATCTATAAAGCTAGTGTAGTATATTAGTCTTGCATGATACAGGTCTCTACGTCCTAGGGGTAGGAATTAATTGTTAAATCCATTGTGTTCTTTCTATGGCTACGGGTAGGATGGATCCTTGAATATTAATTATATGTTAGATAAATTTCTAACACTCAGTACGTGCTATAGTTTCTATGTCCTACGGGTAGAATTTTCTGTGGATGATATATATTATTTTGGTTTAATATGATCTACAAGTATATGATCATTTGGAAGCCAACTTGTACTAGGAGAATTTAATAACATAGAGATTTGCATATTCAGCTCATTAGAATTGTTTACTAGGTATTGATTTTGGAGTACTTGATAAAGCAATTGAGTACTAGATTAGCTATAGTTTCAGAATAAGTAGTGAAATACGAATTTTAAGAGTGAAATTTATATTTTGTTGTTGCCTTAGTGTATCCATTCTTATTGAGTCGTCTTGTGTTTATTTAGGTTCTAATTGATATTGTTTCAGATAGTTGAGGTGAAGCTTGGTTTAACAACTAGAGGTAAGTGGACTTCAGAACATGACGTCTCTCAAGACGTATATATATTCATATATATTTTTGGTAAAAAAAAAAAAATATATATATATATATATACATAATTGCAAAAGTAAAGTTTCCAAAAACTTATACCATTGTCAATGCTTTATACACATACTTGAATTTTATTATTTCTTGTATATTACTTTGAAACTATATATGTTAAAGAATGACTCAAAATTATATTTTGAGAAAGCATTTGTTATATGATATATGATTAATATTGACAATATTATAATAAAGCAAGAATGTTTTCAAACGGTCAGCTAGACAGTCTGCAACCTTTGCCAACACAGGGTTAAGTGTTAGTCTTCGGCCGAAGTAGTGTTATTGTGGTGTGGTGTGGTGTGGTGTAATGTTATCGTTTGCTCTTTGGAGCCAGTGTTGCCTCTTTGAGGTTAGTGTTATTGTTTCCTATGGGAATTACCCACCGAGTGTTTAGCAGTTTATGTCTTTGTCTGGTGAATGTTTAATGCTTTCCATATCAAACTACTGTTATATTGTTATTGATCTTTATAAGTGGAAAAATTGTTTATCGTTATGACATATTGTTTCTACCTATTTAGTGTAATTTTTACTAACTAAAGTGATTATTATTTTATTTAATGATTACAGCGTTATAGTTAAATGTTCTATTCTTGATAGTTTTATTGAATATATTATATTACTGTTAAAACTATTTGTAAATGTTTTCTAAAGACTATATTTTGTCAATGATACTAATGTTTTGTTTTGAAAGACATCCTCATGTTATGTAGTCTCTTATTGAGCTTCTAGCTCACCCCCCTTTTCTCAACCCTTTTCAGATTAGAGCAACGAAATATCTTTTGGTGGTAGATCATTGGAGCAATAGATTGAAGACTTCTTTTGGAACTATGTTAATTGATGGACTATTTTAGGATATTTTCTTAGGATAGCTAGTTTGTGATTTGTGGAACTCTTTGAGATTGTATTGGGAGACATTATTGTTAAATTTTTAATTTACTGTTTTTATGGATTTCGTAGGAAAAGATTTTGATTATTGAAGGGTTATTGTGGATATTTAATTATGCTTTGTTCCATTATATTAGTGCTGAGTTTTAATAAGACATGTTATGCATCTAAATCCTTAGTATGGGTTTGGGGCGTTACAGTTTCAGCCTCGTATTTACATTTCCAAATGTCATCTGATTCCAAAGCCGTAGCTGGGCTTGGCACTTAATGATTTTTTCAGTGAAGCACTCATTTGGATTTGCTTGAGAAGAATCCCAAACCGATTCAATCACCTCTTTGCAACCACCATCCCTTGCCCACATTGCCTAAAAAAGGAATCTCCTCTTCATCGGTTTATAGGGTCTTTTCTTTTTTAGGAACAGGGCAAGTAAGCAATGGTCTGACGCAGACATCAAGATATGCCGAGCCTGTGCTTCAGAGAATTATTCAATCCATCTCTCATCCACCACGAACCTGTCCAACCTCACCATTGTCTGTTGCTCCCCAAATCTCCCATTACACCACGTAAAACTCTGCCCCACAAAACCCAGATCAAGCAAACCACACCTACCTAAGCATTCTCTGAAATTCTACATCTGATCAACATCCCGATCCAGCTAACCCAGCTTCTCCACCGAGTGCACAATTTCGTTGAAGTCGCCGAACACCACCCACGGCAAAGTGCTCTGATTTTTCAAGGTCTTTAACAGCTCCTATGAAGTGTGTCTCTTGCTAGCGTCGAGGTGGCCATAAAAACCCGTTGCCCTCCACGGACTTGCACGTCTCTCACTGTGCACCACCACATCAATATGTGAATGTGAGCATCTCATGAATTTGACATCCACTCCCTCATGCCAAATCATCGCCAAACCACCACTCTGTCCATCACTCAGCACTGAAATACCTTGTGTGAGCTCCAATTTCCTTTGAAAACCCTTCATTCGATTTACACTTGCTTTGGTCTCTGATAGTAAAACCAAAGTAGGATTTTTTAACTTCACCTCGTCGATGAGAGTCTGGTCTGCCGGGGGTGACCCTAAACCCCGACAATTCCAAGCCAACACACTTATTTGGCTCGGCGGTGCTGCTCCGCACCCACCGCCTCACCACCATCCATTGAAGATTTTCTTCTAAGGGTTTTGTTCTGTTTAAGTGGTTTTTTGCGTTTCAGATCAATGATGTTTGTTTCTAATTCATCAATGGGAGTGATACCTGCTCTTTTCCTCGTTCCTGGGCCCGTATTCTCCTTTGGTTTTGCTTCACAGGCCTCATGTGTAATTCTCTTCCAGTGGCCACTCTTTGGGCCCAAATGCTTCACAACCCAGCCCATGTTATCCTTATAACAAAGGGCCATTGGGCCAGACCCATGCTCCTTAACCTTTTGGGCTTTAATATTCTGAATCCCTTTCGTGGTTGGCGCCATCTGAAATTCAAAAGCATTGTTCTCCCCTTAAAGCGTCCTTGTCTCCCACTACATCACCTCCGTAGCCTCATTTTGAGCCCCATGCCCCCTCTTGTCTTCCTTACCTAAAGTAGTAGTGATTCCTTTTGCTTTCTCACCAATGCAACTGCTTTTACCCGTTTCATGCTCACATCCTGTAGCCTGACCTCTTAGGCCTTCTTTTCTTGTCTCATTCTCAGTGACACACGTCCTCAGGGGCGCTTGCGTTGACTCCGGTTCAGTTCCCACCACTACCTTCCTCCGGCGCATGTGTTACCCTCGTCTTGCTTCCCTCTGATTTACTCGCCGCCCACCCCCGATTGGCTCTACTTTCCTCATGTCCCACCTTCGTGATATCTCCTCCACCTCTCCTCGGTGCTTCGCCACGCAGCCATGCCCCATACTAAAGCTTACTTAGGTCCAATTGTTCATCAACACCATTCCTTTCTTCACAGTCCTTTAGACCATGATTGAGTAACCCACAACGGTAACAAAAGTTTGGAAGCCTCTCATATTTGAAAGTTATCCACCTTTGCTCCCCTCCTTCTATTACAATCCTTTTCCCCCTCACAATCTTCTTTGTGACATCGATCTGCACTCTCACCCTCAAGAATTTACCCCAATGTACCCCAGACTCCGCGACATCAACATCCAAGACCTCCCCCTACTTTGCTCCTATAGCTCTGCCCGTTTCTCTGGTTCTACTCTTCAGAGGAAGGTTGTGTATCTACACCCAAAAAGGAGACTGCCATAGTGAAATATACTTTGGGACTTGCTCGCCCTCGAACTCCCTCAACAGCATCAAGTACTTCTCATATGTCCATGGGCACATCTCCATTATTCTCTTTTTATCCCGCCCATCCCCAAACTCCACTAGGTAGAGCTCATCCTCCACTTCATTTATCTGGATGCTCTTCTGTGGTTTCCAGATCATTCTAAGGTTCTTCCTAAGGGCATCAATATTTATGCTCTTGTGTGAGAGAACCTTCATCACCAGGCAATTTTTCCCTAACTTCCTTGCTGCCTCTGTTGTACTACTTCCCAACGAGATACTCTCATCCTCCACTTCTGTAAATGACAGCTTTTTCCAAAGCTCTTCTAACTCTTCCGCCATAGCCCCACCCCCTCAGATGGTCCTACGCTGATGAGGACCACTTCACTCTTGCAATGGCTAAGCCTGCAAGACTCTCAACTGCTTCCACATGCACTAGGCACGAGAGCACTGATGGCTCTAACCTATAGTGCATTAGACACTGTGCACTTTCTATTGATCCTTGCAACTTTAGCTATGCCAGTAGTATAACCCAAATCCTGTCAATAATAAAAGGACGTTCCACGTGACAATCCATGAATTTGATGATGTCTATGTTCTTTAGAACCCCCTTTTAGTGTCAACCTTGTGGTTACGGTCCGTTCCACGTGACAATCCATGAATTTGATGATGTCTATGTTCTTTAGAACCCCATTTTAGTGTCAACCTTGTGGTTACGGTCCCAATCTTGAACTTTCTTGTCTCCATAATTGTTATGGAGTTAAAATTAAAATAACAGGCATGATACAAACAATCATTGGTAGAAAATAGCATCACGGATCAATATCTACACAGGAACTTGAAAAACAAGGAGATATATTGGGGTTTGGCCGTTTGGGACTGAAGAAAAATAGTGTGCATCTGAATTCTGAAAGAGGGAGAGGAGTAGAGGCCGCGTAGATATCGAGAAAGAGAGAGTAATTTTTGTCTATTTTATAATATTTGAGTTTTTCATAAAATAAAACTTCAAAAATAAATAAAATACATATTAATGATGTGAAAAATTATGAAGCTTGCAAAATCGACGTTTCAAAATTTTAAAAGATCAACAAAAAGTTAAAGACTTCGATTTTATAATATATATAAATAATAATAATAAATTTTCAAAAAAAAAAAAAAACAGACTTAAACTATATATAAGGTTAGAATAAGGTTACAATTGTGCAACTCCTAATTAATTTTATATCACTTATTAATTTAATACGTACAAGAAATAGTAGGCTGGAAAAAAAATTTAACCACAACATTATTGCCCTTTGAATCTAGGTACACATACATATTCGACCGTAGAAATCAAGGTATGGAGTGTGGATTTGTTACGTGATTAGCCCATTGCAAAGGAGGATTAAGAAGGCATTGAAGGACTGAATATGAACTAGGAGTTACACATCCTAATTAATTTTTTACAGCAGACTGGAAAAAAAAGTTTGTTGACACCAGCCAAATAGTAGGGACTAGGGAAGCATTCTCAAAAAAAAAAAAAAAAAAAAAAAAAAGTAGGGAAAGGAACTTATTTCTACTTTTGCTAAGTGCTTTGATACATGGTAGGAAATGGATCGTCAAGATTACAATAAAAGCTAAGATTATTTAGACATGAGTTCTTTAACAAACCAATAATCCAGTCTTTAAAAAAAAAAATGATATAGAAAACATTTTTAAAGAAGAGCTCTTTAGACTAGTCTTAAACCAGTAAAATCTATGGGCAACTAACTTTACCTATCAAAATAAGTTGTTAGGTAATTCAAGCTCGTTCCCCCTTGAGGGCTAAGTAGTTCTTGACCTATATGCAAGTGCTTAAGAGTTAAGGGTTCGTATCAACTTACCAAAATTTTAAAAAATCTATTTTGAAAATGATATCAAATAGGTAATCTTTCTAAGGTTATGCCTCAATTCAGTGCACAAAAGTATTGGACAAAACTCGAAAATTGACATGTGGTTATTTATGGATATGTGTTGTGTTTATATCTCATCAAGTGCTTTGAAGTACTAAATGCAAGTCAAACTCACATTTCTAAATCAATTAAAAAAAAAAAAATCTAGAATAATTTTTTGTTTTTAGCATTTGTGTCTGTACGGTACTGTTCATCAATGCCAATTTTTTTGACATTTAGAACATCTCATGTGAGAGATTTTTTGGAGTTTAATGTGCCTCTAATAGTAATATTGTCATAAAATAATTCAATTCATTTCTTTCTATGTTATTCTCAAAAAAAGGTACTTAATGTCATTCCATTAGTTTATTTTCTATTCATTTCCTTTACTTAAATACATTTAATACATTCCATTTCATTTTATTCATTTCCATTCCTTTATGATCATTCAATTTCATTCTTTTATTAACTCCCAAATGAAGCCATAATAATAAATTTTGCTGAGAAAATTTAGATAATTTTGAATGAATTGGAGACACTTCTAAATGAGCTTAAAGTAGTTTTAATTGACCAAAAAGTGGTTTTTTAAAAAAAATAAAAATAAAAAAGACATAAAATTAGAGCACTTTTTTTTTCCTTTTCTTAAAAGAATCAATATAGATATTTATTACTCAAACCATTGCAAAATCAGAAGCCATAATACGCTCTACTAGAGTAGGTAGCAACCCATGTTTTCCTCCCCTATATAAATCTTTAGCTAATCATGCTAGTGCATGAGCTATACTATTTCTTCTTCTTTTAATGTGTACCAAGCTGGATCTATCTAGAACCTTAAAGCTAACTTATGGATCTTCTATTAGAGCATCCACAGCAATGGAGTTATAATTTTAGCTATTTGGCACTATAAAAAAATATTTTATCTATTTTACCTTCTCACATCTCATAGCAGTGGTTTTATTATAGCTCACACCTCACAGCAGTGGTTTTATTATAGCTTTCAACACAATAAAATAACATAAACAACACAATAAAATAATATATATCCACAAACACCTCTTTATTATTTTTTTCTCACTATTCATCTTTATCTCTGTCTTCTCCCTCTCTTCCCTCTCTTCAACCCACAGCCCCTCACGACACCACCACCATCACCACCACTCACTATTGTGTCAAGCCAACCCAGCCACCAACTCACAACCAATCCATGGCAATACCCACCAACGATCTGCCACCAGCCATGATCCACCACCACAAACCCACAAAACCCATGTTCTTCACCAATCGGCACACCGTCACTAACCACCAATTCAAACCATCAAAAGCCAACACAAGCCAACTGCAAACTCATCCACACCCAAACCCACCACAAAATCTAGCAACCCATGACCACGATCCACCCAAAGAGGGGAGGCACGACGATGATCTACCCAGCGGCACGACGACAATCCCTCTAGTGGCATGACGCGATCCATCGCGGCATGATGATGACCCATCAGCGGCAAGACGGCGATCCATCCAGCGGCATGATGGTGATCTTCAGCGGTGTGACGGTGACCCATCAGTAGCAAGACGACAATGATTTACTTAGAGAGGCATGAGAGAGAGAAGCTCAATGAAGATCGAATTGAGAAAGAATGAGAAGAGAGAGGTGTCTGAGAAGCTCAATGAAGAAAGACAGAGAGTAAAACGTGTTGGGTGAATCAAAACAATATTTTAAAGCAAAGGGAGAATAAAAAATATTATTTAGGTTTAGCTCTTATGCTACAATGCACAGCTATAGATGGTTGTGCATTGTAGCTCAAGAGCTAAAAATTTTAGATATAGCTACACTACTGTAGCCCAATATTTGTAGTTTGTGGTGCTAAAAATAGCTTTTTAGCTTTTTAGCACCATTGCTGCAAGTGCTCTTAGGGTTTTAAACTAGCCAAATCGAGCCAAATATTTAAAGTTCAAATTTGTTCTTTATTTAATTTTATTTTGAACATGAGTCAAGCTAGAACTTTATCACCAAACAAGATTATATATTCAAGTTTAGTTCACTTTCTTATTAAACAAACTCGAGCTTATTCACAACTTGTTTAATTAACTTATTATTTTGCAATATATAGTAAAACCATGACTAAAAATTGTTTAATCATTCACAAATTTATAAATTTTTAGTCAAGGGCGGCCTAACATAATTTAGGGCCTAGGGCAAAAAAAATTTGCGGGGCCTTTAATTTGTAAATATTAATTAAACAAAATTATTTAATATTAATCAAATCAATGTTAATTTGATACATTAAATTCATAATTTGATGAATAATACCAACTAAACTAATGTTAATTTCATATAGAGAATTGAATATCATAGTTAAATCATAAATATTAATAAAAAGAAATAGAAATATATTAGGATTAAAAAATATAATTTATCGCAAAACCAGCCTCTTTAGTTCCACGTAAAAGGCCCCATTAAATTGTAGCATTTGAATCTTCATTTTAGATCCCACTTTACACAAAAGCATATTGTAATCATTTGAAAATTCCTACCGACATTAAATTTGAGTTCCTTTTGGCTGGGTTTCAAAAGTCACGAGCAGAACATTGGATTCCATATGAAATGGAAGCAAAAGTCATGAGCAGAACCCCACCCAATGGATAAAGCAAAACCAATTAAGCAGTCAATCTTGGCGGGTTTCATTTCGTATCTTTTTTCACTTTGTATCATTTCTTCCTACTATTTGTGAGCTTTAAAGCAGTCAAGCTTTATGTCATTTCTGTCAACTTTTTGAACCTGAATTTTGAAACCACGTGAAGTAAAATGGATTTAGATGGTGCAAATCTTAGACGTTGTTTGGTTTAGATTTTTTTTATTTTAAAAATGGTATATTTTGTTTTCATTTTTAGTTTCTAGCGGACTCAGCACTAAAAAAAAGTAGTTCATTTGGTAGCATTATTAGGACAAAATTGCTTTTTGCCCCTTTCAAAAAAAAAAATCTAGCATTTTGCCCTCTTTCTCAAACTAATTAGAGAAATGCCCCTCTTTTGAAAATCGAGTTTCTCAAAATCGATTTAGGCCATATATCGGCGTTTTTAAGGACTCTATAGTGACATTTTAAAGACCTATAGTGGCGTTTTGTAACTCGATATACATGAAATCGAGTTCTAGGTAAAAAAAAAGAAACAAAATTGCATGTAACTCGACTTTACGGAAATCGAGTTACAAAACGTCACTATAGGTTCTTAAAACGTCACTATAAGGTCCTTAAAAACGCCGCTATAGGGCCTAAATCGATTTTGAGAAACTCGATTTTCAAAAGAGAGGCATTTCCCTAATTAGTTTGAGAAAAATGGCAAAATACTGGATTTTTTTTTTGAAATGGGCATTTGCCCATTTTCTCCAGCATTATTAGTTTATTTTTATATTACTATTACGCATCTAAGTTATTGTTTGATGCTACTGGATATTATCAATTGTGTCCCAATCAAGCAAAAGCATCTGGGGGTTTAGTTTTCTTATTCGTAATGGACTTAGGAGCATTGTGCTAATGTTTATTTTAATTTTCATATTGGAGTGTATTTAGTTCTTGTTTAGTCTCCTAAGAAATTCAATAAGATAACCTAAAATCTTATCATTTCGATCTGTATTTTCTTGGCAACCAAACATGGCCTGAATTTGGCCCTTGGGCTTTTGCTTTTTTGGTAAAAGGGTTCTTGTTTAGTCTCACCAATTTAATTTTTTAGCAAAAATTTATCTAATGAGCAAAGCGTGGAATTATATAATAGATTTATGGTATATCCACTAATGCAAATTATGCTTGAAAATTCCTATTGACATTAATGGGCGATTGGTTGATGCAATGGGCGATTGCGGGATCTGGTAAGCTAAAGAAGATAAGATTTGGCGTAACTCTGTTGGAGCAAGAAGCTTGAAAGTCTTAGGTGCACTTGGTAGATTAGGCTTGGAGGGTCTTCTGCTATTCATGTTGTTAGGACATATATAATTCACTTGTTAGGAACATATGTTACTATTTTATGTAATTGACTAATCTTTTAACAAAACGTACTTTACTTGTAATTGGGTAGATCTAAGATGTGTTTAATGCTTTAAGAAACAAGATTTCAAATTTAAGTGTTCAAGTCATGCAAGTCTTCCAAGAATCAAGTGTGAAAAGTGTTGTTCATTAAAACTTAACAGCTAGCATCTATTGAGACTCAAGAGCTGTCTGATCCCGTGGCTTGACAGCAGCTCGATAGATAGGGTATTTGTCGAGGTTTATGAAACTCAGAATTTCTGGTCTGTTTTTCATCCTATCCGTGATTGTATGTTTGGGCTTTTTTTCCTCACAACCCTAAACATATATAAGGATTATTTTAAGGGCCGTCAAAGGTGGACACAAGTTGCACAAGTGTTGAGCAAAGTTTGTTCAAACAAATTGTGATTGGAGACAGAATTTGCCCTAGTTCATCTTTCTTGTGAAGAAGCTGCTGTGTTTGTGCACCGTAGGATTTTGTGACCAAGCAACTTTTCGATCTTCATCGTATGATGAACTGAAGAACTTTGCAGCTAACAACCTTCTCTAGTTAGTGATTGAAGTCACGTACTAGGATCCACGCAATTGGTTAATCACGTACTGGGAGCCGTGCATTGAAAATGAGAGATTGTCACTACAGAACAAGTCCAATTGAGTATTGGGGTAAAGGTTCAACTGTAAGTTGGTATAAGATACTGGGATTCCTTTAATTATAACCGCTTATTGTGATAATAGTGAATTCTTGAGAGTAGTGACCTTAAAATCACCCGGTGGGCTTTTTGCCGTGTAGGTTTTCCCCATTCAAAAACAAATTATCGTGTCAATTTATTTTCCGCTGCATATTTATTTATTTGGTAATTTGTTTATGCTACCACACGCTTTGCATGTTAATTAACTTTATTAATTCACTTGGCTAAATTAATTGGTTAATTTATCACAAGGGAACAATACGTGTTTGGCCTATCAAGTGGTATCAGAACAGGCACACTCTGATTAGGTTATAATCTTTGCTGTGTGATCCATTAACCCCTGATTGTCATGGATAGAGATCAGTCTCTTATCATACCTCCATTGTTTGATGGAACTAACTATGTATACTAGAAAGTACGCATAAGAGCTTTTTTGCAGTCTCTAGATGAGAAAGTGTGGCAAGCTGTAGAGATTGGCTGGACTAAGCCAATGGAAGCGCCGGCCGACTGGGATGATGCTAAGATCAAGGCGGCAAACTTTAACAGCAGGGCATTGAATGCTTTATTCAGTGCAGTCACAAATGAGGAGTTCAAGAAGACATTCTCTACTGAAACTGTGAAGGAAGCATAGACCATCCTCCAGACAACCTATGAGGGAACCAAGGTTGTTAAGGATTCGAAGTTACAGAGGCTCACTACAAGCTTTGAAGAAATTAAAATAGAGGAGGATGAGTCGTTTGATGAGTTCTATGCCAAACTTAAGGACATAGTTAACTCAGCTTCTAATCTTGGGAAAACCATTCCTGAACTCAAGATTGTGAGAAAGGTGTTCAAATATTTACCCGGGAGATTCCATGCCAAGATCACCGCTATTGAGGAATCAAAAGACATTGATAAAATTCCTTTGACTAAGCTGGTTGGAAATCTGCAGACCTATGAGTTGGGTTTGACAAGAATTGGGAAATCAAGCAAGAGCAAGAGCATGACATTGAAGGCCAAGAGCAATGACAAGGATGAGTCTTCAGACGATGAAGATTCTAAGATGAAGTCCTACATCACCAGGCAATTCAAGAAGTTCGTGAAGAATGCCAATGCAAATGGCTTCGACAAGGACCGTAGGCAATCTAGTTCTTCTCAATTCAAGAGCCAAGATAAGGGGAAGAAGGATGCTAGGGATGGCGGTCAGTACACTGTTCCCTCAAAACCTAAGTGCTTTAAGAGTCACGGTTTCGGACACATGAAACAGGAGTGCCCTACATATTTCACGACCATTGGAAAAAGTAAGGCCCTTTCTACTACCTTGAGTGACACCGAGCCTGAGGATGATTCCGACAATGAGGATGACGGAATCCTAAATGCCTTCACTGCCACTGTCAATCCTACTAAGGGGATTGTTGAAGATGTGGATGAAGAAGAGGAATTGGTGGGGTCCAAGTTTGAGAAGATGGATGAACAAGATGACATCCACACAACCTATGCAAAGTTATACAAGGTCTTCGAAAAACATGAGGAGCTGTATAGGTTGACCACCAAGAAGCTCAGTGATGTGGAGCTTGAGCGAGAAGAAATCTCTACAAAGTTTGATAAAGCCAATCAAACTATTGGAACACTGAGGTTTGAGAACAATTTCTTGGCGGAGAAGACCAAGAAGCTTGAAGCAGAGCTGTTTCAAGTCAGAGCTCAGTTGGAGAGAACTTCAAGTGCAAAGCTTGATAAGATGCTCAGCTTATAGAAATCTGCTTTCGATAGAACTGGCTTAGGGTATGATTTCTCTTCCTCTAATATTGCTTCTTCTAGTACTATTGTTTTTGTTCCTCCTAGTAATAATGTTGAAATTGAGAACACTAATGTCAAAATTGATTTTGCTAGTGAGAACACAGACAAGGGTAAACCGTAAATCTATCTTAGGAGCACCCCCTAAGCAGAATAAGAAAGAAGCTAAAAACCCTAGGGCTAAGAAGGCTAACTCTCAAAAGCCTAAACAGAAGAAGCAGCATCTCTGTCATCACTGTGGAGCAGCCGGTTATACTCAACCTAATTGCTATAAGTGGTTAGCCACTCAACAGAGCAAAGGCATGATCGTATTGGGAAACCAAAATCAGTTTCCATCCTCTTTTGCTCCTCTTGGAGATCTTCTCAAAGCCCTCATGTTCCTTTCAAACTTGAATGGTTTTAACTCTTCCCCCTCATCTTCGGTTCAAGGGTTTACACAAAGGAAAGGTTCTTCTAAGGTGTGGAAGGAAAAGGGTTCCAAGTGATTATGTCACTTTTTCTCTCTCTCCCCTTCTTGTTTTTGATTGCATTACTTATGTGTTTTGCTTTACTGTTTTGAACCAGTCTAGTTTTATGCATTACTTTATTTTGTTTAACATGTTATTGTCTGTTTATTTTCAGTTTTGATTTTTTTTTTCATAAATTTTTTTTTTTGAAAAATACAAAAACAGTGTATGTTTGTATACATTGGTACTTGTGTACCTTGGATGACCATTGAAATAAATTTTTCTAAACTTTGTATCTTTTGTAGCTTAGATGAACATCTTTATGCACAATTAAGCAAGTGAGTTTTATGGCTCGTGTTTGTGATGAGTGAGATTAAGTGATCTCTTGTACTTAACACTCGTATTACTCTTTTTAACGAGAATGACTAAAAAATTCTAAGAGAAAGGCATAAATAACCATCTCACCACTGTTGTTCGCCAATCATGAAATGACATCCGTATGCTTCGGCATAGCAAAAGTGTAATGTCAATAACATCTGTATGCTTTAGCATAGCAAAAGTGCAATGTCAAATGCTTAACATAATTGGGTATTTCTTTTCTTTCTCTTATATGCCCATGCATGGTTTGCTTAAAAGAAAATATGCAAAGAAAAATAAAAAGCAAAAAGAATAAAATGCTTTATATATGATTGCAAGCTTGTATTTTAGGAGATGTGGGAGTTATAGGATGTACCTTGAATGTGATAGTCCTTATCAAACAGTTATGATTGTGTATGGGTTAAAGTGATTTTCTCATATTTCAAATCGTCATAACATGTATACACTTATGCAATCTTGCAATGTTTTTCACACACAACACGCAATATTCTTTACTACTCTTGATACATGTGCAGGTACAATGTGATTTGGTCATCATAAGGTTTACTTGTGTTAATAAATGCTCACTAAACTGTCTTGACTTGTTTTTCAAATATAAAATTGGTTAGACTTGTTGTGTGTGTGTGTGTGTGTGTGTGTGTGTGTTTTGGGATCTATGTGCTTAACAATTTTTGTTGAGAGATGATTTTGAGAGTTCAAAATGTTGTTTGGATTCTTGGTTGAGTTGCATCTTTGATTGCATTTATATCTGTGTTTTTCTCTTCTTGAAAAACTGTTTTTAAGCAATCTTGATAGCTCCTCGACATCTCTCGATACCTCCTCAACACCTCTCGATACTTGGCTTATCTATCGAGCTCTTCAGTTGCTTTTTATCTCAATCTCGACACATCTCGATAGCTAGGTGGATCAATCGAGAAAGTTTCTGTCCCTTTGATAGCTCCTCAACAGATCCTCGATCCATCAAGCTTCTTTTTTCCTTGGAAACCTGCTCGATAGCTTCATCTGTCGAACCCTTTTAAGCTCGACACCTCTCAACACCTCTTGATTTGTCGAGAATTACTGAGCTTGTATATATAGGGTCAGCACGATTCAGATCTCACTTTCCTCGATTGCTCTCGATTGCTCTCAACTGTTTCACCTCCCAAACACTTTTTTCTCTCTCTAAACCTCTTCCTCAAGGATTTTTTGGCCTTAATCAAGTTTTCTTCACTTGGTAATTGTCTTAATCCTTCATTTTCATGCATTTTCATATTTTTTTATCTAAAAATTGGGGGTTTTTGGAAAACGTTTGGGGTTTTTCAAATTGATGAGGTTTTTGCAAAATTTTTGGGATGGGTTTTGAAGATTTAATCTTAAAAACTTCATACATTGCATTTCATGAGCATTATAACTATATTTTCATGCATTTAGATGTGTGTTATATATGTTAAACTGATTGTGTGCAGGTAGGATTGGATTGGGCTGAGCCTATGATGCTTTTTCTATTACATGTCACATGTTCATGCATTCCCATGCATACGTTCTTTCTTTTCAATATATTTTGATATATTTGAACTGCTTGAGACTTTTCTGATTGTCTTTTTCTCCATCTCTCTCTCTTCTATTTGCGTTAGTCTACTTTTATGGCACCTAAATGCAAATCTACTCCGTCCTAGAACCCTCTTCGTTCCGGGGCATCCACTTCTTCCGATCCTACTCCCTCACACATCCGGTTCCTTGATGAGAAGGCCAAATCGGACTTCTTTGAGAACTTCTATAGATGAGGTGTTCATTCAGAACGCCAAGTCATCTTGTCGGACTTCTCCGACACTAACCTTCCCACTGTTATCAACAGTAGGGAATGGGGGTCACTGTGTGACATCTCGGTCACATGTCCATCCGTGCTGATCTAGGAGTTTTACTCCAACTTGCATGGATTTGATCTTTTAGTACCTCTCTTTGCTACTCTCATTCGAGGTACGCGCATTGTTGTCACCCTGGAGATTGTCTCCGATGTGCTCCGTGTCCCTAGGGTAGAGTATCTTGACTACCCTAACTGTGATCGTCTTAAGACAGTGTCTAAAGACGAGCTTATTTCTGTTTTCTGTAAGCGCCCTTCTAATTGGGGTGAGCGCCAGTTCATTTACTGTTCGGGCTTTGCTAAAGGCCCTCGGTTTTTGAACATGGTTATGACCTTTGTTCTGCATCCTTTATCTCATTATAACTCCATTACAGAGCCCCGTGCTCAGTTTTTGCTATCTCTTCTTGAGCATCTTAGTATATATTTTCCCTTTCATTCCATTCTTTCTATCATAGATGTGTATAGGGATTCGACGACCCATGATAAGCTCTTCCCTTCGGCTTTCACGAGGATTTTACACCATTTTTTTGTTCCCTTTCACGTGTCTGACCATTTTCCTGTTATAGGTGCTATAGATGCCGCTACCGTTAAACGGAGTGAGGCTCAATTTCGATCGAGGCAGTCTGGGTCAGCAGCTCCTCCCACTCTTTCAGCTCCATCCACATCTGCACCTTATTCTTCTTCGAGCGGTGTGACTCTTGGGGACATCATGGCGTAACTTCAGCGCATGGATGCTCACCTCGACACTCTTAGTGATGAGTTGTGTCAGGTAAACACCTGTGTTGTTCGTATTGCACAATGGCAGGCGGTCAGGGGTGGCTTCATTGCTTTTCCTCCACCTACTCCAGAGGCATCTGAGGATGAGGATGATGATAATGGTACTACTGCTTCCGATGATGAGGATGATGGAGATGCTAGTGAGGATTTTATGTATCTTTTTCTTTTCTCTATTTTTTAGATACACTGTTCATATACCTTAGGTCTTGTGACCATTTTGACATTCATTGTACTTATATTCATTATGTTGGGTTTTAGACCCCTTAAAAACAACCAGATTGCGTAGCCTAATTAATTAGTCAAATTGTTACTTAGTCAAATTAAGCAATTCTAGGTTAAAACAATCAAATAATCATATCAAGCATATAAAGCAGCGGAATAATAAATAACACATGATATGATGACCTAGGAAACCACACGGTAAAAACCTGGGGAGGATTTGACCTAGCTATCTTCAAGGTAAACCTGAATCCACTATGAAAGAATCGAAGTTCATACAAAAGGACTTACAAGCTCCCCGCTCGACTTCCTAATGCTACCTACCAGTAGAACTTACTGACACGACCACGTGCAAACTCCGAATCCACGGACTCCTTCTTTCTTAGACTCTTCAATCAAGTACAAGCTCCCCGCTTGTTTTTCTTTAAGCTCCAATGGTTGCAACTGTGTTGATCATCAAGATGTTGAAATAATCTCTACCTTGAAAACCCTAAGTTTTGTGTAAAGGAAAGCTCCTCAAAGATCTCACAAGAGATTCACACAAAACAGCAATGTATGAGCAACAATACAATGTGAACAACCTCTAAAAATGTGGCTAGGGTTTTGTTTAAATACCTAGGGTAAAAACATAAAACCCTAAACGTTTAATGAAGTAGGGCTGAGTTGGAAATTCTGCAGAAAACACAACCTGTTCGATTTTCGATCGATCGAGCCTATCCTTCGATTGATCGAGCCAGGCCGAAAGTCACAAAGACTTCTGCAGCCACTTGATTCTAACTTTACAATAATAAATCAACTTTGATCAAGCCTAAACAAGACTAAATACATTGTCTTGATCATGGTTTGCCAACATTACAAATTAGAGTTCTAAATACATAAAATCCTAAGACCTTAGAACCTAACACATTATATATTGATGTATGTTTTTCACCTACCTTTACATGTGTTGTTTCTTTTCTCTCTTTATGCACATGTTTCTTATATCTTGTATGCAATCTATTATTTCTATTTCACACTAAGATGCCTTGATGAGTTTTGTTTAAAGTGTTTCAAAAATATAGGTTGTCAAAATCTAATTGCCATAAACTCTCTTCTTGCAAAGCTTTTCAAGAATTTGTGTTAGGATAGATTTTATTGTATTCAGCAAGTGAATATGAGTTGAGTGATTTATGACTTCTCTCATATCTCATTTGTTTGTTGTGGTTTTGTCACGAATTGTCAAAGGGGGAGATTGTAAGGACATATGTGATTCACTTGTTAGAAACATATGTTACTATTTTATGTAATTGGCTAATCCTTTGACAAAACGTACTTTACTTGTAATTGGGTAGATCTAGGATGTGTTTAATGCTTTAAGAAACAAGGTTTCAAGTCTCGTGGCTTGACAGCAGCTCGATAGATAGGGTATTTGTCGAGGTTTATGAAACTCAAAATTTCTGGTCTGTTTTTCATCCAATCTGTGATTGTATGTTTGAGCTTTCTTTTCTCACAACCCTAGACATATATAAGCATTATTTTAAGGGCCATCAAAAGTGGACACAAGTTGCATAAGTGTTGAGCAAAGTTTGTTCAAGCAAATTGTCACCGGAAACAGAATTTGCCCTAGTTCATCTTTCTTGTGAAAAAGCTACTGTATTTGTGCACCGTAGGGTTTTGTGACCAAGCAACTTCTCAATCTTCATCTTGTGATGAACTGAAAAACTTTGCAGCCAACAACCTTCTCTAATTAGTGATTGAAGTCGCGTACTGGGATTCATGCAATTGGTTAATCACATATTGGGAGCCGTGCATTGAAAAGGAGAGATTGTCACTATAGAACAAGTCCAATTGGGTATTGGGGTAAGGGTTCAATTTTAGGTTGGTATAAGGTACTGGGATTCCTTTACTTGTAACCGCTTGTTGTGATAATAGTGAATTTTCGAGAGTGGTGACCTTAAAATCACCTAGTGAGATTTTTGCCGTGTAGGTTTTCCCTATTCGAAAACAAATCATCGTGTCAATTTATTTTTCGCTGCATATTTAGTTATTTGGTGATTTGTTTGTGATACCACGTGCTTTGCATGTTAATTAACTTAATTAATTCACTTGGCTAAATTAATTAGTTAATTTATCACAAGGGGACAATACATGTTTGGCCTATCACATGTATTCCAACTTCATTCTCTAGTAGATTATTGATCGCTTGGAGGGCGGCAGAGAGGTTTTTCACCAAGTACTTCGGTTTCCTCTTCGATAACACATCGTCGTGTTATCTTTGTGTTTGCATATCTCTTCTCTTACTCTTTGCCTTTTAATTATTGCTGTGGTTGTGATTAATTTTGGTTTAGAGTGTTTTACCAATTCTGTTTTAACTTATATTCATATTCCGCACATACATCATTTGATTATAAGCTTGTGTTGGTATTTTTATATTTGGGGGTGTAAACATTCATAGGTGTTTTACACACTATTTGAACTTTCATTTGGTATCAGAGTGAGTACACTTGTTGTGGTTTAAATACCTAAGTATGACCCTTGACCCCTTGTGTTTATTTGCCATGGATAGTGTTTTGTATGCCTCTATGCATGTTTTGGATGTTGATGAATGTAACATGTCATGTGTTTGTGAAAATGCCTCTATGAGTGTTAACCCTCATGATTGTGATGACATGTTACTTGATTCTTTTAGTGTTGTTGATATTCCTAACATCAAACTCTTAAAGAAAAGGCTAAGAAGTTGCATAAGGATTTGAGCAAGTTATTTTATGAAAATGATGATTTGATTGCTAAGTTCAATGAATCCAACAAATTGGTTGAAAAATATAAGAAACTTGCTGAAAATTCTCTTGAAAAGATGAAAGAGTTTGAATGTTTGAATATGGACTTCGATGCTAAACTTGTTTTGTCTAACAAACTTGTTGAAGAGCTAAAATGTGAAAATGAATATCTTAAGATACATGCCAAGTGTTTCATTGCTGAGCCTATTGTTAAAAAGGATGACAATATTTGTTGCAATCATGTTGTGGTACTTGATTTTGTGCCTATTGTGTGTTTTATCTCAAAGGACAAATCGGTGTGCATTCCTCCATATTGAAGAAACCAAAAGGTGGAAAGAAAGGCTCTTAAGTCAAAGCCTCCATTTAGGTCTCAACCTAAGGCTTTGGATGGATTTAAATTTGTTCCAACTTGCCACCATTGTGGTATGATTGGTCATATGAGACCTCAATGTCATAAGTTGAAGAGAGAACAAAATCATGTTGGTAGATCTCTTCCTAAAAAGCCTAGTGGATCTAAACACATTGTTTGTCACCATTGTGGTGCTTTTAGTCATCTAAGACCCCATTGCGTTAAGTTTCACGCTCTTAAAAGAATCAAAAGAAAAGAGAAACTTGAGCTTCTTAGAAGTTGTGCTAAAAATGGTAAACCGGATTTAAGTAAAAATAGCATGTTGTTAAAGAAAGTGTTTAATGCTCTTAACTCCTTGTCTATGTGCATATCCAGTTCTCATTCTTCCAACCTTCGTCTCACTTCTCATGAGACACTCATTCCAAACAATCATTCCGTTTGGATGAAGAAGGGTTCCTATGGTTGAGCCTTTGCTCTTTTGGTCATTGATCTAATTTTTTCAATCTTTGTAGGACCCTTCATGTATTGAATGTCATATCTTCATGCATTTTGTGCATCTTGCATTTATTCATATGCATTGTTTTTGTTTTTGATCAATCTTTACTTGCTTTTGTGTCAAAAATCCAAAAACACATAAAAAGTAGAAAATCTAAAAAGTTTGATCGGCATTATTGTGTCTTGTCACACGCATGTTTTACCTTGTACCTTCGTACAAATGGCTTTGTGCATTTACGAGCGTAGCTTGTTCTTTATGCACTCATATCATTGTGGGAAAAATCTTGACAACTATGTGACTGTTGTAAATAGATCTTCAAACTTGTCATGAATGATTAGTTAATGGTTTTGCTGCTATTGAGACTTACATAGACTTGTGCCTATATATCTTCCCACTCTTTTATTTTTTGCTTAAGGAGCTCAACAAATGTAAATCTCAAAATGAAATGGGATAATGAGCTGCAAAAGCCATCGCATATACTAGTATTTGACTAGGAAAAAGGGAAAGCAATTCTTATGAAGAATGTATGGTGCCCAAAAAGCCAAAGGCTTGTTTATCAAATTGAAATATCAAAAATTTTAGGCATCGATCTCAAAATGAGATATGTTTATTCAAAAAGAGATGTAAAGATAAAAAAAGATCAATTGTTATGAAATGTATGAAGCCAAATGAAAAGCTTCAAACACAAAAAGATTTTTAAGTGTTTTAGTTGTTTTTGGAAAGTGTTTTTATTTTGAAAATTTTCAAAAACTGTGCAACCCTGTTTTAGCGACTTGCCTCGTGAGTCAAGCCAGTCGTAAGCCCCTAGTTGCGAGCTTACTCAGAAGTTCCTGGCAACTCTCTGGCGGGTCAAGGCCCTAGTCGCGAAAAACACTTAGTAAAATTTCAAAAAAATTGGGTGTTTGGCATTTTTGCGACTCATGTTGGCGATTGATTCGTGAGTGGAAGCTCCAGTCGCGAGTTTACTCAGTTTGATTCACAACTCCCTTCACAACTTACTCGTGGGTGGACCTTCTAGTTGCGTAAAACACTTCTCACAGGTTTTTTGGCAACTTGCACTGGTGACTTGTTCGCGACTCAATCCAGTCGCGAAAATCACTTGTTTTGCATAATGAGGGTTCTTTTCAGGGCAGTTTTCAAAAACTTTTCATTTTTCCCTCGCTCATTTTGACTGTGCACGCTAGGCTTTTGATAAAATGCCTCTTAGGCATTTTCTCGCTTGTTTGGACTCTGATAAGATCCAAACTTTGGGGTTTCTCATGTTTCCTCACTTGGATCATGTTTGGTTCATTAGTTGTGTATTTAACACACCCCCACGTGTGCATTTTCAATGCTTTGGTCATGCATTGCACATAGCCACCTCTTGCACACACCTTTGCTAACCTTATCATGTATTGGTTTATATCTTGTTTCTTTATCCTAGCATGTCATATTTACCTTATGCTTTGCAGCATTTTGTTTTGTCTTTTGTTTGAGCTTCATTTCTCATTTATCTTGCACTCCTCATGCATCATTATCATTGTTCGTACATTCACCTCTTGCCCTCGGTTCTCCTTGACGCTTTGTCTATTCGTGACAAAAAGGGGGAGAGTATACTCTAGAAAGTATACCAGAGAGTTTTGTCATTTCTATATGACTCTTGTGCACATTCTTAGGAGGAGAAATTCTATTTCTTATGCACATTTGTAGGGAGAGTGATATTCCATAGGAGAGATGCATATACCAAGGGGGAGAGGACATTATGTTAATAAGAAAACTTTGTTTTGTTTATGTTTCTTTATGTCTATTTTCTTGTTTGCTTTATGGTGCTTTGAGTTATGTGTAGTATCTGTGCTTTTGTTGTTCTCATTTCATTGTGTTTATGTGTTGGACATGCATACATCCTTATGCTATTGTGCTTCATTGAATGCATGTTCGGATGATCATTTGTTTTACTATGTGATCATTGTAGTCATCTCTTTATGACTGTTTTGGTGTATGGTCAAGTTGCTCACACGTTTCACATCATGTTTACTTGATCGCAATTTACTTATTTCTTAGGAAGCACAGGTGCGTTTCGGGACTCGAGTGTGGGTGCAGGTGCGGGTGCGGGACTCAGCAATTTTTGAAAAAGGTGAGTGCGGGTGTGGCGAGACTCAGCAATTAAAAAATTATTAAAAGTATTTTTTTTATATTTTTAATATATTGCTAAGCATACTTTTTCACATTATATAAACATATACCAAATTTAAAAGCAATAGTAGATAATAGGTAAAACATGATGTTCATAAATTAAATACAACCCACAAGATTGAAACTAAAACATTCCATGATGTTCGGAAATTAGAATACAACTCACAAGTTTAAAACTAAAATGAAATAAAAGATAATCAATAAGACAATCAAACACCAACATCATCATCCTCAATATCAATAGCTTCACTTCGAACTTCACTTTCACTAGTAGTAGCACGAGTGTTAGTATTCCCAATAACGATGGCCTCCAACTCTGGCTCATCAAGTGTAAGGGCTGCATTCTCAAGAATTTCAGCTCCTCCATGTATGTCGCTCTCATTCCAAGAGTCTCCTGCAATATCGCACATCTTTGTTGTTGTATGTACATACTCCTCATTGCGCCTTGACAAGAGTCGAAGAATAGAATGCACATATACCAAATCCTTAGTGCGTGCAGGAGCCATTTTGTTTTTGTTTAAGGAATGAATAAATTTGTATGTGCTCCAATTTCTCTCAGCGCATGAGGATGAACAAGATTGTCCAAGAAGTTTAAGGGCAAGGGTTTGAAGAGTTGGAAATGCGGAGCCATGGTATTGCCACAAAACCAAAGATTGCAAGGCCCACCTATCTGTCAAGGCATCTGGTGAAGGTAACCTCCCTCCTGAAAATGTAGCAAACTCAAACTTCACCACCGTTAATTCATTCACATCTTCAAAGTATCGTTCTAAACACTTGCTTCTTTCCATAGAAATTTCATGATCCCGATGTGGAGGGATGCGTTTTGGATTCCCCGAAAGCCATTCAATGGAGTAATACCTAGTTAAAGATTAAAAAACAAATATAGATGAAGCGTGTGTTTTACTAAAAAGGTGAACTAAGGAAAATAGAAAATAAATGTACTTACTTAGGATTTAAGGAATAAGCCAAGCAATGTATTGGTGTACAATTTTTAGTCCATCCATCAATGAGTATATCATACACCACACTCCAAAATGAGCTATACTGATCATCTTCTAAGCCTTCGTGCCAATATATTACTGCCTTCACCTTTTCTATCATTGAATCCCACATCTCATACATAAGATGAAGACAAGGCTTATCTATGTCGGCTATTCGTATCATATCATAAATGGGTGCTGTGAATTCAAGAATATAATCAATATTATCCCACCAAAGATCACTTAGAATCATATCTTTCACCTTTTGAGCTTTTCCAACATCATCCTCCCTATAAGAAGCCCATTGGTCACTAATAAACATGGCTTGAAGGCATTTTTTTGTCAACTTCAACCTCTTCAGCATTATAACAACTGAAGCAAATTTAGTATCAGCAACTTGGAGCAGTTTTAATGGACAAAATTCATTAAACATTGCCAACCTCATTGAATGGTTCATGATAAAAACACGTATGAAGGATGCATCATCAGCAATACGTGTAATCCAACTACATTCCTCATATGTAACTTCATTCTTTTCAGTGTTTTTTGCTGCACAAATATTCTTCAAGGCTAGATTGAGAGTGTGGACAACACAGGGTGTCCAAAATATTTTAGGATGCTCGCCTTCAATAAGAGCTCCAGCAGATTTCATCACACTAGCATTATTAGTGATGACTTGGACAACTTTTTCATGTCCAATCTCTTTTATAGCATCCTTCAACACCCCAGCAATATAATGTTTGTCTTTGAATTCACTTGACCCATCAACTGCCTTTATAAACACTGGACCCCTATCTGATACAGCCATAATATTAATAAAAGGCCTCATTTGTGGATCTCACCATCCATCAAAAACTATACTTACACCATTTTCAAGCCAAGAGTCCTTAATTGGTTTCAAAAGTCTTTCAACATGAGCTCTTTCTTTTTGCAAAAGTTTTGTTCTCAAGGCATTGTATCGAGGAGGAAGATAACCCGGAATGTTATGGGTAGTAGCATATGCATAGGAACTACGATAATGTGAGTTCCTTACAAAGTTAAACGGAAGCCCATCGGTGTAAAACATCCTAGCAATTCTGCTATCCAAATCATGTCTAGCATTATTCTAGAATGCTTTTTCCAAAGGAGAATTCGTAGTCACCTTCCTCCTCTTACCATCAACTGGATTTGTACTATCACTCCATTCCTATCTTCAAAATGAGGAAATAGGTATAGCAGGCCCACGGCCTGAGGGAGGTAGGGGTAAGGGAATTTGACTTCTCCGTTCTCTCTCTAACTTATCATTCTCAACTTGATCATGCATTCGCTGCATTTCTGGCCTATGGCTCTTCACCTTAAGGCATGCTTTAATACCTTTGCTAGAAATTCCTAATAAATGAGCCTTAACCCTAGAATAGGATCCCATATAAACTATACCACAATAGTTGCACTTAAAGTATGTGTTTCCACCTAATTTAACAGAAGCACCAAGTGGTTTTTCTACTTTAGTCACATACTGCCAAAGAGGAGATTCATCATTTGGCACTTCTTGATTAGATGAAGGTGAAGTTTCTGTGCTAGTAACTTCGTCCATTGCGAATTCAATAGATTTAATTTAACCTACAAATAATAACTATTAACTAAATAAATTAATAATAAATCAAACCCAAGTTCACAGATTCACAAATCACAATGAGTAATAAGTAATAACTATTAATTAAATAAAACTAAGATTGAAAAGAAACTAAGATTCACAAATCACAGATTCACAGGTTCACAAATCACTTCTGAATCCTATCTTATCCTAACTGATTTACAAATTTTATCAGTTAGGATAAGATTCTTATCCTAACTGATAAAATTTGTAAATCACAGCAGCCATATAAATAACAAAACCCTTTAACTCTCACAAAAACTTGTAAATCACAGCAGCCATATTAATAACAAAACCCTTTCTTATCCTAACTGATAAAATTTGTAAATCACAGCAGCCATTTTAATAACAAAACCCTTTAACTCCCACAAGAACCAAAAAAACAAGGAAAAAAACACAGCAAGCACACAAATTTGGACGAAGTGAGAGAGAGTGTTTGGATGAAATCGTAAAAAACAAGCACACAAACACAGCAGACACAGAGAGAAATAAAAAAAAAAAACAGAGAGTAAAACGGAAGCGCAGAGAAGAGAGAGCACACCTGAAGCCGAGCACACCGCAGACTCGCAGAAAGGGAGAGCATAGAGAAGAGAGATGAGGGATGGAGTGAGGGAGAGGGTTTGGACGAAGTGAGAGTGCGTGAGAGTCTTAGGGTTTTAGGTTAAGTTCAAACGGTGCGTTTCACACCTTTTTTTTTTTTTTTTTTTTTTTTTTTTTGAATTTCGGCCTGACTCGGCCGTTTCGGCCTAAATCGGCCATTTCGGGGGTTTCGCTGGTTTTGGCCGATACGGCCTAAGTCGGCCTGATTTGAACTGCGTCAGTGCGAGTCGGGGAATCCACGTGGCAGGACGCGGCCCGACGCGGCATGGATGTGCGGTCAATGACGTCCCTCTCGCTTCGCCGCGTCTCGCCAAGTCGGACGCGGGTGCGGCTCCTCCGGAGCTGCGTCCGTGCATCCCAGCTTGTTTCATTATACTTGTCCTTTTATTTCTTGCTTTACCTTGAGGGTCTAACGTGTTTTGTGCAAGTGTTTCACGTTACAGGTATATATGTTTCAAGTTCATCACAGCTCCTATGATTCATGATAGGGGGAGTGATATTTTGTACCCATGCTTTCTAGCTTAGTACTTGAACACAGCTTATATGTATATTAAAAACAAAAGTTCAACAGGCAATATTGCCGAAAAAAAAAAAAAAAAAAAAAAAAAAAAAAGGCCAATGAACAATAGAAAACTGTCGTCGCTCTTTTATGTATAGAAAAAATATATATAGATTTATGGTAAATAGCTGTTAAGATTCTGTATATCCACTGCTTGAAATTATGTGATATCATTTGGCTGTATATCATTTGAGTTCCTTTGGCTGGATTCAACAAGTCACGAGCAAAGTGCTGGATTCCATATGAAATGGAAGGAAAAGTTTTGAGCAGGGCACCAATGAATAAAGCAACCAAAAGCTGTCAATCTTGGCGTGTTTCATAACTTTCGTTTGGTATCTTTCTCACTTTGTATAATTTCTTCGTAAAAATATGTCATTTCTATAAGTTTTTGAACCTGACTTTTAAAACCGCGTGAAGTAAAATCACCAGAAACACTTCATTGTTTTCTTGAACTTTTCTTGAACTCTTGTTTTCTTATTCGTAATGGACATACTAGCATTGTGCTAATGTTTATTTAATTTTCATATTGGAGTGCATTTTTGGTAAAAGGGTTTGGTCCTGTCCCTCATATTTTGTCTTTTAATCAAACATCCCTATCCACAATAAAATTCATTAACACTCATAAGTGCTAACACTTCTAGCCATACCTCACCAAACTCACCAACAAAAAATTCACCATCCAATAACCATCCTCCAATATGAAGAGTAGACCCACCTGGTGGATCAGCTAGGCCAGAGGGAGTTGGGCCCAAATGATATTCAAAATAATCTACCACCATGTTAAGGTGATTCCAAAAAGATGGAATTATTTATGGTTGCTTTCCAAAAGTGTTGAGCACTAATAAAGCTACCAATAATAATAAATCAATCATTCTGATTTTTAAAGTGAGCTCTTTTGCATTTTTGTTATCTTCGTATTCACATCATTCTCATCAATTTAATATCTCTAAACTCAACCAAAACAAGCATCCATCAATTTCACTAAATTAATTAAAATTTTTAAAGAGAATAGATTCATCTCTACATGTAATGAGCCTCTATCCTTACTATATTAAATTTCGATGTTGATAAAGTATTAAGCCTGATATATATGTATGAAAATAATAGACAGCTAAACTAGCAAAAATAGAATTTTTTTTGAATTAATTTAGCTAAATATTTGAGGAGACTATAATGTGAATGCTCTTATTTATATGATTTCTTTCTATCAATAAAGCCGTGGAGCTTGGCACCCTTCATTCTTTGTGTAACTTTATTCTTAATAATATCATCTTTGCAACCGCAAAGAATACAACAGCGAGGACCACCATTTGAGAAAGCAAAAGAAGAAATCAAAACAACAAGAAACACTTGACTAGAGTTCTTGAACTTTCACAGAACAACTATATCTTTTAACTAATTGCATACTTGTTTGCTTCATTATCTAGCTAGTGGCAATTGAGGTGTGGAAATTTATATTTCTAGCTTTTGAAATTAACTGGAGCAAGCTTAGGACAATGAAAGGTATATGAAGCAAGGATGCTTGAATATTTTAGAAATATTTTGCAAAAAAAGTATATTTTAGAAATAGAGTATAGAATGTCATTCCTTAACGTTTTATTTTAGTGTTTTGTAATTGTAGAGATATTATTTCATTGGATGTATTCGGATCCAAATAAAGCTCCTTCGATCTTTGATTTTATTGAGAACTTGGCTACGTAATTCGTCTAAACAAAATTGGCTGCATACGTCAACCAGCCAACTCCATATATTCTTTCTTTGGATTTTTATAATAAAATATCATTTTTACCTATAAAAAAAATAAATAAATGAATTGACATTGCCGCATTTTTCTTTTCTCTTCAACTTCGGACAAACCTTACAATTAAGTTATTACAAGCATAAAATTTGGTAGATTATGACTCTTGATTACTTCTTAGATTTTTTTTTTTTCAATAATTTGACAGTTATATTAGGAGCTGAAATTTGAACATTGTATGTCTTGGAATGAGTAAGCGTCAATCAATTGAGCTACAAGTCTTTTAGTTTACGTACGTTTTAGTTTTAAAAAATAAGAAGGTAAATGATTAGCCTATTTTTATATTCTTAATTTTATACTTTACAACATGACTTCTTTTTATTGTGATACAATGAATTTACTTTTTATTTTTTATGAAATATAAAGAATTTTTATTTAATTTTTGTAAATTTTAAACATATTATGAAAATATATATTGAAAACAAACTGTCGATTTTTAGAATATAGTAAAAGAAATTTCATTGAAGGTTATACTTGAGTTAGTAATAAATTTTGCTGAGATTAAATGGATTGTAGGACTTAAATGGATTGGAAACACTTTTTAATTAAGCTTAAAGTAGTTTTAATTGACAAAGAAGTGGTTTAAATTATAAAAAAAAAGGACATAAAATTAGATCACTTTTTATTATTATAAAAGAATCAATGAAGATATTTTATTACTCAAACCATGGCTAACTAAACCAGAAGCCATAATACACTCTACTAAACCAGGTAATGAAGCATTCCATGTTTCCATCCCCTCTATAAAAATTTTTAGCTAATCTTACTAGTACATTTGTACATATGCCGTACTATTTTCTCTTCTTTTAACGTATACCAAGTTGTATGCATAGTCTTAACATCAACTTGTACAACTTCTATTATGAATGAGTCGAGCCCAGCTAAACCAAATATTTAAAGTTCAGATTTGTTTATTATTTAATTTTATTTTAAACATGAGCCAACCTATAACTTTATCACCAAACAATATTATATATTTAAGTTTGATTTACTTGCTTATTCAACAAGCTCGAGTTTGTTCACGACCTGTTTTGTTTATTATTTTTCAATATATTGTAAAATCATGACTAAAAATTAATTAATCATTTATAAATTTTTATTATGAATGGAGATTATTTATATTATCAATAAACTACAAATAATAATTTGATATTATTGTTGTGGCAAGCTTGTCAAGGCAACCATTTTTCCTTTTTTTTTTATTATCTCAGATAATTATTTCAAGAACAGCCTTATCAGTTTCACGAAAGAGAACCCCGTTAAATTGGAGCATTTGAATCTTTGTTTTAGATGCCACTTTACACGAAAGTAGATTGTAATTAGAATCCAATTGAAACTTCCTAATATCCCCTGATGTAAATTATGTTCGAAACTTCCTACCGACATTAATCATTTGAATTCCTTTGGCTGGCTTCCAAAAGTCATAAGCAGAGAGCGTTGGATTTCATATGAAATGGAAGCAAAAGTTTTGAGCAGAGCCCCACCCAATGAATAAAGCAGTCATTCTTGGCGCGTTTCGTTTGGTATCTTTCTCACCTTGTATCATTTCTTCCTACTATTTGTCAGCTTTAATAAAGCAATCAAGCTTTATTATAAAAAAACTTTATCCGCGTAGCAAACTTTTTGAACCTGACTTTTGAAACCACGCGTAGTAAAATCATTGTTTTTTTTGAACTTTTCACAGAACAGAGTAACTCTCTTCACTCCCAAGTCCCAACTCAACTTTCTGTGGTGTCCCTGGTTACTTCATTTCCACAAGCGGACCATGTCGATTGTCGCGGAGGTTGCTCTATCCTCTTTCTTTGATTTGCTGTTTTACAAGTTAAGCTCCTCTGACTTGTTGAAGATCTTTCGGCAAGAGAACGTTGATGCTGACCTCAAGAAGTAGGCAATAACGTTGTGGAAAATCCGTGCAGTTCTGGCTGATGCCGAAGAGAAGCCGATGACAGACGAGTTTGTGAAGAGCTGGCTGGCTGAGCTGCAAGAGTTGGCTTATGATGCGGATGACATTTTGGACGAGTTTGCTACTGAAGCTTTGCGACGTGAGCTGAATGCAGAAGAACCCAGCACAAGTACGGTAATAAAGTTCATCAATGATTGTGTTGGTTTGGATCGAGATTTTGTTACGTTGATGCGGTCCAAGATTGAAGATATTGATACAAGACTGCAAAAAATAGTGAAAGAAAAGAAAGATCTGGAGTTGAGAGAAAATACTGGGGGAAGTATTATAACAAGAAGATCAAGGCCACCCTCAACTTCTCTGGTGAATGAAAGTCGTACTTATGGTAGGGAAAAAGATAAAAAGGAGATTGTCAAATTGTTGCTCGAATCAGGTGATGCTCAACTCTCTGTGATTCCCATAGTTGGTATGGGTGGACTGGGGAAGACCACTCTTGCCCAGCTTGTCTACAAAGACGATGAAGTGAGCCGTTATTTTGATTTGAAAGCATGGGTTTGCGTGTCTGAAGATTTTGACATTGTAAGGTTGACAAAAGAAATTCTATACTCTATCACTTTAGAAACTTGCCATGATAATAATAATTTAGAATCACTACAAGGCAAACTGCAGGAGAAATTATCTGGGAAGAAGTTCTTGCTCATCTTGGATGACGTTTGGAATGAAAACTACGAATTCTGGACTGAACTACGCAAGCCTTTTGAATCTGGGGCTCTAGGAAGTCAAATTGTTGTCACAACTCGGAATGATGGTGTTTCATCAACAATGAGAACTACTCCGGCGCACAAGTTGAGAGAGTTGTCACGTGATGCTTGTTTACGTGTATTTACCCACCACGCATTAGAGGCAACAGATTTTAGCGAGTATCCAGAACTTGAAGAATTTGGTCAAAAAATTGTAGATAGGTGCAAGGGAGCACCTTTGGCAGCAAAAGTACTCGGCGGCCTTTTACGCACTAAACACGATCATTATGAGTGGGAACATGTGTTAAATAGCAAGATTTGGGATATTCCTCAAGAAAAAAGCAGTATTTTTTCCGTTCTTAAATTGAGCTACAACTCTATCCCTTCTCATTTAAAGAGGTGCTTTGTCTATTGTTCACTGTTCCCAAAGGACTATGAATTTGAGGAAAAAGAGCTAGTCTTATTATGGATGGCAGAAGGTTTGGTTCAAGAAACAAAAGGAAGGAAGCCAATGGAAGATCTTGGTTGTGAGTATTTTCGTGATCTACTCAAGAGATCATTTTTTCAACAATCAAGCAGTGATAAATCACTCTTTGTCATGCATGACCTCATGAATGAATTAGCTCAATGGGCAGCAAGAGACTTATGCTATAGGTTGGAGGATCAATTGGGAGGTAGTAAGCCATCTGAGATTTCTACAAAGGTAAGACATTTTTCTTATATCAAAAATTTAAATGATTGCATCCAAAAGTTTGATGACTTTCTCAAAGATATGCATTTACGGACCTTCCTGCTGCTACCATCAAATCGGTCAAGCAACTTAACAAATTCTGTTGCTAATTGTTTGTTGCCACAATTAAGATGCTTAAGGGTATTATCTTTAAGTGGATATGAAATCATTGAGCTACCAAGTTCAATTAGTGATTTGAAACATCTAAGATACCTCAGCCTTTCTTATACTAAGATTAAAAGTCTACCAGAATCAACAAATTATTTGTACAACCTACAAACATTGATATTGAAAGGTTGTTCCAATCTCACAAAATTACCAGAAAAAATTGAAAATTTGGTCAATCTTCGACATCTCAATATTACAAATGCAAATTCAATTAGAGAGATGCCAGCGGGAATAGCAAAATTAAAGAGTTTACGGACACTTTGCTTTGAGGATATGCATGAATGGCAAGATTGGATTCCTTGCAAAGTTGAGTGCGAAGAATTCCCTTGTTTGCGTGAGCTTTCTATTTCTAATTGCCCCAAATTAGGAAAATTTTCCTATCATCTCCCATCATTGGAAAAACTTTCCATTTATGCATGTGAGTATTTGGTTGTTTCAATTTCAAGCCTTTTAGTGCTTAAAGAAGTAAAAATTGTGGGATGTAAAGAGGTTGTGCATGGGTCTGTGAAGGTAGAAAAGCTAATAATAGAAAATTGCAAGGAGTTGACATCTTTGTGTCAAGATGGGCTTATGTCCCTTGTAACACTAGAAATCAAAATCAAATCGTGCCAAAGTCTCATAAACATCAAGTTGAAGTCTTCATTAAGGACACTAATAATCAAAGGCTGTAGTGCTTTGGAATCCTTGCAATTTGTGGTGGATGAGGGAGGGCCTTCTTCAACTTCTTTATTGATGGATGAGGAGAATCTTAGCTGCATTGGTAACAACAATGTATCTCTTCTTGAGCGCTTGGAAATTTCTTATTGTCCATCCTTAAAATGCGTATCATCCATAGTTGACCTAGCTGCCATGCTTAAACAGCTTCAGATTAAAGAATGCCCAAATCTAACATCTTTATCATCAAGAGACACCTTACCTACCATCCTCAAAGTCCTTTGCGTAGAGCATTGTCCAAAGCTGAAGTCAATAGTAGACAAGTTACATAAGGATACGTTACTTGAAGATCTTGTAATTGTTCATTGTGAAAAGCTTATGTGCTTACCAAGAGGCCTACACGAACTCTGTCACCTCAAACAGATCAATATAGTAGGGTGTAATAGTCTTATCTCTATAGGAGAGTTGGCCCCCACCAACTTGAGAGAACTCAACATCACAGGCTGTAAGAAACTGAAGACCTTGCCGAACAATATGCACAACCTCAACTTTCTTCAACTTTTATTTATACGTGAGTGCCCAAGTATCAAATCCTTTCCAAAAGAGGGTTTCCCCACCAACCTTAGAGAGCTTTGGTTGTCAGGGCCGAATCTCTGTGAGCAAGTATTTGAGTTGGGACTGCACAGACTTACATTTCTTACATTTCTCTGGATTACTAATGGAATTATGGATTTGTTTCCAGAAGAGGAAGACGGGAAGACGATGTTAATGTTGCCAACATCTCTCACTACCCTGAGATTTTATAATTTTCCTAATTTGTTATTTCTATCCTGGAAATTCTTTCAAAACCTCTCTGCACTTGAAGAAATTTTCATCGTTGCATGTCCTAAACTCGCGTCCCTCTCAGAGAAGTGTTTTCCTCCCTCACTTCAACGACTTGATATTTCTAGTTGTCCTGTGCTGAAACAACACTGCGAGAAAGACAAGGGGATAATGTGGTCAAAGATTGCCAACATCCCTTCGGTTAGAATTTGATTAAGTGGAGTAGAAATAAGTTTGCAAAACAAAGAGATCAACATCCCTTCCAGGTACAATGTTATTTCGTTTCATAATATTTCAGTTCAAGAATTTTTGCGACTATACAATAAAATCCTCTCTCTGTGTATAAACAATATGATTTTAAAAATTCAAGCCTTGACCCAAGCTAATTCTTGCAGTGTTGCAGTAGAGGTTAGCTTCAAAACTTGGAGGAGGTATGTTAAATTTTGACTTGTATATGATCAATTTTTTTTTTTCTTTTTTTAACAATTGAATTTCTAGCACCTTGAATTTTTCGCTAATCTCTTATACTTGTAAGTTTTTTGAATTATATGAACCCTTTATTCCTAAGGGCAAATAGTTGTTTGATGAAATGCTTGAAATAGATATTGTATCATGGAATTTGAGAACCTTTAAAAATAGTACTAATAATACTAAGGATTCCATTTGCACATAATGGCAGGATGATTATTGTATCATGTAAATGATTGCAGGTTATATATCAAGTTGAGGAGCAACGATCAATGGAGATATGCACATAATGGGAGGATGGCTTTTTAATATGATGCCCGGGCAACGTGTCATTTTAACCAAAGATCATTCCTTGCGTAGATGATCAAAGCATTCTCACTTGTGCTACAGATGATGGTATTTCATAATATAAGGTCTGATCAAGTACTCAATCTACATTAGCCAATATTAATCTAGGTCATTTGAAAAATAAATTTTCAGGTAGTTTCTAGTATTAGAAAATATTGACTTTGACACACCAACCAATAAGGACAAAAGAAGAATAAACTCATTTTCAATCAGTAGTTACTGTTAGTTCAAAGAGCCCTCTTGTCCTAATACCATACCATTACAGCCTATAACAAATCAACTATATAAGAACCTCTTCTTCTCAAATTGTGAGCAGTGAAAATTTTTCCCCATGCCGCTGTCCAAGCAAAAAAGGAAAAGCTCCTAAGGGCCTTAACTCTCCAAGTAGCTTTCCAAGGAAAGATAATACAACCTCCTTAATGCACAATAAAACGACCGAATCTGAAAATATCCACTCTTCAAATCCCCATACCAACCCTGGACTTACAAGGAAACAACTTCCCATCCTGAACAAACCCTCTATGGTGTCATAACTGCCACCATAGAGGATTGCATCTAGGTCTAGTCAAATTGAAGTAGTTCCCGAGGACTTCTAAGCTTAGTCGATTGGGGCTATCAGATAGAGATTCCTTACTTACGGTTCACTTCCAAGCGGACTTAGGGTTAAACCTTTTATAAAAACTTCAATTCTCTTAGAGTGGATTTGGTTTACCTTGAAAATAGATAGGTCAAATTCTCCCTAGGTTTTTACTTTGAAAAAGGTTAGTTTTATTGGTTTTTCTGGGTAATCATATTGTGGTATTATTTACTTTTCTGTAACTTAGCATGATATGATTTATTTGTGTTTAATCTAGATTTGGAAATTAATCTAAGTAATTACTTGGCTAATTAAATAGGTTAAACAATCTGTTTAAGGGGTCTAAACAAACTTTCAGTGTGAAATAAAATATCATAGGTTCATTATAATGTGAACAGACCTTATATTAGAATGAATAAACTAACTTGATTATTCCAATAAGTTATTTTGATCTTCTCCATTTCATTAGAAATGCAAGAGCCTTTTAGTTTGGATCCGATCTCACTGTCAGATTTAAATTTATTGAATCAAATTCCATCAATAATTGGCTCTCGGTTTGGATGGAGAGATCCTACACAGATGCTTTTTTTTTCCTTATGTTATTCTTGTTATTGCAGCCACTCTTTGTAAATTCAAGAATGTGACCATATGGTCATGATCCATCAAGAAGAAAAGGTTGGGAATCATTCCCTAAGAAGCTGTAAACCTACTGTCGGTATGGCAAGTGTTGATCTTTGGTGGAAGTGGTCGGTTTGGAGCAGGTGAGGTCCAAGCTTTGTCAAACAATTTGTGAAGCCTTATCCTATGTACTTGCGAAAGGTGCGGCAGCTGCACTTGTACTTATGAGTATGTCTGGGGTTTACAGCCCTAATCTTCTAAGCCCTGGTTTCATCAAGTTGTTGGCAAATTCCCACTAATGCTCGTCACCTAGAGGACCAGTAGCAATAATTGTATAAAACATATTTACACAATCGGTACCACCCATGTGGGATGCATATTCAAGGTAGTGGACCTAAGAAATTAGGTATAGTTTTAAGAGGCAATGAAACCTTCAAGCATTTCTTTTCTAATTTTTGTTAAAAGTTGTATCTACTAAAAAGGAATTTTATTCATAGTTTTCATTGGGGGGACTATTTCAAATATACCTTAAGAGGCAATGACACTGTCAAGCATTTCTTTTCTAATTTTTGGTCAAAGGTTTTATAGTTTTGTATACTTAAAAGGAATTTCATCTGCAATTTTCATAGGGGGGACTATTTCAAATATACCTTAGTGAGATAAATTATGGCCCTTTGTGTATTTCACATCTGTGATGAACTGTAGCTATAAAGAGCCATATGAAGCCTTACTCTGCGGGTAATTGGCTTGGGAGCATAACTAGTTCATTTGCTAATGAAAATTACTTAAAAAGTATTTAAAAAATTTATAATTGTCAATTCAACATAATAAATTACTCTTTTTCTGCTACAGGCTGTGGGTGATTTAGGCTTTTAGAAACAAAGCTACCACCAAAGGTAGTGAGTGAGGTCAATGCTGTGACAATGCTCGATTATAGTAAGAAAATGAAGCAGTTTTGTGGGGAGGCTTACCTGTTAAAGAAGGACCAAGTTATCAAGTTAAGGGGAGTACTTTGGACGTGGCATGTTAGAGGTAGACAAGGATGGCAACTCTTGGTTATGCAGGATGTGATAAGAGATGAAGTTGGAAAGGTTTATGCTTGTTTTGCAAGGACAGAATGAGTAATGTTCTTACTGCTGGATGCGTTAGCTGGGAAAAAAAATTCCAAATCCACTGCCTTCCTCCTCCTTTCGAGACAAGCCCTGAGGCTTTGAAACGTATGGGAATTCTAAGTGGTTTTGTGCTCTCAACTGGAAAATAGCTTGAGAACCTTTATGAAAACAGACAAATTTAGGACAGGGTGAGTGCAGGTGATATTGGTGACCTTTAAAGTCTATTAACCAGTATAAGAAATGTTGGCTCTAGTAGTATTGATCCCAAAATTCTTTGTCAAGTCAGGCACTATGCAAAGATGACATCAAACTACTATATGAATATCTTTTGGTCCTCTGCTGGTAGGTAGGGGCTCTATTTTGGTCTTGTTTGTATCGAACCTTTTGTTTTGTTTGTGTCCTGTCTCCTTTGTATCTAACTTATGTTTTGTTTTGTGCCTAATCAAAGTTACCAGTTTACACTATATAATAAGGGATGCGGTTGACGTGCAACCAGTTTGACCAATGTGTTGGAAGATTTGTTTTTGAAACTTTACTTTCAGGCTCAGTAATCAAACAATCTTGGCTTAAAAAATCATTTAGAGCACATTACACATTGTGCTTGAAATCACAGCTTTTAGATCAACCACTATGGTGAGGACCGTAATTAACTATATGGTTCGACCATCAATATATTTTCTTTCCCTTCTAAAATTTTCTTGATTGTGTTAGAACAGAAATTGCAGCCTTTGATTTGTATATCTAACTCGAATTCATTTCAAGTTTTCAGCTACTCTTTGGTGATGGATGGTTGCATTCATAACAGGCTAATTGGTCATTACCCAGCAGTACATTGATTTGTTGGATTCTAGCTGAGATGATCACATTAGCTGAATTTGGGGATCTGGTAATAATAAGAAAAACTTTGTCATAGCTTCTCATCATTGTTAACTCAGAAGGCTAACTGGAATATAAAATTTTGATCAATGAGGAAGACACAGATATTGAATCTCTCTCCATGGGATAAAGGGTTTAATTTACCTCTCAGTTTGCACGCTTACCATGTTCAGGTTATTAAATAGTATTATCTTTTTTTACTTATGATTGATATTGATGAATTTTCAAGCACAGATTATACCCTTCCAATACACTACCTGAGCCATCAATTTTAACTTATTTATTAGTTCCATTGAGTAAATCTACATTATTAGGAGGGACTTTTCTGCATTTTTTGAATGAAACAAGACAGCCTATTAGTAAGGGTACATTCCTAACATGAGATATAATATTGAAAAAAGCAAAAACAAAAAACTTGAATTTATATCATGGTGAATGTTCAGAGTTGTCCCAAAGAATAATTATATGATAGGTACGAGTTTTAGATAAAATTGAGAAACTTTGGCTTCATATTTCTATTTGTTTGATCTGGATTTCTATAAATTTTACTAAAGCAAGATGATAGTCGTCACTGAATTTTTCATTTAAAACTTTCAGGAAAGTTTTTCACTGGTTGTATGATTTAAAGGAGGCCAACCGGTTAATTGTATTTGTGCTAAACCATTGAAAACATTGAAGCAGCAAACCATTTGAACTCAGTTTGCAAGTCTGGTAATTACAAATATTTTCTTTATCTTTTTTTCATGTTTAAGTATATATATGCCTTTGTCTGCTTGCTCTACCTGTTTCCTTTTTGGTCTTAGTAAATAGTACAGTGCTTCCACTTCCTTGCTAAATGATTTGATCTTGAATTTATCCACAGGCATCTGCAATTCCAATAAGAGACATTTGAAAGCAAAAGCATCATAAGGCAATAATGCTCTCTTTATTCTTTTGTGGATTCCCTCCCCTTTAGTTGATGTAGATTGCTAAATCCACAATATACCCAAAATGAAAGAACAAAATCCTCTTCTTTCCTCCATGTGTGTATTTAGACAATGTGACTTTTAAAAGCTAGCTTCTGAACTCCTAAAAGCTTTTCTTGAATTTCAAAACTTGGAGATATGTAAAATTTTGGATTTTGACATGAACGCTCATTTTTTTTTTCTTCTCCTTTTTTGCCTCTTAACAATTGAACTTATGGCACTGAATTTTTAGCTCATCAACATTTCTTATGGTTTGTGAATTATTTGAATTGTGTGAACCTCTTATACCTAAAGACATGTAGCTGTTTGATGAAATTCCTAAAGGAGATATTTTATCTTGGAATTTGATTGATTGCAGATTATATATCATGTTGTGGAAGATGATGATTAGTGGAAATGCACAAAATGACAGGATAGCTTTTTAATAAGATGCTCGAGTAGAATGTCATTTCAACCAAAGATCATGCTTTGCAACAATATTGAAGCGTTGTCACCTGTGCTACAGCTGAGCAGGTATTTTTTATTTGTTCCAAAGCACCGTCACACCAACATTCCTTAACTTAAGCTGATGTTTTTTTAAAATATTTTTTAGATAGCTGTTGTATGATGAATAAGGAAGCAGGACACTTGTTCTTGATTTTACAAATTTGACGATTGCTGCTTCTTAATCTCATTTCTCACATTGTTTTCATTTGCTCTCAAAAATAATAAACTTCCTTCTTTTGTGAACTCTGGACATTTATAATTACAACATTTCGTTCATTTTTGCTGATACATGCTCAGATTTTGGGAAGTGGAGAGCAAACTACATTTCTTGTCAAACATCAGGGACAAGCTTATAAGTTTCCTATTGAGCCTAGGAGTCCCCATTTATTTCTGCTTGTAATTTTAGCTGAGACTTGCACATATTCTGGAATGGAGTGCAAACTACTTTAATTGTTAATAATGTAGTCACATACGGGGGCTTTCCAATAGAGAATGAATGCTCCATCAATCATTTCCTTGATTTTACTTGTTTTTGCCAGTTATCCTGAACTTTTTAAAATTAGATGACCGGTTGATTCCCAGCATGGTATGCTAATGGACAGTTGTAAATGGAAGTCCCTTGGCATTTTTGCATTGTGCTTTTTAGGGGATCTCTACTTTTTCATCTAATCAATATCTGTTATAGTTTTTTTTTTGAAATAAAGTTTTTTCTTTTTATTCTAAATTTTAAACTTGATCGATAAGGAAGACACATTGATTGAGTATGCTCTTTGGGGTACGAGTATAATTTTCATTGTGTGAGTGTGTTTTCCCCTTTCTGAGCTTATGACCATTTTCAGGGATTTCACAATGGAAATATGAAAAGAGGGCCAGAAGGGGATGGGAGGTTGGACCGTAATTCACAAATATTCTTCTCAGTGTGTACCTGCCCTCTATGTAAAGCTGATTCCACTTCAGGTTGTTTACTATTATCACTTATTTGTATTTATGATCCTTCTTTACCTGGTTAATTCTTCAGTCACAGATTAAACCTTCCTGCTATACTACCATCTATGTAACCTACTTAATAACTCCATTCAGTAAACATATACTGAAAGGAGGGCTTTTTTGCAGCTACTAAATGAAAGAAAAATGCATTTTAGTAAGGCCTAGTTTCCCAAAGCTATGTATAAAATTGAAAAAACAACAATCAAGAACCTGAATATGCGAGTTGCAGAAACAAACGCTAAGCATATGACATATTTTAGTTTTAGACAGAAAATGGGAATCTTTCTACATATTTCTTGTTTGAACTAAATTTAAGTTAATTTTGGTATGGCAGATGATTCACCTGATTATGTTCCAGTGGAAAGAACCTTCCATGCTATTATATGAACTTTAGAAGTAAAAATTCATTGTTGCTGATGGTAGCTCTTGTTGAATACTCAAGGCATATCTTATTTGCTGACTGTTTACTTTTTTCTTTTTCCATTTCTTTTATGTTTTATTTTTCAATGTTCCTCTCCACTAGCCATTCTGTGGACTGCTTAGCATTGTGGCACAATCTCCAGAGGACTTAAAGAGCAATGAGAGGAGGCATTCTGGTCTGACAGAGCCAAAAACCTAATCAACTTTTCCACCCATGTTTATGTAAATAAAAAGGTCAGTGCCCCTTTCTTGACCTTGTTCATCTTTTGAAACACCATCAAGTTAGAGATAACTTACTGGAATTTTTGTTCAATTCTATTCTTTTTTTTTCTTTTTCTTTTTTTCATTTTCTAAGTTTTGTCTCTTTAGTTTAGTGTACGCAATAGTACTTTCTTTCCTATAAATATAACATAGCAGTATAGTATTAAAAACGAGGACTCATAGTTGTAACTTAATTTTCGTTGTAAACTTTCAGACAAGTTTTTCATAGGTAATTTGACCTGAAGGAGGCAAACCAGTTGTCGACCTAAAGTTTTATCTCTACGGATGATGATCCTTTTTCTTCTGCTATTCATGCCATTATAGCCACTCTGTGTGCTATTTCGAAATGCTGGAATGTGGGATACGTTTGAAGGGAAGGTTGTCATGCTTCTCACGCTCTTAACTATTACAGTCACATGATCATGATTTGTCAAGAAGCAATGGTTGGGAATCATTGTAATGAGAACCTCCTTTGAGCAATTGGATACGATTTGTAGATTGTTGGGCATGACAAGTGGGAGTTAGTACCAAAAGAAAGAGTTGCTGGTGAGGTGTAGGCTTTGTCAGACAATTCAAAAACCTCATCTTATGTACTTATGAAAGGCGTGCACTGCACTTGTAGTTATCAGTATCCTCTGAGGTTTGCAGCCTTTGTTGTGGAAGTGGTAGAGACAAGCCGTTAAAGAAGACATTGCTTTGCTGCGTTTGCGATTTTTAAGCTAAGTTTCATCAAGTCCCTAGCCGAATGCCCACTAATTCTTGGCTTGCCAATTCTACATCTTCCTTTTTTCTGCTATAGCCTAGTCCTCTTTGTAGTGTGACTTTAATGTTAAACATCATATGTACCATTGAGGTATTTTTAAGTTGTTTTTCACTTTTTTGGCACGTCTAAAAGGAAGCAAGCTTACCTGTTTACAAAATATAGTTAAGGATGCAGTTGACTTGCCACCAGTTTGACCAATGTGTTGAAATTTGTTCTTTGAAATTTTGTCTCAGCCATCAAATAATCTTGGCTTAAAATATCATTTGGACTGCATCAGACATTATGCTTGAAATTATAACTTTAGGATCTACCATCGTTTGGACTGTAATTTACTACTCTTAAGACCATCATCATTATTTTCAAAACTTTTCTAGACAGTGAAAGCACAGAAATTTTAGCCCCTACTATGTAGTTTTATCCAACTCAATTTCATTTCAAAATTTTTCTAGACAAAGAACCTGAAATGATCTCTTGTTGAATATGCAGAGTTTTTTTAAAACAAACTCTGGTTATATATATATATATATATATGAAATCTAGCTAGAAATGGGGAACTTTGGCTTCTTATTTCTACTTGTTTGATTTTAATTTAAGTTACTCTGCTTGTTTTGTTATTTCTTGTTTGGTCTTGGTGAGTAATATATTGGCTCCACCTCCTCACTAATTGATTTGATCTTGATTTCCTCTACAGGCATAGGCATCTAAATTCTGCAATTCCAATTAGAGGGTTTTGGACTTCATCCACTAGCCTGTCCATCAAATATATCCCCAAACATTAATTCCAATGGGCTTTCAGAAACACACTCTCTTAGGAATCTGAGATTCTCTTGATTTTTTGAGTGTCTTATGCTATAAATTAGAAGTGATGAATTTTTTATTTTACAAACGAAAACTACTAGGGAATATGCACACTCTAAAATCTAGTATCAAAGATGTATTATTATGACAATCATATGCATGTAAAATTCATAACTGGAAACCTATATGATGATGATAATCCATTACTGTAGCACCTGTTATCTACAGTACATCGAAATGAGTATATGAAAAGCTTGTAGAAACTGAAGAAACAAGAACCGAAACATTTAAGAGTTGGAATGTCTCAAGCAATTCATGACATCTACCAATGTCACTTTGCCATCCAAAATTGAAGCATTTTTATTAAAGAAACCAACAAACTGCAGCCGAAAAGAAGAGTATCACAGTTGCTAAGACCAAGCTTTTGATCCGCAAGCAATGTACATGAATATTGAAGGTAATTTATATAGATTACGAGAACTATATATATATATATATATATATATATATATATATGAATTAGGACTTCTAACAAAGAAATGCTGCTTCTAGACAAAAAAACAAAATAATGGACTGAGGACTAATGCCATCTATATCAATAGACAAAAGTAAGGTCCATGCTCAGTTATTCATCATAAAGTGTGTAGTTCTGCGCATATGTATGGGTAAAATTAAAAATAATTACAATTATACGGTTCAAATTATACAAAGTATTAGCTTATACTTTTTTTTAAACCATACATTTCTAAAATATGTAATGATTTCTCATATATATATATATATATATATTATTTAGAATTTAATTGACTTTAAACTCTTTGATTTTTTAACCCAATAATTCATTTGCTACAAAAATTAAAAACTTAGATGGACATATGATGAAAAATTGAACTCCAATTGAAATCCAATTTTAAATTGAATTCGAATTGGATTTGAACTCTTTGATTTTTACACTCAATAATTCATTTGGCACAAAATTAAAAATTAAATAAGACACATAGTGCAAAATTGAGAATTCAATTAAAATCTAATTGGATTTTCCCTAAACTTTAACTATTAATATGTATATAGATTAAATGAAAAGAACTTATAAATTATAGCAATTGAAAATTAAAAAAACAAAAAACAAAAAACAAATTGTATTACTCAATAAACTGATTAATAAGAGACCGAGAAACAAAGGCAGGTCTTTTACACACATTCACGTGTGTGAATTACTTGTTAGATTTCTTAGGATCTAGTTAAAAAGTAGGGAACACTCATTTTCCTAGGATCTATCAAACGAGGTGGTATATCCTGTACCCGGCATATATGTCGGGTACCTCACAAGGGGGCGAGACCCACACACTGTGGGGCCCGCCTCTTTGTGAGGTATATGCTGGGTACAAGATATACAAAATCCTATCAAACTAAGCCCCCGAATTAGACGTGATTGCATGACCGTCCAGCATTGACAGTGGGTCTGGGTCTCTTTTAATGGGGCTGCAACGATTAGGCCTACTCCAACTACACCTAGAGCAACGCATATGAATTACCTACTAAAAATGACTTTCATACTTCCATTAAAAAAAATTATGATAAATTGGTTTTATTTTAAAATATCTGGATAGAAAATCAAGTTTTAAATTTAAAATAATTATTTTTTAAAATTTTTTTAAAAACGCCCAATCCATGGCCATCCCTACTTGGGCCTATTCCAACCTCCATGCAAAATTTTTTTTGCCTCCTTAAATAAGGATTTATAAAACTAGGCCCACGTCTTCACTTCAATCCCCCAAAATAATAATAATAATTATTATTATAAAAGGCCCGATATTAACTTACTTACATTCATCTCCAAAAAAAAAAAAGAAAAAAAAGAAAAAAACAGTTTGATATGAGTCATACCACACACAATCACACAAAACCAAATATTGATGATAAAGAATACTATTAGTAGCAACATGTAATTTACTAAATAATAAATCATACAAGAGTTTAAGTTGAAAAAAAGGGATTTTCTAGTTTCAAAGCATGCACCTAATACTGTAGAGCAAGAAGTTTAATATTTATGTATACTATGTGACTAATCTGCTAATGATAGTTCATGAGCAAGTCACATTACCCATGTTGCTTCTGAGTGGGATTTTTTTTTTTTTTTTTTTCAAAATAATAAAATTTTTCTAATAATTTTGTTAGTTACCATTGTTTCCAAACTATTTAGAGAAATAACATCTTGAGTCTATAAAACTCGAATTCACTATTGCAACTTGAGTATAAGAGACTCGAGTTCCTTGTTATTTTTGTTTTCTTTTCCTTCGGTCTTCATTCTCCAAAGGCCATAAGCTTTTTCCATACCCAAATCTCTAGACCAAATCAAGAACAAACCCACAAAGATGTGGGTAGAAACCTTTCTCCAAACCCAAATCAAGAACAACCTTAAGAACCCAGGAACAAACCCACAAACACCTACAGCAGAAGAAGAAGAAGAACAATAAGAACACCCACCTTAGGAACAAACCCACAAACACCCACCCATGGCAGAAACCACACCCACTTTAGGAACAAACCCACAAATCACAAAAATGGTTTTGGTTCGGGTTGAGAGAGATGAGCTGGTGTTTGACCACTGCCAATGGTGGCAATGATGGTCGGAGGAAGAGCCAAGGAGGCTTGCCATGGAAGTTCAAAGAGCAGAGGCATGGGTTCGTTGTTTTTGATTGATCTGGGTTTGTTGTTTTTGTGTTGATATGCCTTCTTCTTGTTTGTTGATTTGCCTTCTTCTTTGCGATCTCTACAACTTGAGTCTTTGGATTTCTTTCTTCGTTGTTGATCTCTACAACTTAAGACTCACGTTTTTGGATTTCTTAGGTTTTCTTTTGTGGAACTCGAGTCTTAGAGACTCGATTTCCACATTGATTTTCATAGAAATTGAGTCTTTGATACTTGAGTTGCTATAGTGAACTCGAGTCTAAGAGACTCAAGATGTTAGTTTCCTAAATATTTTGGAAACGATGCTAACTAACGAAATTGTTTGAAAATTGGTATTATTTTGCAGAAAAAAAAAATCCCTTGTGAGTGTGTGAGTTATGGACACTTAAGTGATGTGTATGCATTAATGAATCCATTAATTATTTTCCCATCAGGTATTGAATTTTCAAGGTGTGATTGGCCGCCTATATCTAATCCATTGGGTGTTTAAAGTGTGATTGGTCACCTAATTAGCTAAATGTTACCTCAAGGGTTCCTAAACTAAAGAGAAGTCAAATATGTAGAACCAAAGCTATGGATAAAAAAGTTCTATTATGGGTGCAGAATGTGTCAGGAACACCACAACACATCGTAAGATGGTATCTTGTTTTGATTTCATTCATAACTTTGAACATTTGAAAGGTAACTCTAGTGAGCGGCAATTTGGAAATAGAGAGAAACAAGTGAAACTTGAGCAAGATGACCTATGAGATGCATGAACATGAGAACATGTGAATATAACATATTTTTGGAAATTAAATGTGAGATGCATAAGCATGTGAATGTATGAACATATGATTCTATCCTAGCTATGAGATGATGTGTGAAATGCATAAGATGGGAGCAAATAGGTCTATCCTAGATGATATAGCAAATGCATGAGCATATGAGCTATGAGCACATAACATTTACTAGGAAAGTAATTTGCTAAGAGAATTAAGCAAAACTTACCTCACTCTATAGCATAACATAGCAAACAACTCATCATCGATTTCGCTTCATAGCATAGCAAACAATTTATCATTGATTTTCCACATATTTCATGCAAAATATACCTCTTTTTTTTTTTTTTTTTTTTGGGAGAAAATGGAAAAGAAACATTAAGGGAAAAGATCAGTGTTTTGGGGAATGGGGGGATTTTGTTGGCTTATTTTTTTTGGTCCTTTGGCTTAGTTGATCTAAGCCACGAGTCGATCACCAATTAAAAATTCATTTTTTGAGAAATACTTTTATCTTGAAAAACGGAGATTTTTATTATTATTATTAATTTGAAAAGGTAGAAATTTATTAATAATTAGTACGAAGAGTATAACACTGAGTCTTGGAGACCATGAGTAAAGTCAAACACAATGGCTTCGGCTCTAGGAAAGTGAAATATTTGTGAGTTTAATGATGGTGGGCCTTCTCATTTTAGTGGGGTGATTTTTTTTGGACGTGGGTCTTAAAGCTTTTGGTTGGGTTTTGTTAGTATTTCGAAGTGGCCTTTATTTTAAGATTTGGAATTTGGACTTTGGAGTGTGGCTGATTTTTATTTGGATTTTAGTGTGAATTTTTTTTTAATCTTGGGCCAGTGGGACAATGAGTCTTGCTTGAAGCTAAATTGGGTGTTTAATTGTTGGGCTTCCACTTCAGATTGGACCTAAGTGTTGACAAAAACCCATATCCTCACTCACTTCGACCTAAAGAAGCTCTAACAGGTTTTTTTTCTTTCCCTCTTCTACTCATTAATGGAGAAATACAATTAGGTGCTATAACAAGACACACATGGAAGTGGAGACCGAATCCATTAATATATATATATATATATATATATATGATCTCTTCTACTACTGCTACTCATGTTCCATTATTCATCACACTCTTACCTACTCTCCACCACCAAACAAATCCAAACCACCAAAGTACTCCCTTTAAATTCTCTCTCTCTCTCTCTCTCTCATCTACACTAAGAGATAGTAGTAACAATGACAATAATAATAATGATCACAAGGAAAGGAACAAAGAAGAGGCAACGATGGCTTTTTTAGAGGCTGGTAGGTCAGTGGAGACTGGAAGGGTACGTGGGTCCATTGTTAAGAGGTACTTTGAGAGGCTTTGAGCTCGCGCAAAAAGTCGGTACTGTTCTTGTGGTTGCTTCAGCTTGGTGGGTTCAAGGAGCGTTTGCTTGCTGATGATCTTTTCATGGCAAAGGTGAAAGGTCACTTTGGCTGGAACACCTTATTCGTTTTTACAGAGAATAGGTGCAATAATGGTATGTCTTGGATTATTAGAAAGGTGCAATAAAGGTTAACCATGAATCAGAAATTCATGGAATATCATAGTCCTATGCTGATGGAGCCAAGCTATTTGTGGTTGGGACTGTTGCATCTTTGGTAAGTGAAAGCCATATATGTTTTGAAGTTGCTTATATGTAGTTTTCTTTCTATTTAGTTGTAATATCCTTTGAATTCCTTCTCACCACTTCTGTGCTACGTACATAGTATACCAAAAGAGATTTATATAGTCTGTTCCCACCTGCAATAACCATGCTTCATGAATAAGAGAAATCCTAGTATCCTAAAGCACATTTTATTTATCTTGTCTTTATTTTTTAGGTATACTTTGTGAAAACATAATAGAAATATATAGCTTCACATACTAATTCATGATAATATACACCCGGTTTGAGAGCTAGAAACATAATAGAAGTAAAGTAATGTTATTGTCACAAATAATTTTACAACATTTTTACAAATTATTGATGTAGCAAATTCTTACTAGTTTTAATTTGGGTTTACCACTAACATCATATTATTACTTACCTATAATTATTTGGAAAATGCTAAAATCACATCAAAAGTTTATAAAAATGTTATAAAATAGTTTATACTTGTAGCATTTCTCATAGAAGTATCTAGCTTCACATGCTAATTTCTAAATCACCAAGGATATTTCAAGAAATGTAATTCAGTAATTGTGTGGAAATTGTTTCATAGGGTTTTGGATTTGATGACGGTTGATAAACGGCTTCGATATGTTTCATATAATGAAGTGTCCAAAATGCTTAGCATTATGGTATTTTTATGTTTGTTTTTAAGTGGTAGAAAATATAAGGCGGTGGTAGAAAATATAAGGCTGCATGTCAAAGTTTACTTGTTAGAATAATGGTTAAATAATTTAATTCACTTTTCTCCAATGACTTTATTACTTCCATCTTCTTGTACATTGAATGGCAACAAAAGATAGATTTTCTAGAGCAAAATTACATGACTTTCAATATTATTGTTAAAAGGATTGCTACATTTAAAACTTAATTAATGATATAATAAGGAGGAGGAGGAGAGAGGGTTTAACCAAATTGGATTGAATAATATATAATTGCGAGATCCAATTATCTTTTTTCAACACCAATTGGGTAATAAAGACATTATAGATTTGGGGTAATCTAAAAATTAAAAATATTAATGCTTTATTTGTTTCGGAGATAATTTTTTTTTTTTAAATAAGTCATTTTTCAAAAAAATAATTTCCATAAAATTGCCTCTTTCATTTATTTATTTTTTTATGTTTGATAGCAACTTTAAATGAGTTGAAAAATAATTTTCTAACTTTCTTTATTTAGCTTGTTGTGAGATAAAGTTGTTTTCCAAAAAAACTTTAATGGAAAATAATCTCTAAAAATAAGTCATATTTTTTCTATTGATAAAAAAGAGTTTCCTTTGACTTTTTTTTTTTCTCTAATGGCACCAAACACTAGAAAACACGAAAAATTATCTTCACACCACGTAAAGTTAAGACTTAGGCAAAATTTGGGGTTTTTGATGTTCTTAATTTTTTATTATGTCAAATTGAAGCTACACTTATCAAATTAAGATACCTAAGAATATTCTTCTAGATAGCACTCTTCATATCATTGGGGATTGCCAATGGGCTAAATTATTTTGGCTATCCATTCCCACAAGCCTCAAAAACAGAGAGATAAACATAATATTTCCTTAAAACTGATGGCATTGCACAGCAATTGAAATTCAATTATTTTGATTTTGCAAGTTTCTTAATAAAACCTTTTTGATTTGATTCTCAATGAATTTAGAGAGAGAGGAAGTGCCAGAGCATCGAGAACATGGAATATTTTGCTGAACAAAATAAGTGTCAAACGGTGAATTTTGTGGTTCTGCAATGATTGAACAAACCAAAAACGATTTTATGGGATTGTTCATGTTGTTGACACTGCAGTAGTAACCCTTAAAAAGGAAATATATTATTTGTTCTCTAATTATTGCTTAGATATCCAAAACTTTCGGGGGCAAGGATATGATGGTGCAAGCAACATGCGGGGTGAGTGGAATGGATTACAAGCTTTGATTTTGAATGATTGTCCATATGCTTACTGCATTCATTGTTTTGCACATCGCTTACAATTGGCATTAGTAGGAGCATCAAAAGCAATTGTCCCTCTTAATAGATTTTTCATTAAATTGATTTTGATTATCAATAATATTCGTGCTTCATGCAAACGTATTGAGCAATTAAAAATTGCTAGAGCTTCTAACATTGCATATTTGATTGATATTGAAGAGCTTGAGACTGGGAAAAGACTTAATCAGATGGTCACTTTACAGTGACCTGGAGATACTCGTTGGGGTTCACATTATAAATCGGTTTCTAACTTGATAAAGTTGTTTAGTCCAACATGTGAAGTTCTATTGAAAATTATGGATGAAGGAAATTCTTCACAAAAAGTAGAAGCAGAGTCCACTTATGAGGTATTAATTTCATTTGAATTTGTCTTCTTCTTGCATTTTGTTAATGAAACTATGGGGATCACGGATAAACTTTGTCAAGCTTTGCAAAACCAATCGCAAGACATTTTAAATGCTATGCATTTAGTTTCATCCACTAAAAAACTTATTCAACAATTTTGAGATGAGAAATTGGATGACTTACTAGCTACTGTGATATCATTTTGTAAGGAACGTGGTTTAGATGTCCCTGATATGAATGCTCATTATGTTGCAAGATTTGGTCGATCTTGTCATCAACAAGAGGACTTTAGAAATGAGCATTATTATAAAGTAGATATTTTTAATGCAGGAATAGATTCTCAATTACAGGAACTAAATCATCGGTTTAGTGAGCATGCCATGGAGTTACTTACGCTTAGCTCAACTCTAGACCCTCGAGAGGCATATGAATCTTTTCGAGTCAATGATATTTGTTCATTGGTAGATAATTTTTATCCAATAGACTTCACAGATGATGAAAAGAATGATTTGAAAAATGAACTTGATCTTTATAAGTATGATGTAGTTCAGCATTCAGGGTTTAAGAATTTGAAAAATATTTCTGAATTGTGCCAATGGATGGTGAGAACTAGAAAATCAGAATACTATCCGCTTATTTATAGAGTGGTCAAGCTTGTGCTTACTCTTTCCATTTCTACTGCAACTACAAAGCGAGCATTTTCAGCTATGAATTTCATTAAAACTGACCTTTTCAACAAAATGGAAGAAGAGTTTTTGTCAGACGCTATGATGTTATTCATTGAAAGGGACATTGCTGCGACAATTAGTACGGATTCAATCATAGATGATTTCAAAGATTTAAAAAGACGGCGAGTTCCATTTTCATAAATAACTGCATTGTAATATCTTAAAAAACAATAATTTTGTGTATTTTTCTTTGTTAATGGTTTATTAAATGAATGTTTATTTGGAGTTTCAATTTTTTTTTTTTTTTTTTTGGTTTGTACTTCTGCCCCCCTAACTCCAAGTCCTAACTCCGTCCCTGCTAGGAAGGATCTTCACACACATATACACTTAGATTAGACCAGAGTAAATTTTCTATGTTGTATAAATAAAAAACCCTATAATAGTCATTGATATCTCATTAATGCTGAATTAGCTGAAAAAAATAGATGCTCGAAGTAAAATTGATTCTGTTTCCAAAAAAAAAAAGTAAAATTGATTTGGACTTCACACGAGTGCGGTGGGACGGGGTGGCAGTGGCACATGTGTGTAACATTGATAAAACCTAAGTTGAAATTAGGCTCACTGTCTTAACATATCATTATAAACATAGGAATGAGCTCAGACAAACCAATATGAGACTCACAAGAATAAATATAGTATTTGAAACTCACATTCATGTCAACAGAAATAACACCCAAATTTTGAATATTAGGAATGTGATAGGATTTATTTTTAAAGTATTAAAAATTAGCAAAAGTTATTATTATAAGTTTTGATCTGATGGTAGGGTGTTAGTGAAACAATTATGAAATTTTGGGTTCATCATACTCTTTGCATTCACGTATTTTATTTATATTATTATGCTAACCAGATTCAAAGAAGCATGCATAGGAAAAATATAAGTATAAAATACAAATCACTATATGATACATTTAATTAGCTTATAATTTGTTTAGAGTTTTGTAGTTTAACTAACATTTTTTGGTATTTTGAAAGAAAATATCCAATATTCAAATTCTTGCCTTCCTACTATCGAATTATACCCAAAATAAAAATCTAGCTTTTAACTAATTGCATACTTGTTGCTTCACTATTTAGCCAGTGGCAATTGAGATGATGGGTGTGGCAATTGAGATATTGAACTTTATATTTCTAGCTTTTGAAATTAAATGTAAGATGCTTAGGACAATGAAAATATGATGCTTAAATATTTTAGATACAGAGTATAGAATGGTGTTTCTGAGTGTTTAATTTAGCGTTTATAGGGATATTATTTTTATTTCATTGTATGTCTTGGGGTCCAAATAGACCTCCTTTGCACTTTGATTTTATTGAGAACTTGGCCACGTAGTTCGTCTAAAAAAAATTGACTGTAATTTTGAATAGAATCTTAGGGCATACGTAGCATACTCCTTAGATTCTTTCTTTGGTTTTTTTTTTTTTTTTTATTATTAATAAAATATCATTCTTACCTATAAATAAAATTGACATGTCCACCCTTTTTTTTTTCAGAAAAGAAAAACCTTACAAGCATAATATTTGGTAGATTATGACTCTTGATTCCTTCATAAATTTTTGTCCTTTTTTTTCAATAATTTAATAATTACATTGGGGAGATGAAATTTGAATCTTGTATGACTTGGAAATATGAGAAGGCGCTAACCAAATGAATTACAAAGCTCTCGGTGTACATTTTTGTTTAAAAGAAATAAGAAGGTAGATGGTTAGCCCATTTTTATATACTTTATTTTTTTTACTTTACATCGTAACTTCTTTTTATTATGATACAATGAATTTTTTTTATGAAATACAATGAATTTATTATGTTTATAAATTTAAAAAAGAACTGTCGAATTTTTAGAATATTGTAAAAAAAATTCATTGAAGGTTATATTTCAGTTGATAAAAAATTTTGCTGAGAACATTTAGATAATTTTAAATGGATTGGAAACACTTTTAAATGAGCTTAAAGTAATTTAAATTGACCAAGAAGAGTTTAAATTATGGAAAAAAATTGACATAAAATTAGAGCACTTAAAAAAAAAAAAAAAAAAAAATCAATGGAGATATTTTATTACTCAAACCATGGCTAATTTAGAAGCCATAATACGATCTACTAGAGTAGATAATGAAGCAATCCATGTTTTCATCGCCTCTATAAATATTTAGCTAGTCTTGCTAGTGCATGTGTGGTGCTATTTCCTCTTCTTTTAGCGTGTACTAAGCTATATTTGTCTAGAGCCTTAACACCAGCTTAGGCAACCTCTATTAGGGTTGTAAACCAAATGAGCTGAGTTAAGCTGAATATTTAAAGTTAAATTTGTCTATTATTTAATTTTATTTCAAATATAAACCAAGTTATAACTTATCACCAAACAAGATTATATGTCCAAGTTTGGTTCATTTCCTTATTGAAGAAACTCAAGTTTATTCATGAATTATTTAATTAACTTATTATTTTCCATATATAGTAAAACCATGACTATAAATTATTTAGCCATTCACAAATTTATGAATTTTCACTAGGAATGGATTGTTTATATTGTCAACAAACTACAAATAACAATTTGATATCATATTTACCAACTTCTAAAATCCAATCTCAAGTCTATATAACTTTTTTTAATCATTAGTATATTAATAGACAAGTATACATATAAAAATATAATTTAATTAAATATTATGTTTATTATTATGTTTGAATTTGACTCATTTAATAGTTGAGTCTAAACTTGGGCTTGAATTTAGTTTAACATAAACATGTATTTTCTTGAAACGAGCACAAGCAGTTCATAAACAGATTTGTTCATTTACATCCCTATCTTCGACTATGTGCCTTAGCTTTGATGACAGTGGTCAAATCTCCTTCAAATACTACTTCCCTTATGCCCATGGGATTGAGATTAGTTGCAATACCCTAGCACCTAATGCAATAGCCATCAAGGGTTGAGATTGAGAGTTGAAAAAATAACTTTCAATCTCTAACCTTGTATAAAAAAAAAGTGAAAAAAAAAAAAAAAAGTTGAATTAAAATAGTAAAAATGTTTGTGTTCGGGGAGGGGTGAATTGCATTAGACTAGGTATTGCACCAAATCCAAATCCATGCCCATGTCCTTTGCAAACTACACGCAGCCATGGCTTCCTTGTGATCAATGCATGGTCACAACTTTCAATTTCTGCCCTTGAATAAAAAAGAGTGAAAACAAAAAAAGTTGAATTAAAATAGTAAAAATGTTTGTTTTCGGGGAGGGGGAATTGCATAGGACTAGGTATTACACCAAATCCAAATCCGTACCCATGTCCTTTACAAACTACACGCAACCACGGCTTCCTTGTGATCAATGCATGGTTACAACTTTCAATTTCTGCTCTTGAATAAAAAAGAGTGAAAAAAAAATAATAAAAAAGTTGAATTAAAATAGTAAAAATGTTTGTGTTCGGGGAGGGGGGAATTGCATAGGACTAGGTATTGCACCAAACCCAAATCCATGCACATGTCCTTTACAAACTACACGCAGCCATGGCTTCCTTGTGATTTCCTTGTGATCAATGCATGGTCGATGGCATCCCTATTTCCTTCCTTTTCTCGGATATTTACTCCAAGATCAGCCTAATAAGTTCCACAAAGGGGGCCCATCAAATTGGAGCACTTGAGTCTTGATTTTAGATGCGACTTTACACTAAGTACAATGTAGTTAGAATCTAATCTAACATATAATAGATTATATTATGTAAATTTATGGTAAATAGTTGTTAAGGTTCCATATATTCATTTTTTTGTAAATGGACAAAGTTTATCTCCAAACTAGAGATAAACTCTTCATGGATATTTTTATTTGATGTGAATTTTTAAAATATAACTATCCAATTATATTTTCTTTATACTCTTAATACATATATAAAATTTTATTTAAATTAGATGTTATTTACTATTAGATCCAAAAACTTATTTTTTATACATTTGATTGTACCACAAAAATTTGAAATTTAAACATTTAATTGATGATATAATTATTGATCTTTAATATTCTTAAAATTTTCAAGCATTGAATATATAATAAAAACATACAATCTAATGATTAGATTTTCAAAATTTATATCTAGTAAAAAAATATAAAAGAAATTTGAAGAGTTTCTCCCTAATTTCTAATGCAAATTATATTTGAAACTTTCTATTGACATTAATTGTATAAAGGATGTTTGGTGTGATATATATATATATAAAGAGAAAAAAAAAAAGCCATTTTAGTAATTCATTTACAGTTTTTTTGTGGAACCTACCACTAAAAAGTTTATTTAATTTGAGCATTTGTAATTAATTTTTACTTTATTATTCTGAAATTTGGATATGAATAAAAAAATATATATACATTTTCAGCTAAAATCAAGTATAGTGGCATTCTCGTAAAGCAACCAATTAAACAGTGAACCTTGGCGCGTAGCATTTACTCCATTTAATGAAAATCTGCTGTCGCCAACGGCTCTTTCCGGTGCAAAGGACTTAAATGAATAAAGCAACTAATAAGCAATTAATGTTTGCGCGTAGCATTTACTGTATTTAATGAAAGGTTTAAATGGCGCCAACGGCTCTTTCTGGACCATCTGAACCTGACTTTTGAAACCGAGTGAAGTAAAGTCATATATCCAGAGCATTAACTGTGACAGCAAAAGGGGAAGAAAAAAAAACTTAAAAAAAAAACCCCAAAACACTTCGTTGTTTTCTTGAACTTTTCACAGAACAGAGTAACTCTTTTCACTCCCAAGTCCCAACTCAACTTTCTGTGGTGTCTCTCTGGTTGCTTCATTTCCCATATTTCTCTCATTTCCACAAGTGAACCATGTCGATTGTCAGGGAGGCTTTCGCGGGAACTGCTTTATCTGCTTTCTTTGATGTGCTGTTTGACAACTTAAGCTCCTCTGATTTGTTGAAGATCTTTTGGCAAGAGAACGTTGATGCTGATCTCAAGAAGTGGAAGAGAACATTGCTGAAAATCCATGCTGTTCTGGAGGATGCAGAAGAGAAGCAGATGACAAGCAGGTCGTTGAAGATTTGGCTGGATGAGCTGGAAGATCTGGTTTATGATGTGGACGACATCTTGGATGAGTTTGCTACTGAAGCTTTACGACGTAAGTTGCATGAAGAAGAACACAGCACAAGTAAGATACGGAAGTTCATCCCTGCTTGTTGTGTGGGTTTCAATCCAAGTTCTATAAAGTTTGATGTCGGTTTGCGATCCAAGATTGAAGGGATCAATAAAAGATTGCAAGAGATTGTGACTGAGGGGGAATTTCTGAAATTGAATGACGGTGCCGGGGGAAGGACTATAACAAAAACATCAAGGCCGCCCACGTCTTCTCTGGTTGAAGGTCAAACTTATGGCAGGGACGAAGATAAAAATGCTATTGTCAAGTTGTTGCTCGAATCAGATGATGCTCAACTCTCTGTGATTCCCATAGTTGGTATGGGTGGACTGGGGAAGACGACTCTTGCCCAACTAGTCTACGATGAAGTTAGCCGTCATTTTGAGTTGAAAGCATGGGTTTGCGTGTCTGAAGATTTTGACAATCTAAGGTTGACAAAAGAAATTCTACACTCTTTCCTTTCTAAATCTTGGGATAATACGAGTACTTTAGATTCTTTTTTTGAGGGTAATAATGGTACTTTAGATTCACTACAAGTCAAACTGAAGGAGAAATTATCCGGGAAGAGGTTCTTGCTCGTGTTGGACGATGTTTGGTGTGAAAGCTACGACAACTGGACCATCCTACGCAAGCCTTTTGTATCTGGGGCTCTAGGAAGTAAAATTGTGGTCACAACTCAAAGTTACTATGTTTCATCAAAAATGGGAACTACTCCAGCCTACGAGTTGAAAGAGTTGTCACGTGATGCTTGTTTAAGTGTATTTACCCACCACGCGTTAGGGGCATCAGATTTTAGTGAGCATCGAGAAGTACTTGAAAAATATGGTAAAAAAATTGTAGATAGGTGCATGGGAGCACCTTTGGTAGCAAAAGCATTTGGCGGCCTTTTACACAATAAACTTGATCCTTATGAGTGGGAAGATGTGTTAAATCGCAAGATCTGGGATATTCCTGAAATTTTTTCCGTTCTTAAATCGAGCTACAATCGTCTCCCTTCTCATTTAAAGAGGTGCTTTGCCTATTGTTCATTATTCCCAAAGGACAATAAATTTAAGGAGAAAGATCTAGTCTTGTTATGGGTGGCAGAAGGTTTTGTTCAAAAAGCAAAAGTAAAGAAGCCAATGGAAGATCTTGGTGGTGATTATTTTCGTGAATTACTCAAGAGATCATTTTTTCAACAATCAAGCAATAGTGAATCACACTTTGTCATGCATGACCTCATGCATGATTTAGCTCAATGGGCAGCAGGAGGCTTTTATTGCAGGTTGGAGGATCAATTGGGTGGTAATAAGCAATCTGAGATTTCTACAAAGGTACGGCATTTTTCTTATATTAAAAATTCCAATGATTGCAACCAAAATTTTGATGGCCTGCCCAAAGATATGCGTTTACGGACCTCCCTGCGGCTACCATTTTATTGCGAACGCAACTTAACAAATTTTGATGATAAATATTGTTTGTTGCCACAATTAAGATGCTTAAGGGTATTATCTTTGAGTGGATATACAATTATTAAGCTAACGAGTTCAATCGGTGATTTGAAACATCTAAGATATTTGAACCTTTCTTATACTGAGATTAAAAGTCTACCAAAATCAACAAGTTCTTTGTACAACCTACAAACATTGATATTAGAAGGTTGTTCCAATCTCAAAAAATTACCAGAAAAAATTGAAAATTTGGTAAACCTTCGACATCTAAATATTACAGGTGCAAGTTCAATTAGTGAGATGCCAGCGGGAATAGCAGAATTAAAGAGCTTACGGACACTATCTAATTTTGTTGTGGGGAAAGATAAGATGGTAGACTTGATGAATTTGGAATCTCTTCAGGGAACACTTTGCATTTCCCACTTGGAAAACATGCTTGGTGCCAATGATGCAGAAAAGGTCTATTTAAAAGATAAGAAGAATTTAGATACATTGGTGATGAAATGGGATGGTGATTTACAAGAAGCACATGTTGCGGCAGATGTTCTTGACATGCTACGACCTCACGAAACGGTGAAAACACTTTCCATTGAGGGTTATGTTGGTGAAACATTCCCAACTTGGTTAGAAGATCTTTCTTTTTCTAACTTGGTGGACCTAAGGATTGAGAGGTGTGGAAAATGCGAGGTCTTACCTGCTTTTGGGCTACTACCGTCTCTTAAGGGTCTTATTATTAAGAAAATGGATAGGGTCTCGAAGGTCGGTCCTGAGTTTTATGGGGATTGCGAGCAGCCATTTCGATCCTTAGAGAAACTTTGGTTTGAGAATATGCCTGAATGGCAACGTTGGAGCCCAAATCCAACATCTTTTTCATCGAAAGACACGTTACCTACCACCCTTAAAGTCCTTAAGCTAGTGGATTGTCCAAAACTGGAGTCAATAGTAGACGAGTTGAACAAGGATATGTTACTTGAAGAATTTTTAATTATATGTTGTGAAAAGCTTAGGTGCTTACCGAGAGGCCCAGACAGACTGGGTCACCTCAAAAAGATTACTATACGCGACTGTAAAAGTCTTAGCTCTTTAGGAGATTTCCTCCCCTACAACTTGAGAATTCTTGAAATCGAAGACTGTGAGAAACTGGAGGCCTTGTCGAACAACATGCACAACCTCGGAGAGCTTAGAGAGCTTAGGTTGTCAGGGGCGAATCTCTGTGAGCAAGTATTTGAGTTGGGACTGCACAGACTCGTGTCGCTTACATCTATCGAGATTGCTGTTGGAAATATGGATTCGTTTCCAGAAGAGGAAGATGAGAAGATGATGTTGATGTTGCCTTCATCTCTCACTACCCTGCGCTTTGAAATATTTCCAAATTTGTTATCCCTCTCCTGGAAGTTCTTTCAAAACGACTCTACACTTGAACAAATTTTCATTGGTGCATGCCCTAAACTCGAGTCTCTCTCAAAGGAGTGTTTTCCTCCCACGCTTAAGCTATTTTGTATTTATGAATGTCCTGTTCTGAAACAAAACTACGAGAAAGACAAAGGGATAATGTGGTCAGAGATTGCCAACATCCCTTCGGTTATAATTGATGGTGTGGAGCAGCAGAAATAATTTTGCAAAACAGAGAGATCTTCCTTCCAGGTACAACGTTATTTCATTTCATAATATTTCAGTTCAAGAATTTTTAAGATTATACAATAAAATCCTAAACAATATGATTTTTAAAATTCAAACCCTAACTCAAGCTAATTCTCGCAGTGTTGCAGTAGAGGCTAGCTTCAAAACTTGGAGGAGGTATGTAAATTTTGGCTTGTATATGTTCAATTTTTTTTCTTCTTTTAACAATTGAGCTTCTGGCACCTTGAATTTTTTTGCACGTCTCTTATACTTGTAAGTTATTTGAATTGTATGAAACCTTTATTCCTAAAGGCATATAGCTGTTCGATGAAATGCTTGAAATAGATATTGTATTGTAAAATTTGAGAACCTTTATATATTAAGGATCCCACTTGCACAGCAAGATGATTATTGTACCATGTAATGTGATGATTGCAGGTTACATATCATGTTGAGGAACAATGATAGGTGGATATGCACATTATGGCAGGATGGCTTTTTATGAATATGATGCCTGAGCAGCATGTCATTTTAACCAAAGATCATGCCTTGCACAGATGATCAAAGTATTCTTACCAGAGTTGCAGATGGCAGGTATTTCATATTATAAGTCTGATTAAGTACTCAATCTACATTAGCCAAAAATAAATTTTCATGTAGTATTAGAAAATATTTACATTTACAAGCCAACCAATCAGGACAAAAGAAGAACAAACTTTTTTTTTTAATCAACAGTTACTGTTAGTTCAAAGAGCCCTCTAATAAATCACACTTTTTTCATTGGTTCCAAATCAATTTTGGTGTGCAATAAAATATCATAGGTTCATTGTAATGTGAACAAACCTTATATTAGAATGAAATAAACTAGCTTGACTATTCCAATAACTTATGTTGATCTTTACCATTTCATTAGTTTGAATCAGATCTCACTATCAGATTTGAATTTATTGAATCAAATTCCAGTAATAATTGGCTCTCAGTTTGGATGGAGAGATTCTCCATAGATGCTTGCATTTTTTCTTATGTTATTCTTGTTATTGCAGCTACTCCTTATAAATTCAGGAATGTGACCATATGGTCATGATCAAAAAGAAAAGGCTGGGAATCATTCTCTAAGAAGCTGTAAACCTACTGTGTGCAATTGGATACAATTTGGTGATTGTCAGGTGTGGCAAGTGTTTATCTTTGGCGGAGGTGGTGGGTTTGGAGCAGATAAGGTTTGAGCTTTGTCAGACAATTTGTGAAGCCTTATACTATGTACTTGTGAAAGGTGTGGTAGCTGCACTTGTTCTTACGAATATGTATGGGGTTTACAGTGTTTGTTGTGGATCGAAAACATGAAGCTGTGATATACATGCTGTTAACATATTGTTGTGCTATGTTCCTAATCTTCTAAGCCCTGGTTTCATCAAGCTGTTGGCAATGCTGTGACAGTGCTTGATTATAGTAAGAAAATGGAGCAGCTTTGTAGGGAGGCTTACTTGTTAAAGAATGACCAAGTTATCGAGCTGAGGGAAGTATTAGAGGCTAACAAGGATGGAAACTTTTGTTTATGTGGGATGTGATAAGAGATGAAGTTGGAAAGGTTCATGCTTGTTTTGCAAGGACAGAATGGGTAATGCTGTTACTGCTGGATTCTTAGTTGCGAAAAAAAATTCCATATCCACTGCCTTCCTCCTCCTATTGAGACAAGCTCTGTGGCCTTGAAGCATATGGGAATTCAAAGTGTTTTTGTGCTCTCAACCGGCAAATAGCTTGAGAAATTTTTTGAAACAGACAAAATCAAGACTGGGTGAGTGTAGGTGTTATTGGTGACCTTCAAAGTCAATTAACCTGTGTAAGAAGTGTTGGCTCTAATAGGATTGATCCCAGAATTCTTTGTCATGTTAGGCACTATGCAAAGATGACATCAAACTGCTATATGAATATCTTTTGGTCCTCTACTGGTAGGTAGGGGCTCTATTTTGGTCCTGTCTGTATCGAACCTTTTGCTGTGTTTGTGTCCTGTCTCCTTTGTGTCTAACTTATGTTTTGTTTTGTGCCTAATCAAAGTTACTAGTTTGCACTATATAGTAAGGGATGCGGTTGACGAGCAACCATTTTGACCAATTTGTTGGATTATTGTTTTTGGAAACCTTAGTTTCAGGCTCAGTAATCAAACAATCTTGGCTTAAAAAATCATTCAGACAGCAGTACACATTGTGCTTGAAATTGCAGCTTTTTGATCAACCACAATGGTGAGCATGGTAATTTACTATATAGTTAGACCATCAATATATTTTTCCCCTTCTAAATTTTTCTTGATAGTGTTAGCATAGAAATTTCAGCGTTTGATTTGTTTATCTAACTTGAATTCATTTCAAGTTTTCAGCTACTCTTTGATGATGGATGGTTGCATTCTTGACGGGCTAATTAGTAATACCTAGCAGTACATTGATTTGTTGGATTCTTGGTGAGATGATCACATTAGCTGAATTTGGGGATCTGGTAAAAATAATAAAAACTTTTTTCATAGCTTCTCGTCATTGTTAACTCAGAAGGCTAACTAGAATACATAATTTTGATCAATAAGGAAGACACAAATTGAATTTCTCTCCATGGGATAATGGGTTTAATTTTGATTATGGTTTTTTTTTTTTCAAACTTCTTAAGAGTTCATGTCCATTTTCAGCAATTTCACAAAAGACCTATGAAAGAAAGGCAAGAAGGAGAATAGAGGTGTGCTCTGTAATTGACAAATATTCCTCTCAGTTTGCACGCTCAGCCATGTTCAGGTTATTAATAGTTTCATCTTTTTTTACTTATGATCGATCTTGATGAATTTTGAGGCACAGATTATAGTATTATACCCTTCCACTACACTACCTGAGCCATCAGTTTTAACTTATTTATTAGTTCCATTGAGTTAACCTATATTATTAGGAGGAACTTTTCTGCAATTTTTTTTTTTTTTGAATGAAACAAAACAGCCTATTAGCAAGGATACATTCCCTAACACGAGAATGAGATATAATTTTGAGAAAAAAAAGAAAAAAAATTATATCATGGTGAATGTACAGAGTTGTCCCAAAAACTAATTATATGATAGATATGAGTTTTAGATAGAAATGAGAAACTTGGGCTTCATATTTCTATTTCTTTGATCTGGATTGTAAGGGTCATTATAACCCAACATGGATTTTTGTAAATTTTACTAAAGCAAGATGATAGTTGTCACTGAATTTTTCATTGAAAATTTTCAAGAAAGTTTTTCATTGGTTGTATTGTTTAAAGGAGGCCAACCTGTTAATTATATATGTGCTAAACCATTGAGAACATGGAAAAAAATCCACCGTTATTTGCTATCACAATATTTCAGTTAAAGAATATGTTTATGTAGATTTCTTAATCTGACAATATACCCAAATTGAAAGAACAAAATCATCTTCTTTCCACCGTGTGTGTATTTAGACAATGTGACTTTTAAAGTTTGAACCTTAACCTCTTATTAGCTAATTCTTGTGGTGGGGCAGTAGAGGCTAGCTTCTAAACTCCTAAAATCTTTTCTTGAATATCAAAAGTTGGAGAAATGTAAAATTTTGGATTATGTTTTGTACGTTCATTTTTTCTTCTTCTTTTTGAACTTATGGCACTAAATTTTTAGCTCATCAACATCTCTTATAGTTTGTAAATTATTTGAATTGTATGAACCTCTTATACCTAAGGACATGTAGTTGCTTGATGAAATGACTAAAGGAGATATTTTCTCTTGGAATTTGATTGATTGCAGATTATATATCATGTTGTGGAAGATGATGATTAGTGGAAATGCACAAAATGACAGGATAGCTTTTTAATAAGATGCCTAAGTGGAATGTCATTTCAACGAAAGATCATGCTTTTGAGGATAGTCAAGCATCGTCACCTGTGCTACAGATGGGCAGGTATTTCATTTGTTCCAAATCACTGTCACCCCACCATTCCTTAACTTATGCTGATTTTTTTTTTTTTGAAATATTTTTAGATAGCTGTTGTATGATGAATAAGGAAGCATGACACTTGTTCAATGACTTAATGGATTCTGAGATCTTGGTTTTACTAATTTAACGATTGCTGCTTCTTAATCTCATTTTTCACATTGTTTTCATTTGCTCTCAAAAATAATAATTTTCTTTCTTTTGTGAACTATGGACATTTTTAATTACAACATTTTATTCATTTTAGCTAATACATGCTCAGATTTTTGGAAGTGGAGAGCAAACTACATTTCTTGTCAAACACCAAGGACAAGCTTATAAGTTTCCTATTGAGCCTAGGAGTCCCCATGTATTTCAGCTCATAATTTTAGCTGAGACTTGCTCATATTCTGGAATGGAGTGCAAACTACTTTAATTGTTGATAATGTAGTCACATATGGAGGCTTTCCAATAGAGAATGAATTCTTGCTCCATCAATCATTTCCTTGACTTTACTTGTTTTTGCCAATTATCCTGACCTTTTTAAAATTAGATGACCGGTTGATTTCCAGTGTGGTATGCTAATGGAAAGTTGTAAATGAAAGTCCCTTGGAATTTTTGCATTGTGCTTTTTTGGGGATCTCTCTTTTTATCTCATTAATATCTATTATAGGTTGTATTTGAACTAAAGTTTTTTATTTTTATAATCAATTTTAAACTTGATCAATACGGAAGACACATTGATTGAGTTACGTTCTTTGGGATAAGAGTATAATTTTGATTGTGTGTGTTTTCCCCTCTCAGAGCTCATAACCATTTTTCAGGGATTTCACAATGGAAACATGAAAGGAGGCCCAGAAGGAGAAGGGAGGTTGGACCGTAATTCACAAATATTCTTCTCAGTTTGTACCTGCTCTATATGTAAAGCTAATTCCACTTCGGGTTGTTTACTATTATCACTTATTTGTATCTATTGTCCATCTTTACTTGGTTAATTCTTTAGGCACAGATTAAACCTTCCCACTATACTACCAGCAATGTAACCTACTTAATAATTCCATTCAGTAAACATATACTTAAAGGAGGGCTTTTCTGTGGCTATTAAATTAAACAAAAAATGGATTTTAGTAAAGCCTAGTTTCCCAAAGCAAACAAAAATGCATATACTCAAGAACCTGAATATGCAGAGTTTCAGAAACATACATTAATCATAAGACAGATTTGAGTTTTAGATTGAAATTGGAAACTTTCTACATATTTATTGTTTGATCTAAATTTAAGTTAATTTTGGTATGGCAGGTGATTCACCTGATTATGTTTCATTGGAAAGAACCTTCCATGCTATTATATGAACTTTAGAAGTAAAAATTCATTGCTGATGTTAGCTCTTGTTATATACTCAAGGCATATCTTATTTGCTGACTGTTTAATTTTTTTTGTTTCCATTTATTTTCTGTTTTGTTTTTCAATGTTCCTCTCCACTGGCCATTTTATGGACTGCTTGGCATCTTGGCACAGTTCCTAGAGGACTTTAAGAGCAATGGAAGGAGGCATTCTGGTCTGAGAGAACAAAAACCTAATCAAAATTTTCAACTCTGTTTATGTAAATAAAAAGGTATGTGCCCCTTTCTTTGACCTTGTTCATCCTTCTATACGCCATCTAGTTAGAGATAACTTATAGAAATTTTTGTTGAATTCTATTATTTTTTCATTTTCAAAGTTCTGTCTCTTTAGTTTAGTGTATGCTATAGTACCTTCTTTCCCATAAATATAACATAGCAGTATAGTACTAAAAACCAAGACTCATAGTTGTCACTGAATTTTCGTCATAAACTTTCAGGCAAGTTTTTCATAGGTAATTCGTCCTGAAGGAGGCTAACTAGTTATCGACCTAAAGTTTTATCCCCACAAAATGCTGGAATGTGGGACATGTTTGAAGGGAAGGTTGTCATGCTTCTTAAGCTCTTAACTGATTCACATGATCTTGATCTGTTAAGAAGCAATGGTTGGGAATCGTTGTAATGAGAACCTGCTTTGTGCAATTGGATACGATTTGTTGATTGTCGGGCATGGCAAGTGGGAGTTAGTACCAAAATAAAGAGTTGCTGGTGAGGTGTAGGCTTTGTCAGACAATTTAGAAACCTTATCTTACATAGTTTTGAAAGGCGTGGACTACACTTGTAGTTATCAATAGCCTCTGAGGCTAGCCTTTGTTGTGGAAGCGGGAGAGACGAGCTGTTAAAGAAGTCATTGCTTTGCTGCGTTTGCGATTTTTAAGCTATGGTTTCGTCAAAGTCCCTGATTGAATGCTCACTAATGCTCGTTGCCTTGCCAATTCTACAGCTTCCTCTTTTCCGCATATAGCCTGGTCCTCTTTTTAATGTGTCTTTTATGTTAAACACCATACGTTCTATTGAGTTATTTTAAGCTGTTTTTTGGCTTCATCTAAAAAGAAGGAAGCTTACCAGTTTACAAAATATAGTTAAGGATGCAGTTGACTTGTATCCAGTTTGATCAATGTGTTGAAATTTGTTCTTTGAAAATTTGTCTCAGCCATCAAATAATCTTGGCTTAAAGAATCATTTGGACTGAATCAAACATTGTGCTTGGAATTATTACTTTAAGAGCTACCACTTTGATTGGTACTGTAATTTACTACTAGAATATTTAGTAAGACCATCATCATTATTTTCAAAAATTTTCTAGACAATGAAAGAAGAGAAATTTTTGCCTCTACTAAGTAGTTTATCTAACTCAATTTCATTTCAAAATTTAAACTCCTTTATGCTTGAATGCCATAAGTAAAATGTGCTTATTAACTAGCCTTACATTGATTTATTCCATTATTGCCGATATGGTCACATTAGCTGAATTTGAGGATCGGGTAATGAAAACTTTTGTCATGGTTTCCTATCGTTGTTGACTTTTAAGGTCAGCTAAAACACAAAAGTTGATTGACGAGGAAGACACACTGATTGAATTATGCTACTTGGGAATCTGAAATTATCTCTTGCAGAATATGCAGAGTTTTTTCAGAACAAACTCTGGTTATATATATATATATATATATATAGAAATGGGGAACTTTGGCTTCATATTTCTACTTGTTTGATCTTAAGTTAATCTCAATGTGGTGAGATCCTTCACCTTATGGTATTTCAGTGGAAATAATCGTCACTACTATTATATGATCTTTATAAGTAAAATTTATTGTTGATGATAAATTTGGTAGAATGCTCAAGTTAATATATGAAATTTTCTGCCTGTTAGCTTTCATTTTCTCTTTTCTTCCATTTTATTTTTCAGGAAAGACGGTATTTTGGGCTTCAGAGGTCATATAATTAACTAATTGACTTTTCTTCTGTGATCATGTGAATAAAAATGTCTGTTTCATTGATCTCATTGGTCTTTCAAAAAACCAGCAAGTTAGAGTTAAACCCCTAGAATTTTGTGATGATAATATGTTTCCATTTTCAATGTATTGTCTCTGATTTAGTGTATGCTATGTTATCTTCATTAATGTAAATGTCACATGGCTGTATAGAAAACAAAATTAACCAAGGTCTTAGACGTCACTGATCTTTTAGTTGTTAACCTTCAGGCAAGTTTTTCATTGGTCATTTGTCCTAAAGGGGGCTAAGCAATTATATGGATGTTCTGAACCATTAAGAACATAGAAATGACAAAGCAATTCAACTGATTTTGCAAGTATGATAATCACAAATATTTTTCTTGTCTTCATTTCATGTTTAGTACATACACGCTACTGCTCTGCTAATTGTTTCTCTTTTGGCCCTCGTGAAAATAGTATAGTGCCTCCACTTCCTTGCTAATTGATTTGGTCCTGGAATTCTCAAGAAGCATATGCAATTACTATAAGAGTCTTATTTATTAGAAGCAAAAGTGTCAAAACATCAAACTTTACCTACTTGTAAATGGTAATATTCACAGCTTCATATATGATGGAATGGTCCTTTCTTTGAAATTCTGAAATTCTTAATACTTTAAGGATCTATTATAATGTTTCTGCTTGCTTCTTTTTTACTAACATTTTCATCAAATATTTTTTAGGTGGGAAGTACAAAGAAATATTTATTTTTATTTTGAAAGGACATTGTATTTTTACTGGTCAATTGAATTTTATTTTAGATATAATTAATTAATTAGTTTATCTATATTTTATTTCTTAAATAATATTTATTTCCAATATAAACTCTTTCCATTGAAACAATTGCAATTTGTACATCTTCAATTTTTTATTTTTTTATTTTTTTTATTTTTTTTTTTAAGTTTGATCGGGTATAACTCGATTTTCTACGAATCGAGTATTTTATTGAAACTCGATTTTAAGGTAATCGAGTATTGAAACAGGGGCATATCCCTATATAGTTTTGAAATAGGGGCGTATTGCTATTTATTTATTTTTTTTTTTTTTTAAATAAGGGTAAAATGCTAGAATTCCCCTATATTGTACATATCCTATTTTCTTTAATCTATAGTTTATATAACTGAAGATAATTTTTTGTTGACCTCATAATATTAGATTATATTATATCAAATAAAATTTTGAGGTTTCATAATTTTACATATCATTATTCTAATATATAATTTTCAATAGAATTAAATTTTTTTTAATATATATTTAAACCCTACATTAGAATCTTGATACATCATATTTTCTTTAAATGGTAAACTTATATTTCATATACAGCACAATAATAATAAATAAATGCATAGTAATGCTAAAATATATAGCTCCATTTACAAACACAATCATAATAAATTTTATTATCAAATTTTATTTTTAAACAAAAAACTGAAGAGAAAAAGACAAGCACTTCATTTAAATTTTTCTTTGCATTGCACAAGTTAATGACTAGTTATTTAAATTAAAGATTTTTTTTTCCGCTTGAACCTATTCTAGTTTTGTTTGATTGGAAAGCAAAATTAGAATTAATAGAAGTCTTTAACTTCTTTTTTTTAACCATCCCATCTCATTCTTATTCCATCCACTTTCATTTTAAGAGTGAATTCCATCATAAATGTAAGAAAATGAAGCATTATTTTCCATGCTCCAAGAGTACCTAAAAATTACTCAAATCTCATTATAATTTGTCCCACCCTTTTAGTCCGTACTTACTTTATTATACTCGTAAGTCCTAATAAATTTGCTTATTGATGTATGGTACCCACTTTTTAAGCCATATATTTAATTTGAAATCAATCTGGCTCCTCTAATGGACTCAGATCTCCAATTCATGGTGAAACGTAGAGTTCATAGTCCACGACATAAAAGTCTTTTTTGTCAGCACACTTTGTTAGCTTCAAGATCTACGTTGGTGGACAGGCCTCATGGAACTCATGCAGATCAAGTGGAGCCTTATGACGGGGACATATAGCTACTCGACTCAAATTTAATTACCATCCTACCATTTTTGGGACTTTTTGTGCAATTAAAATTCTCTTATTTCAGTGAAATTATCTAATCTTTTTAATAAGGTGAACTAGGGTTCAAATCATTCTTTCATTTACTTGTTGTAATAATTGAATAATCATTATAAATTTTTTTAAAAAGAAAATATATCGATCTCAAATATAGCTTAAACACCTATAAAGCTCACACCCAACTTATTTCTTGTAAGAGAAATGCTAAATGGTTAGTACAATAAAATAAATTTATAACTAATTACTAGTAAATTAATTTATACTCAAGTTTTACTTGGATATATTAAATATATAATTTTATTAAAATTTACAATTAAATTTTTTACTATTTGGTTGCTTCAAACAACAGATAGTGTTTATTTTAGTTGTATAGTCATTGAGGGCCAAAATGGGCTTTTACTCGTTTCTCACAAACTTTCAAGCAAAATGCCCTATGTTTGAAACTAATTAAAGAAATGTCCCTATTTTGAAACTTGATTTTTAGAAAATTAAGTTTCAAATGTATAATTCGATTTTTGGAACATTGAGTTATAGCGAATGTGGACTTAGAAAAAAAAATTTTGGAACTTGAGTTCCACTTGAATTTTTTCAAGGAACTCGAGTTCATGGAAATCAAGTTCCAGAATTTTTTTTTTTTAAATTTTCAGTTCGCTATAACTCGATTGTCCAAAAATCGAGTTTCAAAACAGGGGCATTTTCCTAAATAGTTTCAGAAATGAGGCAAAATGCTGAGTATTTTAAGAAAAAAGGGCAAAAGATATGGTGCAAAAAAATATGCGCCTCTAAACTCTTCCTAAAACTTATATGTCAAAGACTATTTAAAATGATAGAATAGTTGAATTAAATTTGACAAAAGGAAAAAAAATGATTCATTCTATGTTAACCTTTTGTTTTTTTTTTTAATTTTGTTTATTTTATAGTTTAGATTAAATTTTACATATTTAAAATTAGTGGCACCTCTAGGAATTTTATCCAGTGGGTTAATTAAGAAATATAAGTTAAAAGAAAATTTAATTAAAATAAAACTTGACTATATCGAGTTACCAAAAAAAAAACACGAAAATGCATAAAGTTTTACAATTATTTTCTACGAGTTTTCATATTTTGAATCATTACAAACCCTCTGTATTTCCTAAAAATTAAATTATATAAAGTTATATCATGTTTATACTATACATGCACACATTCACACACATTACAATTCACACAAAAAAAAATTATTAAAAAAAAATGTTCATAATTAGTTTTAAACACACACACACACACACACAAACATATAATATAAATTTATAATAAAATAGACACTCACAACTCACAAATATTCACTCTTTATTCTTAGAGTTGGAGATACCAAAATAGTCAGATAATTAACTAAGATGAGATGAGATTCATGAGAGAGAGATCTATATGATTTGTGTTGTTTTAGTTTTGGACTGGATTGGTCTGTGTTATTGTTTAGTTTTGAGTTGGACTTATCTATAATTAAGGTGTGCAAAATTTAAGCCAGGATATTCAAAAATATTTTTTAAAGTAAAGTAAGCTAATAAAAAAAAAAAAAAATATATATATATATATAATATTTTTATTTTCAAGTCAGGGGTTCATTTGAACCCCCTCAACAACACTTAACGCCGCCCCAGTTTAAAATACTGCTTAGTTTTTTGGAGAGGTTAAAATTTTTGCCTTGAAAATTTGACATGAAAAATAAAAGTCACTTGGAGAAATAAATAACCAAAAATTTGTATAATGATTGTGGGGGTAAAAGCCCATGACCGTACATTGGGCCTTGGGCTTTATCTGGGATGTGATGTGTCCGAGGAGTGGTGAATAATTAGAAGAAGCTCCAAGTCTAGAATTATAAAAAATGGAGCGGAGGAAGATGGTCCGAGGAGAAGCTCATTCTCAGATAGAGTTAAATGCTGGTCGGCCTTATATTTCAGCAATTTAGTTGATCCTCCAGAAGATTTCTGCGACAAGGAAGATCCCTACACACGTGCAGAAGAGATAAGAACCCAGAAATATCAAAGGAAAAGGCTGCTGCCTCCGTATTAAATGCACTACAACTACTTTTCTGGCTGCATTTATGTGAAGTAGACCCCTGCACAGTGTTTTCTTGATCACCGAAACTCACAGAGAGGCCAGATAAGGTGGCTGATGGGATAAGTACTCAAGTGGCCAAGTGGATTATTGACAAGTGTAGGGTAAAGATTGTCTGTAAGAGGCTATATATAATAAGAGGGCCCCACGTAACGTAAAAAACCATTCGGAGTGGTAGTCTAAACTGTACTTGTAAGCATTGATATTGATTTATACAAAGTATGTCCTCCTCGGACCTGACATTTACCCAGTCTTGCATGTACAATTCTTATGTGATCGCTTGTTAAAGTCATACTAGCCGTTAGTAACCTTGTTAAAACCTAGCTCTTTGACCCATTCTCTATAAATTCATTGTATAGGGTTTATTGGACCTTGGTCCAATTCTCTTTTAGGCTTGGGAGTCAAATTCCTCCCCTACAATGATCATTAGCCAAGGTGGCAAGGTTGACATGGAAATCGATGGAATTGGGAGATGCCAATGGGAAAAGAATATATATAACGCTAACTTGCTAATTAAGTATGTAGACTTCATGCAGAGAGATTTTTGGAAATTATTGATAATTGTGTGCTATTTATTTACGGACAATCCCAACCGAGGACATCAACTTTCGTATTATGTGACTAACCCTTTTGAAAACTTTTTTTTAAAAAAAAAAACTACTTTTTAAGTTATAAGTTTCAATATGATTTTTAAAATAAATTTAATAGTTATAATAATAATCTTGATTTCCCTCTTCATATAAAGAATAAAGCTGTAAAATTCTTGACAATCTAACTAGTGTCGACTTTAGGCTTAGGCCTAAGGGGTAAGACACTATCAGTCTTAAAATTTTTAAAGGGTCTTGAGGCCCTCCATTACATAAAATAAAAAGCCCCAAAATTATATAAAATGGTCCTAAATTTAACCAAATTTAATTTGAAAATTATTATTTTAAAAACTAAATATAGGTGGATTTTTTATTCTTTAAATTTATATAAAGTGGTCATAAATTTAACCAAATTTAACAAGGTGTCAAAATTTTGAATGAGAATTGATTATTTTAACCAAAAAAAATAATAATAGGTGGATTTTGTATCCTTTTTCCCCACCTTCAAGAAGTTTCCTATATACTGAATTAATAAAAATTATCGAAAAGTCATTGATCATCACAACTTGCAAAAATATATGTTAATAAGATGTAAATATAAAAACTCAACTAGCAATTTTGTACCCATGAAAAAATAGCAACAATGTTTTAATATTTGTGACATGCATGAAATATTCTAGTAGACATTTACTGTTAAATTAACGAAGTTGATTAAAAAAATCATGCAATACCGAGATGAAGTAATACAAACACTAAATAAATGGAGTTAATAAAAAAAAATATTTAAAAAAGGGGGGAAGGGGTGGGTTTATATGAAGAATCAAGGTTGATGATGCCGTAAAAATCACCAGTGAGCCACACGATCTTCTCACGCTCGTAACGATACCTGCGCAACCAAAGAAAGAAAAACCTAACAAAGAGTACCGGCGTGGTACCGGCCGAATACCCTCCAAAGGTTAACTCAGAACTATTCTCACAACTCTAGAGTGCTAGAGAATGGGTAAATTATGCGTACTTTGATTTGTGAGGGTATTGAGGCTTTTATAGTAGTAGAGGGTTAACCCCTCTTCCGTAGTGTAGAAGTTTTTTCCTTATAGGAATCCTCTTGAGTAGTCTAAACGTGGTGAGCAAGACATTTTCTTATGGAGAAGATCTCCCTTAATGTGCGTATCTTCCAGAATCCTCCTTTTGTTGGAATTCCATTTATACTAGGATTCTATGATGGCCAAGCGTGGGCCACAAGGGTTTTCCATCTAGGGTTTCTGGCTGCCACGTGGATGCTCGATCCATCCCTATTTCATCCGTTCATGCATGTCTCGTTGGACCTGTCCTCTATTGGCCCACAGATGTGGAACCGTCAGGCCCGTTTCATGGAGGTCCGTCAACCTAGATTTTTCCTTTTCAGTTGCCCCTTCACCCCATGGGTCCATCATTTTAGAACAGGAGGACCCGTGGGGTGACGGTTCAAGGTTCAAGGGATGACGGTTCGATGGCCTGTGGGTTGACGGTTTTACTATGGACTCCGTGAACTGTACCCACCTCCTGACAGGTTGTTTGGAGGCCATTTATGACACATGACACGCGTCATCTTTCTAATGGTCCTTTTCTCAGATCGAGGCGTCGCTTTGTCTTCCGTGCACTTCCTCTATAAATATCATACTCTTCTTCTCTCATTTATCTGCTTTCCACTGAAACAAATTGTCAGAGCGCATCCATCATCCTTTTTAGAGAACATTCCATTCAGTTGCTGTATCCGTCATCAACGCCCTTCCTCCGTTCACTTACTGACTTGATAAATACTCTCTTTCTTTTTCACAAGTCTCTTTTTACTTTTAGATATGCTCTCTTTATTTTCCTAAACTTTATACCCCCGTCACCCCTTTTAGACTCGTCAGAGTCTTAGGTTTTGTCGTCACGTGTAGGCAATGTCTAGTGCGTCAAGTAACCAGTCAGTTGTCCGTGATGGGGCGGATTACGAGGAAGTATACCCATCAGGTCACAAAGACCACGAGAGTTAAAGCGAAGAGAGGAGTGCGTCCACCTCTTCCCCGTCCTTAATAAATGAGGACATGGAGATGGCTGAACCAAAGGAGGGTTCTGGTGACGGCGAGGAACAACCAATAAGGTCCGTCGTAGGTGCTGATGGGCTTAGGGAGTTCATCATGCTACCGGAGTGGACGATGAATGCTTTTAGGTCCACCATCAAGGAGAAACACTTCAACACTCTTAAGGCCAATTACCAAATTTTAGATAACATCCCCATCCGTCTACCCTATAAGTCAGAGAAATGCTACTATGAAGGGGTAGAAGGTGCCGGGGTGTATGAATAGATGTTAAAGGCAGGACTTAGGTTTCCACTGAGTTCCCTTCAACATGAGCTTCTCAAATACCTGGGCTTGTCCATCAACCAAGTATCCCCAAATGCTTGGAGGGTCTTCATAGCCATGGAGATCCTATACGGTGCTATGTCAAAGGGTGCTAGAAGGCTGACGGTGCGGGAATTCCTACACTGCTACCGTCTAGATGAAATAGACAAATCAAGGGGGATGTATAGCTTTGTGCATAGAAGTCCGTTGTTGAAGGTTATATTTGAAACCCCAAACTCCAATAGGGACTGGAAGAGCTGTTATTTCTTTCTAGAGGGTGACGGGTGGATGTGTCGTCCAGGGGACACGGAACACATGCCCGTCGACATGACTTGGGGCATATTGTCTCCGTTCGGTATGCACCCATCCTAGTGTTAAAACCCTTTACATAACCATTCAGTTTATTATAATTTCTTCAATATTTTTAATTGTCTTCTTCTTTGTAGTTCGACGGCGTCCACAAATTGATCTTGAGGAGTTCAGCTTTCTTGAGAGAATTTTTGCCAAGTCCAAGCCAGAGGAAAGGACTTAGGCCAAACTAGTCACACTTGATACCATTCATTGGTATTGTGACGGTCCTGAACCAACGCCAGCAGCCATCAGATACCACGCCAGAATTCGCCAATGTAAGTCTGTCGTCCTCATTTTGTTTGAATGGTTTTAGTTTTTATCTTAGTAATTAACTTCATCCGTCCATCTCTACAGAAATGGACGACGATAAGAGGAGGGCAATGATTAAGGCACAGGCTACCAAGAAGAAGGAGATGGGTGATGTGGATCCCAAGGGGACGAGCTGAAGCAACCCGTCCGCAAAAAAGAAGCAGCCGTCCAAAGGGGACCGTCTTCCCAAGAAACCCAAGGTTCCTTTGGAGCTCATTGTAGGGTTAATGGCTGAGGGTGTAAAAACGGTCACCCCAGCGAAGCATGTGGCTAACAAAGGTCTTATGAAGGCTCCGTCCGATAGTTAGAAGAAGCCACCCATCCTACTTCGGGAAGACTCCAGACATGCCTTAGAGAGGCTGTCGTCCATCATAACTTCTGAGGATTATGAGGACTTATGTAATCATTCGACGGAGGCTATGGGGGAGACGGGTCTTTTTAGCATCGCTCAAGTAATATCCCGTCATCTTTTCATCCGTCCATATCTCTTTGTTTAAAACTAATTCATCATCGTTTTTCAGGCCATGGTTATGATGAAGGGGTTAATGGGACGGTGTCTAAATCATGAGATGACGTTGGGCCGTGTTCGTGAGAAGGCACAGTTGACGGAGGATGAGTTGATCGAACTAAAGGCTTGGAAGGTGACCTAAGAGAAGAAACTCAAAATGGCGGAAGAGGCTAGGGACTAGTACTACAAGCTGACGGAGGATCTGAAGAAGGTCCTAGAAGACAAGGAGAAAGACATCCGTCTAGCAAAGGAGGTTACAGTATGAGAGTACCGTGACTCGGACGCCCTTTTGTCAGAGCTTGGGGTCTCCTATGGTGACGGTTTTGATGATGCCATCTGTCAAGTGAAGGCTTTATATCTAGAGCTGGATGTGTCTACCGTCAACATTAATGCCTAGGAGCAGACGTTTGTCCAACCTATTCAATCTGACATATAGCTACTCGACTCAAATTTAATTACCATCCTACCATTTTTGGGACTTTTTGTGCAATTAAAATTCTCTTATTTCAGTGAAATTATCTAATCTTTTTAATAAGGTGAACTAGGGTTCAAATCATTCTTTCATTTACTTGTTGTAATAATTGAATAATCATTATAAATTTTTTTAAAAAGAAAATATATCGATCTCAAATATAGCTTAAACACCTATAAAGCTCACACCCAACTTATTTCTTGTAAGAGAAATGCTAAATGGTTAGTACAATAAAATAAATTTATAACTAATTACTAGTAAATTAATTTATACTCAAGTTTTACTTGGATATATTAAATATATAATTTTATTAAAATTTACAATTAAATTTTTTACTATTTGGTTGCTTCAAACAACAGATAGTGTTTATTTTAGTTGTATAGTCATTGAGGGCCAAAATGGGCTTTTACTCATTTCTCACAAACTTTCCAGCAAAATGCCCCATGTTTGAAACTAATTAGAGAAATATCCCTATTTTGAAACTTGATTTTTAGAAAATTGAGTTTCAAATGTATAATTCGATTTTTGGAACATTGAGTTATAGCGAATGTGGACTTAGAAAAAAAAATTTTGGAACTTGAGTTCCACTTGAATTTTTTCAAGGAACTCGAGTTCATGGAAATCAAGTTCAAGAATTTTTTTTTTTAAATTTTCAGTTCGCTATAACTCAATTGTCCAAAAATCGAGTTTCAAAACAGGGGCATTTTCCTAAATAGTTTCAGAAATGAGGCAAAATGCTGAGTATTTTAAGAAAAAAGGGCAAAAGCCCATTTTCTCCCGTCATTGAGTAATACAATGTATTCATTTTAATTCATCATTTTGCATAAAAAAATTGATTTTAGATGAAAAAAATGCCAAAAATTAAATAAATATTTTATTAATATTTAAAATATAAGAATAGCCTTACTTAATGTAGCTCCTTAGGTCCTACAAAGCCTTGAGCAAGCCCTGTTCTCACAGCCTCTCACCACAGCGCAAACAAAAAAGATATGGTGCGAAAAAATATGCGCCTCTAAACTCTTCCTAAAACTTATATGTCAAAGACTATTTAAAATGATAGAATAGTTGAATTAAATTTGACAAAAGGAAAAAAAATGATTCATTCTATGTTAACCTTTTGTTTTTTTTTTTAATTTTGTTTATTTTATAGTTTAGATTAAATTTTACATATTTAAAATTAGTGGCACCTCTAGGAATTTTATCTAGAGGGTTCATTAAGAAATATAAATTAAAAGAAAATTTAATTAAAATAAAACTTGACTATATCGAGTTACCAAAAAAAAAAAACACGTAAATGCATAAAGTTTTACAATTTTTTTTATGAGTTTTCATATTTTGAATCATTACAAACCCTCTGTATTTCCTAAAAATTAAATTATATAAAGTTATATCATGTTTATACTATACATGCACACATTCGCACACATCACAATTCACACAAAAAAAATTATTAAAAAAATGTTCATAATTAGTATTAAACACACACACATATAATATAAATTTATAATAAAATAGACACTCGCAACTCACAAATATTCACTCTTTATTCTTAGAGTTGAAGATACTAAGATAGTCAGATAATTAACTGAGATGAAATGAGATTCATGAGAGAGAAATCTATATGATCTGTGTTGTTGTTTGGTTTTAGAATGTGCTGATCTGTGTTGTTTTAGTTTTGGACTTAGTTGGCCTGTGTTATTGTTTAGTTTTGAGTTAGACTTATCTATGATTAAGGTGTGCAAAATTTAAGTCAGGATATTCAAAAATATTTTTTTAAAGTAAAGTAAGCTAATAAAAATATATATATATATATATATATATATATAATATTTTTATTTTCAAGTCAGGGGTTCATTTGAACCCCCTCAACAACACTTAACGCCGCCCCAGTTTAAAATACTGCTTAGTTTTTTGGAGAGGTTAAAATTTTTGCCTTGAAAATTTGACATGAAAAATAAAAGTCACTTGGAGAAATAAATAACCAAAAATTTGTATAATGATTGTGGGGGTAAAAGCCCATGATCGTACATTGGGCCTTGGGCTTTATCTGGAATATGATGTGTCCGAGGAGAGGTGAGTAATTAGAAGAAGCCCCAAGTCTAGAATTATAAAAGATGGAGTGGGGTAAGATGGCCCAAGGAGAAGCTCATTCTCGGATAGGGTTAAATACTGGTCGGCCCTGTACTTCAGCAATTTAGGTGACCCTCCAGAGGATTTTCGTGACAAGGAAGATCCTTACACACGTGCAGAAGATATAAGAACCCAGAAATATCAAAGGAAAAGGTTGCTGCCTCCATATTAAATGCACTACAACTACTTTTCTGGCCACATTTATGTGGAGTAGACATTTGAACAGTGTTTCCTTAATCACCGCAACTCACAGAGAGGCCAGAGAAGGTGGCTGATGGGACAGGTACTCAAGTGGCCCAGTGGATTATTAACAAGTGTAGGGTAAAGATTGTCTGCAAGAGGCTATATATAATAAAAGGGCCCCACGTAACGTAAAAAACCATTCGGAGTGGTAGTCTAAACTGTACTTGTAAGCATTGATATTAATTTATACAAAGTATGTCCTCCTCGGACCTGACATTTACCCAGTCTTGCATGTACAATTCTTACGTGATCGCTTGTTAAGGCCATACTAGCCGTTAGTAACCTTGTTAAAACCTAGCTCTTTAACCCATTCTCTATAAATTCATTGTATAGGGTTTATTGGACCTTGGTCCAATTCTCTTTTAGGCTTGGGAGTCAAATTCCTCCCCTACAATGATCATTAGCCAAGGTGGCAAGGTTGACATGGAAATCGATGGAATTGGGAGATGCCAATGGGAAAAGAATATATATAACGCTAACTTGCTAATTAAGTATGTAGACTTCATGCAGAGAGATTTTTGGAAATTATTGATAATTGTGTGCTATTTATTTACGGACAATCCCAACCGAGGACATCAACTTTCGTATTATGTGACTAACCCTTTTGAAAACTTTTTTTTTTTATAAAAAAAACTACTTTTTAAGTTTTAAGTTTCAATATGATTTTTAAAATAAATTTAATAGTTATAATAATAATCTTGATTTCTCTCTTCATATAAAGAATAAAGCTGTAAAATTCTTGACAATCTAACTAGTGTCGACTTTAGGCTTAGGCCTAAAGGGTAAGACACTATCAGTCTTAAAATTTTTAAAGGGTCCTGAGGCCCTCCATTACATAAAATAAAAAGCCCCAAAATTATATAAAATGGTCATAAATTTAACCAAATTTAATTTGAAAATGATTATTTTAAAAACTAGATATAGGTGGATTTTTTATTCTTTAAATTTATATAAAGTGGTCATAAATTTAACCAAATTTAACAAGGTGTCAAAATTTTGAATGAGAATTGATTATTTTAACCAAAAAAAAAAAAATATAGGTGGATTTTGTATCCTTTTTCCCCACCTTCAAGAAGTTTCCTAAATACTGAATTAATAAAAATTATCGAAAATTCATTGACCATCACAACTTGCAAAAATATATGTTAATAAGATGTAAATATAAAAACTCAACTAGCAATTTTGTACCCATGAAAAAATAGCAACAATGTTTTAATATTTGTGACATGCATGAAATATTCTAGTAGACATTTACTGTTAAATTAACGAAGTTGATTAAAAAAATCATGTAATACCGAGATGAAGTAATACAAACACTAAATAAATGGAGTTAATAAAAAAAAATATTTAAAAAAGGGGGGAAGGGGTGGGTTTATATGAAGAATCAAGGTTGATGATGCCGTAAAAATCACCAGTGAGCCACACGATCTTCTCATGCTCGTAACGATACCTGCGCAACCAAAGAAAGAAAGACCTAACAAAGAGTACCGGCGTGGTACTGGCCGAATACCCTCCAAAGATTAACTCAAAACTATTCTCACAACTCTAGAGTGCTAGAGAATGGGTAAATTATGCGTACCTTGATTTGTGAAAGTATTGTGGCTTTTATAGTAGTAGAGGGTTAACCCCTCTTCCGTAGTGTAGAAGTTTTTTCCTTATAGGAATCCTCTTGAGTAGTCTAAACGTGGTGAGCAAGACATTTTCTTATGGAGAAGATCTCCCTTAATGTGCGTATCTTCCAGAATCCTCCTTTTGTTGGAATTCCATTTATACTAGGATTCTATGATGGCCAAGCGTGGGCCGCAAGGGTTTTCCATCTAGGGTTTCTGGCTGCCACGTGGATGCTCGATCCATCCCTATTTCATCCGTTCATGCATGTCTCGTTGGACCTGTCCTCTATCGGCCACGGATGTGGAAGCGTCAGGCCCGTTTCATGGAGGTCCGTCAACCTAAATTTTTCCTCTTCAGTTGCCCCCTCACCCTATGGGTCCGTCATTTTAGAACGGAAGGACTTGTGGGGTGACGGTTCAAGGTTCAAAGGATGACAATTCGATGGCCTATGGGTTGACGGTTTCAATATGGACTCCGTGAACTGCACCCACCTCCTGACAAGTTGTTTGGAGTCCATTTATGACACATGACACGCGTCATCTTTCTAATGGCCCTCCTCTCAGATCGAGGCGTCGCTTCATCTTCCGTGCACTTCCTCTATAAATATCATACTCTTCTTCTCTCATTTCTCTGCTTTCCACTGAAACAAATTTTCAGAGCGCATTCGTCATCCTTGTCAGAGAACACTCCGTTCAGTAGCTGTATCCGTCATCAACGCCCTTCCTCCGTTCACTTACTAACTTGGTAAGTACTCTTTCTCTTTTTACTTTAAGATATGCTCTCTTTATTTTCCTAAACTTTATACCCCCGTCACCCCTTCTAGACCTGTCAGAGTCTTAGGTTTTGTCGTCACATGTAGGCAATGTCTAGTGCGTCAAGTAACCAGTCAGTTGTCCGTGACGGGGCGGATTACGAGGAAATATACCCGTCAGGTCACAAAGACCACGAGAGTCAAAGCGAAGAGAGGAGTCCGTCCGCCTCTTCTCCGTCCTCAACAAATGAGGATATGGAGATGGCTGACTCAGAGGAGGGTTCTGATGATGGCGAGGAACAACTAATAAGGTCCATCTTAGGTGCTGATGGGCTTAGGGAGTTCATCATGCTACCGGAGTGGACGATGAATGCTTTTAGGTCCACCATCAAGGAGAAACACTTCAACAATCTTAGGGCCAATTACCAATTCTAGATAACATCCCCATCTGTCTACCCTATAAGTCAGAGAAATGCTACTATGAAGGAGTAGGAGGTGTCGAGGTGTACGAACAAATGCTGAAGGCAAGACTTAGGTTTCCACTAAGTTCCTTTCACCGTGAGCTTCTCAAATACCTGGGCTTGTCCGTCAACCAAGTATCCCCAAATGCTTGGAAGGTCTTCATAGCCATGGAGATCCTGTACGGTGCTATGTCAAATGATGCTAGGAGGCTGACGGTGCGGGAATTCCTTCACTGCTACCGTCCAAATGAAATAGAAAAATCAAGGGGGATGTATAGCTTTGTGCCTAGGAGTCCGTTGTTGAAGGTTATATTTGAAACCCCAGACTCCAATAGGGACTAGAAGAGCCGTTATTTCTTCCAAAAGGGTGACGGGTGTATGTGTCTTCCAGGGGACACGGAACACATGTCCGTCGACATGACTTGGGGCATATTGCCTCCGTCTGATATGCACCCGTCCTAGTGTACGAACCATTTACATAACCGTTCAGTTTATTATAATTTCTTCAATACTTTTAACCGTCTTCTTCTTTGTAGTTCGACGGCGTCCACAAATTGAACTTGAGGAGTTCAGCTTTCTTGAGAGAATTTTTGCCAAGTCCAAGCCAGAGGAAAGGACTCGGGCCAAACTAGTCACACTTAAACCATCCATTGGTATTGTGACAGTCCTGAACCAACGCCAGCAGCCATCAGATGCGATGCCAGAATTCGCCAACATAAGTCCGTCGTCCTCATTCTGTTTAAACGGTTTTAATTTTTATCTTAGTAATTAACTTCATCCGTCCACCTCTACAGAAATGGACAACACTAAGAGGAGGGCAATGATTAAGGCATAGGCTGCCAAGAAAAAGGAGATCGACGATGTGGATCCCAAGGGGATGGGCTCAAGCAACCCGTCCGCAAAAAGGAAGCAGCCGTCCAAAGGGGACCGTCTTCCTAAGAAACCCAAGGTTCCTTTGGAGCTCATTGTAGGGTTAATGGCTGAGGGTGTAAAACCGGTCACCCCAGCGAAGCATGTGGCTGACAAAGGTCTTATGAAGGCTCGTCCGATAGTTAGAAGAAGCCACCCATCCTACTTCGGGAAGACTCCAGACATGCCTTAGAGAGGCTGTCGTCCATCATAACTTCTGAGGATTATGAAGACTTATGTAATCATTCGACGGAGGCTATGGGGGAGACGGGTCTTTTTAGCATCGCTCAGGTAATATCCCATCATCTTTTCATCCGTCCATATCTCTTTGTTTAAAACTAATTCATCCTCGTTTTTCAGGCCATGGTTATGATGAAGGGGTTAATGGGGCGGTGTCTAAATCATGAGACGACGTTGGGCCGTGTTCGTGAGAAGGCACAGTTGACGGAGGATGAGCTGATCGAACTAAAGGCTTGGAAGGTGACCTAAGAGAAGAAACTCAAAATGGCGGAAGAGGCTAGGGACTAGTACTACAAGCTGACGGAGGATCTGAAGAAGGTCCTAGAAGACAAGGAGAAAGAGATCCATCTAGCAAAGGAGGTTACAGTATGAGAGTACCGTGACTCAGACGCCCTTTTGTCAGAGCTTGGGGTCTCCTATGGTGACGGTTTTGATGATGCCATTTGTCAAGTGAAGGCTTTATATCTAGAGCTGGATGTGTCTACCGTCAACATTAATGCCTAGGAGCAGACGTCTGTCCAACCTATTCAACCTGAGAATACGGATGAACTTTTTGGCGATGATGTGACTGTCAATGATACCCCTGGTGACAGGACTGTAATTGAAAGCCAAAGTGAACCAAAGGATGGTCAGGCCCGTCATACTAAGGAGAAGGATGAGACCCCTGCTGCAAATGTGTAGTTAATTATTATATATATATATATATATATATATATTTTTTTTTTTTTTTTTATATGTAAGAATATTTGGAGAACAATTTACGATTCGTCAGTCATATTTTTGGACTATGTAGACATTTCCCTATGAGGGCTTTTTACTATATCTGTTAAAATTTCTTGCTGTTTTGGCTTAGTTCGTCTACTATAATGACTTGTTTGATATTTTGTTCGTGGAATGCATCCATCCACTTTGTTTTAATGAGCTTTAATTAAGACCATCCTATCCTTTTGGGATAGCCATCCACAACGGACTTATTGACCGGCAGTTTATATCCGTCCGCTTTTGGACTTTGTAAGAATTTTCATTCTCTTGGGATGATCCGTCCACTTTGTGGATTTTATAAGAATTTTCATCCCATTTGGATGATCTATCCGCTTTGCGGACTTTAGTTTATACTCGTCCGCGTTTTGGACTTCGTAAGAATTTTCATCCTTTTGGGATGATCTGTCCATTTTGTGGATTTTATAAGAATTTTCATCCTATTTGGATGATCCGTCCACTTTGTGGACTTCCGTCCACTTTGTGGACTTTGTAAGAATTTTCATCGTCTTGGGATGATTCGTCCACTTTGTGGATTTTATAAGAATTTTCATCTTATTTGGATGATTCATCCACTTTGTGGACTTTAGTTTATACCCGTCCACTTTTTGGACTTGGTAAGAGTTTTTATCCTCTTGGGATGATCCATCCACTTTGTGGACCTTAGTTTATATCCGTCCATTTTGTGGACTTTGTAAGAGTTTTCATCCTATTGGGATGATCTGTCCACTTTGTGGACCTTAGTTTATATCCATCCACTTTATGGACTTTGTAAGAATTTTCATTCTATTTGGATGATCCGTCCACTTTGTGGATTTTATAAGAATTTTCATGTTATTTGGATGTTCATTTTGTGGACTTTAGTATACACCCGTCCACTTTTTGGACTAAGAATTTAGGTAAAAAAACATAGTTGTGCCTGAATATTCCTCTTATTAATTAAAAAACCATGCTTTAGTAGAAAAGTACCTGCCCCCTTGGGCTTAAAAAGACACATATTGTAGCAAAAAATTGTCTAAGTAAAACTAGTAATTGTAGTAAAACTGAATAAACTAGGAAATTGGGGAGCGTCGTTGTTCTTCATATTATCTCTATTGGTAGTATTTCCGTAGGTGCTACATATTCCATGGGTACTGCAGCTTTCGTCCGTCCAGCGTTTCGAGGTGGTAGGTGCCCTTCCTCTGCCATGACGCGATCCTGTAAGGACCTTCCCAGTTGGGGCCAAGCTTTCCTTGTGAAGGATCTCTAGCAGCGCCCATTACCTTCCGTAGTACAAGATCTCCAACCTGAAAGTCTTTATGCCTGACTTTGGAGTTGTAGTGTTTCGCCATGAGATTCTAATACCGCGCCAATCTTTGCTCCGTTGTCATCCGGACTTCGTCCACCAGGTCGAGCTGAAGGCACATGGCCTCTTCGTTCTTATCCTTATCGTAATTCTCTACCCGATAACTTGTGAGCCCTACTTCTGCTGGGATGATAGCATCACTTCCATATGCTAGTCGAAATGGCATTTCTCCCGTGGGTGTTCTTGCTGTAGTTCGGTATGCCCACAGAACGCTTGGTAGCTCGTCGCGCCAGACACCCTTTGCCCTCTCGAGCATGGTCTTGATGATTTTGAGCAAATACTGGTTCGTGACTTCAACTTGCCCATTCGCTTGTGGGTGTACGGGCAACGAGTAGTGATTCTTGATACCTAGCTCTGAATAGAAGTCCCTAAATGCGCTGTTGTCGAATTGCTTTCTGTTGTCGGAGACAAGCACTCTGGGTATCCCGTACCTGCAGATGATATTCCTCCAAACAAAACTTCGAATGTTTTTCTCCGTGATATTGGCTAAGGCTTCTGCTTTCACCCACTTAGTGAAATAGTCAATACCAACTACCAGAAACTTTTCCTGCCTAACTGCTGTCGGGAAGGGGCCCATGATATCTAGTCCCCATTAGGCGAATAACCAAGAGGCTGTCATGGGGGTCAAATCTTCAGACGGTTGCCTAATGAAATTACTAAACCTCTGACACTTGTCGCAGGCCTTGACATAAGCTTGTGCGTCCTTCAGCATTGTAGGCCAGTAGTATCTTGCTTGAATTGACTTATGCATTAATGACCTTGCCCTCGAGTGGTTTCCGCAGATGACCTCGTGGATTTCTCTCATTACGTAATCCACTTCCTTGTGGCTTAAACATCTCAAGTACGGTAGAGAGAATCCTCTTTTGTATAAGACATCTTTTATCAGCACAAATCGTGATGCTTGGACCTTCAACTTCCTAGCGGCATCTTTCTCGTCTGGTAACGTGCCAGATCTCAGGTAGGATATCAATGGTGTAGTCCAATTGCTTTTAGAATCTACTTCCTGCACATTCGTTCCGTCATCAATAAGTGAGGAGACTTGAACAAATGACAATACCTGTTTGGGGGCAAGCATAAATTTTGCTGAGGCAGCTTTTGCTAGATAGTCGACACATTTGTTTTCTTCCCTTGGGATTTGAACGAATCTGGCTTCGAGGCTGCTGATTTGATTCTTCACCTCTTCCAGATACCTCTTCATCCTTTCATTCTTGCACTCGAAGCCGCCATTAATTTGACTTGTTACCACCTGGGAGTCGCAATGTATGACCACATTTTCAGCACCTGCTGCTTTTGCGAGGTCTAGCCCTACCACCAATGCTTCATACTCGGCCTTGTTGTTGGTTGTGGGGAAGTCCAGTCTAATCATGCACTCGATCTTATCCCCCTCTAGGGTTTTGATTACCACACTAGCCCCTCCTGCTCGCTTAGTGGAAGATCCATCCATGTGGATGCTCCGCTGTGTGGCAATCTCTGCCCCCTTGCCTTTTGATTGAGTAAATTCGGCGATGAAGTCAGTTACAGCTTGCCCTTTTATCATAGTTCACGGGCGGTAATGTATGTCAAATTCACTAAGCTCTACTGCCTATAAAGCCACCGTCCGGCAGCCTTAGGGCTACTTATGGCTCTTCTCAGGGGCTGATCCGTCAAGACTATGATGGTATGTGCCTGGAAATAAGGATTGAGCTTACGTGCCCCAGTTACTAGCACGAAAACCAATTTCTCCATTTGGGGGTATCTCTTTTTAGCTCCTCAGACTGCCCGGCTTATAAAGTAGACGGGTCTTTGAGATCCATCTTCCTCTCTTACTAAGGCCGCGCTTACTGCTGCTTGCGAAATTGCTAAGTAGAGGTAGAGTTCTTCTCTTGGTTTGGACGGGCTAGGCAATGGCAGAGATGAAAGGTATTTCTTCAAATCTTCAAAGGCCTTCTGGCATTCGTCCGTCCACTTGAATTATTTTCTCAGAATGTGGAAGAAAGGTAGACATTTGTCTGTCGCTTTCGAGACGAATTTATTCAGCGCTGCAATTTTGCCATTCAAGCTTTGTACCTCCTTGACCATCCTCGGTGGTTCTAACTCCATTATGGCCCGTATTTTCTTCAGGTTAACCTTTATACCTCTTTGGGATACCATGAAGCCCAAGAATTTCCTCGCCGTCACTCCGAACGCGCACTTGCTTGGATTCAGCTTCATGTTATATGATCGGAGGGTGTCGAAGGTCTCCCAGAGGTCGTCCAGGTGATTATCTTCGCGCAAGCTCTTCACCAACATGTCATCAACATAAACTTGTATGTTCCTCCCAATCTGGTGTGCGAACATCTTATTCATCAGTCTTTGGTACGTCGCCCCCGTGTTCTTGAGCCCAAACAGCATCACTTTGTAGCAAAAGAGTCCTTGGCTGGTGACAAATGAGGTTTTCTCTTGAGCAGCCTCCTCCATTTTAATTTGATTGCAGCTCGAAAAGGCATCCATGAAGCTCAGGAGTTGGTATCTAGCTGTCGAGTCTACCAAGGTATCTATTCGAGGGAGTGGGTAGCTGTCTTTCAGGCACGCCCTGTTGAGGTCTGTGAAATCGACACACATTCGCCACTTCCTATTAGCCTTCTTAACCATAACTACATTTGCTAACCAGTCAGGGTAGTATACTTTTCGAATGAAATCTACTTCCAGTAGCTTACCGACCTTTTCTGCTATCGCTTTGTCTTGCTCCTGAGTGAACACTCGCTTTTTCTGTCAGACGGGTGAGAATGCGGGATTCATATTCAACCTGTGAACTATGACTGAGGGATCAATCCCGGGCATGTCCTTGTGGCTCCACGTGAACACGTCTTGATTTATCCTAAGGAATGTTAGGAGGGCTTGACGTATCAGCTGGCTGGCCAATGTCCCTATTCTAGTCATCTGTTTAGGTCTTGATTCATCAAGGGTTACCTCTTCAAGTTCTTCAACCGACTCCGTTATGGTCTGTTGCCCTTCTATGCACATGGTCTGCTGGTGATCTTCCATCTCCAGCATGGCAATGTAGCATTCGCGTGCGGCCACCTGATTTTCGCGCGGCCACGCGTAGGAATTTGATCATCAAGTGGTAGGTTGAGGTTACTGCCTTCCATGAGTTAAGGGTGGGCCGTCCTATGATAGCATTGTAAGCAGACGAAGAATCGACCATAAGGAAAGTTACATCCTTAGTGATCTATTGGGGGTAGTCGCCCACCGTTATGGATAGTGTGATGGCACCAAGGGGGAACACACGTGTTCCTCCGAATCCAAAGAGCAGAGTGTCTGTCGGAATCAATCGTTCTCTATCAATCCTCATTTGCTGGAAAACTGGGTAATAGAGGATGTCAGCTGAGCTGCCGTAATTAACCAAGATTCGGTGCATATTGTAATCTCCTACTTGAACGCTGACCATGAGTGCATCATCATGTGGGTGGTGAAGACGTCAGGCGTCTTCTTCTTAGAACCCAATGACGGGATAGTCTATCCGCGGTATTTTTGGTGTGGAGCCCATTAGCTGAACGTTCTGGACCATCCACAAGTATGTTTTCTTGGCCTTTTTGGATGAACCAGTGGTCGTCGTGCCCCCTATTATCATTCTTATGTCCCCTATGGGTGGCCTGGGGCGCTCATTCTCCCGCCGAGGGGCCTGCTTTTGCGGCTGGTCCGTCCTCTCCTTGCCAACAAATCTTTGCAACTTTCCTTGTCGTATAAGGGCTTCGATCTGTTGCTTCAGGTCGTAACAGTTAGATGTGTCATGGCCGTGATCGCGATGGAACCGACAGTACTTATCCCTAGGCCTTTTATTAGGATCTCCTTTCAGCTTATCGGGAAAGGTTAAGGCTCCTTCATCCTTAATTTGCATCAAGACCTGGTCGATCAGGGCATTTAGCGGGGTGAAACTCGTGAATTTCCCAGTAAGGGGTTTCGAGCGCCTGTCTTCTCGTTGTTCTCCGATCCTCCCCCTTTTTGGCCCTCTGTCCTGCCTTGTTTCTTCCTGTCTTTCCCTCTTTTTGGGCCTCTCTTCTCGGGCCAGCAACGCATCTTCTGCGTTCATGTATTTGGTTGCCCGGTATAGCACATCTGACATAGTTTTAGGGTCATTTTTGTATAAGGAAAATAGGAACTTACCCTTTCGCAATTCGTTTGTGAAGGCAGCCACGCGCATCTTATCGTCCGCTTCATTAATCGAAAGGGCCTCCTTGTTGAAACGAGTGATGTAAGACCACAACGTCTCGTCTTCTCATTGCTTGATGTTCATCAAGCATGCAGTGGACTTTTTATACTTGTGCCCCCCAATAAAGTGTGAAGTGAATTGGGCACTCAGTTCTTTGAAAGTGCTGATGGAGTTTGGTGTCAACCGGCTGAACCAAACTCTCGTGGGAAGCTTCAGCGTTGTAGGGAAGGCTCTACACATGATCTCTTCTGCTACTCCTTGAAGATGCATCAAGGTTTTGAAAGTCTCTAAGTGATCAAGAGGGTCCTTGGCTCCGTCGTAGCTCTCTATCTATGGCATTCGAAACTTTTGCGGCAGGGGGAAGGAGTTGACGGAGATGATGAACGGCGAATTGGTTTGGTGGACCAAATCGTCGAGGTTGCTAGACACCCATCCTTTGAGGGCGTTCATCATAAGGTCCATCCTTTCCTTCATCAACTGCATCTCAGCAACCATGTAAGGGGGACTGTATCGAAGCCGAAGGGACGGCTGGTTTCCTGTCGTTCTTGTCAGCTCAGGGCGTTGCTGCCTTCAAGCCCCTCTTGCTTTCTTCTTTTAGCGCTGGTCCCTTCTTGATCTTCTCTTTGGTTATTCGATGCTGCATTTTTCTGGCGTAGTTGTTCTTCCAGGTCATGGTTTTCTTTGGTGAGGCGTTCCACGGCAGCGGCGAGAGTTTGATCTTGTTTCTCGAGTGCAGTTATGGGTGGTTCCTCTTCTTGAATGTTGTTAGTGGTTGCCATCAAGAGAGTGAATACCATGAAACTCTTTTGTCCGGGAAGCGTTAATATGGCTTACGAAAGATCCCCACAGACGGCACCAATTGATGATGCCGTAAAAATCACCAGTGAGCCACAAAGAAAGAAAGACCTAACAAAGAGCACCGGTGTGGTACCGGCCGATTACCCTCCGAAGGTTAAGTCAGAACTATTCTCACAACTTTAGAGTACTAGAGAAGGGGTAAATTATGCGTACCTTGATTTGGGAGGGTATTGAGGTTTTTGTAGTAGTAGAGGGTTAACCCCTCTTCCGTAGTGTAGAAGTCTTTTCCTTATAAGAATCCTTTTGAGTAGTCCAAACGTGGTGAGCAAGACATTTCCTTATGGAGAAGATCTCCCTTAATGCGCGTATCTTCCGGAATCCTCCTTCTGTTGAAATTCCATTTGTACTAGGATTCTATGATGGCCAAGCGTGGGCCGCAAGGGTTTTCTATCTAGGGTTTCTGGCTGCCACGTGGATGTTCGATCCGTCCTGTTTCATCTGTTCATGCATGTCTTGTCCATAACAGACCTTTTCACGCGTTGGACCCGTCCTCTATCGGCCCATGGATGTGGAACCGTTAGGCCCGTTTCATAGAGGTCTGACAGCCTAAATTTTTCCTCTCCAAAGGTGATTGTTAAAAAACCCTCAAAAAAAAAATAAATTAATAAATAAAAGAAAAGAGACAAAGCACAAGCATGCAAGTAGTAGGCAACACAGACTTGCATTGTAGTTTTCTCAATCCCATACAAAATACTATTTATATATTTCCGTAAAACCCTCAATATAGGTTTTGCTATGTAAAACAGGCTAGGTATTTATGTACGCACTCGCAGAAATTAATAATAGACCTTTGTGAGACTGATATTTCTAGGTACCCAAATAAGTACCGGTAATTAGGGCTATTTTTTTTCATTGTAATAGTATTAATTAAGTCCAAATATTAGTTAATAAATAAAAAAATATTTTTTTATCAAATGATAAAAAAAAAAAAAAAAAAAAGTAAAAAAGAGAGAAAAATGCTACCTCCACAATATTTTTTACAATACTTTCACAATTATTAAAACAACATGCCCTGATTGATGTACAAATGTACAATTATAGTGAGTCAATGATGGTCGCAGACTCATAGTGAAGGAGATTAAACTAATCACAATCAGTAATCTATAAGTTATTAAATTATTGTGAAATTTGTTGATTCTATAGCACTACTATTTAAAATATCACCCATAAAATTCACGGTTAATTTGTTCTTATGGAGCAAATGAGATTTTTTTTCTAAGTCTTTGTAGTGTTGGACATTAGCCCAAACCTCAACAATAATTTTTATATTTTAGCCAATTAATAATAATACCAAATGGTTTTTATATTATTATTATTATTATTATAGTGTGGAAATACCAAATGGTTTTTAAATTTGAAAAATACTGAGATATTATAAATTTTACTAAAACAATTTTACAAATTGACGTAGGTATATGTGTATTTCCCTATGATTTGTGTTTCATACAATTTCATTTGGTCCTAGAGAAACCATATGTGAGGAAAATATTTTTGGCTCCATCCTATTTTTTATCTTGTCTTTTTTTTTTTTAATCTTATCTTATTATGTTTAAAGATCGGTATTGGACCAAGGCACAAACCTTCTATTGTTTGAACTTTGAATTATATCAGCTTCACGCGGGGTGACTCCAACCAAAAAACAGAAGTTGTTATCAGTATAATTTTCCTTTTATAAAAAAACTCATAGACAAATATTAATATTTTTGAAACACTTTCGCAACAAATCTTAATAGGTAATTTATTATTACTATTCTAATTTGAACCTACTATGTCAAGTTTCTTGTAGCTAAATTGACATCTTCTCATACATAAAGTGTTTAGGAGTTTAGGAGGGAAATAGTAATTTATTTTTATTTTTTTTTAAAGAATACTAAGCATTTTAACACATACACACGAGGAGAAGGGAGAATGTCTTAAAAAAACTAACAGTGGTGTATATCCAAAAGGGGGGAAAGAGTTCGAACTGCAGGGTTAGTGGCATATTATAATTATTTCTCAAAAAAATAAAATTGAACATACCACTAAATTACTCTTTTGCCCATCAATAAATTTGTTGCAAAAATGTTGTAATAAAAATATTATCGACATATCATTTCTTTATTTGATATAATAATTAATACAATATTTAGGGCAACTACTATTGGAAATTAATTGTATGATTTATATCATCTATGGTTATCCCTTCGGGGACACATTCAACAAAATAAAAGGGAAATCAATCATATGATTCATATTAACGTATGGTTCTCCCTTCGGGGACACCTTCAACAAAATAAAAGGGAAATCAATCATATTATTCATATTAACGTATGGTTATCCCTTCGGGGACATCCAACAAAATAAAAGGGAGGGATTCATGAATCCATGGATATGATCCTATCCATGGAAATTTCTTAGATTGTGCTTTTGGAGTACCTAAGTATTTCTCCATTGGTCTCTTGTGAGTCGAGACCTCACTATCAACAAGCATATAATATTAAAAAAAACATTTAATTGGCAGAAGAAACGTATTTAGAATGCATGTGTTCTCCACTTGCCTTAATTTGAACAAAAATCTTTGACGAGTCCCGTCGTTGAATTTATTTACCATTGATTTGTTTGGTTTTTGAAAGAGGATGCTGATGCTATTTCTCATATATATATATAACCGAAACCTCTTAAGATCCTACAATTTTCCACATCAGCACAATATTTAAATAAAATTGTCATTTTATTTAAATAAAATTATTTTTATTTAGTCCAAACTTAACCAAGAGTGAAACTCTATTTCTCTAATAAGTCCAACTTAAACTCAAACTCATCATTTTTTTTTTTAAACAAAATTATTTTTGTTTAGTCCAAACTTAACAAAGAGTGAAACTCTATCTTGCTGACAAGTCTAACTTAAACTCAAACTCATCATTTTTTTAAACAAAATTATTTTTGTTTAATCCAAACTTAACAAGGAGTGAAATTCTATCTCTCTAAACCGAAGCCTCTGAAACTCTCACAATTTCCATATCAACACAATATTTAAGTAAAATTATCATTTTATTTAAATAAAATTATTTTTGTTTAGTACAAACTTAACAATGAGTGAAATTCTATCTCTCTGATAAGTCCAACTTAAACTCAAACTCATTATTTTTTTTAAACAAAATTATTTTTGTTTAATCCAAACTTAACAAGGAGTGAAAATCTATCTTTCTAACAAGTCCAACTTAAAGTCAAACTCAAATGTTAATAATTTTTCTTTAATATTTTTTGGTCTTTCAGAAATTTTGATATTTGAATTTTTTAAGTCATTGCACGTTCAATCAATGGCTTCTTCATCAATTTGTAATACAAATTGAAATTATACAAGAGCAAATCATGCAATGGTGTAGTTTCTTAATCAATTTAAGATTTTATAAAATTATTTTAATCTACCTCACAAATAGGTAAGTTCTCATGCATAGCACGAGTTAACAACTAGTTATGAAAGATTTTTGAAAATAAAAGTACAAAGCCTCAATGGTTGGAGGAGGGGATTTCTTTGACTAAATAACTTCCTCTGTCACATTTCTAGCAAACTTAGCTAGTGAGTGAGTCAATTGAAGAAATGTGTTTAAAAATGTTAGATGTTATTCCATATACTAAAAATGTTACTAATTGCCTATTGTTATTGCATCTTGCATTTGAAACTTAATTAAATTCAAGCAGTAATGAAGTCAGAATTTCGATTGTAAGATGAAATCAACTTCAAAAATATTAATCAGTATTAAAAAAATAAACAAATAATTGTTAATCAAAATAAATGACAATGAAATTAATAATTTCTTAATTTCATATCTTCAAGATAAATGAACAAAAATAATAAATTTATTGTTAATAACAATCAATGTAAGATAGTAATCTAAATTCATAAATTTTAAACATCTAATTTAATTCCTTCAAATAAATTAAGAAAATAAATCAATTTAAAAATATTACGAGTATAGTAATATATTGTGTATACGCGTCTCACCATTTTGATTGCTTTAAAAATATATATGAAAATTAAAGTTTTTTTTTTCTTTATTCTTCAAACTATTTAAATTTTTGGATCTATGGCAAAAAGACATCATTTGTAATTGTAAAAAATTCAAAAAATGGTAGAGAAAAAAAAACATAATGGGTTTTTCTGCCCTATTAGTATAAGAACAAAAGTAGTTTTGTTTATTTTTATTATTATTATTGTTTGTGTGGGGTCAAAGAATTTGATAACCCTAGCCCACTTTATACTAAGCTCAAGGCCCACGCCAAGGAGGAAGAAACGTCCGAAGATGAACGAAGAAAGCCCAAATTGCCAAGAAACATCGACAAGGACGATCCTATCCTCGGCCAACCGAGATCATAGAAGGGAAGAGCAGCATGCCATCAAAGGCAGCCTCCTAAAGCATCCTAGGACAAGTACAATGGGTCAGCCATAGAAGCATGGTGGAGGAGCAATTTCAGGAGAAACTGTCACCTCCACATTAAATGCCCAAATATTCTGGCCGCATTAATGAGGAAATGACCCCTGAACAGTGTTGCCTAGGTTGCTGCAGTTCACAGAAAGCTTAGGAATGCGGCTGATGAGACAAGCACTTAAGTAGTGACTTGCATGATCAACAAATAGAGGACCTAGATTTACTAAGAGGGGGTATATAATGTAAGAAATCTTCCATAAAGTGGGAGAGAAAAAGGGGAGGTAGGCATTACGGTATCATTCTTGAAACCTTTGTAACCAAGTACTGAAGAAATAATAAGAACTACAAGTTCCTCAGGCGAGAGCTGAGGAACAAAACTTCATACTTTAGTCCACATCCTTATTATTCAACCCACTCGTGACCATGTCTAGTTGTTATAATCTTCACTAAGGCCTAGTTTTTAAACACATTCTCTATAAATTTATTGTATTGGGCTAGTTGGGCCTGAGTTCATTCATTCAATAGAAGAAACGCTCAAACCTAGACCCTACAATTGGCGCCGTCTGTGGGGAAGAACTTGTGTGTTAGTAAGGGCAACGATCAAGCATGGTAGGATCAGGCCCTCATCAAGCAGGCTCCCATCAGCCTGAACCGGCTAAGTCCCAGCAACGGGGTAACTTTCCTAACCCGGAGCGTGATCGAAATGAAGAAAATGGAAGGTTTCGAGAGGGAAGTGTGCACACCACATAGACTAGCGGAAGCCACTCTCGTAGGGGCAGTCACGTGCTCCGGGGGCAAAATAACAACTAGGCCATGCAATCAGAAGAAGTTAAGAGTCATGTATCCCAAAGGCAGGATGATAAGCTGGCCATGCAGCGAGAAATAGATGACTTGAAGAGAAGGCTGCGCCATGCACGACGAAGGCGGTCTCATTCTAGCCCTGACATGCCCTCCGATGATGAAAGCGACGATGATTATAGGCGAATATCGAGAACCCCTCCAAGCGAGACCTTCTCTCACGAAGAAGAGCACTACCGGAGGCGTAAACATAAAAGCCCATCTCCTAGGGGCTTGGGAAGTGATGCCATGAGCAGAGCACTGGACCAACTCTCCAGGTCACCTTTCACGCGCCACATAGAAGAGGCTATACTCCCTCGGCGATTCCAGTAGCCAACCTTCACCCTCTATAACGGCAAAACGAATCCTATGGAGCATGTGAGCCAGTTTAACCAAAGGATGGTTGTGTTGGTTAAATATGGTTTTGTATCTCATACAAAACACATAGCGGAAGCAACAAACAAAGATCTATTTCATTCATGATCGATAACTTGCACTATATAAATTTCAGAATTTAAGAACAAGATAGCGTACCTTGGTGCAGTGAAATTCAAAACAAAAGATTATAAGTACTTGAGAACACTTTTAATCTTCACTCAAATTCCACTTTACGCCCAAGAAGTGTGGTCTCTCAATCAGTTTCCAAGGGAGAATAATTGAGTGGCTTCACTTGCACATACACACCACTTCACAATGGTGTCTCTCTTTTTATTATTATTTTTTTTCTTCTTATAAAAAAATTATGTATGTTTCTCCCTTCTATAATTAACTGATTATCTAATTGGGTTGGCTTATTGGGCCTTTCCAATTGGGCTTTAGTGTGTGGCTTGGAGTGGGACCAAAAGGGACCAATAAGACACTAGCTCCAATGGGCATTGGGCTTTTCTGTCAACTCTTGATAAGTCCAAAACTACCATTAATTATATTTAATACTACTATATAAATATAATTGCACTCTAGGCCTTATTAATTAATTATATCCCAAGACTTTATTATTCATGCACCCCTTCATAAAATATTCATAGTAATACAAAGTCATGAATGTAGACTGCCACTTTGTAAATTACTACATCTTAATCCTTGAGTACCCGGCTTAATCCTTTGAAGTTATTCATTATATATTTATGAAATCCAATTTCATAAATATATACTTTAGTAATTTCTTACTAAAGTGGTTAGGCCTAACTCTCTGAATAACTAAACCCATTAAACTTATCTCAAGGGAATATTTTATATCTCTGTTAAGAGATTATGAATTCCATCTTGAGAATATATGTTCCATCAACACGAAAAGTGGCTGCCCAACATACTGAGGTTTTGACCGTTACTTTAGATCTCACTCCTGATATATCAAAGCAATCTACACTTCATGATTAGGTCCATTATTCTCTCAGGATTAAGAGTTCATACAAATATAAGTTGTGAGATATATTATTCAATTGACAGTCGTTAGGAGAATAATAAATCTCACAGCGGTCCAATTCAATATGTCTTAACTCTTAAAACATATTAACACATCAACTAGAAGTCTCCACTTCCATGATCAAGAAAAATAATTTTAGTTGATATGTTATAATCTTCGCAGATAAAATGCTCAATTTCATCACCGACTATGAACTAAAATTCTGAGTTTACAAAGAACTTGTGACTTATATCTTCTGTGACTAAATCACATAAATCACATACTATGCATCTCATGGATTAAATGATAATGTCCGAATATTCATGTTACCATTATTTTAGGTAATAATAAAACAACTTTATTAATTACAATATTAAGTCATACATCATGTCATACATAATATCATACATAGCATCATACAATAGGATTTAAGGGCACTAATCCCAACATATCTCCCACTTTCCCTAAAGACTATTGTGCACTAATCTAACTCCTATTCTCTCCAAATGCGACTCGAAGGTCCTTTGAGGCAAGGCTTTGGTAAAGGGATCTGCTAGATTATTTGTACTTTCAATCTTTGCTACCATCACATCTCCACGAGCAATAATATCTCTAATGATGTGGTACTTTCTCTCAATGTGCTTTCCTTTCTTGTGATTCCTTGGATCTTTTGATTGTGCAAACTGCACCACTATTGTTGCAAAACAATGTGATGGGAACTTGTTCCATTCTCATTACACCAAGGTCAGAAAGGAATTTCTTGAGCCATACAGCTTCTTTTGCTACTTCACAAGCGGCAACATATTCTGCTTCCATGGTGGAGTCTGCAATACAAGATTGTTTGACACTCCTCTATGTTATGGCTCCACCTCCCAAGGTGAATACACATCCTGATGTGGACTTTTTGAAATCTAGATCCGACTGAAAATCTGAATCTATATAGCCAATGGGTATCAAATCCTCACTTCGATAAACAAGCATATAATCTCTTGTTCTCCGTAGATACTTGAGAATATACTTTACAGCTTGCCAATGTTTTGGTCCTGGATTTGATTGATATCGGCTGACCATGCCTACTGAATAACAAATATCTGGTCTAGTACAAAGCATGGCATACATGAGACTTCCTACTACAGAAGCATAAGGAACTTGTCTCATCATATCTTCTTCCTCTTGAGTCTTAGGCCTTTGGTCATCAGACAGAAGAACTCCATGTCTGAAAGGAAGTAATTCTTTCTTGGAGTTTTGCATGCTAAACTGTTCTAGAACCTTATCTATATATCCAGCCTGTGATAAGCCTAACATCTTATTCTTGCAATCTTGTCAAAGCTTGATCCCTAGAATAAAGTTAGCCTCACCCAAGTCCTTCATATCAAATTGGCTTGACAACCAAATCTTTACCGATGACATTACCCCTACATCATTTCCAATGAGTAGAATGTCATCAACATAAAACACTAGGAACATTACTACTTTATCTCGATGTCTTTTGTACAAATATGGTTCATCAAGATTTTGTTCAAAATCAAATGTCTTGATTGGTTGATCAAATCTGATGTTCCATGACCTAGATGCTTGTTTAAGTCCATAAATGGACCTTTTTAACTTGCATACCATATGCTCTTGGTTCTTTGCTATGAAACCTTCTGGTTGCATCATATAGATTTCTTCTTCAAGATTGCCATTAAGAAATTCAGTCTTGACATCTGAAAGCTCGAAAACGTGTTGAAAAACACAAGAGCTGTTTAGACCCCCGATTAAAATTACGGCTCAAAAGATTTTACACAACTTTAATACAAAGTGCGGAATTGTGAAAAAGCGAGCGGATGAACAATTAAGCTACTCTAATCCATAAACTAAACAACATAGCAGTATAATAGAATTAAACAAGAGTAGGGAAGAAAGATGCAAACACAGAAAACACCGAGACGTGTTCTCGAAGAGGAAACCGAAGAACTCGGCGAAAAACCTCTCCGCCGCCCTCCAAGCGGAAATCGATCCACTAGACAATCAGTTGGGATACATGAGTAAGCAAGAGACCCTCCAAGCCTAATCTACCCGATGTACCTAAGCCCTCCAAGCTCCTACTCCAACAAGGCTTTTCGGAACCGTGTCTTGTCTAGCACCTCGGATCCCGCAACAAGCTCCATGTTGCATCTGCCATTCCAGGCTTCTTCCAATGCTTCCCAGCAGCACCAAAACGTCACTCAACACTCTCAAAAGGTGTGGTAAGTGTTTGGGCTATCAACCTCTCAATGGTGTGGAAATGGAGAGGGAAGGGTTGAGGAGATACCACAAGCAAGTGTATAGAGAAAGGTGGGGATGACAATCTCTAATTGCAAATGTGTTTGGCTAGGGTTTTCTCTCTGAAGCATTCCTCAACATTTGTGGGTAATGAGAGTTTATATAGGATAGGTGCAAAATGTGTGAGTCAGTCAGTATAGGCTGGCAGAAAAGCATGTCTCGTGGGTGTCTCGCGGGAAGGCCTTACCCGCGAGATACTCGCGAGAGACAGCTGTCTCCACCTGTCCTGACTCTTCGCATTCTAGCATGTGCAGGGCACATGCTTCACTTCGCGGGAAGCTTAGTCGCGACATACCCGCGAGATTCCATTAGCTTCCAAATTGCTTGAGTGTTCACACACTCTCTATCACACAACCCTTACATCAATTCCCACAACAAATACAGGGTATAAACAATTGATAGTAATTACAATCAAATTTGGCACAGAATAAAAGCCAACAAAACACATAGTTGTAAATCACAACTTTACAATCTCCCCCTTTGGCTATTCCGTGACAAAACCCTAAAACAGACTCTAGACTTAAACGTGAGTTTGGGAACAAAGGCAAAACTCACTCACACCTAATTCTAGATTCTGATAAGCTCTTGAATCATATGAACAAGTAACTCCTGAAACACAACAACAAAATATTATCATTGTATGCAGAAAAACTTGAAAGGCATATGGAGCATTAATAGCATGATCCAGCAAAAAGAAATAGAAACACTAGATCATGGCAAGATCAAACAAGTAGTCACTATACACAAGCAATTACTATGCTCATTCACACAAGGAATGAACATCCGGATATGCAAGATGATAAGCTCATATGAAGAGTACCATTTGCAAATCCAACACTCAACCAATGCAAAATACTCGAAGTATTTGCATCTAGGAACAATCCTACTAGGGCACAAGAGTGTTCATCACTCAACCAATGCATAGAACGTATATGCATCTAGGAACAATCCTACACGGGCACAAGAGTGATGTAGTGAAGTAAATGTATGACATTAAACTTCAATATCACAAGCATAAAGGCTGCATAAACAAAGAACTGAATATGCATGGCACAAACCATAAAAGCCTACAGAATATGCAATGAAACAAAACAATCCTTAAAGCTTACAAAAGCAACATGGGTACATGCAAAGTATGCTACAAAGCATAGAGAATATCACAAAAGAAACTTCTGAAAAAAATACTTAAATAAAGCATAGTATCAAAGTTTTAAACCAAAAGCAGTAAAACAGTTATAAACACTAAAAATACTGAATAAAAATCGTCTTTAAAACCAATAACCAATGCTACTATGTATCTAAGCTATGCTCCCCCTAACGCTGTGCAAGCTCTTCTCCAGCTCCCCCTCAGAATTTTCTCCCCCTTTTTGACCGGAATGGCCAAAGGGCTAGAACTGGTCGGAGTCGGAGTCTGATCCATGAGTGGAGGACAAGTCCTGAACCTGCGATGCTAATGCGGTGATCTGTCCCTGAAGGTACGCGAACTGATCTGCTGTATGCTGCACATGGGAGTCAAGCACTGTAGATATCTGATCCATCTTAGCAAGCAACTGATCAAGTTTGCTTAAGCCTTGTGGTGGAGCAGAAGATGATGGCTGTGCAGAGGGCTCTGGAGCCGAGGTGAACCTGTCAATCTCTTCCTCTGTATCTTCAGCTTCCTCCTGCTGAACCCATCGTGGTGGTGGTATGGTATGCACACCAGTTTTGGAGCCTCTAATGTGTGCAATGCTCCTAGTCAATGTATGACCACCAATGGGGTAATCCCTCGGGACAACTGTGAGGCCACTGGGTAGCTTGAGCTTTGTCTTGGCAATCAGTCCCATGATCAAAGAGGGGAACGACATCACAGTCCATGAATTCTGTTTTGTGATGCTCTTCTTCAAGACATGCATGATGTGGCCACAAATGTCAATCTCCTTATGTGTATAGAGATCATACAGGAATCTTGTTCTCGGAGCAGATAGAGTGGTGAGATCGGTGACCGGATACAGATTGTGAATCATCACATAGCTTAGTGTCCTCATTTCTGGAGAGAACTTGAGAGTGTCCATGGATGATTTCTTCTGTACACCACCAAGGACTGTAATCATATCAGCAATATTACCCATTCTGTCCTCATAAGCAACTGTGATTTGCTGAGATGGAGGACGAGTCTCCAAAAAGTCTTGGATGCTCTCTCTAGTAATCTGAAACTTCTTGTGTCTTACCCAGCCCTCAATACAATCTCCGTTGACAATGGCATTAGAGAAGAACTCCTTGATAATCTCTGAATATACCACTCCAGTCGGGTTTAGCAGCTTGGTCCACGTTCTATCCTTGAACACTTCAGGGATGCAAGTGCCCTCAAGAGTCTCTAACTGGACTACCCGTTCCATGATGATCGTCTTGTCCTTGTAGCAGTCAATGTACCTCATATCAGCATCTATAGACCGGAAATGTTCAGAATCAGTTCGGGCTCTCTTTGAAGTTGATTTCTTCCTAGCTGCATGCTTGGTGGGAGACATCTGCACAATTTCACAAAGCAAAGAAGGAAAAAATGCACAAACACAAACCAGAAGACAAACTTCATTAGATTCAAGTTAGTGCCAAATCAGACTTAAACTAACTGAAAAACAGAGCATGGTAGACACTAAACATCATGCTAAAAGACTCCAACCTATAAAGCATAACTACAATGCAACAAATTAAGAAACAGTGCAAGAGTGTGTGTCTGTGTGCATGTGCTGATGAGTGTGTGCAGCATGAGATGCATGAGGGTGCCTAAGTGTGCCTAGTTGTGTGCCAAGAGTGTGCACCATGAACAAAGTGAGTGAAACACATAATCAATGACCAAACCTAAGTAAAATAAGGTCAAACAAGTGAAAATCTATGGATTGAAATCACTTGATTCCATTTTGGCACAAAAATGTCACTCGGACATTTTGACAAACACTTAGCGTGCACAAATGCAAGTATTACATGAATAATGCTTGAACATGTGAAAAACTACCCTTGATACATGATAAAATGCCACAAGGGGCCAACACAGATGCAGAAACAACAAGTGGGACACAGCCCAAACAAAAAAAAATGAGAAAGATTCATCCAATTTTGAAAAACAAACCCAAAGTTTCGAAAAACCCCAATTATCAAAACCCTAACAAAAATTCTGCATAATCTAAGCAAAAACTTAAAAAGAAATGATTAACAAACATACCTTGAAGAAGAAAATGCAGAAAAAGTGCTTGGATTGAAAGGGATTGAATGGAATAGTGATTTTGGGTTGAAAAAGTTCGAGAGAGGTTGAGCGAGGGAAGTTTTAGAGTTTTGAAAAAACTGTCACATCAGCTATATAAAAACTGAAAACACGCGTTTTTCGCGGGTTAGAGAGTGGCGACACAGTCGCGAAACAGTCTCGAGAAGGACCACTGAAGCACAAAATTTTCGCGAGAAGCATTAGGTCGCGAGACAGTCGCGGTAACTTCTGTCTGAAATTGGAAAAATCTAATTTTAGCCAAACAGCATTTTGCGAGTAGCTGTTGGTCGCGAGACAGTCGCAAAAGTTTCTGTGTGACAAGATAAAATAAAAATTTCCCTCAACTCCTTTTCGCGGGAAGCTCTAAGTCACGAGCTTTTCGCGAAACTACTCCTGAACCAGTTTTTGAAGAAACACAAAAACATGCATTTTAATAAAAAACAAAAGACAAGAAAGTATAAAATCACTTTCAAAAACAAATAAAACACTCAAAAATCTTTTTGGGTTTGATCAACAAAGATTGAGCATGTGAAAACACATTTAATCAAGTACAATCACACAAATGAATATGACATTCATTGAACAAAGACTTGTGTGTTGTGTGTGGATATCAAATATGAGATAGTCTTTAGTCCAATGTGAAGCTTCAATGATCAATTCAATCAAGGCATACACAACTAGCACTAGATTATGTGACCTATCTCAATTATAGAAACATGCATATATGACCTCCCAAACGTACTTGAAAACAATTCATTGAAGCTTTTCATTTGGCTCCATATTCAACAAGTCATTTGCAACTTTTGAGCAAAGAGAATCTCATTTAGAGAAAGATGCCTAAAATTTTTGATATTTCAATTTATGAGTTAGCCTTTGGCTTTTTGGGCATCATACATTTTATTTTGGTCGCTTTCCCTTTTTCCTAGTCGAATACTAGTTTGTGCGACAGGTTTTTGCAGCTCTATATCTCTTTTCATTTGGAGATTTACATTTAGAGAGCTCTTTTAAGCAAAAAATAAAAGTGGGAAGATATATAGGCATGAGTCTATGCATGTCTCAAGATCAACAAAACCATTCACTAATCATTCATGACAAGGTTGAAGATCTATTTACAACAGTCACATAGATTTCAGAATTTCTTCCACAATGATATGAGTGCATGAGGGACAAGCTAAGCTCGTTAAATGCACAAAGCCATAAGTACAAAGGTACAAGGCAAAACATGCTTTGAGACAAAACTCAACAAAGTGATCAAACTTTTTGGATTTTCTATTTTTTTATGTGTTTTTGAATTTTTGAACACACCCAAAGCAGAACAAGAAAAGAAAGATCAACAAAAACAGCCGGTACAAACCAACCGGACAAAATAACAACAGTAAACAAAATGCATGAAAAGATGCAACAGCAAATGTCCCTAAACATTGAAAGAATTTATGCGTGGACATGTTATAATGCTTATGCATGAGTACCCCTCTTCACCCACACGTCACGTGCGTTTGGGGTGATATCCTTAACGGATTGGGTACGAGAATTTGGACTGTCAAACCTTCTGGTGAAACTCTCCAAGCAGGTGGTGAAGGCACCAATCATTTTCATCACGTCCATCATGCCAGGATCACGATTTTGACTTCTCGGTTGTTCACCACCCCAAGACCTCATGTCATTTCTCCTTCCTCGTGACCGAGGTGCGCTTGAATTGTTGTCTGATCTCAGCTTTTGACAGTTGGGTCTGGTATGTCCTTGCATTCCGCAGTAATGACACACATAGTCCGTTCTGGGACCCCGTTGTGATCTTGGGAGAGATCTTCCTCTGGTTTCATGTCTGCCCATGGAATGATTTCGGGGCTTATTCACCATCCGTTGCTCACTCACATTCTTCTTCTCAGCCTTAACATTCTCAGGGATGGTTTCTTCTACAATAGGCTCTATGGCCTTCACAAATTTCACTTCTTTGGTAGCTTTGGCTGATGAGCTGCTTCCTCCGGTGTATCCCAACCCGGATTTGTCTGAAGAAGGTTTTTGAGATGAGATAACATCATCTAACTTCTGGGAGGAGACTCTCTCTATCTTGGCATGAGCTTGTACTACCTCTTGCTCAAGAAACCTCACCTTCGTATAGGCTTCAGACAACTCGCCATTTAGTGTCTCAATCTCACACTTAGCCTCTTTGTATCTGACCAAGAGACTTCTGTAATCTTCCTCAGCCTTCTTCATTTTCCTTACAGCTGCCTTGGCTACTCTGGTATACTCTCCCGACTTCTCAAGTAGTAAGGAGTAATTTTCTTAAAGATTAGCTGTATTCTCTTCTTCTTCTTCAGCATCTGATTCTTCCACAATCCCAATAGACTCTGAATCAGAATGCTCACCAAGTTCCTTCACAAGTGCACCCAAATCATCTGATGACTCCACATGAGCAATGGTCATAAATGCGGAGTAGTTTCCCTCTCCGTCACAGCTCTCTTCCGAGTCAGAATCAGAGGAGTCTAAATCGCTGAGTGTCGTGGCATACGCTTTGCCTTTTCCCCTCAAAAAGTTTGGACACTCCTTCTTTAGATGTCCAATGCCATTGCACTCATAGCACACAATGTCTGAAGGAGGTTGAAAATCCTTCCCTTCTTTCCTCTTAAACTCTTTCCTATCACCTCTTGAAGATGAAAACTTTCCTCTGTTAAAAGGTTTCCCATTGTTCTTCATCTTCAGAAATTTGCGGAAGTTTTTCGCAAGAAATGCTACTTCCTTCTCCACCCCATCTTCTTCGGAGGAATCATCCATCCTTTCGGTGATGGTTTTAAGAGCAAGTGATTTACTCATCTTATGGGAAGGCAGTCCCATCTGATATGTTTGGAGAGACCCAACTAATTCTTGAATTTTAATCTCATCCAAATCCTTGCTTTCTTCTATGGCTGTAACTTTTGCTCTAAAACTTTTAGGCAAGGACCTCAATACTTTTCTCACCACCTTAGCATCTTCAATCTTCTCCCCAAGATTGAGTTTAGCAATTACAATTTCATTGAGCTTCCCATAGAATGAATCAAACGGTTCATCATCACCCATCTTGAGCTCTTCAAATTTGGTGGTAAGCATCTGAAGCTTTGTGTCCTTAACTTTCTTTGTGCCCTCATAAATGGTCTCCAAAATCTCCCAAGCTTCTTTGGCTACTGTCATATGAGAGATCCTGTGGAATTCATCAGGAGACATAGCACAAAATATAGCGTTTAAAGCTTTACTATTAGCATTGGCTGCTGCTAGAGCTGCCTTATCCCAATTAGCCTTAGGAGCCTTCGGCTTAGTCCAGCCTAGCTCTACCGCATCCCAAACGGTATCTTCTATAGAGCATAAAAATGCTCTCATTCTGACTTTCCAGAATGCGTAATTGTTCCCATCAAAAAATGGTGGAACATTGAGCGATTGAGACAGGTCCATCTCAAATAGGGTCAAGGATCACACTAAGGTATTTAAATCACAGCAAGTGTACCCGCTCTGATACCAATTGAAAGCTCAAAAATGTGCTGAAAAACACAAGAGCTGTTTAGACCCCCGATTAAAATTACAGCTCGATAGATTTTACACAACTTTAATACAAAGTGCGGAATAGTGTAAAAGCGAGCGGATGAACAAGTAAGCTACTCTAATCCATAAACTAAACAACACAGAAGTATAATGGAATTAAACAAGAGTAGGGAAGAAGGATGCAAATACAGAAAACACCGGGACGTGTTCTCGAAGAGGAAACCGAAGAACTCGGTGAAAAACCTCTCTGCCGCCCTCCAAGCGGAAATCGATCCACTAGACAATCAGTTGGGATACATGAGTAAGCAAGAGGCCCTCCAAGCCTAATCTACCCAATGTACCTAAGCCCTCCAAGCTCCTACTCCAACAAGGCTTCTCGGAACCGTGTCTTGTCTAGCACCCCGGATCCCGCAACAAGCTCCATGTTGCATCTGCCATTCCAGGCTTCTTCCAATGCTTCCCAGCAGCACCAAAGCGTCACTCAACACTCTCAAAAGGTGTGGTAAGTGTTTGGGCTATCAACCTCTCAATGGTGTGGAAATGGAGAGGGAAGGGTTGAGGAAATACCACAAGCAAGTGTATAGAGAAAGGTGGGGATGACAATCTCTAATTGCAAATGTGTTTGGCTAGGGTTTTCTCTCTGAAGCATTCCTCAACATTTGTGGGTAATGAGGGTTTATATAGGATAGGTGCAAAATGTGTGAGTCAGTCAGTACAGGCTGGCAGAACAGCATGTCTCGCGGGTGTCTCGCGGGAAGGCCTTACCCGCAAGATACTCGCGAGAGATAGCTGTCTCCACCTGTCCTGACTTTTCGCATTCCAGCATGTGCAGGGCACATGCTTCACTTCGCGGGAAGCTTAGTCGCGACATACCCGCGAGATTCCTTTAGCTTCCAAATTGCTTGAGTCTTCACACACTCTCTATCACACAACCCTTACATCAATTCCCACAACAAATACAAGGTATAAACAATTGATAGTAATTACAATCAAATTTGGCACGGAATAAAAGCCAACAAAACACATAGTTGTAAATCACAACTTTACAACATCCATTTGCCAAATCTCATAATCATAATGAGCAGCAATGGATAAGAGAATTCTGATAGATTTAAGCATGGCTACTGGCGAAAAAGTTTCATCATAGTCAATACCTTCTTTTTGTGTATACCCTTTCGCCACTAGTCTTGCTTTAAAGGTTTCAACCTTTCCATCTACCCCTCTCTTTCTCTTGTAAACCCATTTGCAACCAACAGGTTTAATGCCATTAGGCGCCTTTACAAGATCCCAAACTTGATTGGAATACATGGAATCTAATTCAGATTTCATAGCTTTGATCCAATGATGTGCATCTATATCATTCATTGCCTCTTCATAAGTGTAGGGATCTGATTCAGCCTCTTCTGAGATAGCTTCATAAGTTTCTCCCAAACCTATGAATCTTATAGGAGGCCGAACAATTCTCCCACTACGACGAGGCACCTGTGTACTAGACATCTTATGAGTAGTATCTTGTGGTGTATCAAATACAACCACATCATCCCTAGTTTCATCTATTGGTTATTCAACTAAAAGTTCATTCATTTCAGCCAAAACAACTTTATTTCTAGGATCAAAATTATTCATATAATCATCTTCCAAAAATTTGGCATGTGTGCTAACAAACACTTTATTATCTTTATGATTATAGAATAAATAACCCTTTGTTTCTTTTGAATACCCTAAAAACATGCATACTTCGGTTTTAGATTCCAACTTATCAGACTTTCTTTTCAACACATGTGCTGGACATCCCCAAATGTGGAGATATTTCATACTAGGTTTACGCCCACTCCACAATTCCTTAGGTGTTTTAGGAATAGATTTTGATGGAACTAAATTCAAAATATGCATTGCAGTTTTTAGTGCATATCCCCAAAAAGAAACTGGTAAAGTTGAGTAACTCATCATGGACCTAATCATTTCCAAAAGAGTTCTATTCCTTCTTTCTGCTACACCATTCTGTTGGGGAGTTCCAGGTGCAGTCAATTGGGATATAATCCCATTTTGAGTTAAGTAATCCTTAAAATCCCCAAGAAGGTATTCGCCACCACGATCAGATCGAATGGCTTTTATACGTTTACCTAATTGATTCTCAACTTCAGCCCTAAACTCTTTGAACTTTTCAAAGGCTTCGGACTTCCGTCTCATTAGGTACACATGACCATATCTTGAGTAATCATCGGTAAAAGTGATGAAGTACTCATAACCTCCTTTTGCTTGGGTTGACATAGGACCACATACATCTGTATGAACTAATTCAAGCAACTCTTGGGCTCTTCTACCTTTTGCATTAAAAGGTCGTTTGGTCATTTTGCCTTCCAAACAAGATTCACAAACTAAATTCCTTGAATGATTCTGGTAGTGACTAGAGTATCATATCCACTTGGGATTCTCCATCAATATCGGCACTTAAAACTTCCAATGTATTCAGATTAGAGATCATCTTAAGACAATGCTCCCTCACTGAAGTACTTTCAGCCATTTTGGTATTATAAATTTGCCTCATAGTTTCTTGCCTTGCAGAACGGCCTTGCTCACCAAACATCTCCTTCAGACTTAGCATTATTTCCGAAACTAGTTCTACATCCTGCATTTGATGCTGTAGAACATTTGAAATAGATGCTAGAATATAGCACTTAGCCATCTCATTAGATTTCTACCAACAATCATATCGCTGTTTTTCCTTAAGAGGAGCATCTAATGATGGAAAGCTAGGACATGGTTGAGTAAGCACATATTTGTGCTCTTCAGCAGTAAGAACAATGTCCAAGTTTCTTTTCCAGTCAACATAGTTGGATCCAATTAGTTTGTTTTGATTAAGTATAGCAACAAGTGGGCTAAATGATGCCATGATTTTAAATCTGAAAATAACAAACATGAATATAATAAGTAAACTAGACACTATCAATTTAGCATATAATCATATAATATGGAACCTTATAAAACCATAAAATAATATATGCAATGACAAACCAATCCATGTCTATAATTCCTTGGTAGCAAGTTTATTATAAACACATTAATTGATTGAGAACTATTCTCATTATTAGTGCTATCATGATAACTCTTATCATACACTAATAATATGCCGTATTAGCTTTAGCCTCTAAGTAATAATGACATAGCTCCTTTGGGATGTTAACATTACACTTAGTCTAGTGTACACAATTATCTAGAATCATATGTAGCCACATTTCATCTCCCTTATAATGTTTAGACTTGTAGTACCATGGAACAAAAACACCCTCCTTTGGGATCACGAGACATATACACCAAGACGAGGTGCTTGTCCACACTACTTTAAACAGGTTAGTTCAATCTTGTAGTACTTGAAGTAAACACCCTCCTTTGGGATCGCAAGGCATATACGCCAAGACGAGGTGCTTACCCACGCTACTATGAACCGATAATGGAGGCCGTGAGATCCAACCCTTGTATCTCTCTCCCACTAGATGTTTTAAATTAAAGGTTTTTATGTTCAAGAACCATAATAATGCTAGAAACCCTTAAAAACATAATCCTAATCTCATTAGGAATAAATTTCGTTAAATCAATACTTTAATCCTAGCATTAATATATATAAATATATAAACCAAGGCAAGCAACAATATGATGAATCCTTTATAAAATATTTGCATATAAACCCATATATATATATATATATATATCAAATAATATACGGATTCAATGTAAGTTGTATATAAAGCATTCGATACATCCAAGACACGTATTACATGCTTATAATAATCAGACCATGCAAGCCTTATATATATATATATATATATATATATTTATATCCAAGCGGTGCAAGAAAGTCCAACTAGTGCAATCAATTGGTTCATGCACATGACAGTTATTAGAATTACATTCAATAACTATATCCTTGGCAATTACTAAGACACGGCACCATCCAATAAGTAAATATTTAGCCAAGATGTCCATTTCGAACAAACCAATGCAATACAATGGTTATCATCATGAACGGTTATCCTTGGCAACGAAATTCTTTAGAAAGAATTTCTCTTGGACAATAACTACTTTCTTTGAATGGATCCGTATCTTAATTGTGTGGCCACTTCGAACAAAACAATGCAATACGATTGTCATCATCATGAACGGTTATCTCAATAACTTTCAATAACTATACTTGAAAAAATGTTGAACATCAAGAAACCGTTTTTCTTTTATTCTAAAATCTAATCACATGCTATACAATCATGATATGAAAACCTGGCTCTGATACCAATTGTTGGTTAAATCTGGTTTTCTATCTCATACAAAACACATAGCGGAAGTAACAAACAAAGATCTATTTCATTCATGATCGATAACTTGCACTATATAAATTTCAGAATTTAAGAACAAGATAGCGTACCTTGGTGCAGTGAAATTCAAAACAAAAGATTATAAGTACTTGAGAACACTTTTAATCTTCACTCCAATTCCACTTTACGCCCAAGAAGTGTAGTCTCTCAATCAGTTTCCAAAGGAGAATAATTGAGTGGCTTCACTCGCACATACACACCACTTCACAATGGTGTCTCTCTTTTTATTATTATTTTTTTTTTCTTCTTATGAAAAAATTATGTATGTTTCTCCCTTTTATAACTAACTGATTATCTAATTGGGTTGGCTTATTGGGCCTTTCCAATTGGGTTTTAGTGTGTGGCTTCGAGTGGGACCAAAAGGGACCAATAAGACACTAGCTCCGATGGGCCTTGGGCTTTTCTGTCAACTCTTGACAAGTCCAAAACTACCATTAATTATATTTAATACCACTATATAAATATAATTGCACTCTAGGCCTTATTAATTAATTATATTCCAAGACTTTATTATTCATGCACCCCTTCATAAAATAGTCATAGTAATACAAAGCCATGAATGTAGACTGCCACTTTGTAAATTACTACATCTTAATCCTTGAGTACCTGGTTTAATCCTTTTAAGTTATTCATTATATATTTATGAAATCCAATTTCATAAATATATACTTTAGTAATTTCTTACCAAAGTGGTTAGGCCTAACTCTCTGAATAACTAAACCCATTAAACTTATCTCAAGAGAATATTTTATATCTCTGTTAAGAGACTATGAATTCCATCTTGAGAATATATGTTCCATCAACACGAAAAGTGGCTGCCCAACAAACTGAGGTTTTGACCGTTACTTTAGATCTCACTCCTGATATATCAAAGCAACCTACACTTCATGATTAGGTCCATTATTCTCTCAGGATTAAGAGTTCATGCAAATATAAGTTGTGAGATTTATTATTCAATTGACAGTCGTTAGGAGAATAATAAATTTCACAGCGGTCCAATTCAATATGTCTTAACTCTTAAAACATATTAACACATCAACTAGAAGTCTCCACTTTCATGATCAAGACAAATCATCTTAGTTGATATGTTATAGTCTTCGCAGATGAAATGCCCAATTTCATTACCGACTATGAACTAAAATTCTGAGTTTACAAAGAACTTGTGACTTATATCTTCTGTGACTAAATCACATAAATCACATACTATGCATCTCATGGACTAAATGATAATGTCCGAATATTGATGTTACCATTATTTTAGGTAATAATAAAACAACTTTATTAATTACAATATTAAGTCATACATCATGTCATACATAGTATCATACAATAGGATTTAAGGGCACTAATCCCAACAGGCTGTCCATTCTAAAAACGAGGCACTAATGTGCAAGGTTTTCCCATCTAGCTTGGGACCAATGGCGATGAGGTGATTTAATGGCTTGAAGACGAACTCTATAGGTTCGTATAGGCAGCTAACCCAAGCCTTTGGCTCCCGTTTCGTTACAAACAGCAGAGCTCCTCGGCCCTTGAATGTGTTATTGTCTTTATCCATGCATGATGGAGAAACTCTAAAGGCCTATTCAGATAGATATTGGGAGATGTACAATGAAATAGAGGGCAATGTTGATGATGTCGCCATCAGCACCTTCAAAAATAGTCTCCCAGCCCAGCACGGCTTGAGGAAGTCTCTGACTGGCAAGCCTGCCACCAGTGTGCGCCAACTGATGGATCAGATTGATAAGTATAAACGAGTAGAGGAAGACCAGCTGCAAGGTAAGGGAAAAGAGAAGGTTATCCTTCAAGAGAGGAGGGATTTCAGGTCGAACCGATATAACAGCAACCGCCCAAGGAGAGATTTTGTAGGGCAATCCGGAGCAACCAACACACAAGCTGTCAATGCTGTATTCCGAGAACCAGTACATCGGGTATTGGAGAAAATCAAGAACAAGCCATACTTTAGGTGGCCGAATAAGATGGCGGGAGAGCCTACGAGGCGCGATCAGAACCTTTATTGCCAGTACCACCAAGACCACGGACATACAACGGAGAACTGCAGGAACCTTTAGAACTATCTGGACTAGCTAGTTCGAGAAGGAAAACTGAAGCACCTTCTGCATCATTCCAGTGGTCATCAAGGCCAGACCCATCAGGAGCCCCAAAGAGATACTGCACTGAGGCCACCCGCAGGGACGATCAATGTAATTTTGGCAGTGCCGGGAAGAATGGGCATGCGCCCTTCACGAGTGCTGTCTGTGGCTCAGCTACCTGCCGAGGAGTCCCAGCCAGAACCGAAGAGGGCCAGAGGAAATTTTCACCCAGTCTTGAGTTTTTCAGAAGAAGACAAAGTTGGAACCACCCAACCCCATGACGATGCGCTGGTAATCACTCTCAGAATGGGGGACTACGATGTGAAAAGAGTGATGGTGGATGATGGCAGTGGGGTCGAGATTATGTACCCCAACCTCTACAAGGGGCTGAGGTTAAAACCGGAGAATTTGATGCCCTATAGCTCTCCTTTGATGAGCTTTAACGGGAAGCTTGTTATTCCAAAGGGCATGATTAGGCTACTCGTCCAGACCGGCCCAGAAATAGTGGAAGTGAACTTTATCGTGGTGGTCTCCATATACAACCATCGTCGGTAGGCCCTGGCTCCATACCTTGGGGGCTGTTACCTCCTCCTTGCACCAGAAGGTGAAATTCCCGTCAGGGGATCGGGTTCTCGAAATCCGTAGTTGCTAGTCCACAGCAAGGCAGTGTATGGTGGCTGCCATTTCACATCGACTCGACGCGGAGTCCTCGGCCTCTGCTAAAAAGAGCTTATAGCAATCAAAGACCCCGATGGCGCCTCTTGATGTAGTTGCCAAGGAAGCAAAATGTGAAGATCTAGAGAAGATGGTCATTGGTGACGACCCAGAGAAGTTTTTTCAGGTCGGAGCTCAGCTGCCTCTTCAGGAGAAGGAGGAGTTAATTGAGTTCCTCAAAAGGAATATTGACGTATTTACATGGGATACTTGTGATGCTCTAAGGATTGATCCAGCCTTCATCTGTCACCATCTCAATGTCAACCCGTCCATCACTCCCAAGAAGCAGCCACCCCAGCGCCCGTCAAGAGAGCAAGCCGATGCGATTAGGGAAGAAGAGAAAAAGCTTAAGCATGCAGGGGCTATCAAAGAGGTTTTTTACCCCGAATGGTTGGCCAATACTGTGGTGGTCAAGAAGAAAAGTGGAAAATGGAGGGTTTGTGTAGACTTCACGGACCTGAATAAGGCATGCCCAAAGGACCCGTTCCCCATACCTTGGATAGACCAGCTGGTGGATGCAACTGCGGGCCATCCTCGGATGAGTTTCTTAGATGCCTTTCAAGGCTATCATCAAATACTACTAGCCTTGGAGGATCAGGAGAAGACAGCCTTCGTGACATCTATTGGGAACTACCATTACAAGGTAATGTTGTTCAGTCTGAAGAACGCATGGTCCACTTATCAAAGGATGATGATGAGAATGTTCGAGCCACAGTTAGGCAAGAGCATCGAAATCTATGTTGATGATATGGTGGTGAAGAGTAAAGTGGTGTCCGAGTATCTAGGAGACCTCGGCTGCACCTTTGATGTCTTGAGGAAGCACAAGCTGCGCCTAAATGCCTCCAAATGCTCATTTGGCGTGGGATCGGGCAAGTTCTTAGGCTACATTATTACTCACCGGGGGATTGAGGTTGATCCTGACCAGATTAAAGCTATTAATGATTTAAAACCACCGCGAAATGCCGAGGAGGTCCAAAAGCTTACTGGAATGATCGCGGCCTTGAATCGATTCATTTCCAGGTCGACAGATAGATGTAGACCATTCTATCTCTTCATCAACAAGTGGAAAGGATTTGAGTGGTCCGAGGACTGTATTGTGGCCTTCCAACAACTCAAGGAGTACCTATCCCGGCCACCTATCATGTCTAGTCCTGAGACCGATGAAGTCCTATACGCATTTATTGCTGTAGCTCCTCATGCTGTGAGCTTGGTGCTAATACGGGATGATAATGGCCTTCAAAAGCCAGTCTATTACGTAAGCAAGTCGCTACATGAGGCTGAGGTCAGATACTTACCCTTGGAGAAAGCCATACTAGCTGTGGTCCACGCTACACGAAAGTTTCCCCATTATTTTCAGGCCCACACAGTGGTTGTTCTAACCCAACTACCCTTAAAGTCTGTACTTCGGACTGCTGATTACACTGGAAGGATCGCCAAATGGAACACAATTCTAAGGGCCTTTGACATCAAGTACATGCCTCAGACCTCCATAAAAGGCCAAGTCCTGGTTAACTTGGTGGCTGAATTTGCTGAACCACCAGCAGATATGGTAGCAGAGAAACGAAACATGGATGGAAAATCAGTTAGGGCAATCTCTACGCCAGGACCCCCATGTTGGAGGGTGTTCGATGATGGCACAGAAAATCAAAGGGGGTCCAGAGTAGGGCTAGTTCTAATATCTCCTGAGGAGACTATCATAGGGAAGTCTTTGAGACTTGGGTTCTCGGCCACAAAAAATGAAGCCGAGTATGAGGCATTGTTACAAGGGATGGTCATGGTGCAGAAAATGGGAAGAAAAGCAATAAAGATGTTCTCGGACTCGAGATTGGTAGTGGGCTAAGTAAAGGGAGAGTTGGAAGCCAGAGATGCGAGGATGCGAGAATACTTAAGCCAGGTCAAGAGCTTGCAATCAAATTTCGATCTTTTCAGCTTGTCACATGTCTCCAGAAGCAGAAACACCCATGCAGATTCATTGGCCACGCTTGCTACCTCCTCGGCAGGGGGGCTGCCTCAAGTTATTATTTTCGAGCATCTGGATAGAGCAAACGAGGTTACAAAAGGCATGGTTCGTACCCATCAAGTGAAGGTGGGTCCTTGTTGGATGGACCCTATAGTGAAATTCCTCAAAGATGATATCCTACCCGAGGAGAAGTCAGAGGCTGAGAAAATACGAAGAAACGCTCCTCGGTTCTGGTTGTCCGAGGACCACAAATTGTACAAGTGCTCCTATTCTGGGCCATATTTACTGTGTATTCACCCTGAAGCATCAGAATTACTGCTTGAAGAGCTGCACGAAGGGATCTGTGGGAGTCACACCGGAGGAAGATCTCTGTCACACCGAGCCATTACCTAGGGATATTGGTGGCCGGGGATGCAGAAGGAAGCCCTAGAATATGTTAAGAAGTGTGATCAGTGCCAAATGTTTGCCCCAAACATTCATCAGTCAGGAGGGGTCCTCAACCCTTTGTCCAGCCCATGGCTGTTTGCCCAGTAGGGCCTAGATATTGTAGGCCATTTCCCCAAGGCGTTGGAAAATAAAAGATATCTCCTGGTCAGCACAGATTATTTCTCCAAATGGGTTGAAGCTGAGCCATTGGCCAACATTAGAGATGTGGATGCTAAGAAGTTCATTTGGAGAAACATCGTTACACGGTTCGGGGTCCCTCATACCCTCATTTCAGATAATGGACTTCAATTTGACAGCAAAACTTTCAGAAGATACTATTGTGAACTGGGGATCACAAACAGATACTCAACTCCAGCTTACCCTCAGGGGAATGGGCAGGCCGAAGCTGTCAACAAGGTCATAGTCAACGGGTTTAAGAAGAGACTGGATGACGCCAAGGGAAGAAGGGTAGAAGAGCTGCCACACGTCCTATGGACTTATCGGACTACACCACGGCAGTCAACGGGGGAGACACCTTTTACCATGACTTATGGGACCCAAGCTGTTATCCCTCTAGAGGCAAACTTCCCAACGCTGAGGGCGAGCTCCTTCACTCCAAGCAGTAATGATGAACTACTAGGGAAGAGCCTAGATCTGATCGATGAACGGAGAGAAAGGGCAATGATCCAGTTGGCCTACTACCACCAAAAGCTCAAGCAGGGATATGATGCCAATGTGAAGCTGAGACCACTAGCACCAGGAGACCTAGTATTGAGGAAAGTTGTGGATGCTACCAAGAACCCCTCTTGGGGAAAGCTGGGACCCAATTGGGAGGGACCATACCGAATTACTTCAGAAGCAGGAGTAGGTGCATAGTACTTAGAAGACTTAGATGAAAAAGCTGTGCCTCGCCCATGGAATGTAAATAACCTGAAAATGTATTATTATTAATAAAAGCATTTCTCTAATTCAAATCTCAAGTATATTATGATTATATGTCTTGTATTTCGGTAGCCATCTAAGTGTTAGACAGAACCAATGTTTTGCATGGTCCTCGGACTCAAACCTGTGGGGAAACTAACTACTTCAAGAAAAATCTAAGTGTTAGACAGAACCAAGGTCTTGCATGGTCCTCGGACTCAAACCTGTGGAGAAACTAACTACTTCAAGAAAAATCTAAGTGTTAGACAGAACCAAGGTCTTACATGGTCTTGGACTCAAACCTGTGGGGAAACTAACTACTTCAAGAAAAATCTAAGTGTTAGACAAAACCAAGGTCTTGCATGGTTCTCAGACTCAAACCTGTGGAGAAACTAACTACTTCAAGAAAAATCTAAGTGATAGACAGAATCAAGGTCTTGCATGGTCCTCGGACTCAGACCTATGGGAAAACTAACCACTTTCAATGAATATCTAAGTGTTAGACAGAACCAAGGTTTTGCATGGTCCTCGGACTCAAACCTATGGGGAAACTAACTACTTTCAACAAAGGTGTAGACGAACACAAACCCATGAACATCACTTAAGGCACTCTGAGGTACATTGAACTTAACTCCCTTGCATAGTCAATAACTAACTGTTTTCTTGAGGTCAGTAAACTTTTAGAACATACCTATAAGTACCTTTGCAAATTGTGTTGTGGCATTTAATCTTAGGATTCATATTATAAGGTTATTGCCTTTTATAGTCTATTCAGCAAAAGCAAGTTGAAGTAATAAGGTGGCTCAATTATTAATCAAAGTCTAAGTGGAAATTGTCATTATGGACTTTACATTTTTTGGTTGTTGTTTCAAAAATGGAAAACAAGTCACCCTGTTGAGACTGTCTAGTTAATAATTAGAGCACAGAATATATATAAATAGTAGAACCCATCATAGCAACAATCAACACATGAAAAAGGAATTGCATACATTCAATCCAAGTGTTCCATTACAACAGTTCAAATATTTAAATAAAAAAAAAAAACATAAGGCAAAAGCACAACAGAACCCAGCCGAGATGACCTATTTCTTCAGCTTTATCTTGATTCCTTCCTTGGGGAGCTGAGTAGAAAGGGTCTCGGGATCCTTGGAGCCCTCACTTGGGGGAACATTCTGAAGGGCTCAACTGGGAGAGCTAATCCCTCGGCATGAAAGGCTTGGGCATCGGCTGTAGACTCTGCAATTTTCTGGGGCACTTCCTAGTTTAGGGCCTTTGTCTGTTTTAGTCGCCCCAGAAGGTTCAGCTTCCTTGGCAGGCTCATTAGAAGCGGTTATAACCAGATCAGCTTCATGTTGAGCAGTCCCAACCTCCTCAAGAGCCACCTCAGCCTTAGAGCTTGAGGGAGAAATTTCCCGGATGGCAGGAGGGTAGTATACATTCTCCACCTTCCACAGGTCAGATGAAGCCTCAACTCTAGTTTGTTTTAGGGTTTCATTCCAAACCTGGGAATAGTAGAGCTTGCATACCCCAGGTACTTGAGCCTTGAGAGTGGCTTGGGTCTCAGCCACCCCCAAGCAAAGGCTTCCTCCTCGGTCATCTCCCTAGAGCTCTGAGCCTCGGCCCTGGCAAACTCTGCCTCCTCCTTAGCCCTTAAAGCTTCATCTCTGGCCCACTCTGCAACATTCTTGGCCCCCTCTGCCTCGGCCAATTTCTGCTTCAGATCAGCGATTTGCTCCTTGGCAATCTTCAGTTGATCCTCAGCTTCAAGTAGGTGCCTAGTCTAGTCTGCGGCCTGTTTTTGAGTGCCGGCTAGGCCTAATTCAGTGCTATCTCTGGCCCTTGTCATCTCTTTCAGATCCTCCCTTACTTTCAAGAGATCGGCCTCGGAGATTTTAAAGGTCCGAGCAGCATCCAGGCGCCTGTCACACTCGAGGTCCAGGGCCCTGCTTTGGTTGTTGGCTACCTCTTCCAACCTATAAGTGGCCTGGACAGCCTGCCAATTGAAACAAGCGCATAATAAGTTGGAAACCAAAGAACAAAAATCAACGAAGTCACAAATGTTAGAAGTCTTACCATGCCTAAGTACCTCTTGAGGTTGAGGAAGACCTCCTGCCTCCTCAAATTCTCCAACTCGGCCATATCAGCGGGAAGTAGCAGGGACCTCTCCAGCGCATCGGCCACATAAGTGCCTTCACCTCCTCGGAAGTCCCTAAGGGAGGCGTTGTCCATCAAAGGCTCCCCATGGAGTATTGGGGCAGGGAGCCAGGCCTGGGGCTCGGACTGTATGACCACTTCCTTTCCTTGGCCCTGGTGCCCGATTTTTTGTTGCTTTGAAGGCCGTCGAGCTTCATCCTCCTTCTGGGAGGAGCGAGATTTATCAGCCCCCATGGGTCTTTTGCCTTTAGGGTCCTTTTTATGTTTGGGGTCAGTGGGCTCGGGCCTTTGTGGCAGACTTGGCTGAGGTGAAGGAGGTGGAAGCTTGGACTGGGTGGAGGATGACCTAGTCTGAACAAGCTGACGCTTGGGTGAAGGAGAAGGGAGCTTGGATTGTGGCCTCCCCGGTGCGTCCTTCCCCGGTTAGCCCTCAATTAGGTCGAGTAGGCTGGTTTAAGGTTGTCTCTTGAAACTCATCTCGGCATGAGGAGAAGTCCTTACTGATAGGAGGTCCGCCTCAGTTAAATTGGGGTCGCTCAAGTCACCAGAAGGATCCTCGGATAGATTAACTTGGTCGAATCCACCAAATTCGTCCTCAGATGGACCCAAATCAGCAATTTCTTCTTCTCTTTCTAGACTTCCTCCCTAGGCCTCGACAGCTTGATGGGATGAAGAAGGGCCTACCAACGGAATGCCTTCTGGGATAGGAGATCCTTCAGGAAGCAAGAACTCATGTTCTACTACGGTGATCCTACGAAACCGAGGATCTTTGGCTCTTATCACGTACTTCGGAGCTGAGAACGATTTCTGGATTGGATCGTACCCGAGAATCTTGTGAGCAGCTCTAAATTGGTTGTCAGTTTCGTTCACAAAAACCTCCGCCTAAGGATGTTTTCCAAATCTTCCCGGTTGACCAAGTAAAAGTGACGTTCAAAAGCGTGTGAATCTGCAAAAAAGAAAGCATATTCTTATTAGCAACCAAACAATGCAAACTGTGGTAACATAAAAGATCAAACCCTCTCTGCAACCAAACAATGCAAACTGTGGTAACATAAAAGATCAATCCCTCTCCTACTCTGAATACCCCACCTGGTTCCCCCTCCTCTGTTAGACAATGGAGGCCGTCGTACCACTCCCCGGACACAATGAGAAAGTCCTTATTTAACCCCTTACTGGACTCAGGGAGGCACTGAATAAGCCGAACCTTATCATCCCTCATCTTCATATAATAGGATTTACCCTTTAGGTGTTAGAGGTTGTAGCACTAGTTTACATCGTGATGGGTTAACCTCAACCCCATTTTCTCGTTTAGGGCATCCACACAACCCAGAATCCTAAATACGTTGGTGGCGCACTGGGTGGAAGCTAACCAAAAATGCCTAAGATAGTCCCTCATCACCGGTCCCATAGGGATTCTCATTCCACCTTCTATGAAGGCGATTATGAGAATCACAACCTCAGCCTTTAGCCTCCTAAAGTGCCACTCCCCTTCTTCACAGTATCTCAAACCTATGCCATTAGGTATCCTATAATCGGCGATGAATTTCTCCATTGCCTCTTCAGACTCAACCAACTTCTTAAACCTGCCCATCCCTAGAAACGGCTAAAAGACTCGGGGAAGGACGAAAGAAAGGGAGGAATAAGAGGAAAAGAAGCCTAGAAGAGAGAAAATGTAAGTTAGAGAGAGAGAAGAAGACTTACAGAGGTGAGGAAAAGCTCCTCGGACAGGCTTTTTATGCTGAAAAGAGTTGTGAGTTTAGTTGGAGATTTGACTGAACTCAGGATATGTGCGCAAGAACTCTTAAGTGTAAAAGTAAAGAGGCAAATCGGTTCAAATGGGTATTTATACCTCCAATTAAAAATAACCGTGCGGGTTTTCCCGCCCATAAAGTTAAAGAAATCTCCACCGTTAGATTACCATCACACCGTTGAACGTGGGAAGCACAGAGCCGCTATAATTTAATGAGGGCGCGCTCCGCATACCGAAGCACCAGAAGTGTGCCTTGGACAGGTGAAAAGACTCTGGCACTAACGGAGGACAAAACTTGACAAGCCATGACAAAGGCTTGACGACATCAAAATCCTCCTCTCCATCCGAGGAATCCGGACAGTAGGATTTTAAGGGGCTATTATGGGGTCAAAGAATTTGGCAACCCCAGCCACTTTATACTAAGGCCAAGGCCCACGCCGAGGAGGAAGAAATGTCCGAGAATGGACGAAGAAAGCCTAAATTGCCAAGAAACATTGCCGAGGACGATCTTGTCCTCGGCCAGCCAAGATCATAGAAGGGAAGAGCAGCACGCCATTAAAGGCAGCTTCCCAGAGCATCCCAAGAAAAAGACAAGTACAATGGGTTAGCCATAGAAGCATGGTGGAGAAGCAATTTCAGGAGAAACTATCACCTCCACATTAAATGCCCACACTAACATTCTGGCCGCATTAATGAGGAAATGACCCCTGAGCAGTGTTGCCTAGGTTGCTGCAGTTCACAGAAAACTTAGGAAGGCAGCTGATGGGACAAGCACTCAAGTAGTGACCTGCATGATCAACAAATGGAGGGCCTAGATTAACTAAGAAAGGGTATATAATGTAAGAAATCTTCCATAAAGTGGGAGAGAAAAAGGGGAGGCAGGTATTACGGTATCATTCTTGAGACCTTTGTAACCAAGTACTGAAGAAACAATAAGAACTACAAGTTCCTCAAGTGAGGGCTGAGGAACAAAACTTCATACTTTAGTCCACTTTCTTGTTATTCAACCCACTCGTGACCATGTCTAGTTGTTGTGATCTTCACTAAGGCCTAGTTCTTAAACTCATTCTCTACAAATTTATTGTATTGGGTTAGTTGGGCCTGAGTTCATTCATTCAGTGGAAGAAGCGCTCAAACCCAGACCCTACAGTTTGTAAATTATAGGACCCACTAATTTAAGCCTTGTGGTTGAAGTATTCTAAGAAAGTTAAAAAAAAAAAAAAAAAAAAAAGCGATTAGTTAGAAAAAGTGTAATGAGTCTGTGAGTGATGATAAGGGTAAATTTGGGATAAGGCAAAAAAAGCATAGGATAAGATTGGTATGATATAGACTTTGGAGTGTAAGGACTACGTAGTAACCTTTTTTTCCTTCTTTTTGATGCTAGGTTTCATTGTTCCCAAGACTGGAGTGTTTCGTTTTTTCTGTCATTGTTCCAAGTGTGGACTGTGGAGTATTTTGTCATTTATGTCAGGGAAATTTTGCTTAACAATATTATGTATATGAAATTTTTGGTGGAGTCAAGGGGGGCAGTTGCCCCCTCTTCCCCCCCCCCCCCCCCCCCCCCCCCCGGCTCTGCCCCTGGATTCAAGATTAAGAAATACTCGGTTTAATTGTGAAATTCTCTCTCTCTCTCTCTCTCTCTATATATATATATATATATATTTTTTTTTTTACAAAATTAGGCCAACATGTTATATAATCTGGATACCCCATTCAGCTTATAGTTCTAAACTTTGTTCTTCCAAAAGTGAGTCTAACTGCCACAGCAAGGATTCAATTTTGCTCTCTTCAGAATGGAGTGAAGATTATTCTCCATTCTCTTTCACATTTGGAAGCTCAACATACAGGGTATTATGAATACTTAAACATGTATTTTCACAAGAATTACAACACTTTTTAAACTGCAGTTTTCATATCATTTTAAACACCAATACTTAAACATTTGCTCGCAAGCTGCCACAACCAAATAATGGGAAAATAAGCAATTCCCACCCCCAAAAAAAAAATCCCTCACAAAGAAGACATTATTCAACACAAAAAAAACATTTTATTTTTATGGAATAGAAAAAATGTTTGATTGAAATCAGAATAGAACAAGCATAGAAAAATGTGAAAAATGCTAGGATTACAGCTTTTGTCACAACTTGCTCAGTTTTGAATAGTGGAGTTGTAGATCCATATGGAATTACTACTTGTATTCCACCATTCACAACTTACCACGTGAGCAAGTTGTGACAAAAATTGTGATTCTATCATTACTCGAAAAAGAGAAATGCAATGGACATAACTTCCACCACAAATTTTTTCACATCTTGCTCACGTGGCATGTTGTGAGAGGTGGAATAAAAGTGGAAAATCCACAACTCTATCACTCACAACTTGTCACGTGAGTAAGTTGTAGAAAAAGTTGTGGTGAAAGTTGTGTCGTGAACATTACTCCTCGAAAAATGCTACTGCTTACTACTGTGTTAAGTTTTTTTTTTTTTTTTTTAATGAAAAGCCCAAGCCCACTTTATAAAAAAAAATTAAAAAATGCTCACTATTGTACGTACAGTACATAACCGAATCGGAGAGGAACAGTGCACCTTATTGGTATCCGAGTTCGGGTTCTTTGACTGTGTTGACGTTTCTCGCGATAGAACATTCAAGATTAAAATTTCTTACAAAGAAAATTATTAAAATATATTTTTTTATACATTGATAATTAGGGTTTGTCTTTCTATTTTATCTATAAAATAGAACAATTAAAAAATTTTACAAGGAAAATTAGTGAAATATTGGAGGAAATTAATAATAGGTTTGAAGTCTCTAAATCATGCCATTTTATTTAAAGACAGTCACACTGCGAGACACATTTAATTTCTCTCGTTTCTTACCCATAGAGAAGTGAGAGACAGAGATTTTACTGATTTTACAAAAAGACATCGAGAGAGAGTGAGAATTTACCTGTGGATTGTTCTATCATAATGTCACTAAACACGATTCCAAAACCAAAGAGTGTTTATGTGGGATAGCATTCACGTTGCAAATCTTGTTGGAGCATCACCAACAAAAGTATCATGTTGACAATAAGAAGAAAAAAGAAGAGAAATACCTCTCCTTCAGTTGGCTTGATTAGGAAGAGGAAATACTGTGCAACAACTCCGGCGAGTATAGTCCGCGATGGTGGCGAAAGTTTCGTACACAAGTCATTGATGGCTTGTGTGCTCATTGTCTGTGTGAACTTCTTGGCAGTGGAGGTCAACCAAGCGGCTCTGTCGTGAGACGTAGTGCCACATGTGGGGCAGTCAAAACAGTTACCCTTGTGGTTATCGTAGTTATGGCTATCCATAGTTTTGACATTGTCAGTTATCTTGGACAGCTAATTAAAATAAAAATGAAAGTGCAATGATGATTTTGAGCAAAATTACACTAGCAATGAGGCATGGTGTTACTTATTAAGATCTCTCCGAGTATAAAGATAAAACAAAAAACAGGGCTCTCTACTTTCTAGAATGAAAAATAGAGTATAAAGTAGTAATACAAAAAATAAAGCTCAAACTTTATTGTTGAAGAAGATAAGAAAAGATATGTGAGTGATAGATATTTGCTCTCTACTATTTATAGCATAGCAGGGTCAATAACAAAGGAAAAGAAAAAAAGGCAGCAAACAATGAAGAAGACTAAAAATCTTTGAAAGTTTTTTTTTTAATCTATTGGAAATTGGAAGTTGTTTTGGGAATTTTCTGTTTGCAATGAAGTTTATGTTTTTTTGTTTCTAATTTATTGGTGTAAATGTTAGTTTGGGAATTTTCTGTATGGAGGGAAGTTTATATTTTGTTTTTTATTTCTAATTTATTGGTGTAATTGAACCCTACTTTTCAATTGACAGTAAAATTTGCATCAATTTTATCTAAAAATATAGCCCAGTACCTATTATAATGTAATACAAACTAAATATTAAGAGGCCTCCTATATTAATTAAGATCATCTATAAGGGTCCTAGATACTCTTTACTTGGAATCCACAATTTTCTTCGTGAAATTTTAGTATTGGTATTTGGGGTTTATAAAATTAGGAAATTGTGAACTTGTAAGTCTATATATATATATATATATATATATATAGCGTTTTAAGAAACTTTGAAACTATGTTGGTGATTTGTTGAAGGTAGATTAGAGTTTTTATTAAGCAATGATTGTATATGATTAAGAAAGTAAGAAAAAGTTAGGATGAGTACAAATTGAGGTTACTACTGTAATTTTTGTGGTTAGTCTAACGACACTATATATATATATATATAGTGTTTTAAGAAGCTTTGAAACTATGTTGGTGATTTATTGAAGGTAGATTAGAGTTTTTACTAAGCAATGATTGTATATGATTAAGAAAGAAAAAAAAAGTTAGGATGAGTACAAATTGATGTTACTACTGTAATTTTTGTGACTAGTCTAACAACACTCCTAACTGTATAAATATTTCTCATATTTGATGGTACCATCCTCACATTGTGTATTACAAACATTACATGTGACTGTACTTTTGTCACATTCGGTAGTTCTTTTATTTTTTTTTCACATTTGATGGTATCATCCTCACATTGTGCAATACCAATATTACATGTGATTGTACTTTTTTCACATTCGGTGGTTCCCTTATTTTTTCTCACATTTGATGGTACCATCCTCACATTGTGCAGTACCAACATCACATGTGACTGTACTTTTGTCACATTCGGTAATTCCCTTATTTTTTTTTCTCACATTTGATGATACCATCCTCACATTGTGTAGTACCAACTTCACATGTGACTGTACTTTTGTCACATTTGGTGGTTCCTTTATTTTTTCTCACATTCGATGGTACCATCTTCATATTGTGTAGTATTAACATCACATATGACTGTACTTTTGTCACATATAGTGGTTCCCTTATTTTTTTCTCATATTCGATGGTACCATCCTCACATTGTGTACTACCAACATCACATGTAACCATGGTTTTAAAAACCGAACCGGGCATCAAACCGTTTTTTTTTCCAATTTTCGGTTCAACCCCGGTTTTTGGCCGGTTTTTCGGTTATGGGGCTTTTAACCAGACCGGATTGGCTCCCAGATCCCGGTTGAACCGGTCGGATCGGCCGGTCCGGTCCGGTTTTTAAAACAATGCATGTAACTGTACTTTTGTCACATTCGGTAGTTCCTTTATTTTTTTTCTCACATTTGATGGTACCATCCTCACATTGTGTAGTACTAACATCACATGTAATTGTACTTTTTTCACATTCGGTGGTTCCCTTATTTTTTTCACATTTGATGGTACCATCCTCACATTGTGCAGTACAAACATCACATGTGACTGTACTTTTGTCACATTCAGTGGTTCTCTTATTTTTTTTTCTCACATTTAATGATACCATCTTCACATTGTGCAGTACTAACATCACATGTGACTGTGCTTTTGTCACATTCGGTGGTTCCCTTATTTTTTTTCTCACATTGGATAGTACCATCTTCATATTGTGTAGTACTAACATCACATGTGACTATACTTTTGTCACATATGGTGGTTCCCTTATTTTTTCTCACATTCAATGGTACCATCCTCACATTGCGTAGTACTAACATCACATGTGACTGTACTTTTATCACATTCAGTAGTTCCTTTATTTTTTTTCTCACATTTGATGGTACCATCCTTACATTGTGCAGTACCAACTTCACACGTGACTGTATTTTTGTCACATTCGGTGGTTCCTTTATTTTTTTTCTCACATTTGATGGTATCATCCTCACATTGTACAGTATCAACATCACATGTGATTGTACTTTTGTCACATTTAGTGGTTCCTTTATTTTTTTTCTCACATTTGATGGTACCATCCTCACATTGTGCAGTACCAACATCACATGTGACTTTACTTTTGTCACATTCGGTGGTTCCCTTATTTTTTTCTCACATTTGATGATACCATCATCACATTGTTCAATACTAACATCATATGTGATTGTACTTTTGTCACATTCGGTGGTTCCCTTATTTTTTTTCTCACATTTGATGGTATTATTCTCACATTGTGCAATACCAACATCACATGTGATTGTACTTTTGTCACATTTAGTGGTTTTCTTATTTTTTCTCACATTTGATGATTCCATTATCACATTAAGTAGTACCAATATCACATGTGACTGTACTTTTGTCACATTTGATAGTTCCTTTTTTTTTTTTTTTTTTTCACATTTGATAGTTCTATTATCACATTAAGTAGTACCAACATCACATATGACAATACTTTTGCCACATTCGGTTGTACTTGTAACTTTTTTTTACATTTAATGGTATCATCTTCAAATTGTGCAGTACCAAAATTACATGTGATAGTACTTTTGTCACGTTTGGTTGTTTAATTTTTTTTCTCACAAATTATGGTTCTATTGTCTTATTAGGCAGTGACAACATCACATTTAACCGTACTTTTCTCACATTTGGTTGTACTTTAATTTTTTCCTCACATTTGACAGTATTGTCTTTACATTGTGCAGTACCAACATCACATTTGACTTTACTTTTGTCATATTTGGTGGTCCATTTTTTTCTTTCTCATATTTGATGGTTCTATTGTCACATTAGGCAGTACCAACATCACATTAAGCCGTACATTTCTCATATTCAGTGGTACTTTTGTCACATTCGATGGTTCTTTTTTTTTTTCTCACCAATTACCATAATACTCCTGAAACCTAAAAAATGACCGAAATACCCTTAGAACCTAAAAAATGACAGAATAACCCTAAAACTTAAAAAAAAAATGACCAAAATTATCAAAAGCCGAAAAAATGACTAAAATAACCACGAAACCTAGAAAATGACCAAAATACTCTTAAAATAAAAAATAAAAAATTGACCAAATAACCCTGAATCTTAAAAAAAAGACCAAAATTACCGTAAAACCTAAAAATGACCGAAATAACAATGATACCTAAAAAATGACCAAAATACCCTTAGGAAAAAAAAATGACCACATAGCATATCTTCTTCCCTTCGATGTCGATGATAAAAGATACAATTTCCTCTATCTCTCTCTGCATCTCTCTTTGTTCGTAGTATCTGCCATTTATCACCTCTAAATTTCGGTGCATCCCCTTTTATGTAAAAGTTCAATGTTACATTGATGGTTTCCCTTTCTTCTTCATATTTTTTTTAAGGCTAAATGAAATTACTAAGATAGTTAGCTTTAAATGAAACTTCAATACTAAACTTTTCAATTAATTAAAAATTATCTTTCAGTTAACACTATTAATAAATTTTTAAAAAATCTAATAAAAGTTTGATTATTTACTTCTACTAATTTTTATTTTTATTTTTATTTTTTTTCACACTCTTACTTCTACTAACTCCATTAACAACTTTTGACACCCCAATATTTAATGTAATAAACGAAATTTTTTTGCAGCCAACATTAAATCCCACGTTCACAACCACTGAATTTGCCAATTTGAACTCCAATTAGACCTGCACTGCACAAAATGAAATTTCAATGTTCAAATAGATATATGTTTGTTAAGCTCTAAGATTATACCATCTAAAACAAAATTGTTGGGAACAACAATTTTTCAATAGTGATGGTTTCAATGACCCAAATGACTAAAAACCTTAAAAATGACTGAAATACCCTTGAAACTTATAAAATGACCCTAATGCCATTAAAACCTATAAAACGACCAAAATACCAATAAAACATATAAATAAATAAAAAAAGACAAAAAAACCCTTAGAATCTAAAAAATGATTGTAATGCCCTTTGTATGGGCGCGTTTTGTAACCCAAGCCTAGAATGTAAGGGATGTAGGCCTAGTGAGCCCTGTACAATAAATTTGTTGAGAGCGGGTCAAAGAATTGGGCCCTAACGAGTTTGACGACAGCTAAGATGGCTTCAGAAGATAGTCAAGCAGGAACAAAGAATATAGAGCTGAATGAATTCATTGTCCGAGGAGGTAAATCTCCCTATAAATCAATTAAACTGGTTACAAGTATAATTTTGATGGCTACAGTGTTCTCTTATGAATTTCTGATCCCTTCCTCATAGAGGGTCTCTCACATTATATAACTCCCCTTGGTCCATCATGATCCTACACTTATTGATCATTTGAGCCCTTACTTGAGTGTCCGTCCCATCAGACACATTTTTTGGCTTTCTGTGAGTTGTGGTAGCCAAGGCAGCACTGTTCAGGGGTCTTCTCCACATGAATGCTACCAGAAAAGTAGCTGTAGTGCATTTAATGCGGTGGTAGCAGATTTTCCTTAGATATTTTTGGGTTCCCTTCTTTCTCGTATGTTCATGAGGCACGTTCCTATCATTGGGTTTCTATAAAGGTTACTTTCATCGTTGGAATACACATCTGAGCGATATCTATCATGTCCGAGGAGAAATTCCTTCTCGGACTGCCTTCCACTCATTTCTTATTCACGAAACTCTAAACTAGAATATCTCATAACTATTTATCCCTCCTTGGACCTGTCAACGTCCTCGGACAAAGTCTAAGGCCCAATATATGATTTTGGGCCCTTATCCCTGCACCTTTGAAACCTAAAAAATTACCGAAAACCCCTTAAAACCTAAAAAATGATCAAATTACCTTTAGAACTTATAAAATGACCGAAATATTTGAAATTCATTTGGATGGCAACATTTGGATTTGGATTATTTTGAACCAATGGATCTAAAATGCCCTAATTTGAAATCTATTGATTTTAAAATTCCTTGTTTGGGTCTTCTTATACAACAAAGGATTTGAAATTCCATTGTTTAGATACCTAAATTTGATTTTGAATTTAAGATCATAATATATTTTTTCCAATTATTTTTTTCTTAAACCTTCTACATTTTTAGTAACATTATTAATAAATATATGAGGTAATGAAAATGCCATTGATAATCTAATTGACAAGATAATGAGTAAAAATTTGTCATCATAGCAAACTAATAATTTGCCATTAGTAACAACTTGGACTTGCAAAATATGAATTTATCATATTACTAAAAATAATTTTTATTGTTCCATTATAATCATTATCAATGGAGAGGACAATCATAATCAATCTAGATATTATGGACAATCATGCAAAAGATTATCTTACATGATAAGTCATTTTTTTTCTAGGTACAAGACTACATGACATTGTGAAGCCATGAATGCCTTCTTGAATAGATTTTTGGATAGGCAAACTAGGCTTTATGAGTTGTTCCAACAAGTTAATAGAGCACTTACACGTATTAAACACAATAAGGTGGGGGTAGATTTTACTTCTAAATATATTAAATCTATTATGATTACTAGGTTAGTTAACACTGAGAAGTATACCACTAATATATTGACAAGGGAAAAATTCCATATGTATATGCCACAATTTGTTTACTAAGAAATCACTTTCCCATAAATTCACATATGAAATAACAAAATTCACTAATTCTGTTTGTATGTGTCGTAGATGATCCAAAGAAATCAAACCACCTACTTGCACTTGGATCTAAATATGGTAATTTTCATATCATAATATTTATAACTTGAGTTGATATATAACTCACTTTCATGAACTACAAGCTGGTCTCTTGTTGCAAAGTATCTAAAAGAAGCAGACAAACTACAAAGAAATCCATTTTTAAAGGAAAAAATTCATTTAAAAAGAAATCCACCACAATGTGTCTTGTTCACATCTATATTTGAATACCATCATGGCAACAACTGAGAAAGAGACAATCAAAAGCATATGCATTTTTGGATCATTCATTCTTAAGTTCTCAATAGGGCAACTTCTAACTTGTAGGAATTTCTTATTATCCCTTCTGCAACTCCACTGGCAACAGAAATATCTGCATTGACATGATACGACTATTAGAGCTTGAAAAAAAAAAAGATGTTCATAACAGCAAATCTCTTTGCATAGAGCCTTAGATATTTATTTATATAACTATTATTATTCAAGAACTTTGGCTCATCTAGCTCAACCTGACAATATCAGCAAATTCAAAATCATATATAATAAGTTTATTAAATAAAAAAAAATCTAGTAAACAACAACATGCTAAAAAAAGGATATAATCATATAATGAACCATTGAGAGGTTTCTTATTATCTAAAAGTTGAGTAATAATGTAAATGATTGTAGGTGCATATCAATGTTTCAGCTCTGTTTTAGAGCTTGGTCTTGTTACATGGACTTCAATTGTATGAGCCAATTCTTCATCCTACCCCTACAAAATGATTTAACTTCATATTAAATGCAAGTTTTGAGCAGGAGAGAAAAAGAGAAAGAAAAAGATGCCATGCCACTTCAGCAAGACACTACCCAAATAACATTATCAATCTCCTATCTATTATTTGCATCAAGATTTGATTGAAAATTTTTCAATCTTTTACTCCATGATTAAGTAAATTAGTTAGTTAAAATTGCATAAGATAGGCACACTAGCTCCACTAGGCTACTACAAAGCTTATAGAACAAAACATCAAACACATGGTGTGCATTTTTAGAACAAATCATCAAATGTTGTTCAAAACTCCCAAATGCAACAACCAAAAGCAGATCTCCCACAAGCCATCATATATCCACCAAATAAAGGAAGAAGAAAAAGAACTAACCTCAGGTTGCTATAGTTAATCAAACAAACAATAGGTTGCTGCAGTTTATCAAAAAACCCTCCGGTTGCTGCAGTTTATCAAAAAAACCTCAGGTTGCTGCAGTTTATCAAAAAACCCTCAAGTTGCTGCAATTTATCAAAAAAAAAAAACCTCAGGTTGCTGCACTCAATGAGTGGAAGAGACTCAAGCATCTCCAAAACTATGAAGTATGAACCTGGAAAACTCAATCAAATTCAAAAACTAAGCAGTAATCATGTTTATTATATTTAAAGGCCAAAACAAAAAAACAAAAAACAGTAAGACCCAGATGAAATATTCTTGACTTGGAGAACAAAAACAACCTATAGATTAGACAGGAACCAGTTTAAAATGAAAACAAAAGATGGGGCTCACTATCTCCTTCAAAGTCTATGACTCTATATTACTTGAATGGAAGTTAAAAAGTTCTAAACCACACAATGACCACAGAGCTTTTAAGTTTTAACAAAACAGAAATAGAGCATGCTAATTGCAAGTATACACGTTTAGACATTCCCCCAAACACCTAGCACGTATGCCCACTAAAACATTGCAACTTCAATAACACAAAGTTATAAACTTTATAGTGTGTACAAATAAATAACATAGTAATACATACAAGTTGGACTAAAAGAAACACAAATTAAATGGAGGATATTTGAACCCAAAAAATAAAGAAGCCTACTAAATTTAAGATTTTATTCTCATAGTTTACAAACTCACTAGGGGTTTGCAAAAATAAGAATGAACAACAACCAAAGCGATACCGAACCTCTTTGTGCACCCAGGCCAAATCAGTTCTGCTCATCAGGAACTACACTAACCAAATCTATGACAATAGTAGAAATTACTTATGAAACCACAAATGAAATTTGATATTTACAAATCTTAGTAATAAAAGTAACATGTTATAGGGTGACTTCAACAAATAGAGAGGAAAACGATTAAAAATCAAAATCCCGATTTGAATACCAAACACAGAACACAGTATAGTTTGTACTCAACTTCTATATATTGCGTTAAACTTAAGCCTTTAGACTTTTCTCTTTTTCTTTTATAGGGAAGCAAAGATGCTGACAATAAATTTGATAAATAATATACACTCCTTCTCCCTCCTTTCCACATTGTGGTTCTACCATCCCACAATGCAGAATTTACTAACATAAAGTTTATGAGACTTAAATTACTCCTCAAGGCTCAAGGGCCACAACATACAAGGACAAAAGGATCCAGATTGTAAGGCATATCAGGCTCTGAAATGGTCGCAACGGAATTACAATTTCTTCTTACCGTATATTCTCAACCATCATTTATTAACCATAATTAACACAGTATATACATCAACTACACAATTAACAGAAACCCTAAGAAAAATCAATCAAATATATTACCTAAACTTATTTACAAGTAAAATTACCTAAAACAAAACAATAATTTTGAAAAAAAAAATCAGGAATAAAATAGAATACTTACAACAAATTCAAAAAAGCGTAGCAAAAATTTGGATGCTCTGGCGGTAGTTTTTTTTCCGAAACCCTAGAATTCAAATAGAAAAAAGAAAATTATCAAAGCCAAACAAAAACGCGAAATATGAATCAGAATTAAAATCAATCTGAATCAACACGAAGAAGCTGAGAAATCAATCCGAAAAACCACAGTGAATAAATAAATAAACATCTTCTCAAATACTAAAAAAATGATTAACAATGACAGTGGCAGATGATCTGAAGGTGGAACATTGCTTGCGTGGTCTCTAGTTCGTCTTCTTGGCCCTCTTTCGTTCTCTGGTTTTTTTTTTAAACCAATCGTTCATTCTCTGTTTCTTTCTTTTCTTTTTGGTTTTTTATTTATATACCACCCATTCAGCCGGTAATAGGTTTACTACTTAACTTAAATAAATGGTTTGGATTGAAACAGTAAAAATACACGGCTAAAATTTATAACACAAAAAAAAAAAAAAAAAAAACCGACTTAATGAGTCTCGTTTGCCACCAATTCTCACCTTCTCGAACTCAGTGCCTCTCACTCTCTCTTTCTCTCTCTTCCTTCCTATCTGAAACCCTAATTTTCACTCCCATTTGTCCTTAATCCCCAAATCAACCAGCTAGGGTTTCACAAAGTCTTTGATCTTCCAACAACACACACTTCGATCAATCTTCCTCAGTGGCCGAGCCTCGCGCTAAGCGAGCAAGAATCGAAAGTCCACGATTTAGTCCGTGGTGTGTTTTTGATGTTCTGTGATGGTGACATTGTCCTTGGTGTAAAAACTGTAAAGAGTGTTAACACTGTACCGCGTTAGGTTTTTTATTTTTATTTTTTTATATAATAATTTTTGAAATTTCTTTGTTGGTTTTTGGTTAGAGGGCTGTTTGGTTGCTGAGAAAATGTAGAGGAAGTGAAAAAGAAATAGAATTGATGAATTCTTACTCTGAATTAGATGTTTCTTACTCATTTTCAATAAGCATTCAAATGGAAGATTCTTTGAATGCTTAGCATAAACAAAAATAAATTAATCTCATCCTAGCTGCACGTACTTAGCATAAACAAAAATAATTAAAAATACTCAAAACCCCTTTTTAATTGCATTTCTCCTGCATTGGATTGAAATTTTGAAAATTTTAGCTGTTTAAGTGCAAGAAATATAGGACTTAGGCTGAGTTTTATCTGTTTGCCAAGTATCTCTCAATCTCTCTCTCTCTAATGATATATTTATAAAGGAGAGTGGTTTGGCTTTTATAATAAGAAGTGTGGTTTAGCTTTTATAATAAGAACAAAGAAAGCATAACAGTCTAGCCATTTCTTATCCATCATTTGTTGGTTTCAGGAAAGGCTGTGCCTAAAAAAGATATACTTCAAGTCATTCAAGGGTTCCACATCCAAGTCAACAATTTGACTCAAGTAAGTTTGAAGGATCTAGATTCGGACGCATGCATCAACTATAAAATGTAATTTAATAAATGCGATTCTGCTTCTTTTTAAATGTGTATATATATTTATATATGTTCAATTTCTTATTATGAAGAATGGTTTTGTTATTGAAATTGAGCTCATTGCCTGAAAGCTCACTTATGCATGTCTGGTTGCATTTGGTATGAAACACTTAAGAAATGTTTATCTAATATGGTAATACCTATGCATCGTCCTTAACCTCATATACCAGTTATTCTGATTGAGTGCCATCATGGCCCTTGTGATCTGCTGGTAGTAGTTTCTTTTCTTCAATTTGGGATCCTGTTGCAGAGGACCTGCTTCTCTAATTAGATTTAGATGACTCTGGGTATTGATAAATACATCTTAATCATGTCTTTAGTTAAAGTTTATTTGATTACTTTTTTTTGGTAAATAAGTTTATATGATTACTTTGATCTTGTATCTACTTTTTTTTTTTTTTTTCCATCTATAGATTCTTTTCTCCTCTTCTTCTGCTGCTTGCCCCCTCCCCTTCCCATCTCCTGTACCTATCACATGAGTGTTAATTAATATTCATAATAGTACAGTGACACTAATTATATGTTATGTAGCTGATTATGATTTCACGGCAGGAGATATGCTTTTTAAACTAAATTTACTTTTTTCTTTTCTCTCTTTTTTTTTGAGGGGGAGGGGGTGTTGTAGTTTTTACCACAAGACAGGGTCTGTGAGTGTGCCAAATTTACTCCTGTGCAACTTCTAGAAGAAACTGAAAAGGCTGTTGGTGATCCTCAACTTCCTATCCAACAGCGTGCACCTATAGGAAAAAGCTGTGAGCTGAAGAACATTCAGCTAGTGAGTTTCTAAAGACTCACCTTCTTCCTTAATATGGTGTTAAAGATTTAAAATTATTAAAACCATACACTTATTATTAACAATTTCTACTGATCTAGTCTGTTGAGAGAAATGGAGAGACTTTGAATCAATGGAGAGCACTGAATGCTGAATTAGAGAAAGATGTTGAGCGTGTTTGTCAAAGAGAAGAACTTCTAACAAAGGTTAGCTTTTTTAGATTTTGTTCATGATCATTCTATGCTTGATAACATTTCAAATGTGATTTTTCTGTATGCTGCAGGTTGAGTCCATGAAAGAAATTACCTTGATTGAAGTATGACATGAAGGAGGCTGAATATATGGAAGCTAAGGAGCATGAAAAGGATGCAAAGAAGAAGTTGGATGAAGCTGCAAAAACCTTAAGTGACCTTAAGGAACCCATTGAGTATGATGACTTATCTTTAGTTCACCAGATGTGTAGCGCTTAATATATTTTTTTTGATAGCTAATAAAAGTTTTATTGATAAGAAAAGTACAATGTGTTTACAATATTAAACTCACTGCACTTGAAGCGTGTGTAGTGCTTAATGTGGATGCATTATTTCTGAGTTTGATAAAATATTGACTTCATAATATGCTAATGACAATGTTTTATCATGTGGCCATTGACATGCTGACATGGTTGCATGTCAAATCTCTGTGCTGGTTATGGCACATCTTTATTTCTCTGTCTGTTGACTTTAGATATGCTGTCTTTGTACCAGAGACAGCTACTCATGGAATTTTCTCTTCAGGTAGATTTTTGATAGTTAACATGGTGACATTTTGCAATTATTTCATATTATACTGAATGGACTTCACAACATGGTCAATCTTATGATCTATGTGAGGTTTTGGGGGTCCATGCATTGGCTATCTGGGTTTAAGCTTGGCTAAAATTCAACAATTCTTTTTCATTTATGGTTTTGTGGGTTGATATAGGATATGTTTTATCAAAGGTATACCATACTAAGAACATAGGAAAACCTATATAATTGTTGTGAAAAGTGAGTGACTGATTGCGTGGGTTGCATGTTACTGCTTGCATTTTTTTCCTTTCTTCTTTTTGAGATCAATCACTGTTGCAATATGTCATGTTTCATCTTCTAAAGTGTTAGTTTACTCATTAATCAATCAATTGTTTGCAGGAAACAAAAGCAAGAGAAAACAGTCTTGGATGCTAAATGTAAAAAAGCTGGCCGTCTTGTAAATGAAAATTCAAAAAAACTTACAGAACTTATGTCAAATGAAAGCCCTTTGGTACTTACAGCTTGCTATCTTTCTTTCAGATTTTTGGTCTCTTTAATATTTTGTCGCGCAATTGTATTTCTTCTGTTGCCTTCAACATTCATTTACATTTTCTATAGGGGGTGCAAGTACGAGGAAAAAATATAAAGAAATGGAAGACCTGAGGAAGCAAGAAGAATCTTGTCAACAAAGAATCATTAAAGCTAAAGAGAATCTTGCTGCTGCTGAAGCAGAACTTGAAAATCTGCCTCCATATGAACCTCCAAAAGATGAACTTGTAAGTAACTTTTCTAGCCCATTATTGATTTTTTCTGGCGGTGTGGGTTATAATGTGAGTTTATCGACATATGGTCGCTGGAGACTTGAACCACTTTCAATATATGGAATTGATTTTGTGATTAACTGTCTTGAAGTATCTTGAAAAAGTTATGGTCTGTCTTTTTTTGCTATCATCAAATGTATTGGTGTACCTATAAAAAAAAAAACGATTGTATTGGTGCAAGTATAATCTACTAAAATTTTATGTATAGGTTTTCCTATAAGTAAATTGGAAAACATTGATTAGTTTGAACTTGTGTGTTTTCTGTTGATGATAATTTACCTGATCACTTTTATGAAAGTCAGTAATTACTGTTTGGTTGCTATTCTTTTGATTTGGTTGATACCTTCACTGTTATTACTGAAAACATTTCTACACCAGGATAATTTAAAGGCTCAAATCCTGGAGCTAGAAGTTTCAGCTAATGATAAGATTAATCAAAAGTCAGAGAAGGAAAGACTTTTAGGTCAAAAGAAAATGAGCCTCAGGAATTTCCTAGACAGGTAAATTTGAATGAGATTTAAAGCCCGTTACATTTTGGGGATTGAAGCCCGTTACTATCTCTACTTAGTCATTGATGGAATTCCTAGACTCTATGATTTTGTGCTGTTAACAACTTGTCTCTTTTCTTTCTTTACTCTCTTTTTTATCACTGTATTTGCTTTCTTAGAACTGTATAATCCCTTTATACTTTTCAAATCTTTAATAAATTGAATTACCTATCAAAACAGATACTGCCTTATATAAAATCTTATGTTATTAATATTAGTATTTACACAGGAAATCTAATATGCCAGTCTCATGATTAGTTTCACTTTAAGAATCCTCAGTGCTTCATATTTTCATGGCTCTTTATTCAAGAAACATTCTAATTTCTTTTGTGTTGACATGTAGATGCCTACTACTATTGAGGAATTGGAGGCTGCCATTCAGGATAATATATCACAGGCCAATTCTATGCTTTTTTTAAACAACAATATTTTGGAAGAATATGAACACCGTAAAAATCAGGTAGTTTTCTGCCATCTTTAGTATAATTTGAACTAGTTTCTTTTATATTTTATTTTGACCGTAATTAAAACCATGTCACAGTTAGAAGATCTTGCAAAAATCTTGAAGCAGATAACAAGGATCTGAGGAGGTGTTTAGCTGAAATAGATAACTTGAAGGTGAGTGAAGTTTAGTTGCCTCATTACATAGCCAGGGTTCTGTGAAATTACTATTTCTCTCCTTCAATCCCTTCTCACTGGCCATCATTCAATCCCTTCTCACTGGCCATCATTCTGTGATCAAAGTCAATGTAAATGGGATAAGCCAATAAAACATATATACTCTGCATAATTTAATACTGAAGCTAAAGACTATTACTTTAATCATACGAGGACGGGGAAGACAATGTGCATGGATTGCCACATGTTGCTAAAAAAGATTACCTATTGCACAGCTCACACCCTCTACCTGTTCTCTCACCTTTCCTACCAGTGAATTCACAAACCATAAAATCAATCTATTCTTTTATCATTCCTCCTTTTGAAATTGTTTTAGTTCATCTAGAATTTCCATGTAACAGTAATCAATTGAATATTATCTAGATGACTAAAATCAGGGTAAAATTATTTTGCATCTCTTTCTGAAATGTTGATATTAATCATCATAGCATCTGGCTGGCTAAATTATTTGGTAATTCATCTGGGTAACTTTTGGTTTCAATTAAAACCTAAACAATTCCTGGTGTTTAGTTTTTGAAAAAAAAAAAGGTCCGGGTGTTTGGTTTCCTTTTAAATTGATTGATATAATTGTATGGTTTTCATATTCTTTTCATTGTATACATGAATCTCATGAATGGCTAGGAATTATTAGATGGGAAGAAACTAGCATGTTCCCAAACTCAAGCTAATATTGCTCCTCACTTGTTGTGTCAAAATTTTAGGGAATGAATGAACTGAATAATTTTCTTGTCAAAGAATAAAAAAAAAAAATTGATCCTATCATATCATATTATTAATCTTGTATGCTTTTAGTTTTTTCCCAATCTCCTGTTGTTACTTTCTTGTATGTCATATATTTGCTCAGCTGCCTCAATTTATCTGTTTTGATATCCATATATGTATTTTTCCTATGCAATGTCCAAATTTTAAATTGGTGCAGGAAAATTGACTTCCAACATTGAGAAATCTTGTTGCTCAGATAAATGAGACTCAATCGTAACTTTCAAGAGATGGCTGTCACAGGAGAAGTTTCATTGGGTATTCATTGCTTTGCTTATAGAGAATGTACCTTATGGCCAGTTTGGATGGAAGGGGAGGGAGGGGAGTAAAGTAGAGTTGACCGGAAATTGGCAATTGCCGGCCAACTCTCCTCTACTTCCCCCTCGCTCCCTCCCTCTCCCTCTCCCTCTCCTCACAAATATCACTTCATACACATACAACAACAAAATTGCATACACACATATATATATATGTGTGTGTATAGACACACACATACTACTAATTTTAAAACAACAAAAATACCAAATCCATCACAAATATCACTTTAAACACACAACAACCAAGTTGCATATAGACACACATTCTAAAGAATCCAAACAACAAAAATATCAAAATCATACCACAAGAAGAGGTTGATCACTCAACAGAAGAATTTAGTGCAGTTCGATTGCGATATTTGTGAAGTGCCACAAACATCGCAATCAAACTGCACAAGATTCGTTCGGTGGACATTATTGGCACGATGCTTTATGCAATTAGCGCTTTCGCAGAAATGCAAGCATGGGTGACAGAAATTCACGTCTCTGTGACAAGGATGATGATCAATAGCGCTGCGCTTCTTCTTCTTCTTAGGCATCTCAAATCTTTCTCACACTCTTTCTCTCTCAATGCCTCTCTGTCGCTCTTCTCTCAGAAAATATCTTGTGTGTTGCTATCTCTGTGTTTGCGCCGTTTTCTTTAAGTAGTTAAAAAGTGGCGAGTTCGGGATTTGTAATTAAAAGACATTACCTAGAGAATCAGTTTAAATGAAGTACTAATTAATTAGAGTGAAAAGTAAAAACACTTAATAGTTAATTAGGGTGAAAAGTAACTGTATTAATTCATCTGATGTGGTACTCAAGACCATAAGACCAGCTGTTCTTCTCAAGTAATTGCAATCAATAATAAAAAGCCACCTATTTAAAATAAGACCAAAATGCAAAATTTACCTTCTAAGTTTTATCACTTTTTATTTCAGTCCTATAAGTTTAGTTTTTGTAATTTCAGTTCTCTAAATTTTATTCTTTCCCAATTAAGTTTTTCGTTAATATGCTGTTAGTTTCTGCCATTAATTTTTAATTTTTGTTTATATTTATATTTATAATTTTTTAATTTATGAAAAAAAAAAACATTAATTAAAGAAAAAAAAAAAAAAAACCAGAAAGCCATTTAGAGGAACGTTCCTTCTTACAAATATTTGTTAAAAACTGAAGCCCAAACTAGACTCAGTGAGTCAACTCGTCCTCAGAAGAAACAAAAAGAAGGAAATAACTGAAAAACTTTCCATGAGCGTCCATGAGAACAATTTCATCCTTGTCATCTTTGTTTTTCTTTTCTTTCCCCCTCTAGATCTGTCATTGTCTCTCATCCTTCTCTTTCTCATTCTCAGTTTCTTAGATTAGGGTGGGATTTCATTTTTGTTATCCAGGTGTGGAAGGGAATGTTACTCTAATTGCCCTTTTATCCTTTTTTATTTTTTTCATTAATGTTTTTCTAAAATTAAAAAAAAATTATAAAAATATAAAAATTAAATATAAAAAATTAAAAGTTAATGGCAAAAAACTAACAGTACATTAACAGAAGATTTAATTGAAAAGAAATGAAATTTAGAGGACTAAAATGACAAAACACAAATTTATAAGACTGAAATGAAAAATAGTGAAACTTAAAGGGTGTATTTTGCATTTTGGCCTTATTTTAAATAGGTGGTTTTTTATTATTGGTTGCAATTACTTGAGAGGAACAACTGGTCTTGTGGTCTTGAGTGCCACATCAGATGAATTAATACAGTTACTTTTCACCCTAATTAACTATTGAGTGTTTTTACTTTTCACTCTAATTAATTAGTACTTCATTTAAACCGATTCTTTAGGTAATGTCTTTTAATTACAAATCCCGATCTCGCCACTTTTTAACTACTTAAAGAAAACGACGCAAACATAGACATAGCAACACATTGAGAGAAAAGCGACAGAGAGAGAGAGTCATTTAGAGAGAGAGAGAGAGAGAGCGCGAGAGAGATCTGAGATGCCTAAGAAGAAGAAGCACAGCGCTAGTGATCATCATCCTCATCGCAGCGACGTAAATTTCTGTCACCCATGCTTGCACTTCTGCAAAAGCATTAATTGCATGAAGCATCATGCCAATAATGTCCACCGAATGAATCTTGTGCAATTCGATGGCGATGTTTGTGGCATTTCACAAATATCGCAATTGAACTGCACTAGATTCTTCTGCTGAGTGATAAGCTTCTTCTTGTGGTATGATTTTGATATTTTTGTTGTTTGGATTCTTTAGAATGTGTCTATATATGTGTATGCAATTTGGTTGTTGTGTGTTTGAAGTGATATTTGTGATGGTTTTGGTATTTTTGTTGTTTTGGATTTATTAGTATGTGTGTGTGTATATACATATGCGTATGCAATTTTGTTGTTGTGTGTGTATGAAGTGATATTTGTGAGTAAGGGGGATTGATAGCTAAAGGCCTTGTTTTTCATAAGATATTGTGGATTTGGAGAAGTGATAGACTTCATTAGTTGATTTATTTTAGATTAGTAATCCAATGCAGTTGCACTTATCGTATTGCATAATGAGGTTAAGGTTAAAATTAGGAAATTACATCTTGATGTTGTTTGCCTTGTGGAGACCAAAGTTAGGAGAGAAGTTGGTAGCACTCTTTTGGAAATGTTATTTCCTGGATGGGGGTATGAGATAGCTTACTCTAGTAATGATTTGGGTAGAATTTGGGTTTTTTTTTTTAAATTTTATTTATTTATTTTTTTATCATCGGCAAAGGAATTTTATTGAGAAAGAAACAGATCAATTACAAAATATTGGCTTGCTCCAACAATATGACATTACAAAAGGATTGAGGAGCAGAACCTAAACCAAAGGAGTTAGCTAGTCTGTTAACATAGAGACCAAGATGCTAAGGGGTGGGCCACAACATTAGCTTCCCTAGGAATCCAACTAAATTTGCGGTTTGGTATTAATGTTCCCAGTTTGAGGGTATCTTGAGAAAGAACAGAAATCCTCCATGTGTCTGAGTTGCCTGGTGATGTAAGAGCATCTACTGAAATCTTTGAGTCACTTTCAATTGTCACACAATTAATACTCTGGTCAACAGCAAGCTGAGTAGCCTAGTTGATTGCTTCAGCTTCTGCTTGGATAGGGACATTGGTTTCTACTCGCTTTGATAGAGTGAAAACTAATGCTCCTCTCCAATCTCTTGCTACTTTGGCTATATAGGAATTTTTCTCTCCAATTGCAGCGTTGTAGTTGACCTTAATTGTTCTATACTCCGGCCTTGTCCACTCTACATTCTTGGGAGGTTTCTTGTAAATTTGGTTAGGCCCATAAACAGCTAAATGTTCTAGATAGCGTCTCATTAGACTTTGGTGAAATCTTTCCACATTTATCTCTGATCCTTTGAATACCACTAAATTTCGGGTCTTCCAAATAGCCTCTAGCACAAGAGTTCCATATAGGAGGAAAGAAGATCTCTCTTGCTGGGATTGGAACTCTACTATTGGAGGGGATAGTAGGAACTCAATGAGCTGGGTGTGGATGAGAATGCCAGTTGATCAGGTTTAATACCTCAATTTCTGGTGAACCATAGAGCTCTTGCAAAATCACAGTGAATAAAAAGACGCATTGGAGATTCAACTTCCGATGCACATAGAGAGCACAACTGACAGACCTGGGAATTAAATTAGTGCAGTTTGTCTCTGGTGGGGAGGACATTAGCAGCAATTCTCCAGAGGGTCATTTTCATCCTTTCATGAATATTTAACTTCCATATCTCTGCTGTCCAGATACCATTAGCTCTTTCATTGATTGAAGAACCACTATGGAGCCAGTAAGCTGATTTAACTGAGAAATTTCCAATTGAGGATTTAACCCAGAACCAATGATCCTCTGTAAGTCCAGGTCTAAATGGCAAAGATCTAATGGCTTTGGCAGGCTGTTCATCAAAGAGGGTGTTTAATTTTTCATCATCCCATCTCAATCCGTTGGGATTCAAAAGATGCGAAACAATTAGACAACTATTAGTGCATTCAGTTGTCTTTGGCACCGGTTTGAAGTTTGGTAGATTAGGGACCCATGGGTCCTCCCAGGTACATATGCTTTTCCCATTGCTTACTAATTTGCAAGCTCCATTCAAAATAATTGGCTTGGCATTGTTGATACTCTTCCAAGCCCAAGAGGCTCTTTATGGAGGGTCTTCCCAAAGCCAATTCCTACCCACTCTATATTTGGCTTTAATAGCTTGAACACAAAGGCTATCTTTGTCCAACAAGAAACGCCGTGCTGCTTTTGACAGCATAGCTTGGTTGAAATCATGGAGGTGCCTGAAGCCTAGACCTCCTTGATTCTTTGGTTGACATAGGTGATCCCAAGCCATTGGGGTGAAATAATGGCTTGAGCTATTTTTTGGGTTCCGCCAGAACTTATGTATAGATGCATCCAACTCCTCACAAAGATCCTTTGGAATCTGAAAATTTGCCATTGTATAGGTTGGGGTTGCTAATGCCACTGCATTTATAAGCGTTGCATGTCCCATCCAGGACAAACTCTTGCTCTTTCACCCACTAATTTTTGACTCAATGCTTTCCTTTAGATGGGCAAAATCTTTCTTTTTGCTTCTGGATAGGAATAGGGGGACTACAAGATATTCCTTGGTTCCGGATTTGTGTCAGGAATTGGGAATGAACTCCATGAGAGGCAAATAATCCCGATTTCTCTAGATTGATATTTTGACTAGACCAGGCACAATATTTCGAGAGACACTCTGCCATGGCGCTCACTTCCACTTGTTTAGCTTTGCAAATTAATCACATCATATGCATACATAAGCTTTGTGATTGTTGGGCTTGTACGACCAAGTTTAACTCCATTGATTGCTCCATTGCCAGTAGCTTTGTTGATTAGTCTGGCTAACACTTCACTACCCAATATGAATAGATAGGGGGATAGCAAGTCGTCCTGTCTAAGCCCCCTTGCAGGAGTCACTGTTGGGCCAACGCCTCCATTAATGAGAATAGTATACCTGACTGTAGACATACATTGGTAGACTATCTTGATAAATTGCTGGCAAAACCCAAAATTATTAAGTACTTGTGCAAGGAAAGACCACTCCATTCTATCATAAGCCTTTTGAAAATCAATTTTCAGCCCCAAATATCCCTGTTTTTTCTTTGTTTGAGAAAAGGTGTGCACTACTTACTGAGCTAAGAGAATGTTCTCAGCAATATTTCTGTTAGGGACAAAGGCGACCTGGGCTGGATCAATCAGCTTGCTTAGAATTGGTTTGAGCCTAGCCACCAAAATCCTTGTGATAACCTTATAGCAAAAGTTGCAAAGGCTTATGGGTTTGAATTAGAAGTTTATAGGCACCTTGAGTTTTGGGAATCAGAGTTATATACGTGTGATTTAGCTCTCGAAGCATTCTTTTATCTCTGAAGAAACTGCTCGCTGCTTTGATAAGTTGCTCTCCAACGATCGACCAGAATTTTTTGAAGAAAAGCCCAGGCATACGATCTGGTCCTGGGCTCTTGAGAGGGTTCATAGCAAAAATAGTCTGCTTAATCTCCTATGGTAAAGGTATATGAATCAGGTCCTCATTCTCTTCTGGCTCTATGCAAGGGGAAATGAGGTTCTCTAGGTCTCTAGGGAAGTTAGGATTTGAGGAATTGTATAATTCTTGGAAGAGTTTTTCAAAATACTTCTCTATGTCTTCTTTCTCATAAATGTAATTCCCATTCTCAAGCTTGATTTCTGCAATGTTGTTCTTCCTTCTTCTGATTATAGTAGAGGCATGAAAGAATTTTGAGTTGCGGTCTCCTTCTTTCAACCAGAGTTCCCTAGATTTCTGTTTCCATTTAATGTCCTCCCTGGCTTGCCATTCTTCAAGTTCTAATAACAAATTGGCTTCCTTCTCCAAATTCTCTTGGGATGGGCTGCTATGCTGTTGCTTCTTAATCTCTTTCTCAATCGCAATTATTCTTGTTATCACATGGCCAAAATTGTATTTGTTCCATCTTTTAAGTTCTGAGCTTGTGTGATAAATCTTCCTCATTAATTTGAAGCTATGCGAGCCTTCAAATTGTTTCTTCCAGGCTGTCTTAATCACTTCAACACAGGAGGGCCTCAGATCCACATCGCCTTAAATTTGTAAGGCCTATTTTGGTTGTTAAACTCCATAGTTGTGTCCATCCTAATGGGTTTGTGATCTGAAGATGGGGCTATCAAGTGCACAATTCCTGCCTTTGGAAATAATTCTTGCCACTCTTGATTGCAGCAGCCTTGGTCAAGTCGTTCCATAATTATAGATGAGCCTCCTCTTCTATTAGACCAAGTGAAGCGTGGGCCTAAACTTTATTGCCCCTGCATTTGCAACAAAATCATGAAAAGCTTTATGAGGTCTGTTGTTGCTAGAACCTCCAAACTTGTCATCACTAGCACTTATACTGTCTTCCATTAGTAGCCAAGGCCCAGCAAAGGAGGTTATGATGCTAGTAATCAAATTCTAGAAGCTCTCTCTCTTCAAGATTTTTTTTGGGGGGGGGGGCATAAACCAAAATAAGCATCCATACCTCAGTTGGTGGATCTGAGTAGATTAGACAGGCAATCACATTCATGTTGTTGAAAAAAACCTCTAATTCAACGCCTCTCTTCCATAAAAGAGATAATCCCCCAACTTTACCTATCACATCAACACTAAAGCTTCCACCAAAACAAAGATTTTCTTGAATTTTTTTTATTCTTGGAGCATGAGCTTAGGTTTCAAAGAGGAATATAATGTCAGGATTTTCTTTCTAACCCAACTTCTAAATGACTCTGGCTTTTGGGGCTCTATTAGCACCCTGACAATTCCAGGCAATGATCCTCATGGCAAGGTTGAATTTACTGGGAATTATAGGGGAAATGAGTATAGGGATGATGGAGAGTGTTGTTTTTGTTGGGAACTATTGGTGGTTGGGAGAAAACATTCAAAGTCAAAAACACAAACACCTGGTGTGCATGTGGTTGTGAGAGCTTTTGGGTATAAGGATATGGGTTAACGAAAGGAAATGAAGGAGAGTAATTATGAGAGGGTGCAAGAGAGGGAATACAAAAGTGACCTAGTGATATCATTGAGATTTTTTATTTGATTGTTGGATGGTAATTGATTCTGGTTTAAAGGCGGAAAGCTGAGGGGAGTATAGTTGAGAAATGAAGAGCAAATAAGAGTCCCCAAAGAGGACAAAGTAGACTTAGAAAAAGCTAAGGGAGAAACTAGCACACGCCGAGAGATGACTTTATGAGGCTAGAGAACTCGCTCTCATGCAAATGCCGAGGGAGAGAATTTGGGTTATGTGGAAGGAGAATATCCATTTCCAGATTATTTCAAATTCTAGCGAAGCTATTCATGGATTTTTACAATTTGCTGAGAATGGTTTAAAGTTCTTTACTTATATGCTAATAATGAAGGATTGGATAGAAGATGTCTTTGGAGTCAGCTAGAGAATCTCTCTTCTCAGATTGGTTCCTTGATGCAGGACTATTAAGAAGTTCAGCACTATACTAGGCTTCTTGATGAGTTCTTGAATAAGGATGGATGTTTAAGAGTTTAGGTTAGAAAAGAATGAATGTTGACAGCTGTTTGGGGCTGAAACAGGGGATAAAAAGAAAATAACATAAATAAAATACTGGGCAATCACACCAAGGTCTTCCTAAACATCACACCTAGGGTTCCTTGGCATCACACCTCGGGGAAGTTTGCATCACACAAATAAAGCTTAAAATAAGCTGCTGAATTTTATTAATCAATCACAATATTCTGAAGTAACATGACTACAAAAGAGCCTTTATATAGAGGCTATAGTTATCCTTTTCCTAGTAGGACTTGGACCCTAAATAACCTATTCTTAGAATGAATAGGAATACTAATAATAATTAAATAAAAGACTCAATAATATGTAAACATAAAATAAGACTCATGGGCCTTTGGTATGGCCAAGGACATCCCATTCCAGACTTCTGAAAATTACTAAATTGCCCTTATTCTTAATTAAAACTGATCTAGTAGCAACTAAATAATAAAACAAAACTAAGCAAGGACCCACGAGAGCGCCCCATCATCCGAAACATCCCAAACTAAGGCTTGAGCATTAAGCAAGGTCTTCAAAGTGGGCTGCCGCTTACGTTCCCCATCATTCCTTTCCTTGGATTATTATTGGAGATTTCAAGCAATAATAAATCACTCTTTGTCATGCATGACCTCATGCATGATTTAGCTCAATGGGCAGCGAGAGACTTGTGCTGTAGGTTGGAGGTTCAATTGGGTGGTAGTAAGCAATCTGAGATTTCTACAAAGGTTCGTCATTTTTCTTATATTAAACATTCAAATGATTGCATCCAAAAGTTTGATGAAGATGTGCATTTAAGGACCTTCCTGTCGCTACCATTATATAACCGATATGGCTTAACAAATTTTGATGTTAAATATTGTTTGTTTCCACAATTAAGATGCTTAAAGGGTATTATATTTAAGTGGAAATGATATCTTTGAGCTACCAAGTTCAATTGGTGATTTGAAACATCTAAGATACCTCAACCTTTCTTATACTAAGATTAAAAGTCTACCAGAATCAACAAGTTCTTTGTACAACCTACAAACATTGATATTGAAAGGCTGTTCCTATCTCACAAAATTACCATAAAAAATTGAAAATTTGGCCAATCTTCGACATCTCAATATTTCAAATGCAAATTCAATTAGAGAGATGCCAGCGGAAATAGCAAAATTAAAGAGCTTACGAACACTATCTAATTTTGTTGTGGGGAAAGATAAGATAGTAGACTTGATGAATTTGGAATCTCTTCAAGGAACACTATGCATTTCCCACTTGGAGAACATGCTTGATGCCAATGATGCAAGAAAGGTCAATTTAAAAGGTAAGAGAATTTGGATACATTGGTGACGAAATGGGATGATGATTTACAAGATGCAAGAATTGCGGCAGATATTCTTGACATGCTACGACCTCATGGAACAACAAAAACACTTTCCATTGAGGGTTATGTTGGTGCAAAATTCCCAACTTGGTTAGGAGATCCTTCTTTTTCTAATATGGTGGACCTAAGGATTGAGAGGTGTGGAAAATGCATGTTCTTACCTGCTTTTGGGCAACTACCGTCTCTCAAGCGCCTTATTATTAAGAGAATGGATGGGTTTCGGAGCATTGGTCTTGAGTTTTATGGGGAACATTGCAAGCAACCTTTTCAATCCTTAGTGAAACTTTGCTTTGAGGATATGCTTGAATGGCAAGATTGGAGTCCTTGCAACCAAGACTTCCCTTGCTTGCATGAGCTTTCTATCTCTAAGTGCCCCAAATTGCAAGGAAAATTGCCCCATCATCTCCCTTCATTGGAAAAACTTTCCATTGATGCATGCGAGCAATTGGTTGTTTCAATTCCAAGCCATTCAATGCTTCAAGTATTAAAAGTTGTGGAATGTAAGAGGTTGTGCATGGATCTATGAACGTAGAAAAGCTAATAATAGAAAATTGTAAGAAGCTAACATCTTTCTGTGAGGATGAGCTTATGTCCCTTGTAACACTAGAAATTGAAATCAAATCATGCCAAAGTCTTGTAAACATCAAGTTGAAGTCTACATTAAGGACACTAACAATCAATGGCTGTAGTGCTTTGGAATCCTTGGAATTTGTGATGGATGAGGGAGGGGCTTTGAAATTTGTTCTTTGAAATTTTGTCTCAGCAATCAAATAATTCTTGGCCTAAAAATTATTTGGACTCCCATCAGACATTGTGCTTGAAATTATAACTTTAAGAGCTACCACTTTGATTGGTACTGTAATTAACTACTGGAATATTTAGTAAGACCATTATCATTATTTTCAAAAAAATTCTAGATAGTGAAAGCACGGAAATTTTAGCCTCAACTCTGTAGTTTTATCTATCTCAATTTCAATTCAAAATTTAAACTCTTTTGTGCTTGACTGCTGTAAGTAAAGTGTGCTGATTACCAAGCATTACATTGATTTATTGCATTATTGACGATATGGTCACATTAGCTGAATTTGGGGATCAGGTAATGAAAACTTGTCATGGTTTCCTATCACTGTTGACTTTGAAGGCCAGCTGAAATACAGAAGTTGATTGATGAGGAAGACACACTAATTGAATTATGCTACTTGGGAACGTGAAATTATCTCTTGCCGAATATGTAAGAGTTTTTTCAATATATATATATATATATATGAAATTTAGCTAGAAATGGGAAACTTTTGCTTCATATTTCTACTTGTTTGATCTTAATTTAATTTTTTTTAGAAGAATCTTAATTTAAGTTAATTTTAATATGGTGAGATGCTTCACCTTATTGTATTTCAATGGAAATAATCTTCACCACTATTATATGATCTTTAAAAGAAAATTTTATTATCATCGAATCTGGAAGAATGCTTAAGTTAAATATATGAAATTTTCAAACCATATAAGCTTTCATTTTCTCTTTTCTCTTCCATATTGTTTTTCTATGTTCTTCTCTCTTGCCCATTTTATGGTCTGCTCGACATTTTTGAGCCAATCTCCAATGAACTCATAGAGTGAGGAAAGACATATTTTGGGCTTCAAATTTTTTGATTTCATTTATCTTTCAAAAAACTAGCAAGTTAAACTCCTAAAAATATTTGATGATAATGTGTTTCCATTTTCAACACATTGTCTTTAATTTAGTGTTTGCTATGGTAATCTTCATTCCCATAAATGTCACATGGCTGTATAGAACAAAAAATTATCCAAGGTCTTAGATGTCACTGAATGTTTTTTATTTGTTAACCTTTGGGCAAGTTTTTCATTGCTCATTTGACCTAAAGGAGGCTAAGCAATTATATGGATGTTCTGAACCATTAAGAACATAAAAATAACAAAGCAATTCAACTCATTTTGCAAGCATGAAAATCAAAAATATTTTTCTTGGCTTCATTTCATGTTAAGTACATACATGCCACTGCGAAATTACTATAATAGTCTATTCAGCAAAAAAGAAAATTACTATAATAGTCTTATCTTATCTATTTGAAGCAAAAGTGCCATAACACCATAAACTACTATCAAGCTTTACCTACTTGTAAAATGATAATATCTCTCCTTTTAAACATGTATCATAATGAGAGAACTTGTTAAGCTTGCTTCACTTACTTCATATATGATGAAATAGTCTTTTCTTTCAAGAGATTAAATTCAATATGGATTTAGTGTAAAAGCCTATGTTAACACCATTCAATAATACCGTGTCACGTCAAATTTTTTCAAATAATTGCATGTAAAAGATTAAACTGTAATACACAAAATTACTCTTTATTTTAGAAAATTAAAACCATAAAGTAAGTTTCCTATAGAACCCATACACCTTGGGCAGCTGCCGGAGACCCACCTTGCCAAGAAGCCGCTAGATTGCGCACAAACTCTCCACATTTAGTCATGACCCACCGTTTTCAAATTATTTAGTGGCAAAATTCTTAATACTTAAGGATCTATTAAAATGTTTACGCTTGCTTCTTTCACTATTCGTTCCATCAAATATTTCTAACATGGGAATCACAAAGAAATATATATATATATATATATTGAAAGGACATTGTATTTTTATTGGTCAATTGGATTTTATTTTAGATATAATTAATTAACTAGGTTATCAATATTTTATTTCCAATATAAACGTTTAGAGTTGAAACAATTGCAATTTATGCATCTTCAATTTGCTTCATCTCAAAAAGTTAGAACAATTTCTTTGGAAGAAAAGCCTCTACATATAGATGAAGTGTCAGTAGACAAGTAGAGAGAGTGTGAACAAAATTGAGCCAAAGTCAGCTCATTATAACTTTAGACCTAATAGGCTTTAGGTCAAGTTTTTCTAGGCCCAAACCATGTAGCCCCATGCTCTTCAAAGATGGAGCTCCACTCATTTTGGTAGCCTGTATTCTATTATGTAGAAGACAATTTTGCATTCCTATAGAGCTGAGCTAGATGATTATTATAAGTTGTTATTAGATGCTACTGAATATTATCAAGCATGTCTCCCAATCAAGCAACAGTTAAATTAAGTATTTTAGGATTTATTCTATGGTTAGACTCTCTTTGTATCAGTAGACACAAAATCTTTATTAAATAAGTGAGAATTTGTGCACAGTCAATATAAAACTTGGGCACCTTAAATCCTTGACAAAATCCCATGGGTTATTTTTAGTGTTTGAACACCAATAGATAAACCAATGTATAAATGTGGACTGGGCTGACTATGTGGATCTAGGCGTGGTTTTTCAGTTACTGGGACAATTGGGCCTGATTAAGGTATTTCATTTATTTTTTATTTTTTATTTTTAACTGGATTGGGTCAGTAAAGGCTGACACCAATTATATGGGCTGTCTTTGGGCAGGCTATCTGTGTTGAGTGTTGACTGCGGTGAGCCATAATAGGGTTTTTTTTTTATTTTTTAATTGTATTATTTTATTAATTTTTTATTCTACTCTCTAAGCATTTGCATCAATCAATGCAAAATATAAAAATGATTCAATTTTACATATTTAATCTCCAAAATCACCTACATTAGTCAAGCTAAAAATATGTAAATTTTGCAAAGTTGTTAAAGTAACTGTGTAAATTTATAATATAACTTTTTATTCTTTTTTTATGTTTTCCGAGGCTAAAGGAAGAGAGTGTATGATAATTATTTTGTGAAGAAAGAGAAACATTTTTAAAAATTAAGAAAATTTGATTTTTTTTTTAATGTAATATAATATAAAATAGATAATCTGATTTGGAGTATTTTGAAAAGTGAGTATGTAAAATAGAAAAAATAAGTTATTATACTAAAATAAACGGAATTTTTGTACAAATTAATGTGAATGGTCTAAGCGAAGAAATACAATTATGTGCTATAACACTATTCCACCTGGCAGTGGATAATCATAGCCACAAGAAACAAGCTATGACAAATTAAATTTCAACAATAACAATAGCAACTGAAAATGAAGGGGGTTGAATTCCTTGGGATTTTGGTCACAACACACATGCATGGAAGTGGAGAGACCAAATCCACTAATATATTATATGATCTTTCTCCGAACCCCATTCGTTTTTTCCAAAAAAAAAAAAAAAGCATCTCAGCCTTATGTATATATATATATATATATATATATATATTTTTTTTTTTTTTTTTTTTTTTTTTTTTGAGAAGAACCATACCATGCATATAGATTAATCTTATAAGTTATGTGTCGGACTTATCCACTGTAAAAAAAGAAACAAGTAAATTCTCAAAGAATTTTTTAAAATCTTTTCTGCAAATAAATTTTCAAAAAGTGAAAAATGAAGTTTTGCAAGTCCTTTTATAAAGATTCACTAAAAGGAAATTCCAAAAACTCTTTTTCAAAATAAAAATTTTCGAAAGAAATTAAAAAAATAGTATAATAATAATAATAAATTTTCAAAAAAAAAAAAGACAAACTATATATATAAGGATAGAATAAAGTTACACTCTGTGCATCCCCTAATTAATTTTATACCACTTAATAATTTAAATAGCAGACTGGAAAAAAATCTTAACTTTTAAGCATTGGGGGGACTATATATTATTAGAAGTGACTTTTCTGCATTTTTTTTGAATAAAACAAAACAGCCTATTAGTAAGGACACATTCTTGAACATGAGATATAATATTGAAAAAAAATGAAAAAAAAAACTGAATCTATATCACGTTGAATGTACCCAAAGACTAATAATATGATAGATACGAGTTCTAAATAGAAATGAGAAAATTTTGGCTTCATATTTCTACTTGTTTGATCTGAATTTCTGTAAATTTTACTAAAGCAATATGATAGTTGTCACTAAATTTTCATTGAAAACTTTCAGGAAAGTTTTTCATTGGTTGCACGGCCTAAAGGAGGCCAACCTGTTAATTATATATGTGCTAGCAAACCATTTGAACTCAGTTTGCTTCACACCAAATCATGGTAATGAGGAACTTATTGTCTTTGAATTCTTGGCTCAAATTTATGGTCTCCTTTTTTTGTTTTGTATATATATATATATATTTTTTTTTTTGGATGATTGTAAAAATTAGTAACTACAGATTTCTGTAACTTTTAAAGAGGTGGTCAAAGCTGGAACTTTCTTTTTGTCTGCATTTGGAGTTCACTTTGAGTAAATTTGAAGGTCACAATAAGTAGGAGAGACAGTTGAGATATAAGGATTACATGGTATCAAATATAACTTTTTGGTGATAGATATATACAGGAGGCTCAGAGAGAGCTCGCTGTCTGGGGAGCCATTACCAACTCTGTCCTCCGTTTTTCTCATATGAAGTGATTAGAACAATTATTACGTACTCACTGTTGCACACACTCCACACACTCTCTTTTGAAATTGTGTTTTGAAAACATGATTTTTCCATCTCATAATAGTTGGTAGACCTCTACTTGTTTGTCCAATTCAAATAATTATTATGCAATATAACACCTAAAGAGCAGTGTTAATCTTTATGCACATTAATCCATACGTCGATTATTGGTTTTGATCTCACAATGGGTTTGGAAACACTAGAAATTGGACACATCACACATTGTTCATTGCCTAACCAATCTTGCAAATGGAGATTTTCATATTGTTGCTTAGCCCCCATGCCCCTATTTCTCTCGTCACCACTTACATTGTAAATTTGGAACCATCATACTCATTATAAATTTCACCTTTTAATTTTGACCAAAGTTCAATTAAGTCTTATAATTTTAGTTTCATTCAATTCAGTCCTCTAACTTTTAATTGAATGAAATTGAGCAAAATTAAAATTACTTGACTAAAGTAAATGTTGGTCAAAGTTAGAGAGTGCAATTTGTAATTTAACCTAAATTATAAGATAAGACTTTCCGTCAAATCAGTTTGGAGGAAGTTTCTCTAACCAACTATGTAATGACTTATATGAGCATTTTAAAAAAAAACTTTTGATTGAGTAATTATACAATGTTCTAAGAGTATAATAATGACATACTCGTCACATAATAGTACTAGTAGATCTCACTAATTAAATTCATAGTGGAATCAAATATTTATTGTACTCTTGAAGTATTATATAATTTTTCCTTTTAATCAAATAACTTATTTAACAATTCTGTGACTTGTTGTCAAGAGTATTGTCTCCCAACTAGCACGTCCTAACGTTTGAAACATGTCATACCCGGGTTCTTAAATTTTTTTGCTCATAATCTTGTTGCTTGGGTGGCTTTGGACTTGACTTTGGGCTCAATCCATCTACATCTACTCTATCCTTGGCTGGGTTTTCCTCCCACCAGTTGGAGTTGGCTTGATCCCATCGAGCCTCTCGTAGTCCTTTTTGCTATATAACGAATTAATCAACCAAAAAAAGAAAGAACAAGTACGCTTTTAATAAAAGATTACTCCCTACATTTCGTTCAAAAAAAAAAAGAAAAGAAAAGGTTACTAAGAATAAGATAAAGGATCATAAAATTCTGTTAGGCCTCATTTGTTTTGATATAAAACATTTTTTGGAAAATATTTTTGGCATTTTTGGATGTTTGGTGTAGCTGAAAAACTTGGTCAAATTGAAAGCATTTTTGCTCTCTCTCTCTCTCTCTCTCTCTCTCTCTCTCTCTCTCTCTCTCTCTATATATATATATATATATATATTGCGAAAATATACAGAGCCTAAACTTAAATTTTTAAGAAATTGGTATTTTTTAAAGAAAATAAATTTGAGTTTATTAGCTTATAATGAAAATTAGTGAGAAGAAGATATCGGCTAACAATTTTTATTTGCTAAAATTAAATATTTTAAAAACGGATATTTTTTTAAAAATAAATATAGATTTTTTATTAGAAAAGCAATTTATTTGCTAACCTGTATATGTATATCTACCCTTTTGCAAAGAGGTTTGAAATTTCCTACCAATGAATGATTATATTATATTAGATGTTTGTGTATCTTGTGATTCATGAACACTTTTCATACAGTGGTATTTTTTTAAAAAAAAATTTTATTTAATATATATATATATATGATACGAATACCATACAAAAATCATTTAGCATAAGCACCATTATATAAGCAACTTATTATAATCATTTAGCATAAGTTGAAATTTTATGGGTAACTTTCAAAAGGCTAGGCCCTCCATTTCTCCCAACCACGTAAGTAATAAAGGCAGGCTTCTGGTTGTCGTTGATTTTCTATCTAAAATTCTAAACCGAGTTGGTTAAAGTCAAGGCCTTTCATTCCAAAATAATTATGTCAGCATCAGGGACGGACGCAGGATTTCAAGCTGGGAGGGCCAGAGATAATCGAAAAAAAAATAATAATAATTCAAACACACGTCCATATAGTCACTGGCGAAGCCAAAAAATTTTCTTAGGAGAAGCAAGTTAGTTATGCTTACATTATGTTAATAGGTTAAGCCTACGTTGGCTCAAAATGCAAAAAACTCAAGTTAATTTGGCCCAAATTGTGGCCAAAATTAAATTACTTTATTTCACAAACTAACTTTAAGTAAACTTGTGCCTACATTTTTTTCATTGTACTAAATTATTTGTACTTAGGATAATAGGTTTGAACTTACCTTTTTACATTTTAGAGCTTTTCTAAGGAGTTACATCTAATGTTTCAGCATTTAGGATAAAAAATTGATTAATAGGTATGAAATTTTGAAGATTTATACAATAATTTTTGTTAAAAAAAAGTGTGAACAATGAAGTGCAAATTACTATTTAAGTGCAATTAGATCAAATTAAACAATTAAACAATTATTTGTCCTCCTACTATTATCAGATATAAATAGATAATCTAATATTCTAATATAAACCACATTATTATATATTATATTATTATTATTATTATTATAAATAGATTTATACAATATTTTTTTTTTAAGGTTTTCATGGGCTTTTGAAAACTCCTGGGCTGGCTGGCTGGGGGGCCCGAGCTAAAAACCAAGGGGGGCCCAAGCTAAAAACCAAGGGCCCAAGCCTTTTTTTAATAAATTTTACATACTAAAAATTTTTTTTTTTGGACCCAGGGGGGGCCCGGGCCCCCTTTGCCCCCAACCTGGGTCCGTCCCTGTCAGCATTAACAAAGCATTTGATTTCTTCCTAAATTGCATGCAGTATTTTAGATTCAAGAAATTAAAGTCTTATACAGCCAAGCCATCAATTGAGACAAGCAAAAGAAGAAATCCAAAAACAGGAAATTCTGAATTGAGTTCTTGAACTTTCACATAACAAAGTAAAATCTCTTTCACAACGAAGATTTTTGTTCCTGGCATGGAGTCTTTTGCTACAATTCCAGCCTCTGTGTGCTTACTCTGTATGTTCAATACTCTGATCTGACGAGCTAGTAGTGTTGTTTTCTTTTCTTTCTTTTGATATTATATTTTTTTTAGAATCAAGTGGTTTCTTTAATTCTATGTCTTTTGTTACATTGTTGAAGGAATCTGTCGAATTTGAAACTGGGTGGAGAGATTTCGCCAGCCACTGGAGATTTGAGGAACCTACAGTTTAATTATGTATGTTATCTACTTCTTGGTTCTTTTGTTTTTTAGTATTATATTCAAGTTTGTGACGCTTATTCAGTAATTTTAACATATATATACTTTCTGTGTACTTGTAAAATGGCAGAGATTTAAGAAACCTACAACTGCAATATTCGTACATCATTTTCCATATTCCTTTGCTCCCACAAGCAAATCATCAACCATGTCTGTTATTGGCGAGGCTGCTCTGTCCTCTTTCCTTCAGGTGTTGTTTGACAAGTTAGCCTCCTCCGATTTGTTGAAGATATTACACCAAGAGAATGTTGATGCTGATCTCCAGAAGTGGAAGACAACGTTGCTAAAAATCCATGCAGTTCTGGATGATGCAGAAGAGAAGCAGATGACAAGCCAGGTTGTGAAGATCTGGCTGGATGAGCACAAAGACTTGGCTTATGATGTGGATGACATCTTGGATGAGTTTGCTACTGAAGCTTTGCGACGTGAGTTGAACCCAGAACCCAGCAAAAGTAAGGTACGGAAGATCATTGATGCTTGTGTTGGTTCGAATCAATGTTTTGTTATGTCAATGAGGTCCGAGATTGAAGATATCGATACAAGGCTGCAAAGAATTGTTACAGACAAGAATGCTTTAGAATTGAGAGAAAATATTGGGGGAAGGACTAGAACAACAAGATCAAGGGCACCCACAACTTCTCTGGTGAATGAAGGTCATGTTTATGGCAGGGATGAAGATAAAAAGGCCATAGTTAAGTTGTTGCTGAGCGGTGAATTGAGAGATGCTCAACTCTCTGTGATTCCCATACTCGGTATGGGAGGAGTGGGTAAGACGACACTTGCCCAACTAGTCTACAATGACGATGATGTGAGCCATTATTTTGATATTAAAGCATGGGCTTGTGTTTCTGAAGATTTTGACATTATAAGGGTAACCAAAGCAATTCTACAATCTGTCACTTCTGAGCATTGTGATGCTAATGATTTGAATTTACTACAAGTCAAATTGAAGGAAAAATTATATGGCAAAAGGTTTTTGCTTGTCGTGGATGATGTTTGGAACGAAGACTATGATAATTGGACTAAACTATGTTGTCCTTTTGAATTTGGAGCTTTAGGATGCAAGATTATTGTCACAACTCGAAATTATGGAGTTTCATCAACAATGGGAACTACTCCAGCTTACAAGTTGAAAGAGTTGTCAAATGATGCTTGTTGGCATCTATTTATCCAACATGCATTGGGGGCAACAAATTTTACTACACATCCGGAACTTGAAGAAACTGGTAGAAAAATTTTAAACAAGTGAAAGGCTCACCTTTGGCAGCAAAAGTACTTGGCGGTCTCTTACGCACTAAACACGATCCTGACGAGTGGAACATGCATTACATAGTAAGATTTGGGATATTCCACAAGAGAAAAGCAGTATTCTTCCTGTTCTTAAATTAAGCTATCAATATCTCCCTTCACATTTAAAAAGATGCTTTGCCTATTGTTCATTATTCCCAAAGGGTTATGAATTTGAAGAGAAAGGGCTAGTCTTGTTATGGATGACAGAAGGTTTGATACAAGAAATAGAAAGAAACAAGTCGATGGAAGATCTTGGTGGTGAGTATTTTCATGATCTACTAAGGAGATCATTCTTTCAACAATCAAGCAGTAATGAATCACTCTTTGTAATGCATGATCTTATCAATGACCTTGCTCAATGGGCAACAGGAGGCTTGTGCTATATATTAGAGAATAAAGTGGAGGGTAATAAGCAACCCAAGATTTCTACAAAGTGCATCATTTCTCTTACATTCGAGGTTATTATGATGCCATCAATAAGTTCGAAGACTTACCCAAAGATATGCATCTAAGAACCTTCCTACCACAACCAATAAAAGAACGGGGTTACTTAACAAATTATGTTCAAAGTTGTTTATTGCCACAATTAAGATACTTGAGAGTATTATCTTTAGGTGGATATAGAATCGTTGAGCTGCCAGATTCAATTAGTGAATTGAAATACCTAAGATACTTTAACCTTTCTAGTATTGAGATTACAAGGTTACAGAATCTATATGTTCTCTACACAACTTGCAGACATTAATATTGAAAGGTTGTTCCCGTCTAACAAAATTACCAGGAAAAATTGAGAATCTAGTCAACCTTCAACATCTCGATATTACAGATTCAATTTCAATTAGAGAGATGCCAGCGGGAATAAAAGAATTAAGGAACTTACAAACACTATCTGATTTTATTGTGGGGAAAGGTACTAGATCTAAGATAGGAGATTTGATGAACTTGGAGTCTCTTCAAGGAACACTTCGCATTTCACACTTGGAGAACATGCTTGATGTCTATGATGCAAGAAATGCTAATTTAAATGGTAAGAAGAATTTAGATGCATTGGTGATGAAATGGGAGTTTGCACATGATGATTTACAAGATGCAGAAGTTTCAACGAAAATTCTTGACATGTTACGACCTCATGGAATGATGAAAACACTTTCTATTGCAGGTTATGTTGGAGCAAAATTCCCAACTTGGTTGGGGGATCCTTCTTTTTCTAATATGGTCGATCTAAGAATAGATAGATGTGGAAACTGCATGTTCTTACCTGCTTTTGGACAACTACCCTCTCTCAAATACCTTGTTATTATGAGAATGGCTAGGGTCCAGAGCATCGGTCCTGAGTTTTATGGCGAAGGTTGCTTAAAACCTTTTCGATCCTTAGCAAAACTTTGCTTTGAGGATATGCATGAATGGCAAGATTGGTTTCCTTGCAAAGTTGAGTATGAAGAATTCCCTCTCTTGCAAGAGCTTTCGATCTCTAAATGCCCCAAATTGCAAGGAAAATTGTCTCATCATCTCCCTTCATTGGAAATTTTTTTTATTTGTGAATGTGAACAATTGGTTGTTACTATTCCTAGCCCATCAATGCTTCATGAATTAGAAATTATGGGATGTAAAGAGGTTGTGAATAGAAGCACGTTTGAGTTGTGCTTGCTAAATTCAATGGTTCTGTCTATTCCAGAAGTGAAAAGCTTGATGGAGGAGTTCATGCCTAAGTTTGTGAAGGTGGAAAATCTGACAATAGATAATTGTAAGAAGCTCACAACTTTGTGGCAGGATGAGCTTATGTCCCTTGTAACACTAGATATCAAATCGTGCCAAAGTCTTGTCAACATCAATTTGACATCTACATTAAGGACACTAAAAATTGACGGTTGTAGTGCTTTGAAATCCTTGCCAATGTCCAATTGTACATGCCTGGAAAATGCAACTATTGAGAAATGTAATTCTCTTACGTTCATTTCAAGAGGCCAGCTACCTTCAAATTTAAAAAGCCTGGAGATAAAAAGCTGTCAGAATTTGCAGTTTGTGGTCGACAATGGAGAGGCTTCTTCTTCTCCAACTTCTTCTCTATTGATGAATGAGGAGAATCTTAACAGTAATTGTAAAAACAATGCATCTCTTCTTGAGCACTTGGATATTAGGGATTGTCCATCTCTAAAATGCGTATCATCAAGAGTTGACCTACCTATCACACTTAAACACCTTAAGATTTATAAATGCTCACAGTTGACATCCTTATCATCAAGAGACGAGTTGCCGACAGCCCTTAAACACCTTTCTGTATGTTATTGTCCAAAGCTGGAATCTACAGCAAAAAAGTTACACAACAATGCATTTCTTGAACATATTGAAATTCGGTATTGTGAAAAGCTTAAATCCTTACCAGAGGGCCTACACAAACTTTGTCAGCTTAATCAGATCCACATTGAGAAGTGTTCTAGAGTTGTTTCCTTCCCAAATGAAGGGTTGCTACCCACTAGCCTGAGAAAGCTTTTTATCGAATCATGTGAGAAACTGTTGGCCTTGCCCAACTGCATGAACAACATCAACTCTCTTCAACAATTACTTATTCGTGATTGTCCAAGCATCACATCCTTTCCAGAAGAGGGTTACCCCACTAACCTAACAAGACTTTGGTTGAAGGGGCAAATATCTGTAAGCAAGTAATTGAGTGGGGATTGCACAGACTCACATCTCTTACACTTCTTGACATTGATGGTGGATTTTCGGATTGGCAGTCATTTCCTGAGGAGGAAGATGGGAAGATGATGATGATGTTGCCGACCTCTCTCACCCGCCTGTTTATTAAGAATTTTCAAAATATAGTATTCCTATCATCCAAAGGCTTTCAAAACATCTCTGCTCTTGAACTACTGTCAATCAAAAATTGCCCTAAACTTGCATCCCTCCCAGAGAAGGGCCTGCCTCCCTCACTTCTGCAACTTTATATTAAAGGGTGTCCAGTGCTGAAACAACACTGCAAGAAAGGCAAAGGGCGAGAGTGGTTCAAAATTGCCCACATCCCTTGCGTTCACATTGATTGGATGTCTGTCTACCAGCTGGAGGAGGAGCAGCAATAATTGTGCAAAACAGAATGGGAAAAGTTAGATATTTACTCTGCCTTCCAGGTACAATACTTAGAAAGAATGAACTTTGTAATAAAAAGAATGCCCAAATGAAAGAACAATATTGTTTTAAGATTGTGCTAATTCCTGCAGCAGGGAAGCAGTGGCTAGCTTCTGAAGTCCTAAAAACTATTCCCAAATTTCTAAACATGGAGGCACGTTATATTTTGGGTAGTACATGTTAAGAATTTTTTTTTTGGATAATTGAACTTCTGGCACCTTGAATTTTTAGCTCATCAATATCTCTTATAGTTTATAATTTATTTGAATTATATGAACCATTTATGCTTAACGTACATTACTGTTCAGCAAAATGCCTTAAAGAGATATTGTAGCGTGAAATTTGATGATTTGCAGGTTAACAATTATCAGTGGATATGCACAAAATGGTAGGATGGCTTTCTAATGCTATGGCTGAGCAGAATGTCATTTCAACCCAAGATCATCCCTTTCACAGGTATCTCACAAATGTAAGCTTTGGTAGTTTCCAGTATTAGAATATATTCTCTTCAACAATACAATAAATCAGGACAAAAGAATAATGAACTTATATATATATATATATAAAAGAAAAAAGAAAGAAAGGAAGAAGTTACATTGTTAAGTATGACGGTCCACTGGTTCTTTAGCAAGGAAAAAAAAAGGTCCACTAGTCTTCAAAAGTTGGTCAAGTAGGAAGAGTGGAAGACGGAATGATTGAATTATATATATATATATATATATATATATATATGTATATATATATAAAAATAAAAAAAAGTTACATTGTTAAGTATGAAGGTCCACTGGTTCTTTAGCAAGGAAAAAAAAAGGTCCACTAGTCTTCAACAGTTGGTCAAGTAGGAAGAGTGGAAGACGCAATGATTGAATTATGCTCTTTGGGATAAAGGGTTTAATCTTGATCGGTGTGTGTTTCTCCTTTTTGGAGTGCATGTCCATTTTCAGGGATTTCACAATGGATTGTGATAGATCCAAAAAATACGCCCGTCCATACTTTGTATGTGGACGACTAATAAAGACGAGATTGATTGCCCGAATCTACAAGTCAGTCGTCCACACATCTGTCACGACCATCCGTTACAAAATGAACAATAAATACTGGTACCGTTGAAGAAGTATCTGTCAAATTTACTACCCTGCACGGACGTTACAAAGTCAAGGAATTACACCCTCATTATGGCAGAACCAACGGCTAGAAGGGTACTGAAAACAACCTATATATATCCCCAAACGGGATCCGGAAAAGGTACAAGAACACTTACTAGAAATTTCATTATAAAAGAAGTACTCGATTCTTTCTAAAAGGAGTTTCCTTTCCTAACTTTGGCATCGGAGGTTTTGTGGCTGGCGCCACACCGGTGACCACATACATTTGTGTTTAGATATACTCTTTGCAGGATCAGGAGCGGAGGCTGACGATATCAATCTGGACGAACATCTCTACTGACGATCTTAGCATCATTAGTTTGGCGCCGTCTGTGGGAACGTATTATTCTTGAGCCTTCGGTTCAAGGGTACTGTTCTATTCTAAGGAGATGGAGTCCAGCTGTATCCCAGACCCCGCTGCGTTGTCCCTACAAATCCAAGCACTTGCAGCCACAGTGGAAGAGCTCACCAAGCAAAATCAAGAAATGAAACAACGACTGCAACAAGGGGACAACCACACGGAAGTCAATGGGAATGAGGACGGGGACAGTCATGGGAGACGAACCGGCACTCCAGAAGAACCAAACTCGAGTTTCCTCAAGGAGATGAGGAAAGAAATGGACGAGTTGAGAAGCGCAATTAGAGGAAAGACGGAACAAGGGTTGGACCGAATCGTCAGGAAAACTGATTCCCCTTTTACCGCAGCCGTCCAGGAGTGCCCGGTGCCCTCCAAGTTCCGTTTACCCCAGCTCGAGCCCTTCGACGGATTGAAAGATCCGTTGGATCACCTGAATACTTTCAGGACGACTTTGGGTCTTCAACAGCCTCCTGACGAGATTCTATGTCGATCCTTTCCCACAACCTTGAAAGGAGCCGCCCGAGAATGGTTCACTAAATTACCCACCTCTTCCATAGATAATTTCGAACAGCTAAGCAGTTCGTTTGTGCGTCATTTTGTTGGTGGACAACGTCCAAAAAGAACTGCCGATCACTTGCTCACAATCAAACAAGGAGAGAAAGAGACCTTGAGGTCCTATGTGACACGTTTCACACGAGGAATGCTAGAAGTAGACGAGTCTGACGACAAGGTGCAACTTACGACCTTTAAAGCAGGACTGAAATCCAGGGACTTTGTGGCTTCTGTGGCAAAAAACCCTCCCCAGACGATGGCAGAAGCATTGTTGAAAGCGCAGAAGTATATGAACGCTGAAGATGCCCTCGCGGCTATAGACGGGGCAGAAAAGACAAAAGAGAAGAGGAATGAGAATGACGATCGAAGGGGGCAGAAGAGAGACCGAGTTGACAGACGTAATGAAGAAGGGAATAGACGAAGGGACGATAAGAATTCTCGGCAAACGAAATTCACGCCATTAGTGATGCCCGTCGATCAAATTTTGGCGGAGATCAAAGACGAACAAAGCCTTAAGTGGCCCAGGCCACTCCAATCACCACCCGGTGTACGTGACAAAAAGAAGTATTGCCGTTTTCACAAGGACCACGGACACTACACGGAGGATTGCAGAGACCTGAAGGAGCAGGTAGAAGAACTTATTCAAAAAGGGAAGCTTCAAAGGTACGTGAAAAGAGGGGAAGCCGGCAGATACGGTAGGAGGGATCAGCCGGGAGGTTTCCAAAGAACTGAAGATCAGCCACCTCGTCCGCAGAATGCAAAAGGAGAAATAAAAACCATCACGGGAGGACCGTCCACAGGAGGCTCGTTCAGATCCCTCAAAAAGTCATACAAAAGGCAAATAAACAGTGTTCATAGCTTACCTCCAGCAAAGCAGCGACGAACGAACCAGGACATGTATTTTTCAGAGGAAGATGCCAGGGGGATAAGGCAACCTCATGACGACCCGCTCGTCATCATGATCATGATTGAGGGGTTCAACACGAGGAGAGTTCTGGTAGATAACGGGAGTTCAGCGGATATTATCTATCTGTCCGCCTTCCAGCAATTGAAGGTAGACCCGAAGAGGCTTCGTCCCTTTGAGTCACCCCTCGTCAGCTTCAGCGGAGACAAGGTGTACCCCCGCGGGATAGTGACTTTGACGGTCACGGCTGGTTCATACCCCCTCCAGGTAACCAACAAACACAATTTTCTGGTTGTAGACTCACCATCGTCTTACAATGTCATCATAGGACGACCAACCCTTAACCGTTGGAAAGCTGCCACCTTCACGTACTGCCTGAAGGTAAAGTTTCCTACAGAACAGGGAGTCGGAGAAATAAGGGGAGATCAGGTGTTGGCAAGAGAGTGCTACCAGGCCGTCCTAGCCTCGAAAGAAAACCATACGTGGGTGATCGAGGATAAAACACCTGAGATCGTGGAGAAGCTAGAAACAATAGAACTGGTCGAAGGGGATCCGATAAAGACGACTCAGATAGGAACGGACCTAAACCCGAGGACGAGGGCAGAAATCATTACTTTCCTGAAAAACAATCTCGATGTATTTGCCTGGAGCCACGAAGATATGCCAGGAATCCCAGCAAGCATCATCCAACACCGCCTAAACGTAGATCCGGAAAAGAAGCCCGTCCAGCAAAAAAGAAGGGTTTTCGCCCCTGAACGAAACAAAGCGGTCATGGACGAAGTGAGAAAACTACTTGATGCAAACTTTATTCGAGAAGTTTATTACCCGGAGTGGTTGGCCAATGTCGTCATGGTCAAGAAGGCAAATGGGAAATGGAGGATGTGCGTTGACTTCACAGATCTAAACCAAGCCTGCCCGAAAGACAGCTTCCCCTTACCCAGAATCGACCAACTAGTAGATTCTACTGCCGGGCACAAACTTCTCACTTTCATGTACGCATTCTCGGGGTATAACCAGATACAAATGGCGGAAGAAGATCAAGAAAAAACTGCATTCATCACTAGCCAAGGGCTCTATTGCTATAGGGTCATGCCCTTCGGTCTAAAGAACGCAGGAGCCACATACCAGAGATTGGTAAATCAAATGTTCAACAAGCAGATTGGGAGAAATGTGGAAGTGTACGTCGACGATATGCTCGTCAAAAGCAAAGAAGAAGAGGATCATATGAACGATCTTAAGGAGACATTCAATACACTCAGGCAGCACAGCATGAAGCTAAACCCCTCCAAGTGTGCTTTCGGGGTCTCTTCAGGGAAGTTCCTCGGGTTTGTGGTTTCACGAAGGGGAATTGAAGCAAATCCAGAAAAAGTAAAAGCCATCCTGGAAATGTCCTCACCAAGGACGACCAAAGAAGTACAATCGCTCACAGGAAGAGTAGCGGCACTCAACAGGTTCGTCTCGAGAGCAACGGACAAGTGTCTTCCATTCTTTAAGACCCTGAAGAAGGTTTTTGCCTGGACGGAGGAGTGCGAGACAGCATTCCAAGAGTTGAAACGGTACTTGAGCAACCCCCCGCTCCTAAGTCCGTCCAAGGAAGGAGAAGATCTATTCTTATACCTGGCAGTGTCAGTCACGGCAGTAAGTGCAGCCCTAATCAGAGAGGAGGACAAGGTACAACTCCCCGTGTATTATGTCAGCCAAGCCTTCCAGGGGGCAGAGGCTCGGTATCCCTGGATCGAAAAGATTACTTTCGCATTAATAATGGCCTCCAGGAAGCTACGCCCATACTTCCAGGCTAACCCGATAAAGGTAATGACGGATCAGCCAATCAAGAAGGCGATGAGCAAACCCGAGGCAGCTGGACGAATGGTACAGTGGGCGATCGAACTTAGCCAGTTCGATATTGAATACAGGTCGAGAACAGCCATAAAAGCTCAGGCCTTGGCAGATTTTATAGCAGAATTCACTACCAACGGGCATGAAGAAACGCGGGAAGATGTCTGGACGATCAACACAGATGGATCGTCTACACAGAAAGGAGGAGGAGCAGGCGTTGTTATTGTCTCTCCCCAGGACGATGTCCTCAAATATGGGGTCCAGCTGAAGTTCCCCATAACCAATAACGAGGCAGAATATGAAGCTCTGCTAACAGGTCTCCGACTAGCTCAGGCATTGGGGGCTGAAAGAATTGTGGTTAAAAGCGATTCATAGCTCGTCATAGGGCAGGTCAGAGGGGATTTCGAAGCAAAAGAGACGAGGATGCAAAAATATCTAAAGTTAACGAACCAGCTGGTAAGCAATTTCAATCAGGTGGAGTTCTTACAGGTTCCACGGGAACAAAATACAGAAGCTGACGAGGTAGCCCGCAGCGCATCAGCAGATCTTCAGGACAAGAATTATGACTGGAGACTAGAAGAACAAAGTCTCCCAAGCATTAAGGAGTTGCAAGCCTTCTCTGTGCATACACACCAGGGGTGGACGAGTCCGATCCTTGCTTTTCTTAAAGACGGGAAACTGCCTTCAGACACTGAAGAGGCCAGGAAGGTCCGAAGAAGAGCTGCCCGGTTCACTATCTTGAACGATCAACTATTTAGAAGAGGTTTCTCTCAGCCGTATTTAAGATGTGTAGAAGACGAAGAGGCCAAGTATATCCTCGAGGAGGTTCACGGAGGAATCTGTGGAGATCATATGGGGTCAAAGTCACTCGTCAGAAAGATCATGAAGGCAGGTTATTTCTGGCCCACAATGCAGCAAGATGCGGCCGACTTTGTAAAGAAGTGTGACAGCTGTCAAAGATATGGGAACGTTCAACGAGTCCCAGGTGAGATAATGACGAGCATTTCCTCTCCCTGGCCATTCGCACAATGGGGAATCGATATCGTCGGTCCCCTGCCACAGGGAAAAAGACAAATGAAGTTCCTGATCGTCGCAATTGATTATTTCACGAAGTGGGTCGAAGCAGAGGCACTTGCGACAATCACAGAAGCTAAGGTACAAAATTTTGTGTGGAAAAATATTGTTTGCAGGTTCGGGATTCCTCGTACGATCATATCCGACAACGGTCGTCAGTTCGACTGCCAAGGGTTCAGATCATTCTGCTCAGGCTTAGGCATCAGAAACAAGTATTCTTCACCAGGACACCCTCAGGCCAACGGACAAACGGAAGTAACGAACTGAACCTTGCTCAAGATAATCAAGTCCCGGTTAGTAGGGGCAAAGGGAGCGTGGCCCGAGGAACTGCCAGGCGTCCTATGGGCTTACAGGACGACGGCAAGAACACCAACAGGAGAAACCCCCTTCAACCTAACATATGGTACGAAAGCAGTTATTCCCGTCGAAGTGGGGCTCACTAGCATCAGGAGAAACTTTTTTGACGAAGAAGAAAACAACGACCAACTAAGATTGAACCTGGACTGCGTGGACGAAGTCAGAGATCAAGCCTCGTAGAGAATGGCCAAATACCAGCAGAAGATGGCGGGATACTACAATCAAAGAGTGAAGCTAAAAAGATTCAACATCGGGGACCTCGTCCTCAGGAAAGTAACTCCTGCGACAAAAGACCCTGCACAAGGCAAACTAGGCCCAACCTGGGAAGGACCTTACAAAGTCGTCCACTATTCACGACAAGGAAGCTACCACTTAGAAGACCAAGAAGGAAACAAGTTACCTCGTCCATGGAATGTCGAGCACCTAAAAAGGTATTACAAGAAAGAACCCATGGCCTAATTGTAAGCAGTTAACAAAATTTAATTCCATGCCTTCTTTTTATTCAAATTAATTTTATGCTGTCTACCACAAGTTATGTATTTATGCAAGATTATATAAGTAATCATTCAGGGCTCCATAAGTGGTTATTCAGCACTCCCCGTGTTATAAATTGCCTTCTCAAAGTTTAAAACGGCTGATAGCCCAGGTCGAAAAGACGATTAAATCCTACGAAAGTATGTACATCGTCCAGACCAAAAAGGCCATAAAACTCACTACAAAAGTCTACGTCGTTCCTGATCTAAAGAGACAATAAAACCCTGCGAAAGGATCAGCATCGTCCAGATCTAGCAGGTCGAAAAAAAAAAAAAAAAAAAAAAAAGCCTTGAAGGAGCTACCATCGTCTAGATCGAAAAGATGATGAGATTCCTGCAAGGAATGCTCATTATCCAGATCAAAATGACGAGGAAATCCTTAAAGCCTTGAAGGAGCTACCATCGTCTAGATCGAAAAGATGATGAGATTCCCACAAGGAATGCTCATTATCCAGATCAAAATGACGAGGAAATCCTTTAATCAACCGAGAACATTCCAACAAAAATCATCTAATTCTACAGGCGGACGAAGGGAAGTAATACTTCAAGAAACGAAGAAGTAATTTCAAACTCCTTTAAAGCTGAAGGGGAGAAACGATTAAAATGAGAATGATAAACAACAACGAACAGAACTCATATAAATATGCACAAAAAATGCAAGTTGTTCAAGGAAAAACCCCAAAACATACGGGGACCTGAAATAGTACTTGTTCAAAAAAGAAAAGAAATGGCGCTAAGTGTTTATGCTGGAGGAGCCTGGCCGTCACCCTCGTCAATTGCTGGAGGGTCCTCACCCGAAGCTAGAGGAGCTTGAACCGCCAGAGCAGCCTCGTCCGCCTCTATCTCTTTATCCACAGCTTCAAAGTCCAGGTCGTCCAGATTGACTCCTTGCCCATGTTTGATCATGTATCTTCTTAACAGCTCAAACCCCTTGAAGTACCACTGGAACAGCACAGTGTTGTACTCATCCGTCGTCTGGAAGGCAAGGACGGCCTTGGCTACAGCAGCCTTCATCCTTTGGCCCGCGGATGCAAGCAGATCGTCCTTCTGCTTCACCTTCGCCTTTTCAGCTTCAAGCTGCTCGGTCAGGACTTTAATTTGCTCCTTGGAGGTATTATTGGCGTCCATCGTTGCAATCAGATCCTTCCTTAAACCCGAAGCTTCAGCCTCTAAGGCTTCCACCTTCGAAGTGGCCATAACAGCTTTCTCCTCACTCGCCAAGAATTGCGAAGTAAGATGCATCGTTTCCCCCAACACCTAAAGAATTTTAGCTTATGAGTTTTCTTGAGAAAACAATAGAATGACGATAATATGATGCTAAAAGTAAAAAGAAAATACCTGCACGAGTTTATGAACGTGCTGGTTCACCATTTCATGAGAAGGAACGAGAGAAATCTCCTTTCTCTCTTCAGGAGTTAAAAAGTCATTGGCCCGGACTACGGCAGCCTCCGCATCGTCCCAAATACTGGAACCCATCTTCTCTTTACCTTTGTGCGATGTCTTTCGCCTTTTTGGTCCAGGGACCTCTTCGATTGAAACTGCAGGAGAAGCTGTCCTTGCCTCGTCCTGAGCAGGGGTAGACGACCCCCTCTCCACCGTCTCTTTCTCTTTCTCTTTTTCTTTCTCTCTGTCAGTAAACTTCAAAGTTCTCTGACCAATGCTGGAAAGGGGTTCGTTCTTTTTCCCCCTGATTTTTGCATACAGATCTTTGTTGAATTTGCTCGTCATTTCTGGAGAAGAAAGCTGAAGAAAGTTAAAAACATATATACATATACACACACGTACCATACAAGTCTACTCACGTTTTTTCTGCTCCCGATCAAGAACTTGAAGGACGTAGAGTGAAGGTTCAGGTCCCAAACAGTGACGAGCCAGAGTACGCGGATCGATAAGCTCGTTGAAATCTTCGATCGTCCTTGAATATCTAATCGCCTCCTGAACTCTCGCTTCGAATCGGCTGTCAAGACCAGGACGCTCCTTCACTGCACAAAAAAAAAAGAAAAAAGAAAAAAAAAAGGGTCATTCAAGATTACACTGACGATCAAAAAGAAAGTAACGATGATAAGAAAGGGAGCATAAAAAGACAAACGCACCAAGGCCAGGGATCTCCCACCGACGCAGCAGCCTGGGGACATTTCCCCAAACGTCATCTGACAAGGTCTCCCAACCATCTCCGGACACAAAAAAATATCTTGACTTCCAGTAACGGAAGGACGAAGGGAGATCGCCTACCAAACGTGACCTCCTCTCCCAGGGGACGAGCTCATAGTACCCGAATTCCCTAGACTCTTTTAGACGATAGAGACTAGTAAGCTCGTTCACCGTGATCATCTCTCCATCTGCTATGATCGTCCAGATGACCATACAGCTTATAACAATTCTCCAAGAATTGGGCATAAGTTGCCCCGGAGCAATCCGCAGATGATCTAGAAGCTCCATGATAAATGGATGAACGGGGAACCTTAGACCACCCAGGAAGGCTGCCTCATAAAAGCAAACTTCTCCATGGGCAAAAGCACAAGCTTTTTCACCCTTCCTGGGGAGACGAACCCTAGTTTCCGCCGGAAATTGAAACCTATCCCTAAACCTACTGAAAACATCGACCTTCAAATTACACTTTTCCCTAAGAGCATGGAAGGGACGAGGGACGACAGTAGAAGACGAAGGAAGATTGGACGAAGGAAGCACAGAGGTAGCCGTGTCCAGCACAGCCCCGTCCACGGCCGCGCCAGAAGAAGAACCTCCTTCAGGATCACTCGACCTCACCGCGGAACCCATTTTTTCCCTCTCAAGGACCCCGCGAACAGATTTAAACCAAGAAAAGGACTGCTGCAACAATGGGTGCAGTTCACTCAGCGCTAAGTCTAGACCACTCCCCTCAACCACAAAATCGCCAAGGTATAGACACCGGTCACCGGAAAACTCTAGAGAACCTCCCAGACGCGCAAAAAGAAAAGCAACAGAAGGACAAATTTGCTGAAATGCTGTGTAGTCCACCATTAAAGGAGGGACACACACACAACGAAAAAGGAAACTAAGCAAAAACAAAGCAAGAAAAAAAGGAAAAAGAGCAGAAAAGAAGGGATACGCACCTGAAGAGAAGGAACAGAATCGGAGGTCGAAAAGGTAAGGCAGCCACGGCAGCAAGGCTCAGAATCAAACGCAAAGAAGACAAAAAGAGAAGAAACCCAGAAAAACCAAAGAAATATGAAACGAAGGAAATGAAAGGAAAGAGAAAGGTCAAGCTAAAAGGCATGCTTTGGAAAACCGCGGGAAACCGAAAAGACATTCACCGGAAACGATGCCTACCCACCAGTCAGAACTAGACACGTGGCCACGACGCACGCCACGCCGCCAGAAGGCAATCAATGCGGAGGGCACTTCCCAAAAAATAAAAAATAAAAGAAAACCTTTTCGTATTCCTAAGATCGTCCGACCTTTGGACGATCCCGGAATAAGGGGGCAGCTGATAGATCCAAAAAATACGCCCGTCCATACTTTGTATGTGGACGACTAATAAAGACGAGATTGATTGCCCGAATCTACAAGTCAGTCGTCCACACATCTGTCACGACCATCCGTTACAAAATGAACAATAAATACTGGTACCGTTGAAGAAGTATCTGTCAAATTCACTACCCTGCACAGACGTTACAAAGTCAAGGAATTACACCCTCATTATGGCAGAACCAACGGCTAGAAGGGTACTGAAAACAACCTATATATATCCCCAAACGGGATCCGGAAAAGGTACAAGAACACTTACTAGAAATTTCATTATAAAAGAAGTACTCGATTCTTTCTAAAAGGAGTTTCCTTTCCTAACTTTGGCATCGGAGGTTTTGTGGCTGGCGCCACACCGGTGACCACATACATTTGTGTTTAGATATACTCTTTGCAGGATCAGGAGCCGAGGCTGACGATATCAATCTGGACGAACATCTCTACTGACGATCTTAGCATCATCAGATTGGATAGATGAAGGGTCAAGAAGAAGGGAGGCTGGTTGTATAATTCACAAATATTTTTTCTTAGTTTGCTTATTCGTTCTTTCTGAAGCTAATTCATGTTCAGGTTATTTACTAATATCACTTTCTTTTATATCTATAATCCTTATTTACTTGATGAATTTTTTAGACACTGATTTAACCCTCCCACTATACTGAGCCATCAAATTTAACTTCTATTATAGTTCAATTAGTAAACCTATATTAGGAGGGACTTTGCTGTAGATATTGGATGAAACAAAACAACCTATCAGAAATAATACATCCCCAATGATATTGAAAAAAAAACACTCATGAACATGGCTTTATGTCTTGCTGAATATGCAGAAATTTCCCAAACAAACAATAGTTTTGGGATAGATATGAGTTTTACATAGAAATGGGAAGGAACATTGGCTTCATTACTTTTACTCACTTGATCTGGATTTAGGTTAATTTTAGTATGAAGAAATAATTGACCTGCTTATGTTTCAGTTGAAACAACCTTCTATGCCATTATTTAATCATTAAAAGTAACAATTAATTGTTGACGGCAGATCTGATAGAATACTTAAGGCATTCCTTATCAGTTATTTATTGACTGTTTAACTTTTATTTTTGTTTTTCTTTTCCATTTTATTTTTCCATGTTTCTTTTCACTACTTATGATTTGCTCGACATTTTGGTACAATTCCTTTTCATCTCTGTTATTGTAAATAGCAATGTTAGTGCCTCTTTATTTGATTTTGTTAGTCTTTTGAAACAGCAGCAGCAAGCTAGAGGTTATAATGTATAGTGTGTAATGATTTATGATATCTTATAAAGTTCAAACTTTTATCTCTTTTGTGTATGCTATATTGCCCTTTGTGGAACCAAGAATCAAAGTTGTGACTGATTTCTTTATTTTAAACTTTTCAGGAAAATTTTTCATTGGTTATTCAGCCTAAAAGAGGTTAACAAGTTATTATAGATGTACTGAACTACTGAGAACATGGAAAATTTGAAGGATTTCAATTCATTTTGTAGAATCTGGTAATTATAAATATTTTTCTCGACTTCATTTCATGTTATATATGCCACCACTCTGCTTGTTTTGTTGTTTCCTTTCTGGTCATGGTGAACGGTACAGTTCCTCCAATTCATCACTATCTGATGATCTTGAATTTCTCTACAGGCATCTACAATTCCCATTAGAGGCTTTTTGGAAGAAATGATGCCATTACACTTTTCAATTCGATTTCCCTCCCTCTTTGCTGTAAGGATCATAAACTCCATTGTATAAAATTTGAGAGAAACGTTTATAGAACCTTTGAAGTCCATGTTTTTGTTGGCTTTATGCTTTGCTAAATTTACTTTTAATTCTACTTATATTTTGATGAATTTTGGAGATTACATGTGTTTTGGGTATTAGACTTGAACCCTGGTCAAAGCTACTGAAGGGTGGAATCGTGACCTGACCACGACTCATACGTGACTTAAGCTGCCTTCGACCTGGCCATGTGTCGCAAAAGGTGCAAACCTTTTATTAGCTGGTCGTGAACTAGTCGGGTTCTAGCACTACACTCTTCTTTATTTAGCCAACTCATTTTGTACCAACCCCAACCAATTCCAATCTGTAAGACCAACATGAGGAAACCCTTGGAGAGTAGATTGTGAGTCTAGAGAGCAAGAGATACCTTGGTCTACTGTGAAAAAGAAAACTCATTCATTCCTTGAGAGAATCCATAGCTTTTCTCTTATCATTTCCTCTCACCATATTCATATATTGAGAGGAGATTTTACCGTCACTACCATATTACCTTTGAGTGATATCCTTTAGTGATTGGTGCTAGGAATCCTTAGAGACCACATCCATAAATCCAAGTGTTCTTGGTTGCTGGCAATTGGCAGCTCAACCTGGGATCCAAAAAGCTAGATGGAGAAAGGACTCGAAGAAGCCAGTTGCAAGTTGGAGCTTGGAGGGCTCAAGTACTAGGGTAGATATTGGCTTGGAGTGTCTTTATTCAATCCTATATTGCAACTATTCGTTTAGTGGATTATTTTCAGTGGTGCTACCGAATGGAGAGGTTTTTCACTGGGGCTCCGATTTCCTCGTCAAAAGCACGTTTCGGTGCTTTTGTGAGGTTTGCCTATTTATTATTCTGCACTTTACATTGCTTATATATAAAAATAGTATGACCATGCATACAAATCTAGATTACAAGAACCAAGGTTCTAAAAAATATATATAGAAAGGCAGCTTCAAGAAAATTTAACCAAAAACAAAAGATTTGCCTGACGACGAATGCCTTCTACAGACAAAAGTAAGGCTAAAAAAATTATTATTCAATAAATTGATTAATATAAGACTGAGAAACAAAGATAGGTCTTAATATGGAAATGGTGTTTATGCTGTAAGAGACTGAAAAACAATAATGAACAAACAAAATTTTATAATTTATCAATTTAAAATTTTATGATGACAACATGTAATATACTAAGTAATAAATCATTCAAAGGATTCAAGTGGTAAAGAGAATTTCTATTTTCAAAGCCTTCATGACCCATGCAAGTGCTTGAACTGCAACTACAAATATAATATTTTAGCTAACTACTTTTTCTTTTCCACTTCCATCATATTTTCCGAAGAGAAAATAAAAACAAAAGTAAATTGAAGAATATTGCATAAGTAAATTACCCACTAACCAAAATCAACAAAAGAAAAAAGAAAAGTAATTTGTTAATGGAAGAAACAGAAACTTACCAAGAAACTTTGTTGGGTTTGGAGGCAGAGCTTGGGTGGTTGGCTAGAGCGAGCAGAGTAGACTAGCCTCTATATTGCACTGACTTATTGGTTCCAAGACAATAATAAAATTAAGGGTCCGTTTGGATATCGCTTATTTGGCTGAAAATTGAAAACAAAAAATAATAATAATAATAATAAAATTACTGTTCACGCATTTGGCACTGTTCATAAGCCTAAAATCACTGTTCATGGACAATGAACAGTGCCAAACATGCGTCCAGGAAAAAAAAAAGAAAAAAAAAGAAAAAAAAAGGGCTGAAACGCATTCCATGCATGGTTAGACTCTATCAGTAGAGTAGACTAGACACAGCATACTTATTAAATGTATATATATATATATATAACATACTTATTAAATAAGTGAGAATTTGTGCACAATTAATATAAAACTTGAGTAAAGTTATGTAGCTTAATTGACACTTTTTCATGTACAAAAATGTTTAGGAGTCTAAGATGGAAAGGGTTCAAGTTATGCGGTCGATTAGCAATATATTGTAACTATCTCATATATATATATATATATATATATAACTTAAACTTGAGCACCGTAATTCCTTGAGTTCGTTAAAATCATGTACATACCTACTGGTTAAAATCTCACAGACAATATATCATTGTATTGTACACACAAAGCTTTAATACAATCCACATGGAATGGAACCTTCCTTCTTATGTTGTTTAACTTCCTTCATAGAAATGAGCCTCTAGTTTGATTGATAGTCTAATTCCCATATGCCTAATAATTAAAACTAATTTCATTAAAATCTTTTAATGAGCCACACGCATGCTTGGGGGCCTTGGCCCCTTCAAAATTTTTAATTAAAAAAAAATCAGGTATATTTTAAAAATATTTAAAGATTATATGAAAAAAAAAGGAGTTGGCCACCCCAAAAAGAAAGTATTGATCAACTAATCTAATAATCCTTCTCAAAAGAGAGTTTAGAGTTGATATACAATTGCAATAGAGTGAAAAATTCAAATCCTTTTAATGCGTTCAAATCATTCAACATTGTTTCTTAAAAAAAAAAAAAAATCATTCAACATTGATAATATATGCAATTTGGTTGAAATCTTCTATTTTCAAGATTTTATCAAGAAAAAAAAAAAAAGAAAGAAAAGAAAAGAAGCTCATATGAGACTTCAATTGTAACATTATGATTTTGGTTTGTCAAACATGGATAAAGTTTTGCAAACAATTTATATATTAAAAAGGAAATTATGAATAATTTTTCTATAAAAATAATAATTGATGAAGTTTATTTCGTGAAGTATATTATTGAGCATGACTTTGATGGAAGATATTATATTCATTTTTTTTTAGAATTTAAGAAGATTATAAGTTTCTCTTAAAAAAAAAAATCTTGTGTCTCTATGTGTGTATATATATATTACTTTAGTATAAGAGAATTAAAATTTATATTTTCATACACACATATGTTATGTGGATTTTTTTAGGATAGTGTATATTTGTGATTTGAGAATGAACCCTATATCTTTTATTCGATGACAAAAGACTTTAGCAGTTAAGCTAATTGGAACTTACAATAAATCAACATTTTGATATAATGCAAACTTTTTTGGGTAAGGGGGGTCTCTATTTGGGCAAATATTAGATTTATTTGATACTAATTATAATTAATAATAAATTACTTTGTATTTCGATTTGATTGGTGTTTCTCTGATTTTCAATTTTTTGAATTATGAAAACATCAAAGTTCCTTGAAAAACTTCAAAGTGTAATTGTTTTATTTGAAAATAGTGTTTAAATATAGATATATGTCATCACATGAGAAACTAACTATTTATTTTCAAGGACATTCAACTGCTATTCAACAATTTAAACATTAAAAAATACTATCAAAATGAGCTTAAGTTAAAACTTCAAGGAGTTTCTTGTTTTACTCTAGAAACCATTCGGGGTTTTGTATTTTTTTCTCAAATTGTTTTATACATTTTTAGTTTCTATAAATAAAATTATTTAAATTATCAGCTTTGATTTTTTTTTTTAACATATTGAAAATGGCACTTTAAAAATGTATTTTGAAAATGAATTCAAATAGGTAACCTTTCTAGGACAAGGCCTCCATTCAATGCACAAAGGTACTTGAACAGAACACGAAAACTATCATGCATGTGGTTATTTTTGAATGGTTTGGCTTACTTCCAGTACTTTTTTAACTGGACATATTTTTTTTATTTTAAATATACAATGACAAGTGATAATAAGTTTTAATTTTCATCTTTTATTTAGTTAATGGGTGATGTGACAGTCTTTCATTAAAACAAAAAGAAATCCATTTTCAATAAGTATTGAAAGTTAGCCAAACCTATTTTTGAATAGAGAAAACATTGGGTCAGGAGCTGGCGTAAAACCTGTGTTTTAAGCCAGCCAATCCTGACCCGCCACGTCACCTTTTTTTTTTTTTTTCAGCAAAACCATTAAGCCTTAAGCCGCTCTCCCTCTCTTTCTCTTCTCTCCTCACCTGATCTCTCCATCTTTGAATCAAACCCACAACCTCCATGGTCAGAGCTTCAAAGCTCAACACAAGCCACCATCACTACTGCCACGGAGCTTCAAAGCTCAACACAAGCCACCAGCCTCGCGGCTTGAGATTGAACCACCATCGGCCACAATCACAAACCATAGTAGCAAAAAAAAAAAAAAAAAAAAAAAAACCCACAACACCATCGCCCCAACAATCAAACCCAACAACCCAACAATCCATCCCCAGCAAAAAAAAAAAAAAAAACAAAAACAAAACAAAACAAAAATACCTCCACTGTCGCCCCATTTCCTCTTCCACTTCTCAGCAACCCATCAACAACCACCATGCCACTAACCCATCAATAACACCACCGAGACCCATCATCACCATCGCCGAGGCACCTCCAATACAAACAACCAAGACCCACTAGCACTGACCCACTCACCCACCAAATCAAACCCACCGAACAGCCGGACCATAATCGCCACCAAGACCCACCAAATCAGCCCACGAAACCCACCAAATTAGACCCACATCACCACCATACCTCATGACCACAATTGCCGAACCACCACCGTGCCTCTTGACCACAATCGTCGGACCATAATCACCGAACCACCAAGCACAAACAAAGGCACAGAAGTGAGCAAAGACAAAAGAGAGAAATGGGAGAGGAAAGAGAAGAGAGAAGAGATTGAGGGAACAAGAAAGAGTCGTTGGTCAATAAACTCAGGCCGCGAGACTAGAGGCTTGTGTTGAGCTTTGAAGCTCCGACCATGGAGGTTGTGGGTTTGATTCAAAGATGGAGAGATTAGGTGAGGAGAGAAGAGAAAGAGAGGGAGAGAGGCGCTTAATGTTTTTGCTAAAAAAAAAAAAAAATGGTGACGTGGCGGGTCAGGATTGGCTGGCGTAAAACACAGTTTTACGCCAGCTCCTGACCCAATGTTTTCTCTTTTGAATATGTGTTGTGTCTATCTCATTAAATGCTTCGAAGTACTAAACACAAGTCAACCTCACATTTCTACACCAATTCTAAACAACCAAATTTTAATAAATAAAGTCTTAAAAGTTGACCCTAATAAAAAATCGGAAAAAGGATGGTTATTCTCGGTTTAAATCGGGACATAAATTATCAATATTAATTTTTAATTAAATGTTTGTTGTTCAACATTTCAACTTATTAGTCTCATCAGGAGCGGACGCCATAGGTTGAAACTCTCTCTAAAAAAAAACTTATTAGTCTATGTCTAAATAAGTCACACTTCCTTATTTTAGTCTTGAGAAATTTATAAATTTCTCTCTTTGATTCAAATTAAAAAAGTTACTCTTCCTCTTTATTTTATTCTTAAGGTACAAAGTTCCAAATTAAATTTTATATATTAACTGAACTTTTTTTTTTTTTAAGAATCATATAATAACTGAACCTAGATTGGCTTCAACGTACACTTATTTGGTGGTCTATGTATAACATCAAAATTGGAAAGCTATATGATGACGATAAACAATTCTTGTCTTGCCTGTTGTCTTCAGTACATTATATCAAAAATAAGAAATGAAATATTCAACTGATGCAAGGTCTCAAGCTATATCAAAAATAAGTTTTTCAATTAAATTTAAGACAATATTTAACTGTCTCTTTCAAATGAGAAACTGTTGCAAAATTTGTAAAAAATTAATCATATAATATTATCAGAATTTAAAAGAATTTGGAGTTTCTTTTTAGTATATATCTTACTTGAATAATCAAAACTTTTTATTTCTGAACGACATATTCTTAGTTTTGCTCCGAAGGTGTGGCCTCTCAAAATTTTAAAAGATGATTTTTTTTTAATTTAAGAAAAATAATTAAAAATATTTAAATTCTAATATTCAAGAGTTTCAACTTTTAAGAAACACTAGTTTTGAAGCACGTGCTAGCCAGTAAAAAGATTACAATTATGGATAGAAATAGAATTTACTTATAGTTATTTAGATATCAATACTTTAGCCCTATTCTTGTTATTTTTCTCGTAAATGCTATTTTTTTATATTTTATTGTCAAATATCACAAACATAAAAAAATATAGTATTTGTTATATTAAGTAGATAATATAATTTTTTATGTTATATTTTATGTCAAAATCTAAATACAAGAATTTTTTTTTTATATATAAATTGACTATAATAACAACGTAGATCATATTAAACTTTATACAAAAAAGAGCTTCAATATCACAAGCATAGTTTATAAAGATGAGTATATATTGTGTACAAAAAGAGGTTTAAAAAAATGAATATATCCATATCTACACCTTTGATCTACAAAAGGGAAGACAAATTTATACATAATTGAGTAATAATTATGTCTCTATCTGGCTTCCATGATCTTCAAAATTTCGTTTTTTTTCGGATCTCTAGTGAAGTTAACACACACACACACACACACACACACACACACACACACATATATATATATATTAATTTACTTGTCACAATAGCTTGTATTCATTCACTTTCATTTGGCACATGAAGATGGAAACAATATTAAATCTATTGTGCGTTTCTCCACGAACGTCATAGCTTGTAGATTTGAGATGGAATCAATATTAAATCTATTGTATGTTCATCCATAGAGAGAAGTCTAACTATTGTCTTCGTGCCTATCAATAGAGTAGGTGGCTAATCAAAAAGGCTAACAAAGGGATAAGATCAAACAAAATAGAAGCAAAAGACAAAACAAACCTTTTTAGCCTGGTTGTATATTAAGGGTAAGAAGGTCAAGTAGGTGTTGGAAAAGCGGTCACTAAAAAAAAAAAAAAAATTGCTGAAACATTAAACAAATAGCACACAAGGTGCTCAACAAAAGCGCTATTCGCACTTTTTAATATCCTCTAAATGGAAAATTTTGTCTATTATTTTTGTTCATAGCATAACCGTGACTGGGTAGGTCCACAATATTGGATTCGGGCCCACTAGGTGGTGGGTGGAGTTTTTAATTTAGCAGTAATAGAATGGGCTTGATCCATATATGAATCAGTCACACCAGGCCCATTAGTTAATAGTTAAGGGGTAAGTGGTAATTGTTCCACCTTTAAATCTCCCGCCATTCCAACTGTTTTTACTTGTTAACAGCGAAGGGGTAAGTGGTAAATAATTTTAAAAAATCACACGTTGTTGGATTCCAACAACGTGTGATTTTTTAAAATTATTTTTAATTATCGCTCCCTTTTTATGGCTTTCTTATTTAGTTAAGCTCTATGTACCACATATTTTCAAATGTTTATACATTCATATAATTGCTGATATATACATGATAATATAAATAAATAAATAAATATATATATATTTTGTAATTTCCAAAATCTTTTAATATGAAAACAATTGATGATATTCAATCTTTAAACTTGATATTTATTCTTTACACTTGTTAATGTACTCTCCGTACACATAACGTCCACAATTCCATGCATGATATTCAATAAAGAGTGTGAGAACAGTGGCGGAGCTCCAAAGCTGTGTTGGGATCGAAGCCCCCTCACAATTTTTGGAAAAAAATTAGTAGATATGTAGATTTTAGAGTTATCTTAACCAACATGAAAATTTCCAAGGAACATTTACCATTTTGGCTCCCCATACCTGGTTAATATATACAATCCAATTAGTGATAAATATATATGTAAAAAATTACAATGATTAGACACAATTATCTCAACAAATGAAAGGGAAAAAAAACTCCAATTGTCTACCACTTCTAGGGCTTACTTCACAGTGCCACACTACACAGTTGCAGACATTCTGCTCATCATAGGTGGCATTCTCTCTTTGGCGTCTCAATTGAGCAGTGAAATGTCGAACTACCTTCTTTTTCAGCTGTGCCTGCCTTCTTTTTCTTTCTTTTTTCTTTCCTCTAGTTCTTCCGTTAATTGCAAAGTGTGAATGATAATTGGGGATCAACTTGATTTATTAATCCTCCACTAGATGAACATGTTTATGGTTAGAATCTCTTCTACAAATTTGCTATAAAAGTAATTAATATGCTGTGTAGCATTAATTCTCACCTCCCCATCTATTGTTCTTCTCATTTTTTGTTATTTCATATTTGACTTTTCTTATCATATATTGTGTATAAATTTGTTATTAAAATAATTAATATATCATGTAATATTAGAGTACTAGCATCAGTCATGCCATCCTAAATGCCATTTTAACACACAAAAACTTACTTTATTTATTTTACCACTGTTGGGAAATTTAGGTCCCGGTTGATAGAATTAACAAGTTTTAAACTCAAGTTGTTAACTAGATTTATTATGAATAAAACTTGTTAAAACAAACAAATATCAATATCATGTCAATAATGAATGCAGCGGAAAAGTAAATAAGACAAGATATGATGATTCAGGAAAACCAATGAAACAAACTAGTTTCACAGTAAAAAAACCTAGGGGAAACCTTCCTGAAAAGCAATCCACTATAATAAAGAGAAGTTTCAGATTTAGTACAAAACTTTTGTCCCTAGACTCTACAATCCCCGTAGATGAACTCACAGCAGAAACCTTCTACTGCTTCAGAACCTCTAAACTCTTCAATATATGAACGCCACCCTTTGATGATGCACGAATCCCAATATGTGACTAACCAATTGCGCGGATCCTAGTACGCGACTTAATCACTAACTAGAAGAAGATTGTTGGCTGCAAAGTTCTTCACTTCATTAAGAATAAAGATCAAGAAGCACTTGATTACAAAACCTTAAGGCGTAAAGATACAGTAACTTCTTTTAGAAAAAATAAGGCATCGGTCACCTTTTGCATATGTTCTCCTTGTATTCTCTTATGTGACGGCCTCTAAAATAAGTCTTATATAATTCTAGGGTTGTGAGAAAAGAAACCCCACACAAATATAAAAACATGGGCTAAAAATCATATCTGAAAATTTGAATTCCCGTAACCTCGACAGATAGCAGGTGTTGAGCAGATGTTAAGCAGATGTCGAGCTTTAAACGTCGACAGATATAACTATCGAAGAGGTGTCGAGCAGGTGTCGAGGGGATAGAAGCTTTCTCGATCGATCAACCAGCTGTCGAGAAGCTATCGAGATTGCGATAAGAATTAGCTGAAGAGCTCGACAGATAGCCAGGTGTCGAGGAGGTGTCGAGCAGCTATCGAGCTATCTGTCTGCAGGTGTCAAGTTATCTGTCCAGCTTTATTGAACACATTTTCTTCACTTGTTTCTTGGTCTAATCTTCATGGCTTTAATACTAAACTTGAACAACATGTTTCTTAAAGTATTAAACACATCATAAATCTATCAAATTACAAGTAAAATGCGCTTTGTCAAAAGATTAGCCAATAAAATAAAATAGTGACATATGTTCTTAACAAGTGAAACACATATGTCCTAACAATCACACCATTTCACAACATCACATGTTTTATTTTAACATTTCAACACATTAAAATAATATAAACATTCAATAAAAAAATCATTTAAGGCCTGTTTGGTTTAGAGCTATTTTGGATCATATCACTCAAAACTCATAATTGAGTTTATTTATTTATTTATTTATTTATGAAAAGATGATTCCATTAAAGAACTAAACACCAAAACAAGGATCAGGACATATCCTGTTAAAATACATCTCATTGAGGTCTCCCTCAAAAACATTTAAAATGTCCACAGGCGAACTATCATAAAAAAGAAAATTAGTAGACATCCTATAGCTCATCCTTGCTAAACCATCAGCACATTGATTGGCTTGCCGGAAGCAATGCTTAATACGAACTTGATGGAATCGGGTAAGAAGCTGCCCACAATCATCCAAAATAGGAGATATAATGTCACTTCCATAATTTGCATTCCACAACACATCAACAATGGACTTGACATCCATCTCAATTTCAAGACAATGAATATTTAAAATGCAACACAACTTGAGGCCTTCACGCAGCCCCCACAACTCAGCAGCAAAGCTGCTGGTGACTCCAATTCGCTTACTGAACCCAGCTACCCAATGCCCATCATCATTCCTCACCACTCCCCCACAACCAGCCAGGCCGTGAGGCTCACTGCATGACCCGTTCGTGTTCAATTTCTTCCACCCTTGCTCAAGCCATTCCCACCAAATCCTCCGTAATACTCTACAACCTTGCAACCTTGGAGCAGCCACACAGTGACTATACTCCATAGCTTGAAACACAATATCCATAGCTAATCTTTGACTTCGACCTTTCCTATTGAAAACGATGTCATTTCTACTCTTCCAAATGCTCCAAAGAGCAAAAGAAAACACAATTTTCCAAGGGGTACCCATGACATGCAACTTATCATTAGTTTTAACATTAAGTGACAACCATTCCACCAGGTTAACATGCCAAAAATCATAATTAGAAGTTGTGACCCCTAGCTGATTCCATACATGTTTCAGGTGAGAGCAATCTCTCAAGGCATACAATATAGTTTCAGCCCCATTGCAGCAAACAGGGCACACTTCATCTTGAACCATTCCTTTTTTACCTAAACAAACCTTGACACCGATACTATTGTGAGCACACAACCAAAGAAACATTTTAACCTTTGGAAGCAAATTTGCCTTCCAAATCCAGCTAGCCGCAAAAGCAATAGCATTTGACGACTCCATAACAATCCCATAAGCGCTCTTGACATCAAAGCTCCCCTTGGATGACCCGGCCCAAGCCAATTTGTCTATGCCACCTCCTAAGGTCGACATAGGAATTGCACAAATCAAACCCTTAACTTCATCCGGAAGTTCAAAGGTTGTTTTCTCCCAATCCCAGCCCACATCAAGTATAATATCTTTAACTTCCAAACGATTGGTTTCTTGAGAAAAAGGCCCTTGAATCAACTTTCTAAGGTTCGTCCATAATTGAGTTATCAAAATACGTGGGACCCATACAATTTTTTTTGTTTGGCTTGATTTTTACGTTGTGTTTCCATCACTCAAAGCTCAAAAATTTTGAGTTAAAGTGATGGAAATAGAAAACAAGAATTAGGTGTTTTCAAAAACTGAGATACATAACTCAGTGGCACCATTGTAAATTTTCAGACTCTGTGGAGCCCACAGCTTTTGTGTTGTCAACTCCACTGGCTTCCTCTTTTTTTTTTTGCTTTTCTCTACTTCTTTCTTTCTTCTTCAAACCCACTCCACCGCCAACAAACTTTTCGTCTTCTTCTTCTTCTTCTTCATTCTTTCTTTTTCTTTATTTCTTTCTTCTTCTACTGAGTTCCATCGGCCTCCTTGCTTTTTTTTTTTTTTTTTTTCATACCCACTCCACCACCGACAACATTTTCTTGATTTTGGTCTCCGGTCTAAGGATTCCTGGGTTTGGATTTGGGTTTTTTGTGTTTGTGGGTTTGAGTTGGCAAATTTGGATCATCGATCTGAAGATTTTGTGTTGGTGTGTTTAGGTTTTCTGTGTTTGTAGTTGTGGTTTAAAGCTTGGGCTGTGATGGAGGTGGGTTTGTGTGGTTGGTGGTGGTATTGATGATTGGAAATTTTTTCTTTTTGTGACTATAGCTAATGGTTGGATTTTCTTTTGGTTGAGATTTTTCTTTTCGTTTTGTGGCCGTTGGTGGTGTTGACAGTGGTTGGTTCTGAGTTTGCCATTATATTTGTGGTTTTCGGTCTGTGGGTAAGAGAAAAAAAAATTTGAAATTTGGAATAGGGAAGAGGGAAAATATGTGCTATAAGTAAGAGAAAAAATTCATGGAGAATCGGTGCTAGAAGTGGGAAGGAACCAGTCTCTTGCTAGGTTATATGAAATGGGTTTTATGGTGTACAGAGGCATGAAATCAGTTGCTGGGTTTTGTGATGGGAAGGAAGAGTAGTAAAATGAAGAGAGAGAATGTCACACGTGGGTACCCATATGATCGTTCTGTGTAGTGTCAGTGGTGGGTCCACGGTTTTGGGGAAAAGTTGTAGAGATATGTAATTGAGAATTGAGTCCAAACATGTGTTTTGCCATTTTTGAGTGAAGGTAAGGTTTGAGTAGGGAGTTATGAGTTTTAGGTTTGAGTTATGAGTTTTGAAAACTGAGTTATAAAAATTGAGTTAGCTCTAAACCAAACAGGCCCTTAATTTCTCTAAACCCAAAAATTGTACCCTGCGTCTAAGTATGGGTGATGTTGATTTTATTGGAATTTTCAGTCATAATTTGAATTAATTTAATTTTTTCCATGAAGTGAGTTAATTTTTAGATTTTTTTTTTTTTTTTTTAGAATACTAAATATTTTAACACACACACACACAGAAAGATAGGAGAAGGTCTTAAAGAAACTGACAGTGGTGTATATCCAAAAAGGCCTAACTCTTGAATACACAGCACAGACTTTAAACCTCTTGAACTCACACTCATTTTCCAATGTGGGATTTACCCACTATTTTTTCTTTTAAGAATACTAAGTATTTTAACACATACACACGGGGAGAGGGTAGAAGATCTTAAAGAAACTGACAGTGGTGTATATCCAAAAGGGCTTAACTCTTAAATATATAGCACATGCTTTAAACCTCTTGAACTCATACTCATTTTTTAATGTGGAGTTAATTTTCAGTTGAATGTTTATGGATTGCATTCTTTGAGGTAATTTAAACAAAATAAGTTTAGTGGAAGGGAGTTTTTGTATAGTTTATATAAATGATCTTTGATAAGTTTATCTGTTTAGTTTGCAATTTTTCATGGCAAAACAAAAAAATAGTTTAATTGGCTTTTCATTTCTTTGTTATCTTTTTTATAATAAAAAAAAACCTTTTGCATCCCCTCCTTGTACTTATAAAGCATTAATCATCATTTTTCCATTCCTAACCGATAACAAAATCTAAATAATCGATGCATTTATGGTTTTTAAAGAAATAATAATCACTAATTTATAAGAAAATCAATATTCATTATTACCAAATGATTATAATTGTAGTAAATCTCTAATGGAATAAATTCTAATTATAAACTCCATAACATTTTCTGGAAAAAAGAAAAAGAAAAAAAGAATCCATAATATTCTACTATGAACAAAACTTAAGTACAGTACTTTTTTTTTTTTTTTTTTCTCAAAAAAAAAGTACAGTACTTTGTGATGTTCCTTAGGTTCCCCTCTTTAGATTCAGCCATGTGGCTACTTAACTAAAACATATACTTACATTTCATGAGAAAAAATTCATATGGCAAAATCTTAAGAATGGAACTTAAGGAACATCACCTAAATATTGTATCTAAGTCTTGCTCTTCTACTATATGAGACGTTACTTATAGTTATTTTTATATATAAAAATACATTGGTGTTAGCGAGTGCCCTTAGAGCAATTGTTAATAAACTATATCAAGAAAGTTTTTAACATTACTTTCATAAGAAATATAAAAAGCTAACAGAAAAATTAATTACTTTATCATTTTCCCATAAAATTTTTCTAAAAATAGTTTGTAAACTAATGCCCTTAGGATATTCGTTAACATTTTCCATATAAATATATCAAAGATGAGCTTATAGAATAAGAACCACAATCACCCAAATCGCTTTTCCAATTCTATTGCTCATTGCCAAGAAGGTCGTTAAGGATTCCATTAAAAATTACAACAACATGAAAGAGTAAGGTAAAATCTCAAAAATTTTCATTACTAATTCTATATTATAGTATCTTATTTACTAAATTCAAATTTTTGGCACTTTTAGGCGTAGGACATTCTATCGGACATGAAATGACAACCAAATATATGAGGTAATCTCTCACCCTTATATTGAAAAAGAAAAAGAAAAAAAGGAGGCATCTCAAGGAGGAGAAAACATAATACAAAAATGCTTGGAAAACAATAATCACCATGGTTTGACTATAGTGGATTTGACATCTGTTACACTATAGAAGAAAAAAGAAAAGGTGAAGTGCTACTTTGGAAAGCAATTGACAAAAGTAAAAAGTTTGCAAAATATGCATGCTATATGTTTGGAAGTTTGGAGGGAGAGGAAAGTAGAGGAGAGAGTAGTGGGGAGGAGAGTTGATTATCCTCCGCCTTATTTGGATTATTTTAAAATTAAAGATGAGGAGAATAATTAGCATTTTCATAGTTTGTAATTTTGTTAATATGGTAAGCGCAAATTTGGTAATTCATTTGGTCAAGTATTTTTATACTCTACTCTCCATCCAAATCTTTCTAACTTGGGGGAATTAAAAATGAGGGGTTAAAACTTAGAAGTAGTTAGAACATCTTCAAATCCCTCCAAATCTCTCTCCCTTCTTCCTTAAAAAATATTCAAACAAGGTACTTTAACTTACTCTCCCTCCATTTACTTTACTCTTCTCTACTCCCCTCTATCCAAACAAGGTATTAGAGTCTTTGTTTTGTCAAAAAAGATGGAAGAATGAATGAATAAGCAACCTTAAGAAATTATTTTATAACATTTAGAATATAGATAAGATGTTTTTGACAAACGTTAAATGGTTTCGAAATTTGTCTGCATGAACCACTATGCATAGAATGAACATGACTTATTAAATAAAATAAAAGAAGAAGAAGGATCAATAGAAGGACACGTGAATAAAATGGGCTATTTACATTTTGACCTACACTTGGAACAATTAATTTAGTGTCAATTTTGCCTCATTAAAAAAATATAAACAAACATTTCTAATCAAATTTAGCCACAAATTAAAAAGAGGCCAACATAGAAAAATAATAAAAATCGCCTATACATAATAATAGATAATATATTTTAAAATAAATAATACTTTTAAAAATGTGTTTATCTTTGATATTTATACATTTAGAAATTAAAGGAAAAACTGTGCAGAGCATGGGTCAATAACTAGTATTATCAATTTGTTTGTAGAAATTGACCTTTAAATAACATTTCCACACAAGATTGATTTTAGAATATGGACTTCAGAAAGATATCCAATTTAAATAATAGGAACAAAGAAAACTAAAATGAAAATAGATACAATGAAACAAAAGAGAACATCAATAAGCTTTTGGCCAACGTCCATAAATGGCAATAAGAAGACAATTTACTAACAAATATAGAGAATACAAAATGGTCTAGACGCATAATTATCTCAAACCCAGACTCCAATACACTAGGAGAAGTTTTCTCTTCTACGGAATTGCTGCACTGCCTCCTTCACACAGCTCTCTTCATTGGGGTCTCTCACTCTCACATTTTTCCAAACCACACCACTCCTCTATAAATTCTACAGCACCCAAACTAGCTTATAACTTGTGTCTCACTTGGCCTTGAATTTGTCCACAATCAATACAAAACTTGAGCACATTAAATCCTTGAGTTCGATAAAATCATGTACATACCTCCAGGTTGAAATCTTATAGTCAATATATTGTACACACAGCTTTAATACGGTCCAGTGTCCACATGGCATCCAAATAGGCCTCCGTTGCTCTTTGATTTTATTGAGAATTTTATTTTATTTTATTTTATTTTTTTTTTTTTTTGAGGAAGAGATTTTATTTTATTGAGAACTTGGCAATGTAATTCATCTAAAAAAAATTTGGCTATAATTATGTCAAAAATATTAGGATATAAGTAATTCATTTTTTTATCTCGGATAATTATATCAAAACTAGCCTCATCAGATCTACGAAAGAGGACTCCATCAAATTGGAGCACTTGAAAGTTGAATCTTGATTTTAGATGCCACTTTACGCAAAGTATAGTGTGATTTGAATATAATTGAATATATAAATAGATTATATTATATAGAATTATGGTAAATAGCTGTTAAGGTAAACAGTTGTTGAAACTTCCTACCGAATCATTTGACTATTTGAGTTCCATTGGCGGGATTACATATGAAATTAAAAGTCGACAAAAGTCTTGAGCAGTGCACCAAATTAATAAATGACCAAAATTAAAGCTGTCAATCTTGGCTTGTTTCGTTTTGTATCTTTCTGACTTGGAATATTTTATTGTACCGAGATAACGTGAAATACCTAGATTATTGTAACGGTAATAGATGGCTGGGATTGTATAGGTATGTTTGGATATTGTTATTTTGTTAAAATTAAAAATTTATTGTTGAAAGTATAGTAAATAGAGGTAAAAATTAGTTGAAATAATACTATGAGACTCATAAATAGTACTAAAAAATACAGTAAGACTCATAAATAGTAACAAAAATAAATTAAATAGTAAAATAATTTTTATTTTTTATGTATTCAAATGGAGGCTAAGTTAAAAAAATAACTTTTCAATCTCAATTATTAAATTAAATATATTAAAATTAAGAAGTTAAAAAGAAGTAAAAATTTTGTGAGAGGAGAGGAGTGAATTGCATCAGGTCTGATCTTAATCCTCATTTATTGGTAAGCGTGCGTTTCTTTCCACTTTCTTGAGTCAAAAAACACTTTTTGAAACGTTTGGTAACCAATTAAAAAAGTGCTTCGAAGAAAGTTATATTTTAAAATATAAAGGCTTGTGCGTTAAAAGTGTGAACAGCCAGCTCCGGCTTTTACAAAACAACACTTTTTTTAAAATATTACCATTGGAACGGAGGATCAATTACCAAATTGCCCAAATTTTTTGTTAAAAATCCAATTTTACCCTTTGAGTGATCAACAGATAACACCATCTCCGCAGCCGACGCCAGAACAGATCTCATCTCTCTGCTGCTATCCTCTCCGTGCTGCTACAGGTTATTCTTCCTCCTCCTCTTCTTCTTCTTCTTCTCTTCTCTATTTTTATTTTATTTTATTTGTCTTATATATCTGATCTGAGAAAAACCTTTTGAAGGTAAAGTTTTTGACGAACAAAACACCAAGCAACTGATCTACTACCAAAAACCATCAGGTACCGTCATAGATTCTAAAATATTTGTTAAATAATAACTTTCAATCTCAATTATTAAATTAAATATATTAAAATTAAAAAGTTTAAAAAAGTAAAAATTTTGTGAGAGAAGAGGGGTGAATTGCATCAGGTCTGATCTCAATCTTCATTTCTTCGTAAGTCATATAGCCAGCGCAATAACTTTGAGAGCAAAAAAAGAAGAAGAAAAAAAAAAAAAAAAAAAAAAACCGAAACAGTTCGTTGTTTTCTTGGGCTTTCACAGAACATAGTAACTCTTTCTTCACTCCAAGTCCCAACTCAACTTTCTGAGGTGTCTCTCTGGTTACTTCATTTCCCAAATTTCTCTCACTCCCCATCCTTATTCGGTCAGCATAATAATTAGCCATGAGAAAAATTCAAATTTTCTTTTCTTACCTTCTTGAAGCTAAGATAATTGGTGCTCTTGGTTTAGTGGTTCACTTGATTAGAATTAAATTTTTCGTTAAGAATTGGAGACTGGGGTGGGGACTGGTGAGTAGTATTTTCAATAATTAGTTACTAATCTGCCATTTCTTATTCTTTAAATCACAATCAACCCAGATTTAAAAAATAAAATAACCATACGACTTTATAACATTCAAGTCTTATATGTATATCTTCATATAAGATTAATAAACTCAAGTCATCAAAATAATACTTATACAATCCCTAAAATATAGTCAATCAGTTATTTATAATCTTTACAACTTTTATTTATTCATATATTCTTTAATTTTTTTTTTAAGACTGCCAAGTCATTTTATACTTATTGAACAAACTTGAGCTTATTCACAAATTATTTAATTAATTTATTATTTTCTCCTTCCTTAAAAAAAAAAAAAAAAAACTTATTACTTTCTAAATTCATTGAAGGTTATATATTTAAGTTAATAATAATTTTCTGAGAAAACTTAGATAATTTTAATGAATTGTAGGGTTTAAATGGATTGAAAACACTTTTAAACAAGCTTAAAGTAGTTTTAATTTACCAAGAAGTAGTTTAAAATATTTAAAAAAAATTACATAAAATTAGAGCACTTTATTTATTTATTTTTAAGAATTATTGTAGACATTTTATTACTCAAACAATGGCTAAACCAGAAGCCAAAATTCGCTATACTTGAGTAGGTAAGGAAGCAGTCCATGTTTTCATCCCCTCTATAAATCTTTACCTAATCTTGCTAGACCATGAGCGTACTTTTTCCTCTTCTTTTAATGTGTACCAAACTATTTTTAAAACCGCAATAATGTCATAATTACTTTATTAATTAATTAAACACAAATATAAATATTAAATTTATAAATTTAGCATAATTGACTAATCTATATATTAATATAAATATATATATATATATATATATATATATAAACCAAAACCTCTGCTATATGCTGATACCACAATTTTTCACGTTAGCCCAACATAATATTTAAAAAATAATATATATAATTTAATTCCCAAAAAAAAAAAAAACTTACGTTAACAAAAAAAGAGACAGTTCTGTTAGTACTCTCTCTTATGTATATATAAAGCAATGCGGCTTTGCCTTAGACGAAGCGACTTTGTTTTTGAAAACCCCTAAACTTGAAAAACTTTAGAGTTGAGACACACACAGCCACACTCATAAAACCTGAATATCTAGGGGGTGTTTGGATTTTTGATTTTCATAACTCATAACTCAAAAATGGTGGGACCTATGACTCAAAGCTTGTTTGGATTTTGTTTTCAGTTGTTTTCAGTTTTTGTTTCCATCACTCAATTCTCTGATTTTTGAGTGATAAGTTATGGAAACTGAAAACACATTTTAGGTGTTTTCAGTTTCCATAACTCTATTTTCAATGACATTTCCGTAAATAAACACACAAGAGTGGGACCCACAATCAGAGTAAAGTCACACCAGCGCATCTTTTGATGCTCTCTTCAACGGACACCCTTCACACTTCACACTACCAGATCACAACTCCATTTTCATACCACCACAAGTTCGAGCTTGCCTCTGCCCTACCCTCACCTCCTCACGCAAGCAATCATTGATCGTAGCTCAACCAACCCGCGCCACCCCAGCCTCGGAAACACCCTTCTCACGCCGTTGCACTGATCTTCCTCCCCGACCTCTTTCTTAGCTTTTTCACCAGAAGTTATTTTATACATTTGAGCTTGATTTATACATCTAATTTGTTGGTAATAGGGTGGTATTTGAAATTTCGCATGGTTTAGATCTATTTCAACCTATAATGGGTGATTGATGGTTGGGTGTTTGCTTCTCTGTTTTCTTTTTCTTTTTCTTTTTTTGATGTTTGGGTTTTCGTTTCTTTAGGTTAGGGGTTTTCATTTCATCAACAGCGTCTGGGATCAGAGTCCATCTCCGACGGCATTTTGTTGTTGGGTTTGTGTTTTCAAAGTTCAACAACAGCGGTTTTTTTTTTTTTTTTTCTTTTTCTTGCTGGGTTTGTGTTTTGATTATAATAGTAAATGAGAATTGCTGGGTTTGTGTTTCTTCACACTTCGTCGGCGTCGCTGGGCTTTGACGGAGGAGATCGCGCTGCCGGACCCATGTCGGAAAGATGGGTGAAGTGGCCCTGGTGACGGTGGAGATCGGCGTCCGAGCTTCTTGTAGTTTTATGGGTTAGGGTTTGTGTTTTGGGAGAGGCACTTTGTTGAAGGGGTGAAGGGGAAATGAGAAGCGAAGGAAATGGCGTGGGGAATGGGTTCCGCGGGAAACCAAACAGAAGGGTCTAACACTTAGCTTAGGCGTGGGACCCACAAAAAGGTGGAAATATTTGAGTGATGTGAAGTGAAAACAAAAACCAAACGGGTGGTATTAGAAAATTGGGGTATTTTAAGTGATGAGTGATTGGTGATGAATGATAAGTGATGAGTGACGGAAATTGAGTGAGGAGTGATGAGTGATGGGAAAAAAAAAAATCCAAACAAGGCCTAGCCACCCTTGCAATTTGGACCTTATTCACCTGCCATAGCCATGGAAGTCGTTACCATACCATACTAGCCGATATATTTTGTTCTGGCCAATGAGCCGATATCAAATTACCTCTAAAAAATGTACCACTTGATACTGAACTGTATCAAAAAATCTAAATCGGGCAATACAAAAATGTGAAAAAAAAGAAAAAAGAAAAAAAGAGAGAAATTAGTGGCAGAACTCACGTTGATGTGATTATCACATTTCCAATTGTCATCACCACGTTGCCAGCCATCTCCCTCTCCGACTCCTCAAGGCTCAAGTTTTCTCAGTCCACCCCTCCCTCTTTCTTCTACTTCTCCTTCTTCTTATACTTTGGTTGGACCATCGTTTATTTTTCTTTTGTTTTATGTGGCTCTTGGTTTATGAGCCATCTAAATTCTAAACCTCTCATGTGAATTTACTGTAGTGTTTTGAAACTTGAAACAACTTTTAGATTTTTTTTTTTTTCGTTTTTGTTTTTGGTAGAACTGTTTGAAATTTCAATTTTACACAACAAGCCTTTCATTTGGTAACAAAAAGAATGTGTTTATTATTAGAGATTAAATTCTATAAGGATGGAGTGTAAAACCCATGTTTTACACCATCCAATAAGTGATTGTCACATCAGCATTTTACTTAAAATTCAATACATCCTACCACACCTAATAACATCTCGATAAATTCCCAATTTGGTTAGATTTATATATGGGTATTAGAATTGATTGAGTGTGATTGTGTTTATTCTTAAATATGTGATAAGATGATGTGACATGTTAGAATTGGAGGGGTAAAACGTGGGTTTTACACCATGTCCTTATAGAATTTAATCTCTTATTATTATATATTGTTATCATCCAAATCCAATTGATTATATCACCACGTTTATTATTATTAATGCTGAAATTTAAGTACTAAGAGCATCCACAGCAAATGTGGTATTTGTGCTAAATGCTATAATATGGCACATTTGGCACACAAAACACCAAAAATGGAGATTTATCAGATGTGTTAAATGTGTTAAACTTTTGCAACATTGAACAGTACCCTTACAATTTTGGTACGGTACGAACACCGAATGGCATATGGTTTATTATTTTTTTATTCATCTTTCTCTCTTCTCTCACTTCTTTAATTGATTTTTTCTCTCTCCTCACAATCTGTCTCTCTCTCCCAACCGGTGTTCTTTCCTCTTCAGATCAGATTCCTAGCTCTTCCCTCAACCTCAAACGTCTTTCTCTCTCTTTGCACCTCAAATCAAACCCAAAAATGGAGTTGGTTGTGCCGCCTGCCAATCTCGATCTCGCCTCTGTTAAACTCTGCTCGATCTCGCTTGCCGCTGTCTCGCCGTCCAGGTCTCTCTAATCTCACTCGCCACCATCTTTCCGTCCAAGTCGTCTAGGTCTCTCCGATCTCGCCCTCCACCATCTCGCACACTGCCGGATCTCTCTTCTTTCTCTTGCGGTGGTTGTGGCGGTGTTTTTTAAGGTGGTTGTTGTGGGTTGTGTTTAGTGGTTTTGTGTTTTTGGATGGTTGTAGTGAGTTGTGTTTGGTTAATTTGAGTCGTGGTTGGATAATTTGAGCGGTGGTTGGTTGATTTTGGGATTTGTGGTTGTGCCGATCTCTCTGGTTGTGTGTGTGTGTGTGTGTGTGTTTTATTTTTTTTTTTAAAGGTGGCGTTGGTGGATGTGGGTTTGTACCGTTGGTGGCTAGTCGGTGTTGTTGCTGTTGGTGGCCATTGTTGCAACAGTGGTGGATGTGCCGTTGTTGTTTATGATAGTGATGATAGGGAGGAGATAATATATTATTTTAATGTGTAGTAAATATTATTTTAATGTATAGACATCTAATAAATGGGATGTTGTAAAATGATGTGGTAAAATAGTAAAGTAGGCTTTTGGTGTGTCAAAATGGCATTTTTTACACCACATTTGCTGTGAATGCTGGTATATTAGTTAAAATATGCACATATAATTTTAAGTATTTATATAAACTATAATTAATAAATATTTAAATATATACAAAGTCTATATACTCCTATCAAATGAATTCAGTTAAATTCAGTTATTTAGTTTACAATTTCAATCTAAATTTTGTAGTTGAATTTTATATTTACCCTCACAGAACCTATAATAGCTGGAAATTTTAAGGCCTTTACACACATGAAGAGAGTCTAGCCTCATCACCATTAAAAGTATTCGACAAAATGTCTGAGATTAAAATAGGGATTTTCCTCCCTATTTGAATAGTCATGGATTACAATCTATAGATTTGGGAATATATATGTGCATTTCTATAATTTGGTTTTATGTTTCATGTTGTTATTAGCTCTTGAGATCGATGAGGGTTGTGAATTTCTAGGTTAACCTATCAAAAAAACAAAGTGAATTCCTAGGTATTGATGTTGATCCTCTACTCAAATTTTGTTGCTTAATAATTTATAATCACAATGATTAATAATTAAGTAGATAATTTAGTAAATATTTTTTTCATTCTAATAAAATTTAATAAATTCAAAACAGAAATATAATTTCCCGTGCATTGCACGGGTTAGCGACTTTTGTTTTTGGTTTGTGTGTTCTGTAAATTCGTTTGGTAGTCTTCTCTTTGATTTATGCTCTATGGAAATTTGTATTTGGTTTTGGTTTGTTAGTTTGAGTCACAGATAAATATCTCTTTGAAGGTATTGATCATCAATGTAAATTTCTCTTTCTTTTATGCAGTCTCTTGCATTGATTTTGGTTCTTGGAGCGCCTTCAAAACAAAAGGTATGTAAAGTTTTCTTATTAGGTTTAATGTTAACATATATGAGAGATATTTTGGTCAATTAGAAAAAGTTTGAGAAAACATGAAAGGAAAAAGAACTAAAGAACACATAATCTTTAAAAAAAAAAAAAAAATAGTGACTATATTAGGCAAAGGCTTTTGGAAATTGTTGTTTTTATTTTTGGAATTCTTTACGTTCATGTGTATGTATGTATGTATTGGGTTTAATAGAATTTGAATTATCTTCGAGACTTTGGTGTTGATTGAATAATGAAAGAATAAGTATGTTTTAATATTTGGAGTCTTCTGTATATGTGTTGTTGTAGCAATTTTGTATATGTGTTTTCATTTTGAATTGTTAAATTGTTAATTCATAGTTTCATTGTTCATCTATTAATCATAAATAATAATACTATTATTTGCAACCATTATGATATAGTATCAATGATGTGATCATTTCGAACTCTTTCCTTTAGAGTTTAGATAGAGTCTATTTTATGATTAAAAAAATTTACAATTAAAAGACTTTTGAAATTAATTAATTTTTTTTTTAAATTATTGGATACGTTGGATCTTAAATGACTTCTATTAAAATCCATCCTTTATGGCATCATTAAAAAGAAAACTCATATAGATAGGTATTAGGATTCTTCTAAAAAGAAAAAGATAGTTATTAGGATATTATTTGGAACTATCATAATGGATTAACGTATTACACATGGTACGCAGCTAACTATAACATCCTATGCTATAAAATAAAAATTGGGCCTATGGTTATCTTTTTAGGTAAAATAGAAACTTTATTAAATAAGTTTTAAGATATTTAAAATTCTATTTTAAAAAATTACCAAAACATTAGGTTTTATTTTAATTATTTTAATCATCTATCATAATAATTTTATATTGTAAAATAATAAAATTTATACATTACATACAACCATTACCTTCTAAATGATGGAGGATATGAGAATGTAATTTATAGATCTATTATCAAGATAACATAGATTAGATTTGTGGTGGATAGTAGATTTAATTGCTTATGTGGAACCAATGATATAAAAGAAAAAGAATTTTTCTAAACTATTATATTGAATAAAATATTACTTATTTTCATTCATTTTCAAGTTATACACTTTTAATAAGTCAAGTCATAAACCTTTAAGCAAAATAAATACTTTTAATTTTTATTTAACTATCCCGTGTATCGCACGGGTTAGCAACTAGTATACATACATATATATATATATATATATATATATATATATATATGGGGAAAATTAAATGATTTTCAAGCATATTCTAGATAAGAAAGTTAATAAATGTAAAATAATAAAGCATGAAAAAAAAACTTTAAAAGTTATAATTAATTTTTGAAGTATAAAAGTATGAATATATTTATATACTCCTTTTAAGAGATGGCTTATTAAAATATATAATATAATAAAATATTATGAATATTAGTTATAATATAAAATAAAAGTAGTGTGGGAGGACGAGAATTCAAGAGCAGGGGCAAGTTAGAAAAGTCCATTGTCAGAAGAACGGACCTTGGAAGGCATTGACAGCAAGCCCTCGGGAAAGTTGTAAAAAATCCATCACAAGCACAAGGAGGCTGCAATGCTCGAGGACCCAAAGGATATTAGTGTGTCCTTGAAAGGGCTGAGGACCAGTTCTAAAGACCACTGGGCATAAACTAAGGAAGAGGAGGAAGATTTATCGTTAAGCATGAAGGGAAGAATGCATATAAGGCATCCATCACCTCCACATTCAATACTTTGAACCCACTTAGTTGGCCACATTAATGAGAAAATGACCTCTGAACAGTGTCATCATAACTCAAAGTCTGGTGCAAAAACCTTGTAATGAAGTCCCGATGGGACAAGTATCAAGGGAAATGAACCAAAACCCTCAAAGTGGAAGGCTAAGATACAACCTGGGAGACTATATAAGACAGAAAGGCCTCTGTAAAACAGACATGAGACATTTTATGTATAGGGAGAAATATAAGATTATGATTGTAATCCAAGAACAAGTGTAATTGGCATCTCGAACCAAACCCAAGGAACATAATATAAGCAAGTCGAGGCTATTTCTAACCAAATCTCATGTCATACAGTTATGCTGAACGTTAATCCTCTCTTTTCTAGTTAATCCAATACATCTAAGCAGGGGTATTAAAGGTTGATTCGCATCCAACCTCTATAAATTAATTGAGTGGAAAAAAGCAAGCTTAACTTATTTTTGCCCGCCATAATTGGCGCTGTTTGTGGGAAAATCTCCTAAGTACCCTTGAGTAAAAGCCTTCTTCTTATGGCCAACCCCAGAAGAAGTGGTTCCCTAGAGTCTATTGGGTCCTAGCGGAGGGACCAGTTTGTAAATCTTGAACGAAGAAGGGAACGTGATATGGGCCACACCTACAATGAAAGAGCTCCATCTGTACATTTTGAACATACCGGTTAGCATCATGCCAATCATAACTTGCATGACGAGGAGGTATATAATTTCAAGAGGAAAGTGGATTGGCTACGTCGATGCCTCCAGCACAAGGCTCGGATAATGGAGGAGAGGACCCCCACCCTAAGCCAGAGTTTTGGCTTTGAGGATAATAGAAGTTACTGACGAAGAAGCAGAACTCCACCTAGTGAGTCTTTCATATTGACATCTCGTTACACTTTTGGTGAAAGGCATCATCACAAGAGATCTAGGACTCCGCCTCAGAGAAGTGTGGGAAAGGATGCCATGGGAAATACACTCCTTCAAATATCACGCTCAACCTTCACCAGACACATTGAGCAAGCTGAGCTCCCCTGCTGCTTCAATCAGCCCACTTTCACAATATATAATGGAAGGATGGATTTAGTTGAACACGTGAGCTACTTTAATCAGAGGATGGCCATCCATTCTAAGAACAAGGCATTGATGTGCAAAGTCTTTCCCTTGAGCCTTGGCCCTGTTACCATGAAGTGGTTTGATGGCCTTGAGGAAGGATCGATAAGCTCTTTTAAGGAGTTGATAAAGGCATTCAAAGCAAGGTTTGTAACATACAGTCGAGTTTCGAGGCCCTTAGACTCTTTGCTCTCAATGCTTATGAGAGAAGGAGAGACCCTAAAAAACTATTCCTATAGATATTAGGAGCTTTACAATGATATTGATGGGGATTTCAAAGATGTAGCGGTAAGAACCTTCAAGGTGAGTTTTCCTACACACTCTGATCTCTGGAAGTCCCTTACCATGAAGCCTTCTCAGAGTATGCACCAGTTAATGGACCGAATTGAAGAGCACAAAAGGGTGGAGGACAATCAGAATTAGAGTAAGGGGAAAGCCAAAGTTTTTACAACTGACCAAAGAGATAACTGGGCTAACCGGTATGGACCTTCTCGTCTAAGGAGAAAGTTTTTCAACCAGGCACCCTGCAACCTCGCTGGACCCAGATGGTAAATTTGGTGTCTAAGGAGCCGATCTACCAAGTGTTGGAAAAGATCAAGAATGAGCCCTACTTTAAATGGTCCAATAGAATGGGAGGAGACCTCACCAAGAGAAATAAAAATCTTTACTGTCATTATCATCGGGATTGCGGCCCTACGGAGGATTACAGGACTTTGCAACTCTTCCTCGATCAATTGGTCAAAGCTAGGAAGCTGAAACAATTTTTGCACCAGCCTGCCGTCCAAGGAGGATAGCCCACGATAGTGTCTCAGAGAAGTAATGTTCCTCGGTCTTCCATTGGAACAATCAATGTCATTTTTGTGGCTCCAAGGAAAGACCCTAGCTCTGTCAACGGGGTGATGATGATATCTCCATAATAAAAAATGGACGAGGAAGGTCGGCCATTTAAAAAGTTCAAGCTGTAGGACCAGCCAATCCTGGGATTCTCCGAGGCTAATAAGGAGGGAATGATTTAGCCCTATGATGATGCACATGTAGTAACTTTGCAAATCGCGGAATTCGATGCCAAGATCGTAATGATTGAGCAAGGAAGCAGGGCCGAGATCATGTGTCCAAATTTATTCAAAGGCTTGGGACACAAGCCCGAAGACCTTAGTAAGTATGATGTTCCCTTGGTCGGATTTGATGGAAAGACCATTGTTCCAAGGGGTATGATTAGGTTACTCGTTCAGATGGGAGAGGAGGTGGCGAATGCGGATTTTATTATGGTGGAGGCTTATTCACCCTATATGGCAATCTTAGCAAGGCCATGGCTTCACGCTTTGGGGGCTATATCTTCAACTCTGCATGTAAAGTTGAAATATCCTACTGAGGGAGGAGTTGGAGAGTTGTTGGGATGCCAGGCAGTAGCCAGGCAGTGTATGGTGGCAGCAATCAGGCACCAAGTCTCTAAAATTGGCTCCTCGAAGTCAACTTCTACCTATAGCAACCAGTGCCCGTCATGCCAACCTCCTCGGATTCTTCAGTATCGTGTGAGGGTTTGGATAAGATTGCCATTGGCGAAGACAAGGAGAGGTACTTCCTCATTTCTTCATAAGTGTAAATGTAGTGAAGTAGTCAAGCTTTATGTAATTTCTGTCAACTTTTTGAAGCTGAGAGAGCAATAACTGTGAGAGCAAAAGAAGAAGAAGAAAAAAACACGAAACAGTTCACTCCTAAGTCCCAACTCAACTTTTTGTGGTGTCTCTCTGGTTACTTCGTTTCCCATATTTCTCTCATTTCCACAAGCGAACCATGTCGATTGTCGGGGAGGCTGTCGACCTAAAGCATGGATTTAAAAGCTGCCAAGTGACTTGGAGTCCAAAAAATAATTGGAAGTTTAAGTCTTCAAAATTGCAATACATTGATGTGATGAATCAGTTAATTGTATGATTAATGTGGACAATAAATACCTACAAAAAAAAGTTCGAAAAACACACATTTAGTGTCGGTCTCAGTCACAGGGCAATGGTATTATAGAATAGCATGTTATATACATACCCTTCTATCAATTATTGAAAATAAGTGGCTCAAATAATAATTAACCACACAAAAGTTAACCATAAAGTTTGGCCAAGATATTACAGTCAGCCTATTTTTATATACTTATCTTTTTACTTTAAATTGTTTACAACATGACTTCTTTTTATTATGATACAATTAATTTATATTTTATTTTTTATGAAATACAATGAATTTATTTAATGTTTATAAATTTTAAACACATTATGAAAATACTAGCCTTTAAGCACGCGTGTTGCATGTGATCAGAGGTTCTTTTATTTTTTTGGATAAAGATTAATAATTTGCATCTATTGAAAATAAATATTTTTTTATTTTTCAAACAAATAAAAATGATAAATTTTAAAGACAAGTCGTAACTATAATTTCTTTTTTAAACATGTGTTTGAAAGTGGTATAGTGATATAGAAAAAATTTTGGGTAGAAAAAATTAGATGAATGTGAGGGGAAAGAATGCTAAATTTTAGAAGTTCTCTTAAAGTTTTTATTTTTTAAATTAGGGGTGTTTTACTTTTTATTCAAACAAAAAAGGAATAAAAAATGCTAAATTTTAGGGAATAAAAAGTTGAATATGAAGGGGAAATAAATTCTAAATTTTAGAAGTTCTCTTTTTGAATTCAAAATGAAATTTATTATTTGACATTTATGACTTTATTTCTAAGAGAAAGTTACCTTTCATTAATGAGGATATTTTTGAATTACATAAAAATCCAGTTCAATAAATAGTATAGATATTGAAAATGAACTGTTGAATTTTAAGAATATAGTAAAAAAAGTTATTGAAGGTTATATATTTGAGTTAATAATAAATTTTGTTGAGAAAATTTAGATAATTTTAAATGGACTGTAGGGTTTAAATAGATTGGAAACACTTTTAAATAAGCTTAAAGTAGTTTTTATTGACCCAGAAGTGGTTTAAATTATTAAAAAAATTAAATAAAATTAGAGCACTTTATTTATTTATTAAGAATCAATGTAGACATTTTATTACTCAAACCGTGGTTAAATTAGAAGCCATAATATGCTATACTTATATAGGTAAGGAAGTAGTCCATGTTTTCTTCCCCTCTATAAATCTTAAGCTAATCTTGCTAGAGCATATGCATGCTATTTCCTCTTCTTTTAATGTATACCAAGTTATATATCTAGAGCCTTTACACCAGTTTGTGTATCTTCTATTTGGGTTGTAAATGAGCCGAACTTAGTAGAATATATAAGATATGTTTGGTAACTATTTTTTTCACTTATTTTCTGTTTCCAAAAACTATTTTATTTTTTTAAGACTAAAAAACTTGTTTGGCAACCCAAAATAGACAGAAAACAAAAACTGTTCTCAAAACTCAATTTGTGAAGAAAACTGAAAACATACAAAAGGCTGTTTTTGGTTTCTAATTTTCAAAAGTCAATAACGCATTTAATTTAATGAATTTGTCTCATTTAATGAGTTAGCATTAGAATTCAAATCCTAGTAGCAACATATTTTAGTATTTTTTTTTTTTTTTCCTTCAAAAACCTATCTTTTTAATTTCAACTAACTAAACATATTTTTGATTTCAAAAATACAAAATTTTTTTTTCTTTATATTCCCAAAAACAAGATTTTGAAAATAGAAAACAAAAACTGTTACCAAACATAACCTTAAGTTCATATTTGTTCACTTCTTACAATTATTAGTATTCTAGTCGCTAACCCATGCTATGTACGGGAAGCTACCTATTTGTGAGGTAGATTAAAATAATTTTATAAAAAATTTAAGAAACTACACCATTGCATGATTTGCTCTTGTATGACTTCAATTTGTGTTACAATTTGATGAAGAAGTCATTGCTTGAACTTACAATGGCTTACAAAAAATTTGATAGACAGTTTCAGATACAGAAAAAAAATAACTCAAAAATTCAGATATTAAAACTTCTAAAAGACCAAATTATATTAAAGAATCAGATGATTCACTGGTTAGAAATTATTGAAACAAAACAAAATATATATATGACTAAATAATAGAGAAATATAAGAGAAAGATGAGTTACATTCAAAAGAATAATTTCAATTATTGCAAGCTTTTTTATCTTGTAAAAAATGGCTAGAGAGAGTCTGGTAGTTCATGTATGAAAATTACTTTTTAAAAAATACATGAAAAACCATAAAATAGAGGAGAAGAAAATAATATAAGAATAGCTCATACGTCTACTCGGCTTTAAAAAAAAATATTGAGGTTTGCTTTGCTTTTATAGTGTTCATGATTAACCTCGCAAATTTAGAGATAAATTATCAATGTTTGAGTTTAAGTTAAAGTTTGACTTGTTAGAGAGATAGAGTTTCACTCCTTATTAAGTTCGGATTAAACAAAAATAATTTTGTTTAAAAAAAAAAAATAATGATGAGTTTGAGTTTTAGTTGGACTTGTTACAGAGATAGAGTTTCACTCATTGTTAAGTTTGGACTAAATAAAAATAATTTTATTTAAATATTTTAAAAAAACGATAATGATGAGTTTGAGTTTTAGTTGGATTTGTTAGAGAATAAAGTTTCAATCCTTATTAAGTTTGGACTAAACAAAAATAATTTTATTTAAATAGTAATGATAATGATGAGTTTGAGTTTAATTTGGACTTATTAAAAAGATAGAGTTTCACTCCTTGTTAAATTTGGACTAAACAAAAATAATTTCATTTAAATAAATGATAATTTTATTTAAATATTATGCTGACGTGAAAAATTATGGGAGTTTCAGAGGTTTCGGTTTTATATATATATATTAATAGACAAGTATACATATAAAAATATAATATTATATATAGTTTAATTGAGTCTCATGTACATTGATTTAGGAGCTATTTTTAGAAACTTTTTATGAAAAAATTGATAAACTATGTTTTTTTTTTGAGAAACCAGACCAAGAAGTCTGGGAATTTATTCAAACTAATTAAAATTTTTAACTATTTTTTATATTTCTAATAAAAGTGAGGTTAAAACTTTTCTAATATAATTTATTAATAATTACTCTAAAGGACCTATTAACATGATTATATTATGATTTTGGCTCATTTAACAGTCAAATTTAAACTTCATGGGCCTGAATTTAGTTTAACATAAAGTACTATGTGTTCTAACTTTGATGAAAGTAGCCGAAACTCCTTTAAAATACTGCTTTCATTATGCCCTGGTTCTTTACAAACGGCACTGCCATTCTTGCAGCCATGGCTTCCATGTGATCAATGCATGGTTGGTGGCTAGCCCATCAGAGCAACCATTTTTTCTTCTTTTATCTCAGATAATTATTCCAAGACCAGTCTCATCAGTTCTACAAAAGAGGGCTCCATACATTTTTATTTTTATTTTTTATTTGATGAAAGGCTCCATCAAATTGGAGCACTTGAACGTTGAATCTTGATTTTAGATGCCACTTTAGACAAAGTATAGTTTAATTATAATCTAATTGAATATATTATATAGATTTATGGTAAACAGTTGTTAAGATTCCGTATATCCACTAATGTAAATTACTTTGAAACTTCCTACCGACATGGCGACATTAATCAATTGAGTTCCTTTGGCGGGATTACATATGAAATCAAAAGTCGACAAAAGGCTTGAGCACAGCACCAAATGAATAAATAACCAATTAAAGCTGTCAATCTTGGCTTGTTTCGTTTTGTATCTTTCTGACTTTGAATATTTTCTTGTACTGAGATAAGAGAAAAAGAAGAAAAAAAAAAAAACCCGAAACAGTTAATTGTTTTCTTGAACTTTCACAGAACACAGTAATCCAGTTTAAACTTGAGCTTGAATTTAGTTGAATATAAATAAGTATTTTCTTGAATTGAGTTCAAGTAGTTTATAATCAGTCTATGTTCGACTACGTGCTTCTTGAATTTACTTTTATTTTTTATGAAATACAATAAATTTATTTAATTTTTATAAATTTTAAACATATTAGGAAAATTAATAATTTGATATCATGGTCATTGGCATTATTATATTAAATTGGAGCATTTGAATTTTTATTCTAGATGCCACTTTTACACAAAAGTACTAGTATATTGTAATCATTTGAAAATTCCTACCGACATTAACTTTGAGTTCCTTTGGCTGGATTTCAAAAGTCATGAGCAGAGCCCCACCCAATGAATAAAGCAACCAATTCTTGGCGTGTTTCGTTTTGTATCTTTCTCGCTTTGTATCAAGCTTTATGTAATTTCTGAACACTTGTTTTCTTGGACTCTCGCAGAAGTTCTGTGACAGAATATAGCAACTCTCTCTTCACTCCCAAATCCCAACTCAACTATCTGTGGTGTCTCTCTATTTACTTCATTTCCCATATTTCTCTCATTTCCACAAGCGAACCATGTCGATTGTCCTGGAGGCTGCTTTATCCGCTTTCTTTGATGTGCTGTTTGACAAGTTAAGCTCCCCTGATTTGTTGAAGATCTTTTGGCAAGAGAACGTTGATGCTGAAATCAAGAAGTGGAAGACAATTTTACTGGAAATCAGTGAAGTTCTGGATGATGCAGAAGAGAAACAGATAACAAAGGGGTCCGTGAAGACCTGGCTGGGTGAGCTTGAAGCCTTGGCTTATGATGCTGATGACATCTTGGACGAGTTTGCTACTGAAGCTTTGCGACGTAAATTGAATGCAGAAGAACCCAGCACAAATAAGATACGAAAGTTCATCCCTGCTTGTTGTGTGGGTTTCAATCCAAGTTCTATAAAGTTCGATGTCAGTATGCGATCCAAGATTGAAGGGATCCATAGAAGATTACAAGAGATTGTTACACAGAAGGAACGTCTGAAATTGCAAGACTGTGCTGGAGGAAGGACTATAACAACAATATCAAGGCCGGCCACAACTTCTCTAGCTGAAAGTCATACTTACGGCAGAGACGAAGATAAAAAGGAGATTGTCAAGTTGTTGCTCGAATCAAGTGATGCTCAACTCTCTGTGATTCCCATAGTTGGTATGGGTGGACTGGGGAAGACGACTCTTGCCCAACTAGTCTACAAAGACGATGCAGTGAGCCGTTATTTTGATTTGAAAGCATGGGTTTGCGTGTCTGAAGATTTTGACATTTTAAGGTTGACAAAAGAAATTCTATACTCCTTCCCTTCCGAATCTTGTGATGATAACAATACTTTAAATTCACTACAAGAAAAACTGCATCACAATTTAATGCATAAAACCATGTGTAAGGCAATAATTAACACTCATTGCTTTGTTTAATGCATAAAACCATGTGTAAGGCAATAATTAACACTCATTGCTTTGTTTAGTTCTTAATAGATCATGCTAGCAAAAACTCCAAACTCTTATGAGTCTGAAATAAAAAGCAGCCAAAACACCACAAAGAGTCATGAAGTCTAGAAACACAACATTTTACCAAAATATATTATGTATTACATCAATACATTAAACTTGAACCTCTCTTTCTCTTTTTCTTTGTGCATTCTCTTATTCCCAGAGCTCCTTGTGCACTTTCTATCGATCCTTGCAGCATTAGCAATGCCAATAATTTAACCCAAATCCTGTCAATAATTAAAGGACGTCCACGTGACAATCCATGAATTTGATGATGCCTGTGTTCTTTAGAACCCCTTTTAGTGTCAACCTTGTGGTTACGGTCCCAATCTTGAACTTTCTTGTCTCCATAATTGTTATGGAGTTAAAATATAAAATAAAAACAATTAAAGGGTCTATTTCGTTAGGAAGAATGATAAGTGGGAGGATAGAAAAGATTTTAGTTTCCCTCATTTGTGTTTAGTTGGGAGGGTGAAAAAGTGAAAGGATAGAAAACTTTTTTGTTTGGTTGAAAATAAAGTTTGTATAAATTTACCATTATGTCACTATTAAATAAAACAAAAAGTAACGCATTATACTTTTAAAAAATTGTGTATAAATGGACACTTCATTAAAATAAAAAAATAAAAAAAAGCCAACACATTGGATGTGAAGTCCAACATGAAGGGTATTTGGGAAGCTCATGAAATGAGCTTCCCCCTCCCAGTTTTCTCCCCATTTTGGGGAGAAATTTTTTGGTGGGCCTAAGGAGAAAACACCCGGGCACCTGCTCTCTACCATTTATTTTCCTTTCTCCCCACCCAACTAAACACTCTAAAAACATTGTTCTTCCTATTTTTTCTCCAAAGTTTCCCATCCTTCCTATTTTACCTCCAAACAAACACACCTCTAAGGTAGAGACAAAAGGTTTGATACAAAGAATCAAAGGTAGAAAATAGCCTCACGAATCAATGTCTACACAAGAACTTGAAAAACAGGGAGATATATTAGGGTTTGGTTGTTTGGGATTGAAGAAAAATAGCATGCGTCTGAATTCTGAAAGAGGGAGAGGAGTAAAGGCCGCGTAGGTATCAAGAAAGGGAGAGTAATTTTTTTTTTTCTATTTCATAATATTTGAGTTTTTCATAAAATAAAACTTAAATACAAATTAAATAAAAATTAATGATGTGGAAAATATGGAAAATTGTGGAGCTTGCAAAGCTGACATGTCAAAATTTTAAAAAGTCAACAAAAAGTTAAAAGTTTCAGTTTTATATTATATATAGATAATAATAATAAATTAAAAAAAAATACTTAAACTATATATATGTGCAACTCCTAATTAATTTTATGCCAATTATTAATTTAATATATACAAGAAATAATAGACTGGAAAAAAATTCAACCACAACATTGCTGCCCTTTGAATCTAGATACACATACATCTTCGACCGTAGAAATCAAGGTATGGAGTGTGGATTTGTTACGTGATTAGCCCATTGCAAAGGAGCATTAAGAAGGCATTGAAGGACTGAATATGAACTAGGAGATACACATCCTAATTAATTTTTTACAGCAGACTGGAAAAAAAAGTTTGTTGTCACCAGCCAAATAGTAGGGACTAGGGAAAGCATTCGCTCAAAAAAAAAAAAAAAAAAAAAAAAAAAAGGGAAAGGAACTTCTTTCTACTTTTGTTAAGTGCTTTGATACATGGTAGGAAATGGATCATCTAGATTACTATAAAAGCTAAGATTATTTAGACATGAGTTCTTTAACTAACCAATAATCCAGTCTTTAAAAAAAATGATATAGAAAACATTTTTAAAGAAGAGCTCTTTAGACTTGTCTTTAACCAGTAAAATCTATGGGCAACTAACTTTACCCATCAAAATAAGTTGTTAGGTAATTCAGGCTCATTCCCCCTTGATGGGCTAAGTAGTTCTTGACCTATATGCAAGTGCTTAAGAGTTAAGGGCTCGTATCAACTTACCAAAGTTTTAAAAAATCTATTTTGAAAATGATATCAAATAGGTAATCTTTCTAAGACTAGGCCTCCATTCATTGCACAAAAGTATTGGACAAAACTCGAAAATTGACATGTGGTTATTTATGGATATGCGTTGTGTTTATATCTCATCAAGTGCTTTGAAGTACTAAATTCAAGTCAAACTCACATTTCTAAATCAATTTTTTTTTTTTTTAAACTAGAATAATTTTTTTTTTTTAGCATTTGTGTTTGTATGGTACTGTTTATCAATGCCAAATTTTTTGATATTTAGAACGTCTCATGATGTGCATGAAATATATATAATAAAATACTCACATATCTACATATTTAGCTTTACTTTTATGTTATTTTGTGACTGATTATGTAATATCTTTGTGTTGCAGGTAACAAGGGCTTTACATGCAAAGTGGGGCAAGTCCAATTGAATCAAGCCAACTTACATCCAGCCAGGCATGAATATTAAATTTAAGTCCAATTGGAGTAAGGAATCAAAGGAAATTTGCACCAAATCCAAGTCCAATTCGGATTAGGATTCCAGCCTGCACATTAGTGAGTATTTTTGGCATAACTTTCGGCTCAGATGTTCAATTGAGATGATTCAAGTTGGGCTGGAAAGTTAACTTAAAGGGCTACAACTTTGTAGTTTACCAGTACCCCAAATTATGACGTTAAATGGGCCAAAATAGTCGGTTAATTGAAGCCTAAAAATCTGGGATTTTCTCCAAACGGGAATTCAACTTGTAATATGATTCCTTGACCTATTTAAAGGCTTTTTAGGGCAAAATTAATGGAGGCTAGTGCTAGGGCTGTGATGCAAAACAGAAAATTGGAGCAAGAGGCAGTGCCGCATGTGGCTTCTCTGTAGCTTTTTTCCATGATAGCATTGTGACTATTTCTTTCTCTATTTTATTTGTCTAGTTTAATGTTTAGTATTTTATTCTTTTGTTTTATTTCAATTACCATGAGTAGCTAAATTTATAATTAGGGTTGAGGATGAAACCTTGTTAAGGATTATCAATTATATTTATGTGATTTGATTTTTCCCACAATAGTTGTTCTTTAATGATTTAAATTTTTCTTGCTTCATAACTGTAGGGGCTCCTTTCGTCGTAGATCCCCCCAGCAATACATTTGTTTAGAGAGTGGGACGTAGGGTTTGGCGCTGACAGGCTTGCCACCGGCTCGCCGGGAGCGTTCTCCCCTCTTGAGGGCTTTGCCTTGCTCTTTTTGGCGTGGGGGTTGCTCCTCGGACGGCCGAGGAGCCCCTTACTCTGAAGGGCCCCTTGCATTATATACCCTCTTTGGCCAATCCTAGCCTTCCAACTGTCAATCATCGAGACCATTGCATAAGGACCTGTCCCATCAGCCACGTTCCCCACCTTACCGTGGGTCGCAGCACCCAAGGTTCCGCCGTTCAGGAGTCCTTTCAGCATTAAGATTGCCAGGAGGGTTAGGTGGATGCATTTAAGTGTGGATGTGACTGCCTATACTGGGCTTGTCACCCACCTGGGATTACTGGGATTAGGGTAGGTATGCCGAGGTAAGGATCGTCCTCGGCGTGGCCCAGAGGGCAAAAAAGCCCCTGGACAACTGCCTGGGGCAGCCATCGATCCTCGGCGTGGGCTTTGGGCCAGCCTAGGGGTGGGCCGAGACTTCCAGGCCCACGGGCCCCATAATAACAATTGACTAAGATGAGATTCTAGATATGAGTTCAATCATGTTTTTCTCATGATTTAGGATTTGTCTTAATTAATTGAACGCTTGGTTTATTAATTATTGATTATAGAATTGGATATCATTTGTGATTTGTCTGTCAATAGATACGAGTTATGATTTGATTTTTAGAATTGGATATATCTTGTGATTTGTTTGGCTACGGATACAATTGATGATTTGGTTTTATACTTAAGAAGCGAAGAAGAACATGCTTTTGATTTTTAAAATAAGGATTTTAATGAGAATATTTTCCATGATAGCAAGATTGATTTCTAGATTATCATGTAGTGAGTTGGGAAAAATTAATGATCATAAATATATGCTGATATGACTTACAAGGCGGATTCCAAAACCTTAATTCCTTTCCCTTGATTGTTTACATCTTTTTATTGCTTTATATCTTTTGCTTAGTTTAACTATTTGCTTAATTTTATTATTTGCTTAGTTGATTTAATTTCAAAACAACCAATTTTTATTAAACTAGATTAGGATTAATTTGATTAAGGTTTAATTAATTTTCCTACGTTCATTCAAGTCCCTGTGGGTTCGACCTCGTTCTTGTCAAACTATATTTCGGTACAGTTCGTACACTTGTGAGTATTTTAAAATTTCACAACATCTCATGTGAGAGATTTTTTGGAGTTTAATGTGCGTCTAATAGTAATATTGTCATAAAATAATTCAATTCATTTCTTTCTATGTTACTCTAAAAAAAACGTACTTAATTTCATTCCATTAGTTTTTTTTTTTTTTTTTCATTCATTTCCTTTACTTAAATACATTTAATACATGCCATTCCATTTTATTCATTTCCATTCCTTTATATTTATTCCATTCTATTCCTTTATGAAATCCCAAATGAAGCCTTAATAATAAATTTTTCTGAGAAAATTTAGATAATTTTAAATGGATTAGAGACACTTCTAAATGAGCTTAAAGTAGTTTTAATTGACCAAAAAGTGGTTTAATTTTTTTAATAAAAAAGGACATAAAATTTGAGCACTTTTTTTCTTTTTTTAAAGAATCAAAATAGATATTTTATTACTCAAACCATGGCTAAATGAAGCCATAATACGCTTTACTAGAGCAGCTAGCAGCCCATGTTTTCATCCCCTCTATAAATCTTTAGCTAATCTTGCTAGTGCATGTGCCTTACTATTTCTTCTTCTTTTAATGTGTACCAAGCTGTATCTGTTTAGAGCTTTAAAGCTAACTTATGCATCTTCTATTAGGGTTGTAAACAAGTCGAATCAAGCCAAATATTTAAAGTTCAAATTTGTTCATTATTTAATTTTATTTTGAACATGAGCCAAGCTAGAACTTTATCACCAAACAAGATTATATATTCAAGTTTGGGTCACTTGCTTATTAAACAAACTCGAGCTTGTTCACAACTTGTTCAATTAACTTATTATTTTTTAACATAAATAGTAAAACCATGATTAAAAATTGTTTAACCATTCACAAATCTATAAATTTGTAGTCAAGGGCGGCCCAACATAATTTACGGCCTAAGGCAAAAATTTAATGCGGTGCCTTTAATATGTAAATATTAATTAAACAAAATTATTTAATATTAATCAAATCAAGGTTAATTTGATACATTAAATTCATAATTTGATGAATAATTCCAACTAAACTAAAGTTAATTTCATATAGAGAATTGAATACCATAGTTAAATCATAAATATTAATAAAAAGAAATAGAAAAATATTACGATTAAAAAATATAATTTATTTTGGATATATGACGAGACATAATTACGTAAAGTTGTGATCTAATTTTTAATTTTATATATTGTTTTTAAGAGAGAAAGATAGATATTATTTGGTGTGTGGCTTTTTAGGATATTAGTTTACCAAAATTAAAGTCTTAAACTATCATGGGAGATTAATCTATAACTGATGATTTAACACATTTGCAAAATTTTTTGAAATATTTTAGGGTTCTATTGGTCTCCTACTTTAAGAGTCTTAATAAAAATAAAAAGGAAAAATGCGCTAAAAGCACTATAAAAACAAGTTTAAAAAAATTTGTAATATCCTTAACATCACTAATAAAAAAAATGCAGAATCTTAAATATATATATATATATATATATAATTTAATAAAAATTTAGCCATGTAATCATGGAAAGTGGGGCCTTTTTCCCTCGGGAGAATTTTTTTTTTGGTGAGGCCTTAGACTTAGGCCTTGGGCTAGCCCTGTGTTTAATACAAATAGATTGTTTATATTGTCAATTAATTACAAATAATACATGGTTGGTGGCATTACTATTATCTGACTTGTCAAGACAACCATTTTTCATTTCTTTCATTATTTCGGATAATTATTCCAAGACCAGCCTCATCAGTTGATTCAGTTCCACGAAAAAGGCCCCATTCAATTAGAGCATTTGAATCTTTGTTTTAGATGCCACTTTACAGAAAAGTATATTGTAATCATTTGAAAATTCCTACCGACATTAAATTTGAGTTTCCTCATAAAAAAAAAAAAAAAAAAAAGGCGAAAAGCACATTTTTATCTCTACATTTTTACGCGATTCCCACTTTGGTCCCTAACTTTTTTTTTCCACCGCTTTTAGTTCCTATCCTGGAAAACGCGTCTCGTTTTTTTGTCTCTACCATTACATCAGAGACGAAAATTGCACAAGTGGCAAACGAAAGCTGACGTGGCCATTAAAATAATAATAAAAAATATTATTTAGCATTAAAAAATGCCACGTCAGCATCTAAATTAAAAAATTTAATTTATTAATTTTAACTAAATAAAAAAATTAAAAACAGAATTAAAAACTAAAAATCACATGAATTGAGATCTAAGTGTGTTTTGAACAAGAACACAAACCCAGAAATTAAAAAAAAAAGCTCAGAAACACAAACGCCCTAACCCTCTCTAACCCTCTCACTCTCATCTCTTTCACTCCATGCCAATTCCGTCGTCGCTCAGCCCACCGTGTTGTTGGTTTAACCCCAACATAGACCCAACACAACGCCGACCCATGCCTCCCTACCCATGTTGCCGCCGACCTAGCCTTCCCTGCCCACGCCGCCTCCAATCCGGTGAGACCCTTCCCCTTCCCCTCCCCTTATCTCTCTCTCTCTCCAGCCAATTGAGTCCTCTAGTATGGGGCTTGGTCTAGATCGAGTCTCAAGCTTGAGTCTGCTTCAAAAATGGAGCTTTGTGGATTAGTGAAGCAGCGAGATCGGTTGTAGATTGGTTTGGGTAGTATGTTGATTTGGATTCGCGAGTTATGGACAGGTTGCTGTGGGTGTTGTGAAACACAGATCGTTGGTGGTGGATGTGGTGGTCGTAAATCAAAGGTTGTTAGTAGTGGTGGTGGTTAGCGGTTGCGAAAGGAAGATATTGTGGGTGTTGGTGGTTGTGAATCGGTTTGGGTTTATTTTTGGTGTGAATAGCTGTGGTCGACTGATTTCTTTGAAATTTCTGCGTTTGGTTTTGGTGTTGGTGTTGGTGTTGGTGTGGATGGTTGTGATCAGTTGGTTTCTTTAAAGTTTCCGGGTTTGTTGTTGGTCTGGAATGTGGATAGCTGTTTGTAGGCTATTTCTACATGTGGGGCCCGTGTATTGTGGGCTCGTAGGCCTGGGAGCCCCGGCCCACCTTTCGGCTGGCCCAAGGCCCAAGCCGAGGAGGGACAATCGTCCCGGACAGTTATTTGAAGGGTTTTCAGCCCCTTTTTGGATGCATGCCGAGGATACTCCCTTCCTCGGCATACCTAGTCTAACTCAGGGTAGGGGACAAGCCCAGGGAAGGCAGTCACATCTGCAGTCAATGAATTCGTCTGGCTCCCCAGGCCGCATTAATGATGACAAGACCTCTGAGCGGCGCAACCTGGGGAGATGAAGCCCTCAGCATGGGGGAGAACGTGTCTGAGGGGACAAGTTCAGAAGCAGGGGCCTGGATGGCCAACAGCTGTAAGGCCAGGATCAACAAAAAGGGAGTATATAAGGCAAAGAACCCCACTCGTGGCGGGGGGCCCCTCTCGGGCCCCAGCCGAGGAGCAACCCCAAATGAAGAAAAGCTAAGGAAAAGATCCCGGAGGACCGGCGAGGAGCCGGCCGGAGCCAAGCCCTTCAACCCACTCTCTACAAATGTATTGTCGGGGGTGCCCTCCGAAAAAGGAGCCCCTACAATTGGCGCCGTCTGTGGGGAGGGTTAGTGCGCTGACCGGCGCGACCGGCGGTCGTCTCAAAGCAAATGCTACGCAAAAAGGTGGCGGTGCAAAAAGAAAGAAGAAGAAAGAAGAAATTCTGCAGCAAAAAAAAAAAAAGAGAAGACTCAACAGCAAATAAAAGAAGTTCTTTATTATTCCATAAAAGAAGATTACAAGATACAATCAGAGGCTCAGGCAGGCTTGTTTTACAAGCTTTATTACAAACTAATCCTACAATCGGAGGCTCAGGCGGTCCGATTCTACAACTAGCTAGGGGGAGGGAGAAGTGTCAACCCGTGCTTTTATTGGCATCAAGAGAATGGGAGAACTTGACAATAAAAGCAGGGAAGGGGGCTGAGGCTGGCTCGCTTCAAGGCGGAAGCTTGAACAAAGCGAGGAGCAGATGCAGGGGCACCGGAGTGTCCCCCCCCCGTGATGTTTCCTTGATGCTCTCCAATCCTCCCGAGCGCCGGCCGTTGGAGACGGCAACACTCAGGCGCTAGCCATGACATGAGTTCGCGTGTCTCCTCCACCGGAGATGCGCCCCGGGGAGAGACGTTAGGTGCTTCAACAACGTCCCACCTGGCCACCATACAAGGCACTGCCAGTGTTACGCCTGGACTCTGCTGCGCCGGAAGCCCAGTGGGGGCTGCGGCCACAGCGGCCCTCGATTCCATATCTCCCAACTTTGGTCACAATCCTGGCGGTGGTGTCAAAGGGGCTTAGAGAAGCGGAAGGACGTATTTCTGGTTGTGGTGGAAGGTCCATGGAATGAGGAGAAACATTCCCCCAAGAACGCCTTATATAGAAGGCGAAAACTGGTGGGAGTTGAGCCATGCAGAATTCGAAGGAAGAATTGTCAAAAGAAGTTAATGCTCACCCAATTCCAAGGGGCTTGCCAACCGCCGGATTCGCGTTAATCCACGAAGGCATTAATGAAGGCGCGTTACGGGCACCGAAGCGTCAAACACAGAGCGCGGAAGGCCAAGCGACGCCTCGTAAACCAAGAAGATGAAGAACACGAACTAGAGGCGAGGTCAACGTCACGTGTGAGGTCACGATCCGACCTGAAGAAAAACAACCCCCAACAAACGGCCCGTGGACATCGTTACACCAAAAGCAAAACTCTCGGATCCGAGGACGAGCTCCTACTAAAAAGTGTTAGACAGAACCAAGGCTCTGCATGGTCCTCGGACTCATTCCCCCGGGGAAACTAGCTACTTAAGAATGCTAAGCTTTAGACAGAACCAAGGAACTGCATGGTCCACGAACCCAGTCCTATGGGGAAACTAACTGCTTCAGAAAGCTTAAGAGTTAGACAGAACCAGGGAACTGCATAGTCCTCGGACTCAGGCCTATGGGGAAACTAACTACTTCAGAAGATCAAGTGTTAGACAGAACCAAGGCTCTGCATGGTCCTCGGACTCAGGCCTATGGGGAAACTAGCCACTACTTATGAAGGCAGCACCTGTGCCTAGGTCTTGCATGGTCCCCGGACCCAAGCCTACGGAGAGCTAGCCACTACTTATGAAGGCAGCACCTGTGCCTAGGCCTTGCATGGTCCTCGGACCCAAGCCTACGGAGAGCTAGCCACTACTTATGAAGGCAGCACCTGTGCCTAGGTCTTGCATGGTCCTCGGACCCAAGCCTACGGAGAGCTAGCCACGACTTATGAAGGCAGCACCTGTGCCTAGGTCTTGCATGGTCCTCGGACCCAAGCCTACGGAGAGCTAGCCACTACTTATGAAGGCAGCACCTGTGCCTAGGTCTTGCATGGTCCTCGGACCCAAGCCTACGGAGAGCTAGCCACTTATCTTGAAGGCAGCACCTGTGCCTAGGCCTTGCATGGTCCTCGGACCCAAGCCTACGGAGAGCTAGCCACCACTGATGAAGGCAGCACCTGTGCCTAGGTCCTGCATGGTCCTCGGACCCAAGCCTACGGAGAGCTAGCCACTACTGATGAAGGCAGCACCTGTGCCTAGGTCTTGCATGGTCCTCGGACCCAAGCCTACGGAGAGCTCGCCACTTATCTTGAAGGCAGCAACAGAATCTCCTATGCGAGACTAACTATTTACCGAAGAACTGAAGCACCAAGCTGACTATTTGGGGAAGAACCAACCACTGGGAGGCCTTCCGGAACCTGAGGGCCGTTGTTTTCAAAACCCTCCTCCCCGTCCGAGGGGACGTGCAGCAGGATTTTGAGGGGCTATTGTGGGGCCCGTGTATTGTGGGCTCGTAGGCCTGGGAGCCCCGGCCCACCTTTCGGCTGGCCCAAGGCCCAAGCCGAGGAGGGACAATCGTCCCGGACAGTTATTTGAAGGGTTTTCAGCCCCTTTTTGGATGCATGCCGAGGATACTCCCTTCCTCGGCATACCTAGTCTAACTCAGGGTAGGGGACAAGCCCAGGGAAGGCAGTCACATCTGCAGTCAATGAATTCGTCTGGCTCCCCAGGCCGCATTAATGATGACAAGACCTCTGAGCGGCGCAACCTGGGGAGATGAAGCCCTCAGCATGGGGGAGAACGTGTCTGAGGGGACAAGTTCAGAAGCAGGGGCCTGGATGGCCAACAGCTGTAAGGCCAGGATCAACAAAAAGGGAGTATATAAGGCAAAGAACCCCACTCGTGGCGGGGGGCCCCTCTCGGGCCCCAGCCGAGGAGCAACCCCAAATGAAGAAAAGCTAAGGAAAAGATCCCGGAGGACCGGCGAGGAGCCGGCCGGAGCCAAGCCCTTCAACCCACTCTCTACAAATGTATTGTCGGGGGTGCCCTCCGAAAAAGGAGCCCCTACACTACATTTTTTGAGTGTTTGATTTGCTGGGTTTCGGTGTTTTGATGATCGCTGAATTTTGTGTTTCCAAGTTGGAGCTGATTTTGTGTTTCTAATTTGGATTAGTGGGTTTCCAACTTGGAGATTGGTGTTGATTTTGTGAACAAAGAGGATGCAAATCTATTGATTTTGATTGGTGTGCGTTGGGTTCTAATTTCTGGGTTCAAAATTATGAGTTAGATTTCTGGGTTAGGTTTTTAGTTTCAATTTCAGATTATCGATTTGTTGATGTTGATTATTGTTTGATCTGAGTTTTGAATTTTAATGTGTTTGGTTGTAAAGAAAATACAAGAAAGACAAAGAAAAGAAAATAAAACAAGGATTAAATTGCGAAGAACATGTAAAATCATGTTCTGGGAAAGATCACAAAGAACATGAACATGTTCTTCCAAAAAATTAACGAAAAGAAAAGAATGTGAATTTGGTTTGTTGTTTTCTCATTTTCTGTTTTTAATTTTTTTTTCTTTAGTTAAAATTAATAAATTAATATTTTTTTAATTGAGGTGCTAACGTGGCATTTTTTAATGTCAAATAATATTTTTTATTATTATTTTAATGGCCACGTCATCTTCCGTTTGTCACCTGTGCAATTTTTGTCTTTGATGTGATGGCAGAGACAAAAATGAAACGCGTTTTTTAGGATAGAGACTAAAAGTGGTAAAAAAAAAAGTTAAGGACCAAAATGAGAATCGCGTGAAAATATAGGGACGAAAGTGTATTTTTTGCCAAAAATAAAAATAAAAATTGAGCTCCTTTGGCTGGATTTCAAAAGTAATGAGCAGAGCGTTGGATTCTATATGAAATGGAAGCAAAAGTCATGAGCAGAGCCCCACCCAATGAATAAAGCAAAACCAATTATGCAGTCAATCTTGGCGTGTTTCGTTTTGTATCTTTTCTCACTTTGTATCATTTCTTCCTACTATTTGTGAGCTTTAATAAAGCAGTCAGGCCTTATGTCATTTCTGTTAACTTTCTGAACCTGACTTTTGAAACCACGTGAAGTAAAATGGATTTAGATCGTGCAAATCTTAGAGGTTGTTTGGTTTAGATTAAAAAAAAAATGGTATAATTTGTTTTCATTTTTAGTTTTTAGCAAGACTTAGCACTAAAAAAACTAGTTCATTTGGTAGCATTATTAGTTTATTTTTATATTACTATTACGCATCAAAGTTATTATTAGATGCTACAGGATATTATCAATTGTGTGTCCCAATCAAGCATAAGCATCTGGGGGTTTAGTTTTCTTATTCGTAATGGACTCAGGAGCATTGTGCTAATGTTTATTTAATTTTTATATTAAGAGTGTATTTAGTTCTTGTTTAGTCTCTAAGAAATTCAGTAAGACAACCTAAAATCTTATCAGTTATCATTTCATTCGCACCAAACATGACCTGAATTTGGCCCTTGGGCTTTTGCATTTTTGGTAAAAGGGTTTGGTCCTGTCCCTCATATTTTGTCTTTTAATTAAACATCCCTGTCCACAATACAATTCATTAACACTCGTAAGTGCTAACACTTCTAGCCATACCTCACCAAACTCACCAACAAAAAACTCACTTTTTTTTTTTTTTTTGCTGAATAAACATCTTTATTTCACAAAAGGAACCATGACTGGTACAACAAGGAACTCATGGGCCTATGCCCATCTCTATCCAAAGCTTGAGTCACTAACAAAGAAGGATCAGAGATGGAGACCGGCCCAGAGTTGTTACAAAAAGCAGCCCAGAGGGCTAACAAATGAGCCGAGGAATTACCCGCTCTTTTCACAAAAGAAAAAGAAAAATCTTCAAACAGATTACATAGAGCTAAAATATTCTGCAATATTACATCAATAGTCCATTTAGATGATGATTTTTTGTCTTTAAGAGGATCAATAACATTCCAAGCATCACCTTCTATTATCACTTTTTTAAACCCAGCTTCAGCTGCTTTATTAACCGCTGCATAGGCCGCTTTAGCTTCACCCCACAGTGGGCTTCCCGGGTCCAATATGTCAGTCCAAGCCAAAACAACTCTGCCATGATTATCTCTGCCCACCACTGCAATTGATGTTTTATTCTCTCTTATGGCAGCATCAAAATTTAATTTCACCCAACCAGCAGGAGGAGGGCTCCAACTAGACTCAATCAATTCTATTTTTTCCCCACGAACTTCTTCCCAAGCAGCTTTTTGTTCATTAAAAGAGCTTTGAATCTTCCTGGCTAGATCTACCACCGAACCAATATCTTCACCCAATCTAGCCTTAGTCCTCTACATCCAAATCCTGTCACACACAATTGAGGCATATAATTGGAAATGAAGGGATTCCTCATCCCTTATTCCCAATTTCTCTTTGGGATCAATGATACATTTTATCCATTCTATAATATCAATATGAGATAATTTAGACATATTTAAAGGCCATGGAGCCATAAGCCATACCTGAGAGGTCCACGGACATTGGAGGAAAATATGTTCAATCGACTCAACCGCATTCTTGCATAGGAAACACTCTGTGGATGGGATATGATATCTTTTCTGCAGCTCCTCACCTACAGGGAGCATCCTCCAAACAATCTTCCACAGGAGATTCTTGAATCTGGCATGGACCTTAAGATTCCATAGACCTCTCCATTCTTTGATACTAAGAGGATTTGGGCCAGTTAACAGGGGTTGGATGATTGACATATAAGCTGACTTGACTGAGAAAGAGCCCGATTTTGATAAACACCAAAAAATCTGATCGTTTTATTGGGGATGTGGAAGATTTATCTTAAGAATTTTCATTGTTGTTTCCGTATCAAATAAATTGAAAAGCTTACCACAATCCCATTGTCTTGAGTCATGGTCAATGAGACAAGCCACATAAACATCACTGCTACTTATGACATTGGAGCTGGTGGGAATAAATCTTGGGATTTCAGGAACCCATGGCTCTTCCCATATACACGTACCCCAACCATTCCCAATCTTATGGCATATCCCATTTCTCAAGACATCTCTGCATTTGAATATACTTATAGCTGCCAAAGAAGCAGATTTAGGGCACTGCATCTTCATAAAGTTTCTATGCTTCACATATTTCTTCCGAAAGAGTTGAGCCCATTTTTTCCCAGAGTTACTTGCCACCTCCCAAGATAATTTAGCTACTAAAGCTTTATTCAAATCCTCTGTTTTCCTTATACCTATACCACCAGCCCATTTAGGGAGGCATATTGAGTCCCAGCTTCTTAAAAACACCCCATGTTTCTTTTCATCTATTCCCCACCAGAAATTTCTATTGATACCATCAAGCTTCTTACATATGGACTTTGGCAAAAGAAGGGAAGACATGTGGTAAGAAGGAACGGAAGAAGATACTGACTTGATAAGAGCCCCTCTCGCTGCTTGAGATAACACTTTCATTTTCCATCCTTGAAGACGGCTATTAACCTTATCAACAACCTCCTGAAGCGCCAACCTTTTCTCTTTGCCTGAGACTAAAGGAAGCCCAAGATATTTTTCCTTCCTGTTTAAAGCATTTATCCTTATCATATTTGCCAGTTGACCTTTGAGCAAAGGTGAAACATTTTTGCTGAACATGATAACAGACTTTGACAAGTTTATTTTTTGCCCTGACCATGCTAAGAATAAATTAATACACTCCATGATGCCAATTGCATCATTCTCCCTTGCATGGGCAAATAAAAATAGACCATCAGCAAATTGTAAATGAGTATTTGGTTCACTATCTCGAGATAATTTAACCCCTTTGATCTTGTCATTAAGACCTGCCCTTCCAATCATTCTAGATAAGACCTCCCCTGCTAGAACAAATAAGAAAGGGGATAGAGGGTCCCCTTGCCTAAGGCCTCTTTCAGATTTGAAGAACCCATAGGGAGCTCCATTGATGAGAATAGAGAAAGAGGGTGTTGTAATACATTGAAGCACCCACTGGATCCATACCTCTGGAAACCCGAAACACTTCATGACTTTGTGAAGAAATTCCCATTCAAGCCTATCATAGGCCTTCTCCATATCTATCTTGAGCCCCATTCAAGGACTTTTTCCTTTCTTCTTCCTCATTTCATACATGATCTCTTGAGCAATAAACGTATTTTCCTGAATAATCCTTTCTGGTACAAAAGTGGTTTGCCAAGGAGAGACTATTTTATAAAGAACCCTCTTAAGCCTATTAGCAAGCAGCTTAGATATTATTTTGTATAGGACATTGCATAGGCTTATTGGCCTATATTGCTAGACAGTTGCTGCATTATTGTTCTTTGGGATTAATACAATAAAAGTGTGGTTCAACTCTCTAAGCATGAAGCCCCTAATAAAGAAGCTAGACACAGCTTCAACCACCTCACCCCCTACGATGTTCCAATAAAATTTGTAAAAGAGAGCCGACATTCCATCGGGGCCTGGAGCCTTGTTAGAATCCATACTAAACAACACCTCTCTTATTTCCTCCAGAGAAGGAATGGTAACAAGCATTTCCCAGTCAACATCCAAGAGACTAGGAGAAATAAGCTCATTCAAATAATTTGGAATAGAAGGGTGGGATGAAGAGAATAAGCTCCTATAAAATTGTTTAAAGCACTTACCAATGTTATCCCTTCCAGATATCCAATGCCCCTCAGCATTCTTGATAAAATTTATGCTATTTCTTCTCCTTTTGATTACTGTTGACAAGTGGAAAAATCTGGTATTTAACTTAGCTAAAGTGTGCCACTTTGTTCTTGCCTTTTGCTTCCAGAGGGTCTCTTCCCTTTCTAACCATTCTTGTAGCTCAAGACTTATACTTGCTTCAAGCTTCACATTTTCAAGCATTGGGTCTTTTGCTTGAATTTCTTCTAACCTGCTCCAAGACTCCTTGATTTTTGCCTGAATATTTCCAAACCATTGTTTATTCCACTTACAGAATTCTTGCTTTGTTACCTTTATCTTATTACACACTTTGAAGAGGGGAGACCCATGAATGCTCTACCTCCATGCTTTCTCAACCACAAAAAAATTGGATTTATCCCTGGTCCGTGCTTCTTCGAATTTAAAAGGCCTCTTAATATTTCTATCTTCCCTTTTTGAGAGGAGAAGAATTGGAGAGTGGTTAGATGTAGAGGCTGGGATGTGTCTCACTGCTGCTCTAGGGAATAATATTCTCCATTTATCATTTGAAAAGACCCTATCAAGTCTTTCTTTGATATTAGCTAACCTTTCCCTTCTGTTTGACCATGTGAATGGATTTCCTAAAAAAATGATATCTATAAATCCATTATTATTAATGGCCTCTCCTAGTTTGTCCCTTGATGAACTTGCCACAGGCCTTCCCCCTCTTTTTTCTTCCTGGCTAAATACTTGATTAAAATCCCCTATACATGCCCATGCCCCACCAAAGGCATTGCCTACTTTATCTAATGCTTCCCAGAACAACTCCTTTTCACACTTCTGGGGGGGACTGTAAACCAAGGATAGAAGCCATGGCTCATTAATGGGATCAGAGAATACCAAACAATTCACCATTTTTTTACTTTTGAAAATCACCTCAATGTCTACTTCACATTTCCAGCCCACTACAAGCCCCCCTTTCCTTCCTCTAGGGTCAACAAACTCAGAATTATAAAACCCCATAGACTTAACCATCTTAGAAATTCTACTAAAAGGAATCTTTGTTTCGGACAAAAAAACCACATCTAGGCAAGTGTCCTTTATTGTGGCTCGAAGAACTCTTTTTGCAGAGGTTTGAGCCAAACCTCGACAATTCCAACTTAGAACAATCATGGCTGGGTTAGGGGCATGGTAAGGCCTGCCTCCTCAGCCATTTTGGATTTTGGGAAATTACCTGTGCTAGCTTCAACTTCTTCCTCCATTGTAGAAAATCTGGCCTTTACTGACCCTCTTCTTTCTCTTGCTCTTGCCTTCAATTTTTTCCTCTCTTTTTTTTGCTTTCCCATATCCCTTTTGGGATCTACTAGAGTTTCTAACCTCTGTAGCTCCCCACTATTACTTCCAGAGTTAGCCCAATTAACCTTTACAATGTCCCCTGACCCAATTTTAGACAGTTTAAGTGCTTTATTTAATGTTAGGCCGTTCATTACTTCCCCTTTCCTTTTACCACTAATACTTAACTGGTAAGTCTCTGTGGGCTTTGGTGAGAGGGTTATTGGGCCTGGATCAACTTCAGTTATCTCCTCAATTTCTCTGATTCCTGAGGGCTTATTATCCATTGACTCCTCTACTTCATTGAAAAATGCAATCCAAGCTAGTCCTTTTAATTGGGCCTTTGAAAGCCCAACTACATTAGATGGGTTTGACAATTCTAGAGTTTTTGGTTGGGATGGTTCGATGGGATAAGGGAGTGGATTGAGAATATTTGGATGTTTCTGACAGTGGGTATTTGAAGGTTGAATTGGTGGGTCCGATTTTGGATTGGGATTGTCAAGGTTTGATGTGTATTGGGACTCAATATTTCTTGGGTTTTGTGTCTGGTTCGGGATTGGCTGACTATAAGTTGGATGGTTTAGATTTTCATTTTGTTCAATGTCCATTGGGATTAGGAAGGTTAGTGCGGTTTGAACCAAGCATGTGCTAATGGGATTATTTTCTTTAAATTTGACATGGGAATCTGTTTGGGTTTGGTTGTGGAGGTTGATGATTTTTTCTAGGTGGACAGGATTTGAGGTGACACGAGCTGCTAGACTTTCAAAATTTGTGGGGAGTTGATCTGTCGGGGTTCCCAAGGCATCAGAGCTGATGATGTGTTTATCTGTTTCATCACTGTTCATTACATGCTCCACTTCATCTGCCACCACTAAAAGAGGAGACCTTGTTGGCTCTGGATTACTATCCTCATCTTCATTACAGATCTCCGAGAGGAACTCTACCCACCTAGAGGTTCTTTTTCCTTGAGTTTTAGCTTTCATCCAAGGTCCAAACCCTTGAGGTTCATTCAACATCTTCTGCACTGATGAACTACATCTGACTTTGACATGTCCCAGCCTACCACATTTAAAACAAAAGTTTGCCTCTCTCATATTTTAGCTGGATCCAGATATCAGGCAGAGGATCTCTATCAAGGAAAAAACCACTTTTTAGTGGTTTGCTCACTTCAAATTCCACCTTGACCCTCAAAAATCGGCTCATACACACCAAGCCATTACTTGTGAAGTCCACCTCTAGAAATTTTCCCAAAAGAGCTCCAATATTTTCTGCATTTTCTTTTGACATATATTCTATAGGCAAATTATGGAATTGAACTCACAATTGAGTGACCCACCTGGTGGACCAGCTAGGCTAGAGGGAGTTGGGCCGAAATGATATTCAAAATAATCTACCACCATGTTAAGGTGATTCCATAAAGATGGAATTATTTATGGTTGCTTTCCAAAAGTGTGGAGCACTAAAACAGCTACCAATAAAGAAATCATTCTGATTTATAAAGTGAGCTCTGTTTTGCATCTTTGTTATCTTCGTATTCACATCAGTCTCATCATTTTAATATTTTAGCAAAAAATTATCTAAACTCAACCAAAACAAACTTGCATCAATTTCACTAAATTAATTAAAGCTTTTTTAAAAATGATAGATTTATCTCTACATGTAATGAGCCTCTATCCCCACTACATTAAATTTCAATGTTAATAAAGTATTGAGCCTAATATATGTGTATGAAAATAATAGATAACTAAACTAGCAAAAACATAATTTTTTTGAATTAGTTTAGCTAAATATTTGAGGAGACTATAATGTGAATGCTCTTATTTAGATGATTTCTTTCTATCAATAAAGCCATGGAGCTGAAGCTCATTCCTCAAGTAAAGATCCAACATTGTTACAGAGAGGCGAACAAATGTGCGGATGCTCTTGCGCGACGTGGTGCTCTTCTTAATGTTGATTTTTTTGTTTTTCCAAGCCCTCCTTCTGAGGTGTTGTTTTTAGTTAATTTGGACAATTCTGGAGTGACTTTTGATCGCTCTGTGAGTGCTGTTGTTGCTTCTCTTTAGTTTTTAATATAATTCTCTAGTTTACCAAAAAAAAAAAAAAAGCCATGGAGCTTGGCAACCTTCATTCTTTGTGTAACTTTATTCTTAATATCATCTTTGCAACCGCGAAGAATACACAGCGAGGACCTCCATTTGAGAAAACAAAAGAAGAAATCAAAACAATAAGAAGCACTTGACTAGAGTTCTTGAACTTTCACAGAACAACTATAGCTTATAACTAATTGCATACTTGTTTGCTTCACTATCTAGCTAGTGGCAATTGAGGTGTGGAACTTTATATTTCAATCCTATTAATATACTAATGATTCACTTCTGAATCATTAGTATATTAATAGATAAGTATACATATAAAATTTAATATTATATAAAATTTAATTAAGTATTATGTATATTATTATGTTTGAACTTGACTCGTTTAATGGTTGAGTATAACTTGGGCTTGAATTTAGTTTAATATAAACAAGTATTTTCATAAACAAATTTGTTCATTTATATGTCTATCTTTGATGATGTGCCCTAGCTTTGAAGACAATGACTGAATCTCCTTCAAATGCAACTTCTCTTATGCCCAAGGGATTGAGATTAGGTGCAATACCCTAACACCTAATGCAATAGCCATCAAGGGTTGAGATTGAGAGTTGAAAAAATAACTTTCAATCTCTGCCCTTGAATAAAAAAAAAAGTTGAATTAAAATAGTAAAAATGTTTGTGTTCGGGGAGGGGTGAATTGCATAGGATTAGGTATTGCACCAAATCCAAATCCATGCCGATGTCCTTGACAAACTACACGCTGCCATGGCTTCCTTGTGATCAATGCATGGTTGATGGCACCACTATTTCCTTCCTTTTCTCCAATATTTATTCCAAGATCAGCCTAATAAATTCCACAAAGGGGGCCGATCAAATTGGAGCACCTGAATCTTGATTTTAGATGCGACTTTACACAAAGTACAGTGTAATTAGAATCTAATCTAATATATAATAGATTATAGTACATAAATTTATGGTAAATTGTTGTTAAGGTTCCGTATATTCATTTTTTGTAAATGGACAATGTTTATCTCCAAACTAGAGATAAATCCTTCAAACTCCTCTTAGATATTTTTATTTGATGTGAATTTTGAAAATATAACTATCCAATTATATTTTATTTATATTCTTAATACATATATTAAATTCCACTTAAATCAAATGTTATTTACTATTAGATCCAAAAATTTATTTTTTATACATTTGATTGTACCACAAAAATTTGAAATTTAAACATTTGATTGATAATATAGTTATTGATTTTTGATATTCTTAAAAATTTCAAGCATTGAGTATATAATAAAAATATACAATTTAATGATTAAATTTTCAAAATTTATATTTAATAAAAAGATATAAAAGAAGTTTAAAGAGTTTCTCTCTAATTTCTAATGCAAATTATATTTGAAACTTTCTATCGACATTAATTGTATAAAGGATATTTGGTTTGATATAAAAAAGAAAAAGAAAAAAAGAAGCCATTTTAGTAATTCATTTACAGTTTTTTTGTGGAACCTACCACTAAAAAGTTTATTTAATTTAAGAATTTGTAATTAGTTTTTACTTTATTATTCTAAAATTTGGATATGAATAAAAAAAATATATATATATATATATATATACACATTTTCAGCTAAAATCAAGTAGAGTGGCATTCTCGTAAAGTTCGAGCCCTACCAACCGTTACGTTTTCTCATTTAATGAAAGAGAAATGTTATGTCTACAACAATTTTACAACATTTTTACAACATTTCCTAAGTGTCAGGTTATTATTGGTTGTTCTTCTTGGGGCAAAAAAGTAATCTTAGTAAATTTGAACCAATAACAACTAACCACCTGTAATTTATTGTAAAAATATTGTAAAATTATTGTAGACGTAACATCTCTCTTAATGAAAAGTTTAATGGCGCCAATGGCTATTTCCGGCACAAAGGACTTCGTTTGAATAAAGCAACCAATTTTACAGTGAACCTTGGCGCGTAGCATTTACTCCATTTAATGAAAATTTGCTGTCGCCAACGGCTCTTTCCGGTGCAAAGGACTTCAACGAATAAAGCAACCAATAAGCAATTAATGTTTGCGCGTTGCATTTACTGTATTTAATGAAAAGTTTAATGGCGCTAACGGCTCTTTCTGGACCATCTGAAGCTGACTTTTGAAACCGCGTGAAGTAAAGTCATCCATCTAGAGCATTAACTGTGACAGCAAAAGAGGAAGAAAAAATAAATTTTCTTAAAAAAAACAGAGTAACTCTCTTCACTCTGATATTTAAAGCGAGCTCTGTTTTGCATTAATAAAGCTACCAATAAAGCAATCATTCTGATATTTAAAGCGATCTCTGTTTTGCATTTTTGTTATCTTTGCATTTATATCAGTCTCACTCATTTAATATTTCAGCAAAAATTTATTTAAACTCAATAAAAAGAAGTGTACATCAACTTTACTAAACTAAGTAAAGTTTTTAAAAATGATAGATTCATCTCTGCATGAAATGAGTCTCTATCTTTCCTACATTAAATTTCAATATTGATAAAATATTGAAGCTGATATATGTGTATGAAAATAATAAACAATTAAACTAGCAAAAGTAAAATTTTTTGAATTACTTTAACTAAATATTTAAGGAGGCTGATATGAATACTCTTATTTATATGGCTCCTTTCTTTCACTAACTGACTAAAGCCGTGGAGCTTGGCACCCTTCATTCTTTATGTAACTTTATTCTTAAATATCACCTTTGTAACCGCGAAGAATACACAACGAGGACCACCATTTGAGAAAGCAAAAGAAGAAATCAAAACAATAAAGAAACACTTAACTAGAGTTCTTGAACTTTCACATAACAACTACCTTTTAACTAATTGCATACTTGTTTGCTTCACTATCTAGCTAGTGGCAATTGAGGTGTGGAACTTTATATTTTTCTCTTGCTTTTGAAATTAACTGGGGCATGCTTACGACAATGAAAGGTTTTTTTTTTTTTTTTTAGAATACTAAGTATTTTAATACACATAGAAAGATGAGAGAAGGTTTTAAAAAAATTGACAGCGACGTATATCTAAAATGACTTAACTCTTAGATAGGACCATAAAAGGTATATGATGCAAAGATGCTAGAATATTTTAGAAATATTTTGCAAAAAAAAAAAATTTTAGAAATAGAGTATAAAAAATTGACATGGCCGCATTTTTCTTTTCTCTTCAACTTCAAAAAAACCTTACAAGTTATTACAAGCATAATATTTGGTAGATTATAACTCTTGATTAATTCTTAATTTTTTTTTTTGTCAATAATTTGATAGTTACATTAGAAAGCTGAAATTGGAATCTTGTATGTCTCGGAAATATTAGCAAACGCAAACCAATTGTGATATGAGACTTTTGGCTTACATTTTAGTTTTTAAAAAAAATAAGAAGCTAAATGATTAGCCTATTTTTATATACTTAATTTTTTACTTTACAACATGAATTCTTTTTATTGTGGTACAATGAATTTAATTTTTATTTTTTTATGAAATACAAAGAGTTTAAAATCACCAGAAACACTTCATTGCTTTCACATGACAGAGTAACTCTCTTCACTCCGAAGTTCCAACTCAATTTTCTGTGGTGTCTCTCTGGCTACTTCATTTCCCATAATTCTCTCAATTCCACAAGCGAACCATGTCGATTGTCTTGGAGGCTGCTTTATCCGCTTTCTTTGATGTGCTGTTTGACAAGTTAAGCTCCTCTGATTTGTTGAAGATCTTTCGGCAAGAGAACGTTGATGCTGACCTCAAGAAGTGGAAGACAATTTTACTGGAAATCAGTGAAGTTCTGGATGATGCAGAAGATCAACAGATAACAAAGGGGTCCGTGAAGAACTGGCTGGGTGAGCTTGAAGCCTTGGCTTATGATGCGGATGACATCTTGGACGAGTTTGCTACTGAAGCTTTGCGACGTAAGTTGAATGCAGAAGAACCCAGCACAAGTAAGATACGAAAGTTCATCCCTGCTTGTTGTGTGGGTTTCAATCCAAGTTCTATAAAGTTCGATGTCAGTATGCGATCCAAGATTGAAGGGATCCATAGAAGATTACAAGAGATTGTTACACAGAAGGAACGTCTCAAATTGCAAGACTGTGCTGGGGGAAGGACTATAACAACAATATCAAGGCCGGCCACAACTTCTCTAGCTGAAAGTCATACTTACGGCAGAGACGAAGATAAAAAGGAGATTGTCAAGTTGTTGCTCGAATCAAGTGATGCTCAACTCTCTGTGATTCCCATAGTTGGTATGGGTGGACTGGGGAAGACGACTCTTGCCCAACTAGTCTACAAAGACGATGCAGTGAGCCGTTATTTTGATTTGAAAGCATGGGTTTGCGTGTCTGAAGATTTTGACATTTTAAGGTTGACAAAAGAAATTCTATACTCCTTCCCTTCCGAATCTTGTGATGATAACAATACTTTAAATTCACTACAAGAAAAACTGCAGATTAAATTATCAGGGAAGAAGTTCTTGCTTATCTTGGATGATGTTTGGTGTGAAAAGTACGATTACTGGACTGAACTACGCAAGCCTTTAGAATCTGGGGCTCTAGGAAGTAAAATAGTTGTCACGACTCGGAACTTTGGTGTTGCATCAACGATGGGTACTACTCCACCGTACAAGTTGGAAGAGTTGTCATGTGATGCTTGTTTACATGTATTTACCCACCACGCATTAGATGCAACAGATTTTAGTAAGTATCCAGAACTTGAAGAATTTCGTCAAAAAATTGTGAATAGGTGCAACGGATCACCTTTGGCAGCAAAAGTACTTGGCGGCCTTTTACGCACTACACGCAATCGCTATGAGTGGGAACATGTGTTAAATAGCAAGATCTTTGATATTCCTGAAGAAAAAAGCAGTATTTTTTCTGTTCTTAAATTGAGCTATAACTACCTCCCTTCTCATTTAAAGAGGTGCTTTGCCTATTGTTCACTATTTCCAAAAGATAATGAATTTGATGAGAAAGATCTGGTCTTGTTATGGATGGCAGAAGGTTTGGTTCAAGAAACAAAAGGAAAGAAGCCAATGGAAGAGCTTGGTGGTGATTATTTTCGTGATCTACTCAATAGATCATTTTTTCAGCAATCAAGCAGTAATGAATCACTCTTTGTCATGCATGACCTTATGAATGATTTAGCTATGTGGGCAGCGGGAGACTTGTGCTGTAGGTTGGAGGATCAATTGGGTGGTAGTAAGCAATCTGAAATTTCTGCAAAGGTACGACATCTTTCTTATATTGAACATTCAAATGATTGCATCCAAAAGTTTGATGACGATGTGCATTTAAGGACCTTCCTGTCGCTACCATTATATAACCAACGTGGCTTAACAAATTTTGATGTTAAATATTGTTTGTTTCCACAATTAAGATGCTTAAGGGTATTATCTTTAAGTGGAAATGATATCTTTGAGCTACCAAGTTCAATTGGTGATTTGAAACATCTAAGATACCTCAACCTTTCTTATACTAAGATTGAAAGTCTACCAGAATCAACGAGTTCTTTGTACAACCTACAAACATTGATATTGAAAGACTGTTCCCATCTCACAAAATTACCAGAAAAAATTGAAAATTTGGTCAATCTTCGACATCTCAATATTTCAAATGCAGATTCAATTAGAGAGATGCCAGCGGGAATAGCAAAATTAAAGAGCTTACGAACACTTTGCTTTGAGGATATGGATGAATGGCAAGATTGGATTCCTTGCAGAGTTGAGTGCGAATATTTCCCTTACTTACATGAGCTTTCTATCTCTAACTGCTCTAAATTGGAAGGAAAATTGCCTCATCATCTCCCGTCATTGGAAAAACTTTCTATTGATAGATGTAAGCAATTGGTTGTTTCAATTCCAAGCCTTTCAAAGCTTAAAGAAGTAAAAATTGTGGGATGTAAAGAGGTTGTGCATGGGTCTGTGAAGGTAGAAAAGCTAATAATAAAAAATTGTGAGAAGCTGACATCTTTATGTGAAGATGGGCTTATGTCCTTTGTAACACTAGAAATTGAAATCAAATCGTGCCAAAGTCTTGTAAACATCAAGTTGAAGTCTACATTAAGGACACTAACAATCGAAGACTGTAGTGCTTTGGAATCCTTGCAATTTGTGATGGATGAGGGAGGGGTTTCTTCATCTTCTTCTTTATTGATGAATAAGGGGAATCTTAGCTCCGTTGGTAACAACAATGCATCTCATCTTGAGCACTTGGAAATTTCTAATTGTCCATCCCTAAAATGCGTATCAACAATAGTCGACCTCGCTGCCATGCTTGAACGCCTTCATATTGTAGGATGCCCAAATCTAACATCTTTATCATCGAAAGACACGTTACCTACCACCCTTAAAGTCCTTTGGCTAGATGGTTGTCCAAAACTGAAGTCAATAGTAGACAAGTTAGACAAGGATACGTTACTTGAAGATCTTTTAATTTATAGATGTGAAAAGCTTAGGTGCTTACCGAGGGGCCTACACGAACTTTGTCACCTCAAAAAGATTGATATATACGAGTGTAATAGTCTTATCTCTTTAGGAGATTTGCTCCCCACCAACTTGAGAAGGCTTGAAATCGAATACTGTGAGAAACTGGAGGCCTTGCCGAACAACATACACAACCTCAACTTTCTGCAATATTTATCAATAGGTGACTGTCCAAGTATCGTATCCTTTCCGGAAGAGGGTTTCCCCACCGACCTTAGAGAGCTTAGCTTGATAGGGGCGAATCTCTGTAAGCAAGTATTTGAGTTGGGACTGGACAGACTCACGTCGCTTACATCTCTCAAGATTGGTGATGGAATTATGGATTCGTTTCCAGAAGAGGAAGATGGGAAGACGATGTTGATGTTGCCTACATCTCTCACTACCCTGAACATTTATAATTTTCCAAATTTGTTATTCCTCTCCTGGAAGTTCTTTCAAAACCTCTCTGCACTTGAAGAAATTTCCATCGGTTGGTGCCCAAAACTCGCGTTCCTCTCAGAGAAGTGTTTTCCTCCCTCGCTTCAGCGACTTCATATTTATCATTGTCCTGTGCTGGAACAAAATTGCGAGAAAGACAAAGGGATAATGTGGTCAATGATTGCCAAAATCCCTTCGGTTGAAATTGATTGGGTGGAGCAGCAGAAATAATTTTGCAAAACAGAGAGATCTTCCTTCCAGGTACAACGTTATTTTGTTTCATAATATTTCAGTTCAAGAATTTTTACGATTATACAATAAAATCCTCTCTGTTTGTGTATTTAAACAATATAATTTTAAAAATTCAAGCCCTAACCCAAGCTAATTCTTGCAGTGTTGCAGTAGAGTCTAGCTTCAAAACTTGGAGGAGGTATGTAAATTTTGGCTTGTATATGTTAATTTTTTTTTTTCTTCTTTTAACAATTGAATTCTGGCACCTTGAATTTTTCGCACGTCTCTTGTACTTGTAAGTTATTTGAATTGTATGAACCCTTTATTCCTAAGGGCATATAGTTGTTCGATGAAATGCCTGAAATAGATATTGTATTGGGAAATTTGAGAACCATTAAAAATAGTACTAATAATACAAATGATCTCATTTGCACATAATGGCAGGATGATTATTGTACCATTTAAAAATAGTGCTTTGGAACAATGATTGGTGGATATGCACATAATGGGAGGATGAATTTTTATTAATATGATGCCTGAGAAGCATGTCTTTTTAACCAAAGATCATGCCTTGCACAGATGATCAAAGCATTCTGACCTGTGCTGCAGAATAAATTTTCAGGTAACTCTAGTATTAGAAAATATTGATTTTGACAAACCAACCAATCAGGACAAAAGAAGAACAAACTATTTTTTAATCAACAGTTACTGTTAGTTCAAAGTATTGGAGTGAAATAAAAAATCATAGGTTCATTATAATGTGAACAGACCTTATATTAGAATGAAATAAATGAACTTGACTATTCAAATAAGTTACGTTGATACTCACCATTTCATTAGAAATGCAAGAGCCTTTTAGTTTTGATCAGATCTCACTATCAGATTTGAATTTATTGAATCCTATTTCATTTATAATTGGCTCTCAGTTTGGATGGTGATATCCTCCACAGATGCTTGCTTTTTTTCTTATGTTATTCTTGTTATTCTTTGTAAATTCAGGAATGTGACCATATGGTCATGATCCGTCAAGGTGTGCAATTGGATACAATTTGGTGATCGTCAGTAGTGGCAAGTGTTGATAATTGGTGGAGGTGGTGAGTTTGGAGCAGGTGAGGTGCAGGCTTTGTCATAAAATTTGTGAAGCCTTATCCTATGTGCTTGCGAAAGGTGTGGCAGCTGCACCTGTACTTACGAGTATGTCCAGGGTTTACAGCCTTTGTTGTGGATTAAAAACATGAAGCTATTAACATATTGTTGTGCTGTTGGCGAATTCCCACCAAGGCTCATCACCTAGAGGAGCAGCAGCAATAATTGTATAAAACATATTTACACAATTGGTACCACCCATGTGGGATGCATATTCAAGGCAGTGGACGTAAACTTTCATGCATTTCTCTTATAATTTTTGGTCAAAGGTTTCATATACTTAGAAGGAATTTCATTCGTAGTTTTCATTGGGGGGACAATATAAAATTTACCTTGGTGATATAAATTTTGGTCCTTCGCATGTTTCACTCTTTCACGTCTATGATGAACTATAGCTATTAGGAGCCATATGAAGCCTTACTCTGTGGGTAATTGGTTTGGGAACATAAATAGTTCATTGGCTAATGAAAATTACTTAAAAGGAAAAAAATTTGTAGATTTGTCAATTCAACATAATAAACTACTCTTTTGCAGCTACAAGCTGTGGGTGATTTAGGCTTTCAGAAACATAGCTACCACCAAAGGCAATGAGTGAGATCAAGGCTGTGACAGTGCTTGATTATAGTAAAAAAATGGAACCGCTTTGTAGGGAGGCTTACTTGTTAAAGAAGGATCGAGTTATCAAGCTGAGGGAAGTACTTTGGATGTGGCAAGTTAGAGGCAGACAAGGATCAAGTCCTGGTTATGCAGGATGTGATAAGAGATGAAGTTGGAAAGGGTAATGTTGTTATCGCTGGATTCTTTAGCTGGGAAAAAAATTCCAAATCCACTACCTTCCTCCTCCTTTTGAGACAAACTTTGTGGCCTTGAAGCATATGGGAATTCTAAGTGTTTTTGTGCCCTCAACCGGCAAATAGCTTGAGAAACTTTTTGAAAACAGACAAAATCAGGACTGAGTGAGTGCAGGTGTAATTGGTGACCTTCAAAGTCTATTAACCAGTGTAAGAAGTGTTGGCTCTAATAGGATTGAACCCAGAATTCTTTGTCAAGTCAGGCACTATGCAAAGATGACATCAAACTGCAATATGAATATCTTTTGGTCCTCTGCTGGTAGGTAGGGGCTCTATTTTGGTCCTGTCTGTATCGAACCTTTTGCTATGTTTGTGTCCTGTCTCCTTTGTATCTAACTTATGTTTTGTTTTGTGCCTAATCAAAGTTACTAGTTTACACTATATACTAAGGGATGCGGTTGACGTGCAACCAGTTTGGCCAATTTGTTGGAAGATTGTTTTTTGAAACCTTAGTTTCAGGTTCAGTAGTCAAACAATCTTGGCTTAAAAAATCATTCAGACAGCAGAACACATTGTGCTTGAAATCGCAGCTTTTCGATCAACCACTATGGTGAGCACGGTAATTTACTATATAGTTAGACCATCAATATATATATTTTTTCCCTTCTAAATTTTTCTTGATTTGTTTATCTAACTCAAATTCATTTCAAGTTTTCAGCTACTCTTTGATGATGGATGGTTGCACTCATGACGGGTTAATTAGTAATATTCCAGCAGTACATTGATTTGTTGTATTCTAGGTGAGATGATCACATTAGCTAAATTTGGGGATCTGGTAAAAATAATAAAAACTTTTCTCATAGCTTCTCATCATTGTTAACTCAGAAGGCTAACTGCAATACAAATTTTTGATCAATAAGGAAGACAAAAATTGAATTTCTCCCCATGGGATAAAGGGTTTTAATTTTGATTATGGTTTTTTTTTTGAAACTTCTCAGAGTTCATTTCCATTTTCAGCAATTTCACAAAAAGACCTATGAAAGAAATGCAACAAGGAGAATAGAGGTGTGCTCCGTAATTGACAAATATTTCTCTCAGTTTGCACTCTGAGCCATGTTCAGGTTATTAATAGTTTCATATTTTTTTACTCATGATCAATCTTGATGAATTTTGAGGCACAGATTATAGTATTATACCCTTCCACTACACTACCTGAGCCATCAATTTTAACTTATTTATTAGTTCCATTGAGTTAACCTATATTATTAGGAGGTACTTTTCTGCATTTGAAAAAACAAAACAACCTATTAGTAAGGACACATTCCCTAACACGAGAATGAGATATAATTTTGAGAAAAGAAAATGAAATTATGTCATGGAATGTACAGAGTTGTCCCAGACTAATTATATGATAGATACAAGTGTTAGATAGAAATGAGAAACTTTGGCTTCATATTTCTATTTGTTTGATCTGGATTGTAAGGGTCATTATAACCCAACATGGATTTTTGTGGATTTTTGTAAATTTTACTAGGCAAGATGATAGTTGCCACTGAATTTTCAGGAAAATTTTTTATTGGTTGTACTGTTTAAAGGAGGCCAACCTGTTAATTATATATGCGCTAAGCAATTGAGAACATGGAAGCAGCAAAACATCTGAACTCAGTTTGCAAGTCTGGTAATTACAAATATTTTCCTTATCTTCTTTTCATGTTTTAGTATATAAATGCCTTTGTCTGCTTGTTCTGCTTGTTTCCTTATTGGTCTTGGAGAATAGTACAATGCGTCCACTTCCTTGCTAAATGATTTGATCTTGAATTTGTCCACAAGCATCTGCAGTTCCAATAAGAGACATTTGGAAGCAAAATCACCATATGGCAATAAATGCTCTCTCTTCATTTTTTTTGTGGATTCCCTGCCCCATAGTTGTACGTATCATAAACTCACTTGTAATAGAATTGAGAAGAACATTCAAAGCACCTATACAAACCTTACCAACTTGTCTCTCCTATATATATTTATTTTTAAAAAATCCACTGTTATTTGCTATCACAATGTTGCAGTTAAAGAATATGTTTGTGTAGATTGCTTAATCCGACAATATACCCAAATTGAAAGAACAAAATCATCTTCTTTCCTCCGTGTGTGTATTTAGACAATGTGACTTTTAAATTTTGAACCTTAACCTCATATTAGCTAATTCTTGCAGTGGGGCAGTAGAGGCTAGCTTCTGAACTCCTAAAAGCTTTTCTTGAACGTTAAAAGTTGGAGAAATGTAAAATTTTGGATTATGTTATGTACATTCATTTTTTCTTCTTCTTTTTGAACTTATGGCACTGAATTTTTAGCTCATCAACATCTCTTATAGTTTGTAAATTATTTGAATTGTATGAACCTCTTATCCCTAAGGACATGTAGCTGCTTGATGAAATGACTAAAGGAGATATTTTATCTTGGAATTTGATTGATTGCAGATTATATATCATGCTGTGGAAGATGATGATTAGTGGATATGCACAAAATGACAGGATAGCTTTTTAATAAGATGCCTGAGTAGAATGTCATTTCTACCAAAGATCATGCTTTCGAGGATAGTCAAATCACTGTCACATGTGCTACAGAAGGGCAGGTATTTCATTTGTTCCAAATCACTGTCACCCCATCATTCCTTAACTTATGCTGATGCTTTTTTATTTTTTTTAGATAGCTGTTGTATGATGAATAAGGAAGCAAGAAACTTGTTCAATGACTTAATGGATTCTGAGATCTTGGTTTTACTAATTTAACCATTGTTGCTTCTTAATCTCATTTTTCACATTGTTTTTGTTTGCTCTCAAAAATAATAATTTTCTTTCTTTTGTGAACTATGAACATTTTTAATTACAACATTTTATTCATTTTAGTTGATACATGCTCAGATTTTTGGAAGTGGAGAGCAAACTACATTTCTTGTCAAACACCAAGGACAAGCTTATGAGTTTCCCATTGAGCCTAGGAGTCCCCATATATTGCAGCTCATAATTTTAGCTGAGACTTGGTCATATTCTGGAATGGAGTGCAAACTATTTTAATTGTTGATAATGTAGTCACATATGGAGGCTTTCCAATAGAGAATGAATTTTTTGCTCCATCAATCATTTCCTTGACTTTACTTGTTTTTGCCAATTATCCTGAACTTTTTAAAATTAGACGACCGGTTGATTTCCAGTGTGGTATGCTAATGGAAAGTTGTAAATGAAAGTCCCTTGGAATTTTTGCACTGTGCCTTTTTGGGGAACTCTCCTTTTTTATCTCATTAATATCTGTTATAGGTTGTATTTGAACTAAAGTTTTTTTATTTTTATAATCAACTTTAAACTTGATCAATACGGAAGACACGTTGATTGAGTTATGTTCTTTGGGATAAGAGTATAATTTTGATTGTGTGTGTGTTTTCCCCTCTCAAAGCTCATGACCATTTTTCAGGGATTTCACAATGGAAACATGAAAGGAGGCCCAGAAGGAGAAGGGAGGTTGGACCGTAATTCACAAATATTCTTCTCAGTTTGTACCTGCTCTATATGTAAAGCTAATTCCACTTCAAGTTGTTTACTATTATCACTTATTTGTATCTATAGTCCATCTTTACTTGGTTAATTCTTCAGGCACAGATTAAACATTCCCACTATACTACCATCAATGTAACCTACTTAATAACTCCATTCAGTAAACATATACTAAAAGGAGGGCTTTTCTGCAGCTAATAAATGAAACAAAAATGCATTTTAGTAAGGCCTAGTTTCCCAAAGCAAACAAAAATGAATATACTCAAGAACCTGAATATGCAGAGTTTCAGAAACAAACACTAATCATAACACGGATTTGAGTTTTGGATTGAAATTGGAAACTTTCTACATATTTCTTGTGTGATCTAAATTTAAGTTAATTTTGGTCTGGCAAATGATTCACCTGATTATGTTTCATTGGAAAGAACCTTCCATGCTATTATATGAACTTTAGAAGTAAAAATTCATTGTTGATGTTAGCTCTTGTTGAATACTCAAGGCATATCTTATTTGCTGACTGTTTAATTTTTTTCATTTTCCATTTATTTTATATTTTGTTTTTCGATGTTCCTCTCCACTGGCCATTTTATGGACAGCTTGGCATCTTGGCATAGTTCCAAGAGGACTTTAAGAGCGATGGAAGGAGGCATTCTGGTCTGAGAGAACAAAAACCTAATCGAATTTTTCACCTGTGTTTATGTAAATAAAAAGGTATGTTCCCCTTTCTTTGACCTTGTTCATCCTTCTATACACCATCAAGTTAGAGATAACTTATAGAAATTTTTGTTGAATTCTATTATTTTTTTTCATTTTCAAAGTTCTGTCTCTTTAGTTTAGTGTATGCTATAGTACCTTCTTTCACATAAATATAACATGGAAGTATAGTACGAAAAACCAAGACTCATAGTTGTCACTGAATTTTCGTTGTAAACTTTCAGGCAAGTTTTTCATAGGTAATTCGTCCCAAAGGAGGCTAACCAGTTATCGACCTAAAGTTTTATCCCCGCGAAATGCTGGAATGTGGGAAATGTTTGAAGGGAAGGTTGTCATGCTTCTCAAGCTCTTAACTGTTACATTCACATGATCTTGATCTGTTAAGAAGCAATGGTTGGGAATCGTTGTAATGAGAACCTGCTTTGTGCAATTGGATTCGATTTGTTGATTGTCGGGCATGGCAAGTGGGAGTTAGTACCAAAATAAAGAGTTTTTGGTGAGGTGTAGGCTTTGTCAGACAATTTAGAAACCTTATCTTTCATACTTAAGAAAGGCATGGACTGCACTTGTAGTTATCAGTAGCCTCTGAGGAAAGCCTTTGTTGTGGAAGCGGGAGAGACAAGCTGTTAAAGAAGACATTGCTTTGCTGCGTTTGCGATTTTTAAGCTATGGTTTCATCAAAGTCCCTGGTTGAATGCTCACTAATGCTCATTGGCTTGCCAATTCTACAGCTTCCTCTTTTCTGCATATAGCCTGGTCCTCTTTATAATGTGACTTTTATGTTAAACATCATACGTTCTATTGAGGTATTTTAAGCTGTTTTTTGGCTTCGTCTAAAAAGAAGCAAACTTACCAGTTTACAAAATATAGTTAAGGATGCGATTGACTTGTATCCAGTTTGATCAATGTGTTGAAATTTGTTCTTTGAAATTTTATCTCAGCCATCAAATAATCTTGGCTTAAAGAATCATTTGGACTGAATCAAACATTGTGCTTGGAATTATAACTTTAAGAGCTACCACTTTGATTGGTACTGTAATTTACTACTGGAATATTTAGTAAGACCATCATCATTATTTTCGAAATTTTTCTAGACAATGAAAGAAGAGAAATTTTAGCCTCTACTATGTAGTTTATCTAACTCAATTTCATTTCAAAATTTAAACTCCTTTATGCTTGAATGCTGTAAGTAAAATGTGCTTATTAACTAGCCTTACATTGATTTATTCCATTATTGCCAATATGGTCACATTAGCTGAATTTGAGGACCAGGTAATGAAATCTTTTTTCATGGTTTCCTATCATTGTTGACTTTGAAGGTCAACTGAAATACAAAAGTTGATTGATGAGGAAGACACTCTGATTGAATTATGCTACTTGGGAACCTGAAATTATCTCTTGCAAAATATACAGAGTTTTTTCAAAACAAACCCTGGGTATATATATATATATATATATATATATATAGAAATGGGGAACTTTGGCTTCATATTTCTACTTGTTTATTTCAATGTGGTGAGATTCTTCACCTTATGGTATTTCAGTGGAAATAATCATCACTACTATTATATGATCTTTATAAGTAAAATTTATTGTTGATGATAAATTTGGTAGAATGCTCAAGTAAAATATATGAAATTTTCTGCCTGTTAGCTTTCATTTTCTCTTTTCTTCCATTTTAATTTTTTAGGAAAGACCGCATTTTTTGCTTCAGAGGTCATATAAGTAACTAATTTACTTTTATTCTGTGATCATGTGAATAAAAATGTCAGTTTCATTGATCTCATTGGTCTTTCAAAAAACCAACAAGTTAGAGTTAAACTCCTAGAATTTTGTGATGATAATATGTTTCCATTTTCAACGTATTGTCTCTGATTTAGTGTATGCTATGGTATCTTCATTTCCGTAAATGTCACATGGCTGTATAGAAAACAAAATTAACCAAGGTCTTAGACGTCACTGATCTTTTATTTGTTAACCTTTAGGCAAGTTTTTCATTGGTCATTTGGCCTAAAGGGAGGTAAGCAATTATATGGATGTTCTGAACCATTAAGAACATAGAAATGACAAAGCAATTCAACTCATTTTGCAAGTATGATAATCACAAATATTTTTCCTGTCTTCATTTCATGTTAAGTACATACACTCTACTGCTCTGCTAATTCTATTGTTTCTCTTTTGGTCCTCGTGAAAATAGTATAGTGCCTCCACTTCCCTGCTAATTGATTTAGTCCTGGAATTCTCAAGAAGCATATGCAATTACTATAGGAGTCTTATTTATTAGAAGCAAAAGTGTCATAGCATCAAACTTTACCTACTTGTAAATGGTAATATCTCGCCTTCACAGCTTCATATATGATGGAATAGTCCTTTCTTTGAAATTATGAAATTCTTAATACTTTAAGGATCTATTATAATGTTTCTGCTTGCTTCTTTTTTACTAACATTTCCATCAAATATTTTTGAGGTGTGAAGTACAAAGAAATTTTTATTTTTATTTTGAAAGGGCATTGTATTTTTATTGGTCAATTGAATTTTATTTTAGATATAATTAATTAATTAGTTTATTTATATTTTATTTCTTAAATAATATTTATTTCCAATATAAACTTTTTCCGTTGAAACAATTGCAATTTATACATCTTCAATTTGCTTCATCTCAAAAAAGTTAGTACAATTTCTTTGGAAGAAATGCCTCTACATATAGATGAAGTGCTAGTAGACTAGTAGAGAGAGTGAACAAAATTGGGCCGAAGTCAGCCCATTATAACTTTAGACCTAATATGTTTTAGGACAAGTTTTTCTAGGCCCAAACCATGTAGCTCCATGCTCTTCATAGATGAAGCTCCACTCATTTTGGTAGCCTGTATTCTATTATGTTGAGAACAATTTTGCATTCCTATAGAGCTGAGCTAGATGATTACTATTATGTATATAAGTTATTATCAATCAAGCAACAGTCAAATTAAGTATTTTAGGATTTTTCTATGGTTAGACTCTCTAGTAGACACAACATGTTTATTAAATAAGTGAGAACCTTCTTTCTGATGTTGTTTAACTTCATTCATAGAAATGAGTCTCTAATTTGATTGACTGTCTAATTCCCATATGCTCAATGATGAAAACTAATTTCATAAAAATCTTTAAAAAAATCCATGAGCATTTCTTGGATTTAAGAATAAGAGAGAGAGAGAGAGAGAGAGGGGGGGGTAACTAATGTTGTTTCGTTCACTTTGTTACATTTGCAAAGAAGCCACTTTGTTTTTTGTTTTTTGTTTTTGTTTGGTTTTGTTGAGGAGGACCTAAAATATATATATATATATTTAAATTCTTAGACCAAACTCATTTTTTTTTTTTTTTTCATTTCATTGGTGGGCTGCAATGGGTTATTCTAGATAGAGTCAACTTCTCTAAAGGGCTAACTGTTTTTTGGGTTAACAGGTCTTTTATTAATTTATTTTTTGTTTTGAGTTATTAAGTGAACTCAAAAAGCCAACCAAATATTCTAGAAGTGAGGATTCTATCTAATATATATATTAGCTCTAACTCCTAAACTCCGGTCAATTATTGGATACACATTATACTAATTTGGATTGATTACATATATTTTTATATTTACTTATCCAATAACAGGGTATCATGCAAGTTATGTTCCATTACAACTAATGTTACAATTCACTTGTAGCCACATATTCGAAATTAATTCAGAGAAGTGCTTTAAAAATAGAAAACAATATTCTGGTCTAGCTAAGCCACATGAAATAAAGGTGATGCCTAAAAACTTCTTAAAAAGAGCTTTTGGTTTGTTGCATATTGTGTCCTTGGCAACGAACTCTCTTGTATGCTTGTGTTTTTAGGGTAAGATGTATGTGTGTCTTTTTTTTTTTTTTCTTATTTTATTTTTACAAGTTGCCACTAACTATTACTTTTGTATTAGATGTGATTGATCACCTATTTGTCTAATTTTTTTTTTGTTATATATACAATTAACTAAAAACCAATTCAAGAGTAATTGATTAATTAAAGTAAACCAAAGTCTCAAACCAAAGATTTTGGACTCAAAAGTTCGATTATGGGTGGGGAAAGTGTTAAGCACTCCACACAACTGATCCAAAGGATAGTATCCATTTTAATTTTATTTCCAATATTAACGTTTTAGAGAAAAAATTAGATACTTGACACTTGGAAAAGATTTTGTACAATCAATATAATTCATGCCCTTTGGCTGTGCCCACATTTAGCATCGGTTTGGCCAGGATTCGAATCCTTGCTGGAGTTTTCACACCACCACTCACTTCTACAGTTTCAATGAGCTTGTGCAGTATGTGATAAAGGAAAATAAAATTTTGGAGCTTTTTGTTCAAACAATTTGGACTATTTAGTACATAAGGAATTTGCTAAGAGCAAGTAACAAGTCTTTTCAAATAAATCAAATCATCCCAGATGTACTTGTTGCCCTTTCAGGTTTTGTTCAAACCATTCTTCCCAAAACACCAAATTCTAGTAGTCAAGTTCCTCAAAACGGATTAAGTGAAAGCCTCCTCTGAGATCTTACTTCAAAATCAATTTTGATAGGGCTGTATTTAAAGAGGAAAACGCAGCTGGTATAGGTGTTGTAATCCGGGATGAAAAGGGTCATGTAATGGCATCCGTGGCCGAGAAGATCCTCCACCCAAATTCGGTTGCAATTGTGGAAGCTATGGCAGCTGTGAAGGTCTTAACCTTTGCTCAGGATATTGGGCTGTCATATCTTATTTTGGAGGGAGACTCCAAGATAGTCATCAATGTTCTAAAGAACAAGGACGGAATCAGAACTTTGAGTTAGAGGGGACAACTTTATTGTTGGTTGTTTATAGCAGTTTCAACCTCTAATTTTGCTACTAGGTTTTTTTTTTTTTTTTTTGCGTGTGGGTAAGAACAAATTTATTTTTGTTTAGAATTTTTTAAAGGGCAGGGTTGTTTATTTAAGATAAAATTGGTTGATTGGGCTTAATTTTTTTTAGTTTTACTATTGGTAATTTTTTTTTTTTTTTTGAGATAGTTTTTTTGGGCTTATATATTTTATTTTAGATTTTATATTTAAATCTTTTTATGGTCACTAAAATGAGGAAATTGCTAGAGCTACAATTTTTTTTTATAAATTACTAATGTGATAAGTGGTTATTGGTAAGTAAAAAAATGATGTGAATGCTGGGCCTGTGTGCGAATCAAAAAAAATTTGCTACCAAAACAATTTGTAAAAAAGTTGTAAAATTTATAAGTATAATATTACTCTTACAAGAATCAATGATATTGTTTAAGAGGAACAAAATGTAATTTTATAGAATAAAATTGCTAAAATTAGTACACAAATATATAATAATATATTTTTTTTTAAAAAATTAAGGGAGGCAATGGCTCCCCTCGTCCAACAGTGGCTCCGTCCCTGTTGAAGAGTAAGGATGTCTCATTGGTGTCTTATGGTCATTTGATTGATGAGGCAAAATGTTTAGCTGAAAACTTTACTGCTGTTCTTTTCTCTCATATTATAAAGTAGGATAATTCTACTGGTCATAACCTTGCTAGACATGTTAGCAAGTTCTCAATGTGGATGAAGGATGTTCCTTCGCATCTCAGTACTGTAATCTTAGCCAATATAGATGATCTTTCTTAATAAAGTTACAGTTTTTTTATCCAATATATAGATACACACACATGTGATTATTTATTTACATATAACATATCATGTGAATATTTATGATAAAGAATTATTTATAAACAAAGCATGTGAGAGTTTACTACGTTGCAAAAATAAAACATATAATTTAACATGTGAGTGTTATTTATTACATATTTAACATGTGAATATGTACAGAAACAATAAAAGAGAGGGAAGGAAAAATGTGACCGTTTAGCAAATTTATCCTCCAATTTCTCATTCTCATGCACAAACATAATGAACCAAAACATTAATGCAAAGGGGAGGGGGGAAATATGTTAACTTGATTGGTGTCCATTGGTTCAATGGAAATGAACCATAGACACAAACCTAAAAAATAATGCAATTCCAAAAGGTTCAAAAAAAAGCGTATATAAAAATGCAATTTCTTTTAGGAAAACTCTTGACTTTTGGGAAAGTTTTATTTTGAAACTAAGGTTTACACGTTTGTTTTTGTGGAAAAATGAACTAAAAACATCTTCTCTTGGTTTTTATGAAAAAGGGGTTTTCTTTGATGTGAAAAGCATAAAGAATATATTAATTTTAAGCATATGAGTTGTATAGATAGCAAGAGTATAAATCCTAGTTAAGGAATTGTGTGGTTAGGTAACTATGAAATACCTTACCTCTCATGATGACCACTATTATCCCAACACCTATACAGGCTTGTAAACTAACATAGATGCAAAAATACCGAGTAACACCAGTTTCTCTTAGAGGTCTTTTGTCAAACATTTAGCAGACATAACCAAGAAATAGACCTTGGTTCATCTACAGGTGTTGTAACAGAGGGAAGTAGAATTTTCAACACCTAAAAAATACATCAAAGTAAAATTTAAGGGGAAAAAAAAATATTTAAGGAAGTAGATAAACTCAAAAAAATATAAAATAATGAATAATCTATCCAAAACAATCTATACCAACTAAATAGTGTGGAAGATAGTGGTTCTTGAGGTGACGGGGCTACGACATCTTGGAGACTAGGTTCTATAGAAATAAAATTGGCAGCTTATCGAGGGCGGCAGAGATGGAGGCAATGCACATCATGTGGTAGATCTAAAAGTATCGTGAACAACTACTGAAACAAAGCATTGAGATGTGGAAAATTGTGGTAGCTCTAGAGTTGATGTGGACTACAATTCTTTGTTTGGACTTTGGAGTAAAGCAATCTTTAGACTACTCACTTCTGGCCCTTTTTTTTCTTTTTTTCCCCTTCTGTTTTTGAATTCACAAAAACTGAAAGTTGTACAAAAATTTTACATTTAATTTTTTTCAGAATATTATTCGTTAGAATAATATGTTTTTATATATATATAACTTCAGATATTCTTTGAAATTTAAATTTTTATTTTTGAAATGAGTGTCTGTATGTTTTGAATTGTATATATTTGCTTTTCAAAAAAAAAAAATTGTATATATTTGTAAACAAGTTTATAAAATATCAAATTATTAATTATAATTTTTTGATAATATAAATAATCTATTTCATAGTAAAATTTAAACATTATTATTAGCAAATACAAGGTTAGTGAATCTAATTTTTGTAAGTTTACAAATGAAAATCATTCTATCTAATTAATCCAAATAATATGATTTTAGTCATAATTTACTTATTACTTATTAGCATAGACTTGTGAATGGGTAGAAAAATTTAGTCATTGAGTGAACTTTATATGAAAAAAGAATCATTTAATCACGTAGCTCAAGCTTCTTCAACAAGTAGAATGATCAATCTTGAACATATAATTCTAAACTTTTAATAGTCAATAAGACTTTGGCTCTTTTACAATCCTAATGTTGATAAATTGTGTTGTAATACTTTCGATAGATATAATAGAATTTCAATATATGATGTCTATCCCATGATGATTGCACTTATCACCATGCAAAGACACAATTGGTTTTTGGTGTAAACTTATTCAAACCTCAATTCTATTATTAGACTGATTGGTTTTTGCTAATTGATACACAACCAGACCGGATTTTATAGCAAGTGTTCTGTAACTCTATCAGTCCATCCATCTCCCAGCTCCACTATTTGGTTTTTCCCCCTCTTTCTTCTTCTTCTCGATTTTACTCCTTGTACAATTCAATTAACCTACATAGTAGTCTTACATAAATTACAGTAGACTATAAAACTAGACATGGCAAAACGGGCGGGTCGGGTCGGGTTCGGGTCGGGTCAAACGGGTCATAGGTCAAAAATGGGTTATTTTAAGTGGGTCAAAATCGGGTTCGGGTCAATCGGGTTGTGGGTCAAGTCGGGTTGACCTGTATTTTTCACGTGAAATTTTTTTTTTTTAATTTTTATAAAGAAAACAATATGTATCTGCCATTTGAAAAGTTATGCAACAAATTACTTGATGTAAAATGCATTATTTTGAATTCACCACTTATATCAAGAATGAACTCAATTAAATTTATTAATACTTATTCAATAATTTTAAAATTATACAAATCCTAACATTACTATCTAAAACAAAATAACACAAGATAAGTAAAACAAATACACAAGTTTTATTTCTACACAATATCAACATTCCAAAATATAAAACAAAATTATAAATGACTTATTGGATAACTCATTTGATAAAGAATAAAAACATATAAGAAATTTACAATCTTGAAAATTAATTTTATAATCTATTATTAGTTGTGGTTGACACTCTATTTTAATTTGAGATATACTTTAAAATTTGATTGCTTACTTATTTATACATGGTCTCTTTTATGAATATCATATTATTGTTAAGCAACACACACTCTAGGAAATATCATAATTTATTTTGAAAAGTCGTTTATTTTGGACATAAATTATTAAAAAATAGGTCTAATTATTCATAATTTATGCTAATTTGATACTTTAGCTTGATTATTTTTACACTGTGAATGTTTCCCACATGTCTACAATTCTAAATCTATGTTTTTAACTCTACTGTAACCAGATTATCTTGACATGTACTTTGCTATTTGACATCTATAAAATTTTCTCATTACAGAATGTTCAACCATTTATCTTTTAATTAATTTGCATGTAATTATGTAAATGTATCAATTATTTCCTTAAAGTTCACAATAAACAATTAAATCAATATTGTCTTAATTTTACTATTTTTTTACCCAAAAAAAAAAAAAGTTTTAAAAAAAGGGTTCGAGTTTGGGTCGGGTTGACCCGCAAAAAACACGGGTCAGGTCACGGGTCAACCCGTTTTTGATTCGGGTCAAAAAAATCGGGTTCGGGTTGGGTATTTTTCGGGTCGGGTCAGAAAATTCTGACCCATTTTGCCATGTCTATATAAAACAGGAAAATGGGGGTCAGAAGGATCATTTTCCTTCAGATAATTCCCACGGTGGAGCTTTATCAGTTTATCCATGAAAGAAGAGTAAAAAAATGAATTATAGGCTAAGACATTTTTTTCTTTTTCTTTTTTTTTGAAACTAATCTTGTAAAATTTTCATATTAAATAGTATGTTCTACCATCAAGCATTCAAGACATAATAACATAGAATTCAAAAGTTTTACATATTTTAAAATTTTTGAATAAATTCAAAATTTTAAAATCATTTATGTTTCCACCTAAAAATCCCAAATTAAAAAAATGGTCTTGTTAACTGTTAAGTCCCAGTATAACAATATAAATCAAGAGGAAATGGATTATTATTATTATTATTATTATTATTTTGGAGAATAAGAAGAAAGGGATTTTGGCTTCAATATTTTTGAGATGTAGAGCCAATAGATGGATTCTGGATGTGTCAAAGGCCTTTAGACCAATACGGTCCTGTTGACAGCAAGAAACAATGTTCCACTTCTAATTCAATCAACAAATTGGATGTCCCAAATGGCAATGTGATAGTACATTTGCTACTGATCAATCATGTAAGCTGTTTAGATTTCCTCGTAAATTCAATCACGTTAAATATTAATTGGCACCAAAAACTGTAAAACCTATGAAGTAGTCAATGAAATTAAACAAGCTAAGAACGTATTATCAACCTGCAAAATGAAACAAAGGAACAACAAAAAGATAAGATGAATTTGAAACATAAGCAGTTAACCTCATTTCCTCTTGTAACATACAAAACATCAACAGCGACACGAAGAATGACTATTTCCAAAATCTATTACTCCTTAGTTTTTACATTCATACTTTCTATGCTCTCATCATCATCTATTTCTTCTCACCACTGGTTGACTCTGTTGGTGGTTTGACAATACTTAGTTGGCCACCTTCCCTGTTAGCAGCAGTGGCTGCTTTCACCTCATTGCAATAATTAATGAACTTGCTCAGCTCCTGGTATAATCAAGTTACTAAGGAAAATATTATCACTGATGTGAACAAATAAAGAAAGAAAAACAACACATTCTAGTCTCTCCAATGCAGGCAGATACAAATTTGGCTTCCTCTAGTAATTATATATATATATATATATATATATATTTTGCACATTTATTTATTACCCACCCAGTGTTCTTTAACATAGGGTTACACCAATGATAACAAGGCTTCTCGCTACACTAGAGAAAAGTGGCCAATCACAGAACATGACATCAATACCCATTGAAGCAACTATGTTTTTACAAAATGGACGAACGTAATGCTGTTCGTTAAGTATCGTCACCCAAACAAAGCCTGAATGAATAAGTTGAGAGCCAAAAGGTTGCTACCAGTTGAAAGCCTACAATTTTCAAAACGCCTATTAAATGAAAGCTCCATCAATAATCATCTTGCAACTTAGAAATGGAAAAGAAGGTATATAAAATTCACAGTGGATTTAGATTTTTAGAGCATTTTAATGTAAATGCATCCAGAGTTATGATATTAACAAAATTCTACATAACAAAAGTAAACACGTATTACAACAATAAACAATTAGAAAGTCTATTATGTGAAGACATGAGGGGCATGAATACCTAAGTGCCTAAGCGCACAGGAATTACAATGAAAGATCCTAATTTTACACTCTTCTAAAAGAGTTCTAGAATTGAACTGATTAACTAGCTTCAAAGTCCGCTTTTCAAGTAAGTAGATGACAAGTTGACAACTTAACTAACATGCTGATGATTATTATGAATCACTAAAAAGGATTGAAATGGGTGATGGCTCTAGTCTTTCACAAAGATTAAAACAACAGGATAATTTATACCCAAAAAAAAAAAAAAAAAAAAAAAAAACAGAAATAGAAAAGAATGATGTAAGACAAGACAGGAACAGCATGATTCTATCACCAACAGATTCGCAAGGATAAAAAAAATGCTGAACCAAAGAAGTGCAAAAAGCCTAACAGAAGTGAAAAGCATCTAAAGATTGTTGGATGTGCTCTGAGCTTCATCAAAATGAGAGTATCTTCTACACAATGATAACAAATATCTTTCATTTTTTCATAGAAGAATCACCTCAAACCCACCGAAAGTCACCATGCTTGCAGAAATGAACAAGAAAAGCAACAAACCCCCATAGCATCTCAAAATCCAAAATATCAAGAAATTCCAATTAATGTCACTTCTCTATGGTTACCATGCATGTAGCATGCCCCAAAAACCAATGTGAGGAGGAGGAAAAAGGGGGGGGGGGGGGGGGGGGAGGCTAATCCTATATATTCACTATACCAAGCAAAATAGGGAATCTGCCAACTAGGGATGAGCACATCAGTTGTCTGATATCAACAGGGGAAGGAACTCTTTTCAGACACCCTGGCCCCCTTTTCATGATATGTTTATAGAGGGGGTGGGGGGATTCAAACCCTGGACTAGGAGATGCCAGAACATCCTACATAATACCCTTAAAAGAAACCCCACTACCGCTTTGTATCTTCTTAAGGACCGAAAGATAAAGAGAAAATCAGAATTTCTTATAGATGCTACTTCAAAATATAACTCTGCCATCGTTACCATGAGACCTTAACTAATCACATTTCAGCACTTCTTGTAACAAGATGAGAACACAAAGACCATCCTAGGATCCTCGCCACTTTTCAAAAGAGAAAAGCACCATACTTAATCCATTCATTAAACATCCTCCCTACTTGAAACACATCTCTCAAGTGGCAAGGTCTACTGCAATATACTATCTTGTGCACCTTATGGTCTACTGCAATTAGAAAGGGTCCAAAATTGCATGCATACAAATTCATCCTTCAGTTTCCTCTCCAACAAAACTTTAATAACATCATTAAAACAATTTCAAGTCATGACCTTTTTTACCATTTTTTTACAATGAATTAAAAGCTAACTTCCAACAAAGAACTTCACTAGGCTAGAGTCGATCGACTACATAAACGTTTTGTAAATTCACTCATAAAAATTCAAATTTGTTACTGCAACATCATAAATATTAGATGCTAATGGGCAGATTTGCTCAGACCCACTTCATAACTATCAATAACTACAAAATTAAGCTGACCCCATTTGCACTTTCACATCACATAACCCATTAATCTAAACCACAACATACCTAACATTAAGAAACCCCTAAAAATTTGTGAAAAAATAAAAATAGTATTTGGAAAGAGAATAGAAAATGGGACATACACGATCAACATCCATCTCCTTGGTAACTTTGGCCGGCTTCACAAATCTCTTCCCTGCACCAACCAAAAAAAAAAATACACATACTGTCAAGTACCGGACTTTTCCAAAAACAAATACACAGACACGTAAAGCTAGATAGTTACCTTTGCGGGTGACAGAAGGTTTGCCATGGCGGTTGGGAGGAACAGATTTCTTCTTCTGTTGACCTTTGAATAGATTTGCTTTCTGGGTCATCTTTGTTCTTTGCCTCTTTCTTCTTCTGTTGACCTTTGAATAGGTTTACTCTGCACAATATTTAGGAGCTGGGGGTTTTGTTATTTGTTTTTGTGTGGCGGTGGAGGCACTGTACGGCCCATTAGAAGCAATAAAAAACTGAGATGCACACACTAGGCCCAAACCAAACTTGATGTAAACTTTTTTTTTGGGTCTTTCAAATTTTTTTTCCTCAAATTTTAAAATTTTTATTTTTGTTTATGAATTAAAATATTCTTAACTTCATTTTTTTTTTTTCCATCCACACTTGTTAAGTTTTAAAAAACAAAAATAAAACTTGAATGATAATTCAAAGGAGCAAACAAAAAAAAAATGTAAAATATATCATTTTGTTTGTCCATAAAATATAGTTTATACTTTATTTCCGTCCCTAAAATATTGCTTAAAGGGTTTCACTTAATCACTCCTCTCTTGCAGTCAAAATGACAGTTGATGAATATTAGACACATGATATAAAAAAGTATAAAATTTAAGGAAAGTGAGTGAAATGGGTGATACTTTAAAATTTCAAGGACAAAAAATATAAGTTTTAAATTTTGGGGATGAAAGTAGAATATATATTATATTTCAAGGATGAAAAGAAGATAATTTTTAAATATATTTTATAAAAGGCAAATTGCACTTCCTACAAGAGTTGGTTATTAAATTTATGGATAAAGTTTCTATAAAAAAAAAAAAAAATACTTACAGTTATGGATGAAGTTTAGTATCAAATCAAGTTGCAAGAAATTGGAGGAAGTGCAATTTGCCTGAGTTGTCATCTAAACCCTAAAAAAAATGTAGTGTTAATCACATGAGTTGTCGTGCAAACTAATTTATGCGATTAAAAATATACATAGAAGTTCATTTAATTGTCATGAATTGGAGGAAGTTTCAATCCAAACAAAGTTTAGAGGAAAATTGAAACCTAATTTTATTAAGTGCTTAAATTACTATGAGTTCAAATATTTTTGAAACATGACAGTTTCGAAATTTCATTTAGTTGGATATAATACATGCGAGAATGCTATAATCGAAGAGTTCAACCCCTCCTAAGAGAAAATGATGATATATACTTTTTATTTCAAAATTTTGGCCTAAACTCTATTTTTTTTGTCCAGGAATTTTTTTTCTAAATAACAATAAATATTAAAAAATTTAGTTAGTTGTCACGTTGGAAAAGAATGTTGAAAACTAGCATCTCGAGTGTCTAAAACTCGAGTTCCAAGATAAAAATCGAGTTTTGAAGTCTCGATTTGTAAGTTGATGAGTATGATGTGAAAAAAAAAATCCATGTAGAAATCGAGTTTTAAAGACTCGAGTTCGAAAAACGCCGCTATAGGCCTTAAAAACGTCACTATAGGGCTTAAAAATGGAGTTATAAAAAAATTTAGCAGAAAAACGCCGCTATAGGGCTTTAAAACGTCACTATAGGACTTAAAAACGCCACTATAGGGGCGATAAAACTAAAAAAAATTTTGCATAGAACTCGAGTTTCTAAAACTCGAGATCTATGTGGCATTTTCAGATCTAAAACACTCGCAAAGCGAGTCTTTGGGACTCGAGTTTTAATATGGATCTCGAGTTTCTAAAACTCGAGATGCTAGTTTGCTACATTCTTTCAAATGTGTATTAACTTACTATTTTGTCCTCCCTTACTATGGTAGTCTGCACATTCCCCCTTTGTCCAGTATATTTAAAAAGTTAAACTCTGGTCCTTTATTCAAAATGTAACAATTTCATCCTTCCATATAATTTCTATGAAATTTTTTCCAGATCACATTAATTAACTTTATAATATGCTAAATCAATACATCACCTACTACGCTTACAATTTTAAAAAATACAAAAATTAATACTTTTTCAAATTTTTAAGGATTAAATTGCATCGTTTTGAATAAAAGAAATCAAAATAGAATTTCAAAAATAGGAAATATTATCCATACTTCTTAATTTCTTAATTCAGTAATTCCATCACACTTTTTTTAAGAGAGAGTTTCAACTTATTACGTCCGCTCTTAATGATTACTCTTTTTCATCAAATTAAGACAGTAATTGGTTTTTGGTATAGGCGGGTATTGAATTTATGACTTGCCAAGAATTTTGTAACTCAATTGTTACTTCTTGTTGTTTTTAGTAGAGACTTTAATAGTTTCATAGTTCAAATCCACAACTACCAAATCCCCCCCTCCCCCCAAAAAAAAAGCTTATAACTTATGCATACATATTGCTTTACTATCTAGTGGCAAACTGGCAATGGAGTTATGTAATTATATTTATGGCTTTTAGAATTAACTAACGAAATGAAAGGATGAAATTGAAAGTGATGGTATTATCACCAACGTTTAATATATAGCATTTTGTAAGCACATTATTTAATTGGATGTCTTTGCGAGAAATATTATCTCTACAATATTTTCACAACAAATTCTAAATGACAAGATGTTATTGGTGAATAAAAAAATGATGTCAGTGGTGAGCCTAGATTAAAACCAATAACAACTTGTCTTCTAGGATTTATTGTGAAAATATTGCGAACATGTGCATTTTGATTTATTGTGATAATATTGCTGATTTGATTGCAATTATTGAATGAAACAAATTAGCCTATTAGTAAGGATACATCCCCCCAATACAATGTATGATATTGCAAAAAAACACTCAGTAACCTAAGTTTACATCTTAACGAATACACAGAGTTGTCCCAAGCACTTACAGGATAAATACGTAATTATATGAAAATGAGAAACTTTTGGTTTCATATTTGCACTTGTTTGATCTGGATTTCAGTAAATTTTACTACAGCTAGATGATTCCTCTAATTGTTTTTCCTGTTGAAAGAAGCTTTTGTATGGTTATATAATCTTTAGCAGGAAAAATTCATTGATAATGACAGATCTGATGGAATGCTTTGGGTATACCTTCCTTGCCGACTCCTAAAAATTCAAAGGCTGGCTTCTGAAAGCTGAACTCCTAAAAATTCTTCTCAAATTCCAAAATTTGTGTACATTAAATTTTTGGCCATAGCATTTTCAATTATTTTTTTTCATTTTAACAATTGTACTTTTGGAACTTTTACCATTCTCATTTTTTAACTTTAACTTTTTTAACTTTTTTTATTCAATAGTTGAGATTGAAAGTTTTTTTTTTTTTTTTTTCTCAATCATCCATTGCTATTGCATCGGGTGCAATGCCTATCATCCACATTAGCTTTTTTACTTACAATTGTCCTTGTGAGCATGCATATGGTGTGGGATTTTTTTCTTTGAAGTAAATGTGGGATTCGAATCCTAGACAATGGGCCTGGTAGAGGGTGCTAGGATCACTAACCTAACAGCTCGAACCCCATGTGGCGTGGCATTTGTATTTGAGGCAACGGGTGTAAGAAATTTGGTGTAGTTTTAAGAGAAGATCAAATTTTCAAGTGCATTTTTTTTTTCCTTTCTAGTTTAGGATCATTTATCCTGAGATGGATTTCTTTTGTATTTTTCATTGGGGACTATTTAGAATGTACCTTAGTGTGATAAAGTTTGGTCTTTTGTGTGTTTCGCATCTGTGGTGAGGAATTTCTTTTGTATTATTCCTTAGGAAAAGAACTAATTCATTGGCTAATAAATATTACTCCAGGGAAAATCATTGAAAAGAAGTGCTCAAAATTTGTATGTGTTCAAAAAAAAAATTGTGGACAAATGTACTTCTTATACTTTGAAGTTTTAGCTCATCAATATCTCTTACGGTTTCAAATTTATTTCAATTACTATATGAACCCTTTGTGCTTAAGGCACAGGACTGCTCAATGAAATTCCCGAACGACATATTGCAATGTGGAATTTGAGGATTGCAGGTTATATAACTTTTGATGACAAGGAATCCCGAAGACCATGCAGAGCATCGTGTTTTTTTACTCGGTTAAACCCCAGACCCTTGTAACACGCCCACATCACACTGATCAGGTTATATTTTGTGTCATGGAACTAGCTTATCAGTGGTTATGCAAGGAATGGCAGATGGCTTCTTAATACGATGCTTGAGTTGAATGTCATGTCAACAAGAGATCATGCCTTGTACAGGTGATAGAAGCATTGTCACGTTAGCTGCAGATAGGCAGGTATTATATTTGTTCCAATACAGATATGGTAGGAAATGAAATATCAATAAAATGTGTACCGACCTATATTAACCATTTTGGCCATTCGATAGCTATTTGGAAATGTAGGAATAAGGCCATGCTTGAAGGGAAGGTTGTCAATACTTCTCAGCAAGCACATGGTCATGATCTATTAAGAAGCAATGGCTGGGAAATGGGAATCATTCTCTAAGAATCTGTAAACGTTCTGTTTGCAAATGAGCTCAATTTGTTGATTGCAATTGTACTTACTAGTAGCTCTGAGGTTTGCAGCCTTTGTTGTGGAAACTGGAAAGCAAACACCAAGCTTGGAGACACAAGCCGTTAAGAAAAACATTGCTGGCTGTGCCGCTTGTGATTCTCTATGCTCTTAGCTTTGCTAATTCTGCAGCTTCGTCTTTGATGAACATCGTATGTATTAATGACAAGTTTCAAGCTTTGACAGTTCACAAAATATAGCTATGGATGCGTTTCGCCAACCACCATTTTGACTAATTCGTTGATAATTGCTCTTTAAAACTTTGCTTAAAGAAAATTTGGACAGCATTGCACATTGAGCTTGAAATCATAGTTTTAAGAAGTACCACTATGGTAAATAAAGTTTACTTGCTAGTAAGACCATCATCACCTTTTTTTTTTCTCGATAATGAATGCATGGCCTGTATATCAATTCTTATCTATTTGGTTTGAAACCTCCTACCAGCATTAAACTGATAACACGACATATGGTGGAGTTATGGCTACCTTCAGTTGTAAACTTTCAAGCAAAGTTTGCATTGGTTTTTCGTTTCGGCTTAAAGGAGGCTCACCTACCATTTGGATGTGCTACACTATTGAGAACATTGAACAACAAAGCATTTTTAACTCATTTTGCAAGTTTGGTAATTACATTTTACAATATTTTTCTTGTCTTCATTTCATGTTTTGTGTGTGTGTATATATTTCACCATACACTTATTTGGTGGTCTATGCATAATTATAACATATTCATAAAAAACAACAATGTATAAGTATAACATCAAGCATTTGACATCTAAAATATGCACTCTTAAGTCCTCGAATCAAAGATTTATCATTATGACAATTACATATGAATGCTGGCCATAAAATTCACAATTGGAAAGCTATATGAAATATGATGACAGACAAACAATTATTGCCTCGCCTGTTGTCCTCAGTACATTCTAATGAGTATATGACAAGCTTCTAGAAACTAAAGAAATAAGAAATAAAATATTTAAGAGTTGCAAGGTCTCAGATCTACAAGTGCCACTTGGCAATCCAAAATTGTGGCCTTTTTATTAGTGAAACTAGCAAACTGCAGCTGAAAAGAAGAGTATTACTGTTGCTGGGAACAGCATTTTGATCCACAAGCAATGTACATGATGGGTTCTTTGACATTTTGAGAAACATACTTCTCACGCATAAAACAGAATAGGGAATTTTGTTTGATTATCAACATGTCGGGAATCTCATAAAGAAAATAGTTTTGTTTGGTTCGCATTGATCAGATTTGAATATAATCCATCATTTATATATGAAAATGGTACGGCCACGCATAAAAATCTTGATTACAATAATTTTAAATACATAGATTATGAATTAGGATTTCAATCAAAGAAAGGCAGCATCAAAATAATTTATCCAAAAACAAAAGAATGGATTGAGAACTAATGCCTTCTGCATCAACAGACAAAAATAAGGTCAATATGCTCCATTGTTTATCATATTGATGACAAAAATAAGTGTCGCATCATATCATGAAACAAATAAAGAGGGATAACTTATAAATTATAGCAATTCAATTTTCTTATAAAAAAATAATTATTATTCAATAATCTGATTAATAATCATACACATATTCACTAGCTTCAATTATTTAAATCAGCATGTGCATTGTGTACATGAAAGTTAAATGTACCAGAGTGGGGTAGAGAAGTAAGAAAGGGATTCGCCTTCGTAATGGTGCTTATATTCGCCATCTTCCACGCTAAATACACCCATGTCGTACCCTCCACCATTTAAGGTGAAAGGAAAAACTTCGACATAGTCATCAGTATAATAGATACAATTAGCTTTGCATCCATTGAAACTTGATGCAGACAAAGACACTGATGAATTGTCACCCACAAACAATGCTTGATCACCCAAGCTGTCAACCTTCACCCACTTGTATTTATATTTGCTTCTCACTTTTGTAGAACATTCTAATTTTAGAATTGTGAACCCAATTGTCACATAGGGATTATCATTGATTTTTTCTTCTTCATCTTCATCTTCACCTTCACCTTCACCTTCCCCTTCACTTTCATGAATGTTCTCATCCTCAATATCATCTTCAGAGTCTTCATCCTCAGTATCATCTTCCAGGAAAAAATGACCTCCTCGAAAGCGTGAAACAACCAAAAGATCTCCAGATGATTCAACAATATACATTTGGATAATTTCCTCGGTTGCCGGTGGACGTGGCGCAATAGATTCAATGAATGGAACATCATCATCCGTGTGACAAACAAAAGCTTCACCATGACAGTTCACAGCATAAAATTTTCCCTTGTAAAATGCAATGTCAGAAATAGATCCAGAATGACTTGGTATATCAATCCAAGCTTTATATCCTGGTCTAGTGAAGGCCAAACTTCTACCATTACCATAGATAACCATGATTATGCAATCACAATCATATTCATGAGTTACTAAGTTCCATGGATTCCTTGACAAAACACACTTCTCAAAAAACATATCTCTGTAATCTAAATGGTCGAGTTTGGAATTGCCATCTTCATTCCAAAAAAGAGGTTGAGGAAGACTTAATAGGTGTTTAGACTAGGTTGAGGAAGACTTAATAGGTGTTTAGACTAAGGATGAAAGAGATTGACCTGGAAATCAGTGCCTACACTAAGTAACCATCCAAAAGATGTTCCAACGCATTTTTTTCCAACAAGCTCAGGCAACTTGAAGTTGTAAACTTTATTATCGAATAAGTTGACAAAGACACGCGTATGACTTTTTTGTTCCTTTTCTTCTGCAAGCATAAGCCAAGGACATCGAGGAGATAAGGGTGGGTTTTCCAATGAATAAACACTTCGCCATGACTTGCATATGGCACCAAAGATGACAAAATCATTATAGAAAGATAATCTTCGCATTATTTCGGAGAGGATAAGATCCGGAAGATCGGCCCACTTAGACATCTTAACATCAATATGGTATTTATGCTGTAAGAGACTGCAAAAAAAGTATAATAATAATAAACAAACAAAATTTTAGAAGTTAAAATTTTATGAGCTCATCACAAAAAAATAGTTATTATGTGATAACATGTAATATACTAAATAATAAATCATTCAAGTTGTACAGAGAATTTCTAGTTTCAAGCCTTCATGACCTATGCAAGTGCTTAAGAGTTAAAGGGTTGGTACCAACTTACCAAAAATTTTCTCCTAATTTTAGGATAAGAACTTACTTTTATTTTAGCTATAACTAATTTTCCTTTACATAGCCATGAATCCTATTTCATTTTAAAAATTATTTCTTCCATTCTTCTTGTTTTATTATTATTTAGGGGGGATTTTTGGTTTTGCTCTAAATTACATCAAACATATCATATATGTGTTCTTACTTCTTCTTCTTTTTTACCTTAAACAAAAACGATATAATTTTTCATTAAAAAAAAAAAGCATGGACAAGAAGACATGCAATTTGTAAGATGAATAAAACAGTTAACGTTGATAAATGATCCAAAGAGAAAAATAAAAAGAAACAGAAAAAGTACCCACAAACCAAAATCAACAAAGAGAAACAGAAAAAGTAGTTTGCTGATAAGAAAAAACAGAAAACTTACCAAAAACTTTGTTTGGTGGTCTGGAGGCAGTGAGAGAGAGAGAGGCGCTTCTATCTTCTGTCTTTGTTTGGGTTTATTTCAAAATACTATTGACTCAGTCTGGACTCTGTCTCTGGATCTCTCAAACAAAAACAGTGTCTAAAGCCCATATTATATACTGCCATTATTATATATCGTGTACTGTTCGGAGAAGGATTCCTGTTTGTGTTAGAATTAATTTTTTCTTTTTTTAATAAAATGTTTGCGCTAAAAGTAATGATTAGGTGCTCCCTTTCACGTGCGAATTCACTTCTTAGATTTGATAAAATTCACTTCTTAGACTCGCTTTCTTCGTAATAAGCCAACGAGCTTCACCCAAATAGCAACTGTCCAACCAAAAAATATAACAAAAACAATAAAGATATTCACAATGGTGATTATATTTTAGCAAAAAAAACTATTTAAACACCAAAGAACTAGAAAATCATGTATTACCGGAGAAATTAAAGATAAATTTTTTGCAACTACAATAAACTGGTATAAAAACCAATTGACGGTAGTAAGTTGTTAAAAATAAAATACAATATTTTATTAAGATTATATCTCTTCTTTCAACTAAAAAACTCAATTTCTCTCGCTTCTTTTATTATTTTAATTATTTGTTTATATTTTTTTAAATGAAGTTATAAAAAAAATAGAATATTTGATATTAGGTGTATTATAAAGTGAGGTGGTAAAATAGATAAAGTAACTTTTTAAGATGCTAAAAGCTAAAATTGTTTTAGCACCACCAATGTGAATGCGCTCTAAATTCAACAAAAAAAAAAAAAAAAAATCCTAGTCAGCCTAGTATTAAAAAAAGACATTATTTTATTTTTGTTTGTCTTTGTTGGTAAATTATTGCATCTTAATGTATTTAGAAACAACGATTTTGAGTATTTATAATTTTTAATACTATATGGATGCCTATCTGGAGTTTTTTTTTTCTTCTTTTTTTTATATTCTAGCCCCTGCTAACTTAAAATCTTGAGTCTGTTCCTGCAATTTACCTACCTGTGGTTTGACTGAAATTTAAGTTGCCCACTTATGGTTTAAAATTCGACACTTTACCCACCTAGGGTTTGACCAAAATTTAAGTTGTCTACCTGTAGTTTGAAATTCCATGATGCAAGCATTCTGATGGATAGTTTTTTATCTTGTATTTTTATGTTTTTTATGTTTTTGAAGGAGAGAGACATAAAAGTGGAGCAAAATTACATATTTAGCTATGTTTTTAATAAAAGTGGATTATAGAAATCTAACTAAGCCAACTTCAAGTGGGTAAAGTGTCAAATTTCAAATAACAGATAGGCAAATTAAATTTCGGCCAAATCACAGTCGGGTAAATTGTAATTTACCTTAATCAAATATTAGCTTCATCCAAATTCTTTGTTAACCTTTTCTTTGATGTATATGATCCGTTTGTTTGCGGAGAATATAGAAAGTATAGTAAGCTTATTATATAATATTGGATAAAATGCTATTATACCTCTGAATTTTTGGCTAATTGCTCTTGCACGTTTGCAGTCGTTAAACTTTTATTTTAGTAAATTTAATACTAAACTTTAGTTCTATAATAAATAGACCCACCTAATTTTTATTTTAGCCAATTTAGTATATAAACTTTGGTATTATAATAAATAGACTTCTAAACTTTGATGTTGTAGTAGTAAGACCCCTTCATTTTCAATTTATATATATATATATATACACACACACATATATAGGGATAAGGGGCCCATAAGTGTGTATTGAGCCGTGGGCCCTGTCCGAGGACGTCTAGTAGTCCGAGGATAAGAAGACGATAGGGAAGAACTACGAATCAAAGTGCCATGGACAAACTATGACTAGGAAGGCTTGGAAAGGTAGTCTGAGGAGGAATGCCTCCTCGGTTAAGCAAGGCAGAAGTCAGAAGGTTCGGTCTGCCATTAAGAGCAACCCTCTGGAAGATTCTATTGGAAAGGGTGAATATAAGGGGAGCATAAGACAAAGGGGAGCTAAGAAATATCTAAGGGAAAGCTGCTACTACCGCATTGAATGCTCTGCAGCTAACCCTCTGGCCGCATTAATGTGGAAGTGATACCTGAACAGTGGTAGTCAGCCTTACAGCTACTCCCAAAGACTTCAAGAAGGTGCTGATGGGACAAGGATAAAAAGCAAGCAGCTTGCCCTACACGTGGAGGGTGAAGATGAAGAAAAACAGGGTATATAACAGAGAAAGAAGTCCCTTATGGGGGGATCGGAGATTCAAGAGAAGAAAACACTGTAGCAACAAGAACTAGACTTATAACCAAGTTCAAGAGAAATATATATATATATAAGAATTAGTCTCTTCAGATTGTGTCGATGACGATTTTCTTTGGGCAAACCTAGTTTATTCTTTCATTTTTTTTTTTAATCATTTGGGCTCACTGTAATTGCTGTCTAATTCATTAAAATCTAGTTTTCTAGCCTACTCTCTATAAATTCATTGTATTGAGCTCTTCGGGCCTAGATCCTTTTCCTTTTGGGCTTGGCACCAAATTGCGTCCTTACTAGGGATGGCAATTTATATCCGACCCACGGATACCCGGCCCGGTCCGACCCTAATGGGTCGGATTTTACCCAGCCCGATAAATTTTAGGGTCGGGTATGGGTTTTAAAAAAAAAACCCGAAGCGGGTCCGGGTCGGGTCCAGGTTTTTGCAAAAACCCGGCCCGAACCCGACCCGACCCGACCCGTTTATATATATAAAAGTTAAAAATACTAAAATACCCCCTATATATATATAAGTTTAAAAAAAAAACCCTAAGAGTTTCAATTCCTCATTTCATTCAACTGAGGCCGCCTCTCCCTCTCATCTCTTCAGCTCTCAATCTCACTCCCTCTCATCACTGCTCATACTGCGCAAACTAGTCTCTGCATAGCAACAGCGAATCGTTTCTTCCATCTCCTTTATAATGCTTTCAAACTTATCCAATTCTATTTCAACCCGAGCAATGAAATCCCTAAGGTACGCTGCTTTATGCAAAGGCACAGCTCTCTACTCTCTAAACTCCGTTTCGTCCTCGCCGTCTCCGATCTCGCACAGCCCTCTGGCCCTTTCATCGCTCCACCTCGTTCTCCATTTATTTTTATTTTTTATTTTTTTCTGGGTTCAGTTCATCTCAATCATGTGAGTTTGTGCTTGTGTTTATGATTTCTGGGTTTGTGTTTGTGATTTTGAAAGGGAAAATCATAGATCTGAAATTTGAGTTTGTGATTTCTGCGTTTATGTTCGTGATTGTGTTTGGATTTGTGTTCATGTTTGTGATTTTGGGCCAAAAAATCATCATTCGAAATTTGTGTTTCTGATTTTGGCCTGGGCTGGCAATGAGGGGACGGGGCTCGCAGGGCCCGCAGAGGCCCGACGGGGCGGGTTTGGGGTGGAAAAAAAAACCCGGTTATTAAACGGGCCGGGTCTGGGTTAAGCTAGCAGGCCCGCGGGTCGGGTTCGGATATAGAAAAACCCGCCCCAAACCCGACCCGTTGCCATTCCTAGTCCTTACAATATATATTTGGTGCAAAAAGTGACTAAATTTTTTTTGGGGAGAGGGGGATTTAAGCATGTCTTATTGCTGCAATAGCAAAGTTTATGTGCTAAATTGGCAAAATAAAAAGGTAAAGAAATCTATTTGTTATAGTACCAAAGTTTATGTACTAAATTGGAAAAATAAAAATTTAAAGGATGCAAGTGTAACTAATTTAATATAATTTTATTCAATTTCCTTTAAACGTATCCATATATATATATATATATATATAATTTGGATAGGAATATTCATATTATAATTATATCATGATCAAGTAAAAATATATTTATTGAATAAGTAAATAATATAATATAATAAACTTTGTTTACTTTTTTGCATCTTTTTGCTTTCTCTCTTTGATATACTAGTTTTGAAATTTGACTATTTCATTCAATCAATGGTTCCCAGTATTACAAAGCATAGTTGTCAAAACGTGAATTGTATTGTAAATTGATTTTTTATTTCTTTGTATTGTGTATTTTAAGGTACACAAATACCTAATAAAATTATAAAAATTTATAGATGTACATATATAAATTTTATATTCCTTATAAATTCACAATATATTAAACTAATAATTAATTTAATCATTACTTATGCAATAATAATTAATAAAGCTTAGCATATGTTTATAACAAACACATTCAAATTGATTAAACTCACAAGTGATAATATATTATGTATGACCCAAAATAATAAATTTTTTTCTTTATCTTGCCTAATCAACTTCATCTAAGTCAATGTTATCACCATGTTCATAATCTTGCTGTAGGGACTCAAACTGGATTGGACGCAGAATAGGGATGGGTTTTTAGCCCAACAAGCTCAACAATAAATTTTTTTAGAAAGTGGGTCAAAGAACTAGTTCTATTCAGTAGAAAATGTCATGATTATTGCGTAGCAAAAGACGTTTCAAGCTAACTGTATGATAAAAACTCTCCTCGGCTAGGTTTCAGGGGATATCTTTTTGGGTTCTATTGTTCTCCTCCTTTCTTTCTTTTTTTCCAAAAGTCTTCGCTAATGACACCCACTTTCAAGTTATATACTACGTTCATCAGCTTCTTTTCACCGTACACGTGTAGGTTCTATTCTTAGGACTCCTTTCTGTCCCATCCAGCACCTCCCGGAACCTTCGCTTAGCAGCCATAAGGCTGCTTGGTTACTGTTCAGGTATCACCTCCACATTAATGCGACCAGAGAGTTAGCTGAGAAGCATTTAATGTGGAGGTAGCAGCCCCAGAATATATTTGTTATCGCTCCTGGTTCCTTCTTTGCTCTATATTCACTTTCCAGTTCTGATGCAACTTTGCGGAGTACCTTGAATAGTAAGATAGTTACATCCACCTCGGACCACGATATCCGAGGTGAGTCTTATCCTCAGACGTGTTTTGGGCCACTATATATGATTTTCATCCCTTTTTTCTTACATTAATCCCACCATATCTCTCTTTAACTATCCTCGGATGAGTGAGTGTCCTCGAACTGGGCCGTTGGGCCACAAGCCCATTTCCCGCAATTTCTACATCATCCTTTTGGATAACTGGCCCCACAATAGCCCCTCAAAATCTCGCTTTTTGTCACCTCGGAAAAAGGGAGATTTTGATATCTTTCCCTCATCCCTTCTGTGGACTTCCCTAATCTCCAGAACGCCTTTCTACTTGCCCAAGGCACGCTCCTGACGTTTCGGCGTCAAGAGCACGCCATTATTAAATGATGACGGCTTCTTTGTCCCCCACGTTCAACGGTAAGATGTAAATCTAACAGTGGAGGATCTTCAGTATTCATGAGTGGGATTTTTCCCGCTTACAATTTTTGCGCCACTATAAAGAGCTTTTCAAATCAACTCTCTTTTCAGTTACAAAAATCACACCATCTTAGCGTGTATTCATTGAACCTGTCTCTCTTTCTCACCTCTCCACGCTCTCATAAATACTGAGAGTCTGTCCGAGGAGCTCATTTTTCAAGCCTGTAAGTTTCCTTAACCCTTTTTAGCCTTCAGTACTTTTTGCTAATTTTTCTTCACGACTTTCAGAAAATGGGTAGATTCAAGAGTCTAGTTGAGTCCGAGGAGGATATAGAGGCATTTAGAGCTAAGTATAGGATTCCCCCAACAGTGGGCATGAGATATGCTTCCCCAGAAACGTGGGTAAACGATAGGAAAACAGGGGAAGTGGTCATCCCTATGATCGCCTTTATAGAGGGAGGGATGACCATTCCTATGGGTAACCTCACTAGAAGTTATCTTAGATTCTTTAGGTTATCTCCCACCCAATGCACCTCAAATATGTTCAGGGTGCTAGGGAGTATAGAAGCCCTCAATGCGAAGATGAACTTAGGCCTGACCCATCACGATGTGAACTGGGTATACAATCTCAATCATCTGAAGGGTCAGGGATACTATCTTAAGTCTAGGTACCCTGAAATAAGGTTAATCCAATGTCTCCCAACATCGAATAAGGGCTTAAAGGACGACTTTCTTATTTTCTCTAGGGAGTGGCATGATGGCCTACCCTGTCCGACTAGAGAGGGAAAACCAGGTGGGGTTTTTGGGGCTATAAGCCTATACAATTTGGATTGTATTTTTTAGCTCAAGTTACCTTTATTTCTAACCAAGTTTTTCACCTGTTTTAATGATTTTGCAGATAAGCGCGCTACCAGACCTCAGCTCAGACTGATTAACAGGGAGAGTTTAGATAGAATCCTGCGATCCGAGGTGTATGTGAACCCATCTGACGGCCAACTGAGAGCAGCACACCTAATCCTTAAGTACAAACCAATTTCCAAGGCCTTTCAAGCTCCCAAGTGCGTGATAAAGGCTAAAGATCCTCGGCTTCACCGTATCAGTGTAGTTTTTGAAGGATTTATTGTTCCTGAGGGTGTTCCAATTCCTGAAGGTACCCCTTTTACTTAGCCGTTATCTGTGGCCACTCCTTCTGTAGGAGCTTCGTCGTCACGCTCCATTCCTCAGGAAGTGAAAGAGGAAGAGGAAAAGGAAGAAGAGGAAGAAGAAGAAGAAGAAGAGCAAACTTCAGAATGAGTTATAGAATTATTGGATTCTGCAGACGAATTTGAAGTTTTCAATCAGCCCCAATCTCCCGAGGTGATTTCTGACGAAATGGGCATCCAAAAAAGTTTGAAGGATGTGATCGAAAGTCAGCCTGGAAAGGGGGCGCCGGAGAAGTCAACTTAGCCCAATCTCCCCCCTCCTCCTAAATCCCCTCTTCCTCCTCCTCAACTACCCCACCACATGGGATCGAAACTAATGATCCAAAGAGGAAGAGAGAACCAAAAGACAAAGAAGTGATGGAGACTGGGAGACCTCGTCCGACTCATGAAGATGAGGTCCAATGAGCTGCGAAGCAGCAAAAGGTTACTCATGGGTCTCAATGAGTGGTGGAAAGGGCAACTATTCAGTCCTCGGAACCCGAGGCCTGGCTCCCTGCACCCATGCTCGGTGGTGAGCCTCTGAGGGAAGATGCCTCGATTAGGGACTTCAATGGCGGAATTGGGTGCCGCGTCGCCTCGGCCTTAGAGGAAACACTCCTTCTTCCCAAGGATATGGCCGAGCTGAGAGGCATAAAGAGGAACGAGGTCTTCCAGAATACTAAGAGATACTTGGGCATGGTATGATACCCTTATTGCTATATATATATATATTTTTTTTTTTTTTATAAACGTCATGCACACAACTCCACGTATTGCATTTCTAACTCTTTTTCTTCTAGGCCGTTCAAGCCACTTTCAGGCTGGAGGAGATAACCAATTCTTGCTACCAGCAAATAGATGATGAGAGGAAGAAGCGGGCAACAACTGTGCAAACACTCACCGTTGCTGAACAAACTAATGTGCAGCTAAAGAAAAAGCTAGCCGATGAGGAACACGCTCGGAAGAGTGCTGAATCAGCTTTGGATAACACCCAAAGGCAAGCCGAGGACCAGAGGAAACGCTTGCGCGATGCTAATGACCAGCTAGCAACTTCCAAGGACCAGATATTAACTCTGTAGAAACAACTGGAGGAAGCCCAGAGACTTAGAGATCAAGTTGAAAAAGCTAAGGCCGAGGCTGAAAAGGCAAAGGCTGAGGTTGAAAAAGAAAGAGACACAGCCGAACAACATGGATACGATGTCGGCGTTGCGGAGACCGAAGATAATTTTCGGGCTGAAGTGCCTGTCGCATGCCGAGCATACTGTGCCCTGACTTGGGAAGAAGCTCTCAACCGAGCTGGGGTTGAGTCCTCATCCGAGCTGAGAAGGCCTGAAAACATTTATTTCCCCCCAGCTATACGAGCCCCAGGTCCTTCTACTCAACAAGAAGAGGCATCCTCCACAGTTGTTGAATCAGCCAAAGAAGCCCAAACTCAGCATCCTTCCTCTCTCAATCAGCAGAAGCAACCTGAAGTGCCTGAAGTTGCAAAGGATATTTCCTCGGACAAAGCAGCAGAGGGGCCTAAGGATGGAACAGCTTCTCAAAGCTTTGAACAGGCTTTAGCTTCAACCATCTTACCTGTTGAAGAAGCTCTAAAGGAAAAAGAGAAAGATGTTCCTCCTGAGGCAGCTGGCAAAGCCCCCCAACCCAAGCTCCAAATAAAATTAAACAAATAGTTAACATAGTTAAATCCCCTTTGTTTTCCCTTTCATTTCATTTTTCTTCTCTTTTTTTTTTTTGTTAAGTTTTTTAAGGACATTTTTAATTGTAATGTGTATTTCCCTTTCCAAATTTATATGAGATATTGTGGCTTTATCTATTGCTTGTATAATTTCCTACACGAATGTTCTTTATTTTTACCTGATCCCAGACTATAGAAGAATGAAATCTGATACTATAAGGGAAAACTTAACTTTATGTATACTAATTGGGAACCAAAGCAGACTATAACAGTGAACTCCACAGCCCTACAAAGGCTTGCTTTAAATTCATCAAGAAGTGTCCATATTTGAGATAGCATTCTAAATGTTTAACCCAGGGAGGTATTGAACACCTTAAAATGCTTTAAGTGATGCTCATGGAGTTTGCATTGATATACAATTTTAATTGCACGGATCCCATTTAAGAAACATTGATTCCAACTAAGTTTGTTGTCTAAACAATTTGTCATACCTTAACCTCTGTGAAATACTTTAATTGAGGTCACAGTGTATTAATTTTCACTAAGTTGTGGTCCGAGGACCTGACATGACTTAGTTTCTGTTTAATACTTCAATAGATGTCATAGTGTATTAATTTCCACTAAGTTGTGGTCCGAGGACCTGACATAACTTAGCTTCTGTTTAATACTTCAATAGATGTCATAATGTATTAATTTTCACTAAGTTGTGGTCCGAGGACCTGACATGACTTAGTTTCTGTTTAATACTTCAATAGATGTCATAGTGTTTAATACTTCAATAGATTGAGAAACACAAGTTGCAGAATTAGGATAAACTGTAAAAGGAAGTAAAACAGAACTATTTTTATTAATAATAATACCTCTTTAGGTTGCTTACATTCCAAGGATGTAGTACAGTTTTTTCGTCTAAATCTTCTAAGTAATAAGCACCTATCCCTGCTACAGATGTAATACGATACGGCCCTTCCCAATTAGGCCCTAACTTTCCCCATGCTGGGTTTTTGGTTGTCCCAAAAACTTTTCTCAGTACCAAATCTCCTGGTGCTAATGGCCTCAGCTTTACATTTGCATCATAACCTTGTTTTAGCTTCTGTTGGTAATAGGCCAATTGAACTATCGCATTCTCTCGTTGTTCGTCTATCAAGTCTAGATTCTTCTTTAATAGTTCATCATTTCCATCCGAGGTGAAAGTACTGGTTCTTAGCGTTGGGAAGCCCGTTTCAAGAGAAATCACAGCCTCAGCCCCATACGTCATTGAAAATGAGGTCTCCCCTGTTGACCGTCGAGGTGTCGTTCGATACGTCCAGAGGACATGTGGCAACTCCTCCACCCATCTTCCCTTTGCATCATCCAGCCTCTTCTTAAGCCCACCTATTATGACCTTGTTGACAGCCTTGGCCTGCCCATTTCCCTGTGGATAGGCTGGAGTGGAATATCTGTTCTTTATCCCCAAATCAGAACAATATTTTCTAAAAGCCTTGCTATCGAATTGAAGACCATTATCCGAGATGAGAGCTTGGGGAACTCCGAACCGAGTAACAATATTTTTCCAGACAAACCTCTTGACATCCACATCCCTGATATTGGCCAGAGGCTCAGCTTCTACCCACTTCGTAAAATAGTCTGTGCCAACTAGTAAGTATTTTTTATTTCCTACTGCTTTAGGGAAAGGGCCAATGATATCCAAGCCCCACTGGGCAAAAGGCCAAGGGCTAGAAAGAGGATTAAGAACTCCTCCTGGCTGATGGATGTTCGGTGCGAACCTTTGGCATTGATCACATTTCCTAACATACTCCAGTGCTTCTTTTTGCATGCCTGGCCACCAATACCCCTGAGTAATTGCACGGTGAGACAAAGATCCTCCTCCAGTGTGACTACCGCAAATTCCTTCATGTAGCTCTTCTAGAAGTGCCTCTGATGCTTCGGGGTGTACACAAAGTAGATATGGCCCAGAGTAAGAGCGTTTGTACAACTTTTTGTCCTCGGACAGCCAAAACCGAGGAGCTTTTCTTCGTATCTTCTCTGCCTCTGTTTTGTCTTCGAGCAGTATATCATTCTCAAGGAATAACAGTATAGGATCCATCCAACTACGCACCGAGTTGATTTGATTGACCTAAAGCGTGTCCGCCGTTATTGGGGTGGGTGTGTTTAAGTCTTCAACCATTATTACCCGAGGTAAGTTTTGCACCGAGGAGGTAGTAAGGGTAGCCAAAGAGTCTGCATGGGCATTTCCGCTCCTAGGGACATGAGTTATTTCAAAAAATTTAAAATTGACTTGCATACGCCTAACCTGGCCCAAGTACTCCTGCATTCTTGTGTCCCGAGCTTCCAATTCCCCTCTAACCTGGCCCATGACCAGTCGTGAATCCGAGAACATCTCCACTGTCTTTCCACCCAGTTTCTTAACCATCGCCATCCCCATTAATAAAGCTTCATACTTTGCCTCGTTGTTAGTAGCTGAGAATCCCAACCTTAGAGACTTCTCGAGAATGACCTTTTCTGGAGATATCAGAACCAACCCCACTCCTGACCCCCGCTGGTTTGCTGCTCCATCCACATACACTTTCCAGGGTGAGATATGTTGCGCGGAGATAAGGCCAACTGATTTTTCATCCATGCCCTGTGGACTTGCTTCTATTTCTTCAAGGCCTTCAGCAAATTCGGCCACTAGATCGGCGAGAATCTGACCCTTCACAGAGGTACGGGGCATATACTTGATATCAAAAGCCCCTAGAATCGTGCCCCACTTGGCAACCCTGCCAGTGTAATCTACACTCCGAAGCACTGCTTTGATCGGATACTGGGTTAGGACGACTACAGTGTGTGCCTAGAAATAATGGGGAAGTTTCCTCATAGCGTGCACCACTGCCAAAATTGCATTTTCCAAGAGCAGATAACGTACTTCAGCCTCATAAAGCAACTTGCTCACGTAGTAGACTGGCCGTTATACGCCATTATCTACTCGTATCAGGACAAAGTTGATCGCATGAGTGGCTATTGCCAGGTAGGAAAAAAGGACTTTATCCACCTCAGGACTGGACATGATGGGTGGCCGAGATAGATACTCTTTAAGCTGCTGAAATGCCAGGGCGCACTCCTCTGTCCATTCAAATCCCTTCCACTTGTGAAGTAAAAGGAAAAAAAGGTCCACACCTATCTGCCGACCTGGATATGAATCTGTTCAAAGCAGCGGTCATCCCAGTCAACCTCTGGACCTCCTTGGGATTCCGAGGTGGTTGCAAGCTACTTATGGCTCTAATTTGATCAGGATTCACTTCAATTCCTCGATGAGTCACCATGTAACCCAAGAACTTCCCTGAGCTTACCCCAAATGAGCACTTGGATGCGTTCAATCGCAATTTGTGTTTCCTTAAAATCTCAAAAGTGTTGGTAAGGTCCGTCACATGCTCGGCCACTACCCTGCTCTTCACAACCATGTCATCAATATAGACCTCGATGCTCCTGCCCAACTGTGGCTCAAACATCTTCGTCATCATCCGTTGGTAAGTAAACCCCGCATTCTTCAAGTCAAAGGGCATTACCTTGTAGTGATAATTTCCAGTGGGAGTGAGGAAAGCGGTCTTTTCCTGATCATCCAATGCCAGTGGGATCTGGTGATAGCCCTGAAAGGCATCTAAGAAGCTCATCCGAGGATGGCCTACTGTTGCATCTACCAACTGATCTATACGGGGCATAGGAAAAGGGTCCTTTGGACAAGCTTTATTAAGGTCCGTGAAATCAACACATACGCGCCATTTTCCATTCTTCTTTTTCACCACGACCGTATTAGCCAACCACTGAGGGTAAAACACTTCCTTGATAGCCCCCGCCTGTTTGAGCTTGGTCACCTCGTCTCTGATAGCCTCGACGTGTACTTTAGACGGACGCCGAGGTGGCTGTTTCTTCGAAATAACAGAGGGATTGACATTCAAATAGTGACAAATGAAGTCTGGATCCACCCCCGGGGCTTTGTAAACGTTCCATGCAAACACATCAATGTTTCTTCTAAGGACCTCAACCAATTGCTCCTTTTCCAACAAAGGCAACTGTGCTCCCACCTGAAAGAATTTATCTGGGTCATCCCCAACACTCACCCTCTCCAAATTCTCACACTCCACTTCACCGGCAGACGTGCTGAGGAGGGTCGTCGGAGTCTTTGATTGCTATAATTCATTCTCGGCCGTGGCCGAAGTATCTGTCCCTAGTCGATGTTGAATGGCCATTATCAAGCACTGCCTAGCCATGACTTGATTTCTCAATATTTCTAAAACCTGGCCTCCTGGTGGGTACTTCACCTTCTGATAAAGAGTGGAAGAAACAGCCCCCAAGGTATGCAGCCAAGGCCTACCCAAAATAGCCGTATACGGAGAAAAAACATCTACCACAATAAAATCCACCTCCACCACATCTGAACCAGTCTACACTGGTAATCTAATCATACCCATCGGAATAACCGACCTGCCCTCAAAACTCACCAGCGATGAGCTATAGGCTGTCAGATCCTGGGGTCTCAAATTCAGCCCCTTATATAGGTCAGGGTACATCACCTCGGCTGCACTCCCCTCATCAACCATCACTCTTCTCACATCATACCCCCCGATCCTAAGTGTAACCACCAAAGCGTCATCATGTGGTTGTATGGTTCCTCTCTTGTCTTCCTCTGAAAAGCCTAACACCAGTGAGGTGTCCAGTCTGGCTCTCTTCGGCCTTAAACTAGAGCCCTCACCCAAGCACTGAGACACAGACATTACCCTGGAGGGGCATGACCCGGTTCTTCCTGGGGCGGCAAATATAACGTTTATCGTGCCTAAAGGGGGTCCTGAAGAAGCATCCCCATGAAATGTCGAACCTGCCTGACTTCCTCGGCCACTGGAATGGTGCAGAAGCTGGGTCAATTTCCCTTCTCGGACCAGCTGTTCCAAGTGGTCCCACAAATTTTTGCAATCTTCAGTAGTATGTCCATGGTCTTGGTGGTATTGGCAGTAAAGGTTTTGATTACGTTTCGCAGGATCCCCTGCCATCCTATTGGGCCATCTGAAGAATGGCTCTTTTTTTATCTTCTCTAAAACTCTTTGTACTGGCTCTTGGAACACGGCATTAACCGCCTGGGAATTGGCAGATCTTGATTGCCCCCCAAAGTCCCTCCGAGGTCGGTTGTTATTGTACCGGTCCGATCTGAAATCCCTCCTCTCCTGATGGACTGCCTTAGACTTTCCTCTATCCTGTATCTGATCCTCCTCTACTCTTCTATACTTGTCAATCCGATCCATAAGCTGACGCACGCTGGTAACAAGTTTACCAGTCAGAGATTTCCTCAGGTCATGCTCGATCGGAAGGCCTTCCTTAAAGGTATTAATGGCCACGTCATCATAGGCTCCATCTACTTCATTGAACATTTCCCAGTATCTATCAGAATAGGCCTTCAGGGTTTCCCCCTCCCGCATAGACATGGATAATAACGATCCCAAGGGCTGAACAACCCTCCTGCAGGTAATAAAGCGGGCACCAAAAGCCTGGGTGAGCTTCTCAAAAGAGTCAATAGTATTCGCTCTTAGACCGTTAAACCATCTCATCGCCACCGGACCCAGGCTAGATGGGAAAACTTTGCACATCAAGGCCTCATCCTTAGCATGAACGGCCATTCTTTGACTAAAGTGGCTAACATGTTCCACTGGGTCAGTGCGACCATTATAAATGGTGAACACGGGCTGATGGAACCGCCGAGGAAGATTCGCATCCTCAATGCGTCGCGTGAAGGGCGATTTGGAAACTTGACTCAACGCTTTGTTCAGGGCGTCATTCCCTAAGCCCTAGCGAGGCAGACTCTTATATTTTCGTTCATGGTGGTACTCCTCATCATACGAAAAAGACTCACTAGGTGGAGTTCTTGACCTCTATTTGTAACTGGTGTCATCTGACTCCTCAGAGGATTGCCCGGAGTTATGAGCCACACGTCTTCGTCGCTCGTGTCGCAACTCCCTTTTCAACTTGTTAATCTCACGCTGCATGTCCCCGTCGTTCTTTACGTGGGAAACATGACATTTCCCCCGAGAATGACTTCTATCAGTGTAGGTTGTTCGTGTACTTCCCTCACGATCCCCCCTTTGTTCGCGGACTACCAACGGATTACTATGCTGAGAGCCCCTAGACTCTGCCTGGTGTGGATTAACGTCCACCTGTTGTGGGCCCGCCACTGGTTGCTGCGGTGCCCCCCCTTCCATCACAACCACTGCACTTGCCTTTCCTTACGAATAGATCAAGCTCTTCCCACAGACGGTGCTAATTGTAGGGACTTAAACTGGATTGGACGCAGAATAGGGATGGGTTTTTAGCCCAACAAGCCCAACAATAAATTTTTTTAGAGAGTGGGTCAAAGAACTAGTTCTATTCAGTAGAAAAGGTCATGATTATTGCGCAGCAAAAGACGTTTCAAGCTAACTGTATGATAAAAACTCTCCTCGGCTAGGTTTCAGGGGATATCTTTCTGGGTTCTCTTGTTCTCCTCCTTTCTTTCTTTTTTTCCAAAAGTCCTCTCTAATGTCACCCACTTTCAGGTTATATACTACGTTCATCAGCCTCTTTTCACCGTACACGTGTAGGTTCTATTCTTAGGACTCCTTTCTGTCCCATCCAGCACCTCCCGGAACCTTCGCTTAACAGCCATAAGGCTGCTTGGTTACTGTTCAGGTATCACTTCCACATTAATGCGGCCAGAGAGTTAGCTGGGAAGCATTTAATGTGGAGGTAGCAGCCCCAAAAGATATTTGTTATCGCTCCCGGTTCCTTCTTTGCTCTATATTCACTTTCCAATTCTTAGGCAACTTTGCGGAGTACCCTGAATAGTAAGATAGTTACATCCACCTCGGACCACGATATCCAAGGTGAGTCTTATCCTCGGACGTGTTTTAGGCCACTATATATGACTTCCATCCCTTTTTTCTTACATTAATCCCACCATATCTCTCTTTAACTATCCTCGGATGAGTGAGTGTCCTCGGACTGGGCCGTTGGGCAACAAGCCCATTTCCCGCAATTTCTACATCATCCTTTTGGATAACCGGCCCCACACTTGCAAAATTATTTCTTCATTATCATAATATTTACTATCTCTTTTCTTGTTCTTTTATTCTAATAATTTTTTCTTTATATTATTTTTTGGCATTCTAGCTTCTTAGACTTATAACAATAATATTAAAATAAAGAATAATTATATTTTCATTTAATACATTATTAATAGCATAAAAAATAAATTTGCAAATATGAAAGTAAAGTGTCAAATGTGTAGTCCAAATTCTATAGGAGAAAAAAAAAAAAAAAAAAAAAACTCATAGACATGTTATTTTATTAGATTCAATTAAGTATCCCAATAATTTTGTGATAAAAAGTCCAATAACTTGTTTAAACCCAAAAAAAAAAAAAATTAAATTAAATTAAACCCACATGTTTGTGTATTGTACAATACATATGATTCATACAATACACACCTATGTATTAGATATTTCTCGAGCACTTACGATACATCATTACAATACAAAATTTTTTGTACACGATATGATGCATATTGTATGATACATATCACGTTTCGTATGATACCAACAACTATGCTACAAATTACAAACATAAATATTGTATATTAAATATAATATTTTATAGATAAAATAAAATACATTAAATTGGGAGAAAGAAATGAGACGTCTGAAAGTCATGGGCAGCTCTAGGTATAATTCAGGGGGTTCAAATGAACCCCCTGAGCCGGGCAAAAAAAAATAGTCTTTTAATTTTTTTTATTTGACCCTCCTAAAATAAATTTTGAACCCCCTAGACCTAATTTTTTTAGGCCCAGCTAAAATGAATTTGAATATGATCATTTTAACAATATCTTGGTCTAAAAAAAAAAAAAAACCAATAACAAACCAATTTAATCTAAAAATATGGGGGGAAAATAGTAAGCCTACCAACAAAAGTATAAATTTGTTCATTTTAAATCTAAAAAAAAAAATCATTTATATAGATCTTAACAAATTTGAAATAAACTAATATATAAAAGTTTATTGTATTTAGATCTCACTTGGAGTTCACTTAACAACAATAATTCATATGTTGATTGTATTTAAAAACAATAGATGATTTCCAAGATTTAATCTTAGCAACAATAATTAGTATCTTCATCGTATTAATAAACAATATGCAATGAACTTATAGTTTATCTTATATGAGAAATGTTATGTTCATAATACGCTCATAATAAAGCCTAAGTGGCAGATTGTTACTAGCTATTATTGATGAGAAAACAAGTAATTTCAGCAGTGAGTTTAAATTAGAGCTAATAACAACCTATAAACTAAAATTTGTTGGAAAAGTGTTGTGAAAATGTTGTAGATGTAATATTTCTCATCTTGTATTCTCTTGCTAGTTTGTACTATGAAAAATTTTGTAATAAAGAAATCACGTAGACCGCAAGATTCACTTTTTATTTTTACCCAAAATGCATCTTCTTACTGACCCCCCTAAAAATATGTCCTAGAGCCGCCACTGCCGTAAGTGTGTGTGAAGCACAAATTTGAACCATTCTTTACATTTATATTTGTTTTATGCAGAGATATGGAATGCTCTTTAAGTCCATGAAGTCCTCAAAAAAAAAAGTCCATGAAGTCGTATAAAGCCCCTGGTTTCTGATGAGCTACATGCAAGGTTCTTCTAAAGATTTTGGTTTGTGGTGGGAGATTCTGTTAAGAAGGAAGTGATTTTTTTTTTTTTTTTTGAGCTACAAGTTATGCTAAATATATTTAAACCAAAATTTGATAGCTCACATTCCTAAGCAGCTTGGACTTAAACGGTCAATCACTACAATGGAATTTCAAGGATAACTTAAAATACCTTAGTTGGCAAGGATCTTGAGTTCTAATAGGACTTGGCAATAGTAGAAATAATTCAAATTTTTATTTAAAAAGAAAAGAAAAGAAAAAGAGAAAGACCGGTGTGAAAATTTAAGAGATCTTGAAATATTAGAATGTCAACTAATAGTCAAACATATTTGCATATACTTTACATTTTGACATTATAGAAATAACATTCAAGTTTGCATAGTACTCCAAAAAAAAAAAAAAAAAACTTTGGGCATGCGTTTTGGGTATTTTAACATAATTATTAGCTATGCTCATATATATACATCTTACATTTAGCTAGCTTGTTTAATTAAATAAAAATTAGCTTAGTCATTGTTTCGGTAATTATTATGAATTTTGTCAAGTTTTGTTTTAGCATTAGAATTTTTTGTTGTTGTTAATTTTAATTTTCCGTACATTGAATGGTGAATCATGAATGTGAATTTAGTCCACTTTTTCTGTTTTTATTTTATTTTATTTTTATCAGTTTAAGGGTGTTATTATTAATTGAATGTTAAATGATAAAATGATTTATTGGGCCATTATATCTAAAAATATTTCTGAACCAGTTCTACTTGGTATTCCTTGTTGGTTAGTCATGAGTCATGACTAGTGGCTACGCCACAAATTACTGCATTAAATATAACGATGAAAATAGAGGGTTAGACTGTCGGCTTCATTCTAGGAAAGGAAACAAACCTGTTAGTCTCGTTGATCCTAAAATTGTCTCTCCTAACACAGACCTAAGCGATGTGGGACTAGACTCGACTTTAAACCAATTCTTTTTTTGATTTGGAATAGGGGAAGGGGAAACCTAGACTGAATACTTAGCGGAATGGAATAAAGACTTAAACTCACACGCCAATCCCTCTCTTAACATAGACCTAAGCGATGTGGGACTAGACTCGACTTTAAACCGATTCTTTTTTCTTTTTTTTTTGGAATAGGGGAAGGGGAAACTTAGACTGAATACTTAACGGAATGGAGTAAAGACTTAAACTCACACGCCAACTCCAAAACTGCATGCGGCAATTAGGGTCGCGGAGCGAGTTATAAATGCCTCTTCTAACACAGACCTAAGCGATGTGGGACTAGACTCGGCTTTAAACTGATTCTTTTTTCTTTCTTTTTTAAATTTGGAATAGGGGAGGGGGAAACCTAGACTGAATACTTAGCGGAATTGAATAAAGACTTAAACTCACACACCAACTCCAAAACTGCATGCGGCAGTTAAAAAAATAGTGGCAAAGTGTGATTGATAAATAAAAAATAGTAAGTCCATGTGTAAGTGATGCAATGATGGTCACAGTCGACCATGTCAAAGTTGTGGCAAAAAAATTGTAGAATAATTTATGGTCCTAGAACTACTCAACATTTTGTTCGAACAAAAGGTATCTCCTGTCATACCAGTACCATAGAGCAGCCTTATAAGATATAGTCAAGGCTCTCTCCACCGGCTCATGATTGCTACTACCTGGTTGGGGTTGGGGGTGTCTGGTACATAGAGTCTGAAACTTGTTAAGATGAAACCTTGGAACCACATTGCTTTTGAGTTTGACCATATACTCAGGAAGGCTAAAATTTCCTCAAGGAACCACTGTGGGAAAACTCTTTTAAAATATCTAGTACTTTCAATGTGTTTATTCAGGTGGATAGAAATATTTCAGTGTCGTTTTTAGATAGACAGAAGACTTGCAAGCAAAAACTCCTAACAAAGGAAATAAAAAAATATTTTAACTAGACATGCAACATGGCAGCTCTTGAAATCTGTAATAGGATCCTCTCTATTTGGAATTTAGCCACGGTTTAGATTAAATATTACAAATCTAAAATGTATCTAATGTCACATAATTTGAAATTTATTGTGAAATGAGGAGCAGAATCATGTTCCTTGAAATATGGAGCAGTGAAAGTGATATGGTCACACATTTACCAACAACAAAAAGTGTGCACCTCTAGCCTAGGCAGAGAGGAAAATTTTCATTCAATAGACAAGATAAAAGAGTCACTGCCCCAATGGAGCAGAAGGCTAAAACATTGCTCAAGCCGTTGGGGGCGTACAGATGAACCCACAGATAACCAAACACAGATGCACAACTTTCAAATGGCAACTCAGAACTCAGCAAGCTTCAAACCACAAAGTCAACTAGCATGGTCAGACCATATTCTAACATCATTTCTAACTGTCAGAATTCCTGGGAAGATTCCTAGGCTATGGTATCAGGTTAATTAGTTTAGGTTGCCACATTACTGATTATCTGAAAGCGGCTTCGAGAAATACATTGGTGTGAAAATCTCTTTCCTGGAAGACAGAAATTTAACCATGGGAGCAGCTCATGGGTACATGAGTACATTAAGGCAATGACTCAGAAAGAAGAAACTATGATTCAACTCCTACAAGAAAAGAATTTCAACAACTCTTTCCCTTTTCACCATTTCTTCTTAATTATCATTGCAAGGTTGGGTGCACTACAAAATTTAGGACCATTGATTTAGTTCAAAATATCCACTTGCACAAGTTACAGGATTAGAGAAACCCCACTTAGATGGATCTGATGTAATGCCGGATTTGCAGCTTGTGCATGAGGCTACAAACTTCCTCATTAAATATGTAATTATTGCTAACTTTGTGTTACTCAGAAACAATACATCAAAAACTTAGCATTGAGCTCAAAGAGAATTAAGTATGATACAGCGAAAACTTACTTTCCACCTCCAACTAGCCCTTCTGCAGTTTGCACTAGAAAATTTTGAACAAGTTGACTTCCCTTTGGAGCAAGTCCCACAAATTCCAGGGTCTTGACCTAACAAAAAACTCGGCACTCATCAACTGCCTTTCTAGAGTTACGCAAGTACAAATTCTAGCAAATCTCAATGTTAACAAAAAAATCCAGCCAAAAGCATGATTTTTACAAACTTAAAGTTTGGGAAGTGGGAGCTAACAACATTAATGTAACATTAGAATGAAAAAAATCTTACCATGTTTCTTGTGATGAAACTCCCAACAGCAGTTAGAAGGAAACTACTCAATGACAAGTGACTTTTATCTGAAGGCAAATACCAGGGGATAGGTGAGTCTATTGCAAGATCTTTCTCTCACATGTCATTTGGCAGAATAAATAAATACGTTGTCACTTGTGCAAATCATAACAAAGATTCAGAAGGGCAAAAACAAAAAACAAAATAAAATAGGAAATATCGCTCACCTCAAAACCAGCTTGCTTAAGAGCTTCAAGGCATTTTCCTGTCAACCTGATGTTAGGAAGGCCATCACCAATCTCAATTTCTTTCCAACCCAAAAGTTCAATGAAATTTTGATACACTCACGGAATATAACCCCCTAAGATGAGATTCATGGTAATAAATTCAATACTCCCCTCTCCTCCCCCCCAAACAAAAAGGAAAGAAAGAAAAAAAGAATACAAACATTTGCTTTTTCATGCTTCAAGCATATCTCACCTTTATTTTTTAATGTTCTTGGTTATTGGGATCAAAAGAATCAGTCACGCACCACTCATATGCAGCAAAACACAGTCCAGGCTTTAATTTGCTCTGTATATTTCTTTGTAACATCCATACTATTCAAATCAGAAACAAAGTTTAAACCAAAATAACCAGAAAGAAAAGAAGAAGGGAGAGAGAGATTACAAAAAGTGGAAAATGATGTGCCATCCTAGCCAAGGTTATGGTATTAGAATTAGGAATACATATGGCATCTGGTGCATGGCAAGTGGCTTCAATCACATATACTGCATCAAAAGTATTGTCAGGAAATAGCATTTTTATGAAGTCAGCCTGCATCATCAAGAATCAATAAGAATCATGAACCCCATTTTTTATTTGTAAGTTACACACCCACTGGTGGATCTTGAATGCACAATATCATGCTCAACCTTGCTCTTGCAAGAAAAAGAGGTGCCATTTGAGTTAAAGCTCATTGGACACCATAAACCCATTTGTAATATCATATTAAGTTTGTTTTAAAGTATCACAACTAATAAATATAGAATACTTACAGAAGAATAAAATAAAATGGAAAAAGCATTTGAAAGTAAAGGAGTTCACTACATAAACATGAACTTGGTCTGCAAGATGACCAACCTTCACAAATTTGCAGGTTTTGTCCACTCCAGCAATACGGTTTAGTTCCTGTGGAGCAGCAGTAGCTTGCAGGAGTCATTGCTAATTTTAAAATTTTAACATTTCAGCAGTCATAAATCTGAAGCCAATTGCGGAAAATCCTCAAACCTTCACCAACTATGACTTCAGCATTGTCTTAATGGCAAAGAATTACTTCAAGAAACAATCCAGTTCCAATCATAAATAAAGTAGAACATATCATAATAATTTACCACAAAGAAAAAATACCATGGCGTCAAAAACAAAAACTAAAAAAGAAAAAAAAAGAGTAAACCAAAAAACTCACAAACACTGTTCAGGGTTTCATAATACTAAACATATCATAAAAACAAGAGGTAATAATAGCTTTTCTAGATGCAATGTTCTTTATATCTTCTTTTTTTTTTTTTTTTTTTGTGTGTGGATATAAACCAGTAATTCCATTAAGAATATATCAAGTACAAAGCAGCAAAGCATCAGCTTTGATGTACTAAACACAAACGCTCAATTAACCCCTTGAACCAAGTTCTAAAAAAGAACTACACAATTAGCCAGAATTACAGCAGAAAGCAAATTGCAGCAATGAAAGAACTAATCTATTGGCAACAACCAACAGATCAATGCCAAACCAGACAGTTAGTAGCAGAAAACCTAATTGGTCCTCAACACTGCAAGAAAAACAGAGTTTCCTGAATTAGCAATCTTCCCAAGACTGGCCTATCCTCTTTATCAATTTCTCCTCGGAGATGACATCTCCATTATGAACCATATTGTTTCTTTGTAACCAGATATGGTAGCCCACCATGAAACTTTACAGAGAATGGCTCAAAAATCTTTCCCTTTTAGATTATTTTCCCCCAAGAGACAATATCATCCCAGTTACTAGGAATATTTGACACTAAACAAAGTCCCACAATTTGCTTCCAGACTCTACCAGTAAAAGAGCACCCAAAAAACGGGCGATCCCTGCTCTCAAACCCATTCTGGCAAAAGAAACAACTACTATCTCTATTCCATACCCATTGTAGTAATCTCAATCTAGTTGTCAACCTATTATTAAGGGTCAGTCACCAATGAAGCTATGTTTAGGGATGGCTTCAGGAAACCATAATAGTTTCCACCAATCCACTTCTTCACTTCTGCGTCTGATCTGATTCCAGGTAGCAGCACACACGAGTTTACCACTAGCTGAAGCATACCAGTAAGGCTGATCACTCACTCCAATATGAACCAAGCACAGTTGACTCTGCATTGTTACAAGATCTTCTTACTTAGCAAGGGCCAATACCATTCGTCATTCCTCAACACATTATCCACTATGGCATCAAAAGTGCTTGCTGCATCATATATTATTCTATGCCCAAATGTTTGACAGAGAGTACCAGTAGGGTGCCAGTTATCTTTATATCACTGACTGAAATATCAGAATGCACCTTCCCCTTGCTATCATTATGTACTCTACAAAATTCAATATCACTTTCAAAGTGATAAAAAAATTTGACATATACATCTACAAAATATAAACAAATATATAAAAAGAAATTCCACATAAGGAACTAAATCTTATTCAAACTTTTAATTCCAATACCAAAAGCAGTCAAAAACCTGTCCATGCACAGTGAAACCTCCCTTTTCTTCATTGAGCATGCCATTAACTGTACTCCATTATTAACCCCAAAAATAGAAAAATTACCACGAAATGTGTCCATGACGTCAACCCATCTTGGATTGCTCTATTCTATTCACTTCCTTCTACATTGCTAGACTCAAATCCTTGACCATTGCAGTTCATCACCGCGATATCTTTACACACCAATAGAAAGGGGTAAGAAAAATATCATCTTGTCAAAAAGAGTATTAGCATTCAAAATATTTCTATTTAGAGTTACATTCCTGTCAAAATGCTAATGAGAGAGAGAGAGAGAGAGAGAGAGAGAGAACTATAGGATATATATATATATATATATAATTAAAAGGTTCAATTGAACTGATATTCCATGCATGTGTCCATCCACTTCACCAAAATGTGCATTTCTAAGTATTGTGTCATTGGAGGAATTCATCTCTATTTAATTAGAACTCAAAATTCTATTTTCTTCTTTTCTTTTTCTTTTTTCTTCTGGTTTTTTGTTTTTTTTCCCCAATTGCCTTTGTTTTTGAATTTGAGTGCACGTTTGGATTGCACTGAAAAGGAAAGCAGACGCGCGTCTGCGTTTTTTGTGTGGGTCCCGTGCACTGTTCACGGGACCCGCAAGTACTTTTTTCAGCAAAAACAACTTTAAAACTGGGTCCCACGAACCTATTCACACATTTAAAATTATTTTGCTACAGTGTTTTCAGTTTTCAGCAATAAGCGGTATCCAAATAAACCCTAAGCGAGTTAAAGGCTTTTGTTTTTGAATTTGACCAAACTAAAGGTTTGCAAACTACTTATTATATCTTACGCATACATGCAATTTGTATATATTGACGTTTCTTTTTATTCCCAATCCTCTTGACCTCTATTCCAAAAGCCATCTGAATTTCTTTAATTTTCACATATGCCTAAATGTGATGTGGCATACTTATTAACCTGTTTGCTTAATTTTCTAAAATTCTCGAATCCTCTTGTTTACTGTTTTTAAAATTCCTAAATTCAATTTCAACATTTTATTGAACTAAATGCCATAGAAACTTGATTTTACGACAATCAAATTAGGATTTTAACATTGAACGCGAAGTGAGGAAAGAGTTGCTTACTTGAACAATTAGATCTTTAAGAAGCTTCTTAAACACATGGTGATCGCGGTTCACATTCAAAAGATCCTTCAAGGTAGCCTCTTTCATAGCATTAAAGATGTCGTCTTGAGCTTGAAGAACTTTGATCCAAGATGCATTAAGTTGCATCGAGTACTCGTTACCACACACAAACAAAATTAGAATTCCTTAATGTCACTGATTGTTCAAAATAATTTGCATAGATCAATATGATAAGAAATTTTAGAAATTTGTTTAGAAACCAGGCAAGACCTGAAGAAACCATTGAATCTAAGAAAGTTCCGAAAAAGGATACTAAATAGGATGTACAGTCTTTTCCCACTGCCTTCATCAGCATATCAACACCTGCAAAAGAACTTTTGTCAAAAGACAAGCATTGATGCATATTTATATCACATTAGACATGGATTTCTTGAATGAGAATGCAACAAGGGCAACACATGAAGACATCATAAAGTAGTTTTGAAGGGAATATACAACTCCATGCCTAAACATGTTTTTCAGTGTAACATGACTTAACTATTCTTTCAACAGATTGCATCATCAAAAACTGCAAGTTTTTGGAGATGCTAGATCAGCATTGGAGAGACTCAGTTGGTTTGAGCATTACAACTCAGAATTATTGTCTCTATACATTATCAAACCTAGGTCGTTGATAGGCTCTGAATAAGGGTATTCAACCTTCAAAGAAATTCAATTTCCTTGAAAAATGAAGAGCCCTCCCATCCATTCTTCTAAGCATAAGTGATAAAGTGACATAGGAAAATTTAGGCGTAATCTGTCTACGTGCTTGTGGTGGATAGTATCAGCTGGATTTGAGTTTCAATAAGGATAGTATGGGATTCAAAGGCAAAGAAAGGCTGAGAAGGAAATAGACATGTTGCAAGATTTCTAGACAACAGTAAAATTAAGTATTTTAGGATTGTTCTATGGTTAGACTCACTAGACACAACATACTTATTAAATAAGTGAGAATTTGGCCAGTCAATATAAAACTTGAGACTCTTAAATCCTTGAGTTCGTTAAGTCATGTACATATCTGATACCTCCAAGGATAAAATCTCATGTATGGGGATATATTGTACACACGACCCTTAAATACAGTCCACAAGTAACCTTCTTCTGATCTTTTTTAATTTCATTCATAGAAATGATCCTCTTATTTGACTGTCCCTTTAAGCCTGGAATCAAGAAGCATAGAGTCAGCGATGTTTTTGATTAATTACTGATTCTCCCAAAAGTTAAGTCGTTAGGAAATAGTGAATTTAATTATTTAACCATAATTCAATTTAATCATTTAACCATAATTCTAATACTCTCTCTCACATGTAGGCCTAAACTGCTGCTTAATAAATAGGGCCCAAGATGTGGGGTTTTAAACATTTTAAAAGGAGGTAAAGTGAAGATGGGGATCAAACTCAGGATCTCCTACTATAATACCATGATAAATTATAGATTCTCCCAAAAGTTTAAACTGTTAGTAAATAGTGAATTTAATCATTTAACCATAATTCTAATAGTTTCAATTACCATGTAAAAAACATTACAATAAATCAAACTTGCTTTACAATCTCATGCATTACAACTATTCATAGGAACTTCCATGATTGGGAGATGGAGGCTGTTTTCTCTTGTTTTAATTTCATTTACTCTCAAGTTCCAAGGGGGGAGGGGGTGGATAAGAAGAGATGGTGTCTTAAGGGGGATGTGAATTTTGAAACTCAATCTTTGTATAGGTAGATTCGGGGTGGTACATCTACAATCCCATTCCTTTGGAAAAGTATTTGATTCGTTAAGATTTTCAAGAGGGTGTCGTTCTTTTTGTGGATAGCAGCACTGAGAAAGATTCTTACTTTGGATAATCTTAATAAAAGGGGTATGCCATTGGTGAATTGGTGTTGTATGTGTCAAAGTAATGGGGAATTAGTGGATCTCCTTTTACTCCATTGTGACGTTGCTTATGCTTTGTGGGGATTTGTGTTACAGATTTTTGGGATTCAATGGGTTATGCCGAGTAATGTTGATACTTTGTTATTTAGTTGGAAAAATTGGTTTGGTAAACATGGCTCAAATCTTTGGAATATGGTGCCGGCTTGTTTGATGTGGCTAGTTTGGAAGGAGCGGAATAGACATACTTTTGAAGATATGGAGAACTCCTTGGATCAGTTGAAAACCATGTTTGCTCGTACCCTTTTTGATTGGTCCCGGGTGTGGGATTTTACACATTGTTCTTCTATTTTAGAGTTTCAAGTTTCTCTTAGATTTTCCCTTTGAGACTTATGTACTTTTGGACACTTTGTGTTCATCATTGTGAAAATAAAGTGTATTTGATTTTCAATGAGATTACATTACTTATATATCCAAAAAAAAAAAAAAATTTATTCAGCAAAAAATTAACCTAATTAATTAATTACAAGTGTAAATGCATATATGTGTCTCCACTAGTTTATGTAGAAAGTTCACAATATGGAGAAGCTAGATAAATAAGCAATGCTCGGGTAACCTAGCAGTAGCACCATCTAACTGTAAGCAACAATGACCTATTCTCTAACTAAAAATTCCCAGAGTTTCCAGACACAACAAAGAGGAGGGAGAGCAAGTCCCACGTGATTTTGGAAGGGAATCAATAGAAAAACAGAAACAAGAAATTATACTTGTTATGGTGTGTTGTTTTAATTGGAGGCAAAAAGAACAACAGAAACAAAAATGCATTGAAAAATTTAAAGCATATTTGGATATCTAAATTGAAAAACCTATTTAGGTGCAAAAATGTCTACTAAATAATTTTGCATAAGTACATAAACAAATGAAAAAAGGACATGATGCAGGTACAGGAGCATCAAAGAAGTATACAAAGAGACCACCTAAGAGAGGAAAATTTTGAAATGCAGGTGCAAAAATGTCTACTGAATAATTTTGCATAAGTACATAAACAAATGAAAAAAGGACATGATGCAGGTACAGGAGCATCAAAGAAGTATACAAAGAGACCACCTAAGAGAAGAAAATTTTGAAATGTAGATTCTATAATGACCCTGAAGGGAGATGATGAGGTAAAAAATGTCGTGTCTCATGTCCATACATAAAGAGGTTGCAAAGAAAAGGCCTTAAGCTCCAAAATCCTTCAGCTTAAGATACTAGCATGGTCATGGATCCACCAACTTTCTAAGATGCTAGCATGGAGCCAAAGGGATAAAGCAGTGTCACAAGCAATTTTTGCTAAGTAAATGAGAAATGTTCCCTACAAAGTGAATAATGTGTTAATGAAATTCAACAAGGTGTTCTACTCATGTAACATAGAAGGGCATCAGATACCTTCAGCACCAGATCATCACAGCAGCCCCTTGTAACCTTAATTCAATTTCTAAACCTTCTTTTCCTAAACCTAAGCTTTCTTATATCACTCTCACTCCCAACCCCACCCCCTTCAAGAGAGCCCTAAGCTTGAACCTTTCAAGGCTCCCATACATCATTATTATTTTATTTTATTTTATTGATAAGTAGGGCTCCCATACATCATTAAGCCTCTTAAACTGATGTATGAAAATTTAAGCCCAAAGAAAATAGGAAAAAAAAGGGTGTTTTCTTTCCCTCTACGTTATGTTTTATTTATTATTATGTATTTAGTATTTAAAAAGTCATGTGACTAGCATGTGACTTTTAACGAAGTTGGATGGTTAGAATTTAATTGTTTTGTGTAAGATTAAGGGCCAGAATTCTGTGGTTACTAAAGGCTATTATAAATAACCTAAGTTGGGTAATTGTAGGCAGCCTTTTCTTATCTATTCCGTAAAATTACAGAATGGATATTTCTTGAGCCCTTTCAACCTAAAAATCGATATTTGATTGCTCTATTTCAACCCTATTTACTTTTTCTTTGCCTTAATTTTGTCTGTTGTAGGAATTTCTTCTTAAACCCTTTTCCTATGCTTGATCTTAGTTCTCCTCACCACATCAAAAACTGCACATTAAGGATTAATCTTGGCCCTTGCTTAAAAGGAAAACCTTAACTTGTAATAGCTTTATAAACTAAACATAGTCGTGACAGAAACAGAACAAATTAATTAGTATTTTAAAGCACACCCCTCAGAGAGCATTGCAAAAATGCTGAAAAGGACCAAAGGAAGAAATACAGAGCAAAACAAGTGAAGCACCCTCACCAAGAATTATATTTGTCAAGTACTTGCCAGGTTAGGATGAGTTTGTGTACGCTTAAGCCAGTCCATTTGGCTATATCCTTTCTCAAAAGGAACCTTGGCTCAAGTTGCAGGCTTTCTTGCAACAGTCTGTTACTGAATTTTCTTGACAGAATCCCCAGTGCCTCCTAATGCTACTGGTCTAGACAGTTCACTTGACAGTTTTGGAGAGGACTTATCAGTAACATTGAAAGACAAAAAATCAACTTTACCCTGCCTCTTAGAGGCAGTATTTTTAGGAACTTCATTCCGCAGAAGACTGCTACTCTGACACTGCTGCCATTTGAGAATTCATCTTTTATGGTAATGCCATCAACATCAGACACAAGCTTCTTTGTCTCCTTTCCTCGGTCAGCAGGTGAGTTAACCAAAATTTATAACCAAAACCATCTACTTAGATAAATTCATTAAATTTTGAAAATCACCCAAAATCAAATATATTTTAATATTTTTTAATAAATATTAATATGAATTTGAGCCAATTCAGTAAGGTCATTAAGCTATAAGTTCATCATATCAAATGCACATACCAAATGTACCTGACAAAATGTAAACTCATCTTCATTGTCCATCTCACACAGATTGCAGTTTCCTAATCAATTTAAGAAATATTTCCTGTGCAAAGATACAATGATTAACAAGTACTGTTTTACCGGCTGCATTTATGACTGCATTAAAAAAAAATCTAACATTGTCTAACACACCTATCAACAGAAACTTTTAACAGTTGGGCAAAAGACGAATGTACAATAATTTTTTTTATATGAGGCAGACAAATGTACAATAAATTGAATACAATTATTATAAAACATGTAATAACTTATTCAGATTTGCCCAATTTCTATTAGTTATGTAGTTCTCCAGCTTTGCTATCTCACCACACATAAATTTTCTACAAATTCCAACAGTCATCTCAATAAATTTTGTTAACAGAATCTCCAGTGCCTCCTGATGCTACTGGCAGACCATGCATATCAGTGGACTGGGGCTGTACTCATGGTATACAAAATTCTTTGATAATGACTAGACACTAGAACTAGGCTGGGTGGCAAATCCTTTATCCACCATTTATGCAGAAACTTTAAAGTTGCATCGCATACTAAATTGACAATCAAATGTGTGACACACAACAGATCTGTTATCAATTTTTGTTCCTTGGGTGGGTTACATTTACTTGTTTAGAATTATTGGTACACTAGAAAAATGTCACTCTCTAAAACAACATAGCTTGAAATTCAGGTTGTTACTATCAAGGGTAAAAGGAGACAAAAATTGATGGACAGTGTATCCTAAGTAGAACTAATAAAACCTATGCCCACACATATGACCTTGTGGCCTTGTAGTTAAATTGGCCCAACCGACGCTTAGTCAAGATTCCAAGGGTTTTTTTTTTTTTTGATAAGCCTAACCCAATTGCCTTTTTATACTTGTTTTTCTCTCTCCGATCTTATTGATCGTTGTAATCTGGGCTCTTGATTTGTGCCACTCTAGTATACTTCCAATGTACTTGGTTGGTTTTTTTAAATAAAATTTCTTATGTTACTTATCAAAAAAATTATAAATTAGAACTAGCCACTAAGCACAACCAAACAAATGTGATGGATGCAAAGAAGCCATCACCTTTTTTCACAAACCTAACATTCCCAACATAGCATTGAGCTCAAAGAGAATTAAGTATGATAGAGTAAACACTTAATGTCCACCTCCAACTAGGCCTTCTGAAGTCTGCTCATGAAAATTTTGAACATTTTGACTTCCCTTTTGGGCAAGTCCCACAAATACCATGGTCTTGACCTAACGAAAAACTCGAGACTCGTCAACTGCCTTTCTACAGTTGCACAAGTACAAATTATTGCAAATATCAAAGTAACAAAATAAATAAATTCCAGCCAAAAGCATGGCTTTTTCAAACCTAAAGTTTGAGGACCTGGAAGCTCACAACACTAATGAAACATTAAAACAAATCTTACCATGTTTCTCAAGATGAAATGGAAGTACCAGGGATCAGGTGAGTCCACCTCAAGATCCTAGAAACTATTACAACCCAACCAATGCTTTTTTCTCTTCTAAAAAAATGTAAATTGATAATATTGTTTTATTGTTAGGAACCCAATAAATATTCATCCAGAACCACAAATCACAACCCAATCTAATGTGAATGTACCTAGAATGTACACAAAAACTACAAACAAGTTGAAAGAATGTACCTACATAAAACTCTTGTTTAATCAAATACTAGGAAGCAGAACAGCACACAATGGAAAGACTATAACAAAGATAAGACAGTTCAATTTTGCAATTCAGACAGATTAAGCAATGAAGAAGAAAAAAAAAATCATTCTCAACTACAAAAAAAAACACACAAGTCTGGTTCAGGCATTTCTTCAAACAGCTTCAGTGCACCACAAAACAAACCGTTTAGGCAAGAGTATAACCAAAACGAACCGTTTTCAATTTAAACTGTACTAATAAATTATTAAATTTACTAATTTATTTACTAGGAGTAAAAAATTACTAATTTTTTTACCACTACTAGTAAATTTACAAACTTTACTGCTTCTGCTAGCAGTAACTATTTATAATCAACTGTTAATTATAAAAACCCGCCATTTATATATATATATATATATATATACACACACATTAGGAAACTAATCACACGAAAGTAGAGAAACGCGAGAGAACAACGAGAGACAACAGAGAAGCGACAATGGTGAAGAAGCGGGACAAGAGAAACCAACCTAAGAAACGCAAAATCCATTTCTGCCACCACCACATCTGCCATTCGAACCTGAAGAAGTCGAAGGCAATGAAGGCTCATAGTCTTGACAAACACAAGAAATCCACCAAACATTGCGACACATGCGGAACTGCTTTCAAACTTGCGAGCGAGCTGGAGATGCACGTCAAGAAGAGCTCCGAAGCTTCTCGAAGGTGCAGAATCTGCGGCACGTACTCCGAAGGCGACGAACTCGTGTGCCTTTTCTGCGGTGGATTGGTGGACGCACCGGTTGAGTCCGACTCAGGCGACTCTAACCCAGACGGTTGGAGATTTCTTTTTCAAGTTATTCCTCTTCTTTCTTCTTCTTGTTCTTCTTCTCATTGTTGTGTTGTTTTTATTGCAGGGTGACTTGTCCTAAAGTACTACGAGTTGGTTAGTCTATACTTTTCTTTAAGTAGAGTAGAGCTATGTATTTGTGTTTTATGATGTTGGTTTAACCTATATTTATTGTGCTCTATAGTACAGGCAAATGAGTTGGTTGTTAGAAAAACAAAAAAAAAACTCAAATTTTAACCGATCTTTTTCCCTTGAGAAATGCTAAGTAGGTCTAATATTTTTCACAATATCTTTACAAAAAATACACAAAAAATTCTAAATAGTATGTTATTATTTGCTATTATTGATCGGTAAAAAAAAAAATTTAGTGGTAAGTTCAAATTAAAACGAGTAATATCTTAATATCTAGAATTTGCTATGAAAATGTTGTGAATGTAACACTTTTAAAAAAAATAAAAAAATAAAAAAGCAATACACAAAATATTTCATAACATTTTTCATGATTGCCCCCCTCTCACAACTAAACGACTAATAGATGTTTTTATGTGGGTTTTATTGTTGATTTCGCTCAATGTTTAAGGGATACTCCTAAGTGAAGTTTTTGTACTGAATTATTATCATGTCCACTTTCTTCTTCTTTCATTCTTTTAAATGTAATTCTGACATTTAATTTATCATAGTAAATAAATATGAGGAACTGAGGGAGAGTCACTTGAGTTAGTTTGGTCATGTTCATTGAAAACCAAGTAATGAATTGATAAGAAAGAGTAAGATATTAATGCAAAAAATAACATTAGTAGAAGTAATAATAAAAAAAGGACATGTAATTTGAGAAGCAACAAAGAGCATAACTTAAAAAAAAAAAAAAAAAAAAAAAAAAAAAAAAAAAAAAAGAGCATAACTTCAAATTGATAGAATAGAGAAAAAAAAAATTCATTGGCCAACCCAATCTTATTTGTTAAGAATCCATAGTTAACCCTAAATTTTGAGACAAATGCTTTGTTGTTATTGTTGTTGTTAGTGTATTTATTAATTTTTTTGTTTAACTTCACTTGCAGATCATACCTCAATCCAAAGTCCATCCCCCATTCATATATATATATATATATATATATTTTCCTGAATCCTCCTTTTCTCATTCCCTATGGTATGTTCTAAATTTCGAAAAGGAAATTGCTAAAATTGTGATAACATTGTTTGTGAGATTTGTATTTTCTTTTGTGTTTAAATAGCTTTTGAAATTACATGAAACCAATTTCTAAGGGATTTTTTTTTTTTTTTTTTTTTTTTAATTTCATCTTTTGCCCTTGGACCTGGACTTGGATTTGAGAGATTGATCACAGTTGATATATTTTGCACTCTATTATCTTGTCTTTTTGGATTTAACAGATTGATTACACTATATATTTTGCACTCAATTATCTTGTCTTTTTGAATTTGAGAGATTGATTGCACTAGATATATTTGCATTCTATTATCTTTGGATTTGACAAATTGATTACACTAGATATATTTTGCATTATGTTATCCTTTCTTTTGTTTTTTTTTAGACTACTGTTTGAACTCGTGTGTTTTTGTGATTAATGTGTGTTTCTTTGCATGATACATAATTGGAAGTTTGGAACCTTGATTAGGGGTCTTTGTATACGAAATTTGGGCATCAAGTTTAATGATTCAAGTCCAAACTCATGGATAAGCCCACAAAGAAAGATAGGAAAGTGAGAGTCTAGAACATGTGTTCTGCAACTGGTCTTTTGATGCTCAAGTTAGATTAATTTCTTTTAAGTACATCAATTGTTCACTCAAGAATGACTTAGCTTCTCCTTTTGGATTGGTTCCTTTCAAATTCGTGGGACCATAACCTCTCTGTTACTGTCACTTTGTGTTATGGGAGGTGTTATAGTGATATGTAATCGATGGAGTACAATCCAGATATGTGTTGTTGGTACTTCCCATATTCTCTATGCAGGAGTTATTGGTTCATTACTCACATGACTACCGATTTTTTGGAGCCTTCACATAAGCGAAGAATTCTTAGATACTCTAGGAGCAAGGAGAAATAGTATTTCTTTCTTTCACATTCATGATGGACTCCATCATGAATTTAATGAGTGGACTCCACAAAGATTATGAGCGGAGGAAGTACTATTCTCTGTGCTCTAGGAGGACCTAAGAATTACTCCATACATTGCCATTTTATTTAGAAAAATGCTATGTTTACAACATTTTTACAACACTTTCATAACAAATCATAGGTGGCAAATTGTTATTAGTTGTTATGAGTGGACAAAAAATTCATTTATGTTTTGAATTCAAATTAGAACCAAAAACAACTTACCACTTAGGATTTGTTATGAAAATGTTGTGGACGTAGCACATCTTTTTTATTTATCATTTGATTTGTCGTGTGTGGAACTCTCATTTTTTTCACTCAATTATTTTTTATTCTTTTTCTTTTTATAAGAATCCTACTTTACCCTAATCTAAATACGTGTATGTGGAGACAAATTGCCCCTTTCCGGCTTTTCAAAAGTCTCCTTAATAAAATGCCTATTTTAGAATTTTACCCAAAAATAAATTAACTTGGCCCCCTTAACATCATGGGCCTTCTTAAAAAAGAAAAAGAAAAAGAGAAAGGTCCAACTATAAAATTTAAACATTTGGCGTATGTAAGCTCAAACGTGCACCAAAAATTTATTAAACTCATCATATTGATTTAGTCAAAATCATTCCAAAAAAAAAAAAAAAAAAAAAACCCCTAAATTAGAGTTGGTCTGGTCACTTTAGAAAGTAAATAAAGTAAACATATGTGGAGACACCTTAGTGAATTCCAAGTTCCATAAAATTGTGCTAAATCATACCTCCTTTTCTATGTTTAATCTTTCAGTGGTTCTGTCTAGGAACTTTTTTTTTTTTTTTTTGAGAAACTGTCTAGGAACTATAATTAGCTATTCATATTTTTTTTCATTCTCAACCTACCAAAAAAAAACCTTTTGCATAACAAGATGAATCTTCCTTATTAAAAAAAATTGTATTTCTAAGTTTTCACAACTTACAAACCCTTTTCTATTGTTCAGAAGAAAGAAAGGAAAAAAAAAAGGTAAAAATTATGCAAAGATTTATATCAATTGCAAGAAAAGCCAAAATAAAAAAATCATGATTTTTTATTAAGCCATTTTATTAAATCAATGAAAGAAATAGTGTCATAACTCTTTTTTTTTTTTAGTCTTTTATCCTTTTTTCGTTTTTGAGGAAAGTGTCATAACTCTTTTAATGGAATGTTAAAAAGGCCCTGTGACCTGCCTTAGGTTTCCTAGATTTTTTTTTTGTTTTTTTTTTTTTTGAGAAGAATGTTTCCTATGTTATTTAAAAGAGCAAAAAAACACCACAATTAGCTAGAACTGAAGTTAACAATTGTAGGTTTGGACCGTTTGGCTTCTTGGCTACTACACATGTGCAATTGTTGACCAATTGATTAAAATTTATCGATTCTCCAATAAATGAACAAATAAAATTAAAAACTCACTACCTAAAATCACTTGTTAGTTTTTTTTTTTTTTTTTTTTTTTTTTAAATAATGGTAACGAAGTCAGCTTCTTAGCTATTTGATTTTTTTTTTTTTTTTTTTTTTTAAATAATGTAGTAATGAAGTCAGCTTCTTAGCTATTTGATACTCCAACCAACTTATCAAAAAAAAAAAAAAAAAAATCCAACCAATGTCAAAGCCCAGCATTAAACGTAGTCGCATGACCACCCATCATTGACATTTGGGTCGGGGCCTCTTAATGAATCTGCAAAGCTTAAGGCCTACTCCAACTTCACCAATGGGGACAGCCCAGCCTCCATCATTCATGCTTTTTTTTTTTGCTAATTAAATACAAGCTTCATCCAAATTCTTTTTTAACCTTTTCTTTGAAGTATTTATTAATTTCATTTCCAAAAATAGGATTTGAGTTCAACCCAATTTATTTGGTTATTTTAAATTTTTACTATAGAACCGTGTTTCGGTGAAAGTTGTACAAAATGAACTTCCTTGTCTCTACTTGGATAATTACCACTATACACATCAAAAAAATCTAAAATAAAATAAATATATTTGTAGGTTTAGATTTCCAAATGTAATATTCTAATATAATTATATTTCCTAATATATTCCCCCACTCATAATCCTACATTCCTACTTGCTATTAAACAATAATCCTTTTTGAGTAGTTCTAGGACCACAAATTATTTTACAATTTTTTTTGTCACAACTTATACATGGATTCATTATTTTTTCTTCACCAGCTAGGCTCTATCACGTTACAATTATAGTAAGAAATTGTGAAAAAAATTTGTGGTCCTAAACTTTTTTCGCCTTTTTTACTTCTCAAGAGTGTCATTAACAAAGTGTCACAAAAAAAAAGACAAAATTTCAATAGAAAAATTTTCTTTAACAATAAATATACCATGAAATTGAATCCTTCTTTGAACAATATCAAGAAGTTGTCTAGTTTGGTTGGCCTCCGTTGAATTTAACAGTCTTCCTATGTCCATCCGTCTTTGAATTTTAAGCAAACCTTGCTATAAATCTAGAATAGTTCTTTTCTCACCTAACACTTGGGTCAAACCTCATTACTCGGTTCCATTGAGGAGAAATTTCATAAACTTTGGTAGGAGAAAACTTGGCCTCAAGTTTTTACTTTTTAAGTGCTAAAGGATCAGATCTTTGACTAGCAACACTTGTTGATGCTCGTGCTTTATTATCAACATTATACTCTAATGTTACTTGATGTTTCTCCATTACCAAAATCTCATTAGTTTGAGTCTTCACTTTCTTCACCTAAGCAACCAAGTCTTGAAAAACCTTTCATGAACTTTTTAGATAATTCTTAGAAGTCTTGACAAAAGCTAGATTGTTAAAAAGTAACACCAAGGACATGAAGTGGGATGAGAATTTATCGTATTTTCTTCGAAGCATGTAATTGGCTGGCTATTCTATTTTCTCATATGATCACTTTGATCTTGAAAATTATCACGCTAAGATTGGTATAGATACTTAGGATCCGTTTAGGATTCACTTATTTTGTTGAAACTGAAAATTTTTTACTGAAAGTACTATAGATAAAAGTAAAAGTTAGCTGAAATAGTACAGTGAGACCCATGAATAATACCAAAAAGTGCAGTGAGACCCATAAATAGTAGAAAAAAATAAGCTAAATAGTAAAATAAGTTGACAAAAATAATCCATGCCAAACAGATACTTAGCTAAAAAATTTAGTAACAAATATTCAGCACAAAGCTTTTCTTCCATATTTTTCCATACAATAATGACAAGTTCATAGTTTATATAACAAAGATATTCAAGGCCCTCCTAGAAAAGTTGTACTCCTCCTATTAACTTTAACTTTGCATACCTAACTTCTATGTTATTTGCAAAGTTTGGTCACTCAAAGAATTGCTCCATCCCATGGGTTATTTTTAGTTCTTTACAACAATCAAAATAAAGTGCTTCAGATATTACAATAGTTCACAGGGCAAAAAGATTTTGCCTAGACTTGCTAAGTGCGGCCCACTAAGAAGGCATTGCCATGGCGTTGACCAACTTAAGCTTCATTGTTTGAACACCAATAGAAAAACTAATGTATAAATGTGGACTGGGCTGGCCGTGTGGGTCTAGGCTTGGTTTTTGGGTTACTGGGTATGGTTGTTTGAATGGGTTGGGCCAATTGGGTCTGATTAAGTTTTCAAAAAGGGAAAAATAAAGTTTTGCAAGTCCTTTAATAAAGATTCCCCGAAAGGAAATTCCAAAAACTCTCTTTCAAAATAAAAATTTTCAAAATAAAATTTTTTAAAAATCATAATTATACTAATAATTAGTCACTAACCTGTGTGGTGCACAGGAAACTGATAAAAATGAAATCTAAATAATAGATGTTCAATAATAGATGTTCAAGAATCAAGCTTAAATAACATGACTAATATTTGACCCATATACGATGTAATATATTACCAACTAAAGTAATTTTTGCATATTTTAAGTCCAAAACATAGCACCTATTTACTTTCATTAAAAAAAAAAAAAAAACATAGCACCAATCTAAAACATGTTCAATTAAGCATTCTTGCTCATATTCCATTTGGAAATTATAAGGATTTGATTTTACTGAATTTTCTTTTTCTCTTAGTTAAGTTCAACTGATTTTGTAATAAATTCCAGCTCAAATTTATACTATTTCTACCCCTAGAATCCCTTATAGTCTTTGTCATCAAATCAACTATTTTCGTTTTTTATTTATATATATATATATATTTTGAAGATCAAATGGCATGCACTATGATTGTTGTTAGATTGCTATAACATGAACACTATTTAATAACCATCTCTCAAAAATAAATAATATCAAACCTTGGAACACAAATAGGACATAAAACGAACACATACATGGAACAAAAACACACATAGATTGTTTACTCATGATCCGAGATTCCAAAAGCTCAAACGTGTAAAATCCACCTAATTATACATCACAATTTAATGCATAAAACCATGTGTAAGGCAATAATTAACACTCATTGCTTTGTTTAGTTCTTAATAGATCATGCTAGCAAAAACTCCAAACTCTTATGAGTCTGAAATAAAAAGCAGCCAAAACACCACAAAGAGTCATGAAGTCTAGAAACACAACATTTTACCAAAATATATTATGTATTACATCAATACATTAAACTTGAACCTCTCTTTCTCTTTTTCTTTGTGCATTCTCTTATTCCCAGAGCTTCTTGTGCACTCTCTATCGATCCTTGCAACATTAGCTATGCCAATAATATAACCCAAATCCTGTCAATAATTAAAGGACGTCCACATGACAATCCATGAATTTGATGATGACTGTGTTCTTTAGAACCCCTTTTTGTGTCAGCCTTGTGGTTATGGTCCCAATCTTGAACTTTCTTGTCTCCATAATTGTTATAGAGTTAAAATATAAAATAAAAACAATTATAGGGTTCGTTTGGTTAGGAGGATAGAAAAGTAGGATGATAGAAAATATTTTAGTTTCCCTCATTTGTTTTTGATTGGGAGAGTGCAAAAGTAGAGGGATGGAAAAAAATTTTGTTTGGTTGAAAATAAAGTTTGTATAAATTTACTATCATGTCACTATTAAATAAAACAAAAAGTAACACATTATACTTTTGAAATATTTGTGTATAGATGGACACTTCATTAAAGTAAAAAAAGAAAAAGAAAAAAAGAAGCCAACACGTTGGATGTCAAGTCCAACATGATGGGTATTTTCTAGTTTTCTCCCCATTTTGGGGAGGAATTTTTTGGTGGGCCTAAAGAGCAAACACCCAGGCACCGCTCTCCACCATTTATTTTTCTTTCTCCTCACCCAACCAAACACACTCTAAAAACATTTTCCTTCCTATTTTCTCTTCAAAATTTCTCATCCTTCCTATTTCACCTCCAAACAAACACACCCTTAAGGTAGAGACAAAAGGTTTGATACAAAGAATCAAAGGTAGAAAATAACCTCACGAATCAATGTCTACACAGGAACTTGAAAAACAGGGAGATATATTGGGGTTTGGCCGTTTGGGACAGAAGAAAAATAGCGTGCATCTGAATTCTGAAAGAGGGAGAGGAGTAGAGGCCGCGTAGGTATCAAGAAAGGGAGAGTAATTTTTTTTTTTCTATTTCATAATATTTGAGTTTTTCATAAAATAAAACTTAAATACAAATTAAATAAAAATTAATGATGTGGAAAATATGGAAAATTGTGGAGCTTGCAAAGCTGACATGTCAAAATTTTAAAAGGTTAACAAAAAGTTTTCAGTTTTATATTATATATAGATAGCAATAATAAATTAAAAAAAAATACTTAAACTATATATAAGGTTAGAATAAAGTTACACTTTGTGCAACTCCTAATTAATTTTATGCCAATTATTAATTTAATATATACAAGAAATAATAGACTGGAAAAAAATTCAACCACAACATTGCTGCCCTTTGAATCTAGATACACATACATGATACATCTTCGACAGTAGAAATCAAGGTATGGAGGGTGGATTTGTTACGTGATTAGCCCATTGCAAAGGAGGATTAAGGACTGAATATGAACTAGGAGTTACACATCCTAATTAATTTTTTACAGCAGACTGGAAAAAAAAAAAAAAAAAGTTTGTTGTCACCAGCCAAATAGTAGGGACTAGGGAAAGCATTCTCAAAAAATTAAAAAAAAAAAAAAAAAAAAAAAAGGGAAAGGAACTTCTTTCTACTTTTGTTAAGTGCTTTGATACATGGTAGGAAATGGATCATCTAGATTACTATAAAAGCTAAGATTATTTAGACATGAGTTCTTTAACTAACCAATAATCCAGTCTTTAAAAAAAATGATATAGAAAACATTTTTAAAGAAGAGCTCTTTAGACTTGTCTTTAACCAGTAAAATCTATGGGCAACTAACTTTACCCATCAAAATAAGTTGTTAGGTAATTCAGGCTCATTCCCCCTTGATGGGCTAAGTAGTTCTTGACCTATATGCAAGTGCTTAAGAGTTAAGGGTTCGTATCAACTTACCAAAGTTTTCTCTTAAGGGTTTGTATCAACTTACCAAAGTTTTAAAAAATCTAGTTTGAAAATGATATCAAATAGGTAATCTTTCTAAGACTAGGCCTCCATTCATTGCACAAAAGTATTGGACAAAACTCGAAAATTGACATGTGGTTATTTATGGATATGCGTTGTGTTTATATCTCATCAAGTGCTTTGAAGTACTAAATTCAAGTCAAACTCACATTTCTAAATCAATTTTTTTTTTTAATAAAAAAACTAGAATAATTTTTTATTTTTAGCATTTGTGTTTGTACGGTACTCTTTATCAATGCCAAATTTTTTGGCATTTAGAACATCTCATGTGAGAGATTTTTTGGAGTTTAATGTGCCTCTAATAGTAATATTGTCATAAAATAATTTAATTAATTTCTTTCTATGTTACTCTCAAAAAAAGGTACTTAATTTCATTCCATTAGTTTATTTTCTATTCATTTCTTTTGCTTAAATACATTTAATACATTCCATTCCATTTTATTCATTTTTATTCCTTTATATTCATTCCATTTCATTCTTTTATGAACTCCCAAATGAAGCATTAATAATAAATTTTGCTGAGAAAATTTAGATAATTTTAAATGGATTGGAGACCCTTCTAAATGAGCTTAAAGTAGTTTTAATTGACCAAAAAGTGGTTTTTTTTTTTTTTAATTTATAAAAAGGACATAAACCATGGCTAAATCAAAAGCCATAATACGCTCTACTAGAGTAGGTAGCAGCCCATGTTTTCATCCCCTCTATAAATCTTTAGTTAATCATGCTAGTGCATGTGCCATATTATTTCTTCTTCTTTTAATGTGTACCAAGTTGGATCTGTCTAGAACCTCAAAGCTAACTTGTGCATCTTCTATTAGGGTTTTAAATGATCCGAATTAAGCCAAATATTTAAATTTTAAATTTGTTCATTATTTAATTTTATTTTGAACATGAGCCAAGCTAGAACTTTATCACCAAACAAGATTATATATTCAAGTTTGGTTCACTTGCTTATTAAACAAACTCGAGCTTCTTCACAACTTGTTTAATTAACTTATTATTTTTCAATATATAGTAAAACCATAACTAAAAATTGTTTAATCATTCACAAATTTATAAATTTTTAGTCAAGGGCGGCCCAACATAATTTAGGGCCTAAGACAAAAAATTTATGCGGGGCCTTTAATATGTAAATATTAATTAATCAAAATTATTTACTATTAATCAAATCAATGTTAATTTGATACATTAAATTCATAATTTGATGAATAATACCAACTAAACTAATGTTAATTTCATATAGAGAATTGAATATCATAGTTAAATCATAAATATTAATAAAAAGAAATAGAAATATATTACGATTAAAAAATATAATTTATTTTGGATATATGACGAGACATAGTTACGTAAAGTTGTGATCTAATTTTTAATTTTATATATTTTTTTTTAAGAGAGAGAGATAGATATTATTTGGTTTGTGGTTTTGTAGGATATTAGTTTACTAAAATTAAAGTCTCAAACTATCATGGGAGATTAATCTATAATTGATGATTTAACACATTTGCAACATTTTTTTGAAACATTTTAGGGTTCTATTAGTCTCGTACTTTAAGAGTCTTAATAAAAATGAAAAGGAAAAATGCACTAAAAGCACTATAAAAACAAGCTTAAAAAAATTTATAGTATCCTTAATGTAGGTGAAGAATTTGGAATTCCCCCCACATCTAATTGTGTACTGATCGCGGTGCCTGGCGCGATGCGTTTTTGCCTTCGCACCGAGTGCAGGACCCAAGAGGCCACGGGCTTGCTGCTTGCGCAAGACACCGAGCTTTGGCTCGAATCCCACATCGGATAGAAAGAGCGCCCCACTACCCTTTATAACGCTGCAGGAGCTTGGGTAGTGTACCACTACTCACGCGTGAGTAGTGGTACACTACCCAAGCTCCTGCAGCGTTATAAAGGGTAGTGGGGCGCTCTTTCTATCCGATGTGGGATTCGAGCCAAAGCTCGGTGTCTTGCGCAAGCAGCAAGCCCGTGGCCTCTTGGGTCCTGCACTCGGTGCGAAGGCAAAAACGCATCGCGCCAGGCACCGCGATCAGTACACAATTAGATGTGGGGGGAATTCCAAATTCTTCACCTACACTTAACATCACTAATTAAAAAAAAATGCAAAATCTTTAAAAAATATATATAATTTAATAAAAATTTAGCCCTGTAATCATGGGAAGTGGGGCCTTTTCCCTTCAGGAGATTTTTTTTTTTTTTTTTTTTGGGTGAGGTCTTAGACTTAGGCCTTGGGCCGGCCATGTTTTTAATACAAATAGATTATTTATATTGTCAATGAATTACAAATAATAATTCGATATCATGGTTGGTGACATTACTATTATCTGGCTTGTTAGAGCATCCGTAGCAGCAGTGGCAAAATTTATGCCATTTTGCCACACCAAATGCCTACTTTATTATTTTACCACATTATTTTACAACATACCATTTATCAGATGTTCTATACTTCAATTCTATACATTAAAATAATATTTACTACACATTAAAATAATATATTAATTACTCCCTATCATCCTCATCCTCATCGTCAACAACAACAACAATGGCACAACCACCACTGCCGCAACAATGGCCACCAACAACCACTGCCGCAACAACACCGACAACCACCACCGGCACAAACCGATATCCACCAACGCCACCTCAAAAAAAAAAAAAAAAAAAAAACAACCAGAGAGATCGGCGCAAACCCACATCCCAAACCCACCATCGGCACAAACCCACATCCACCAATGCCACCTCAAAAAAAAAAAAAAAAACACACACACACACACACAACCAGAGAGATCGGCACAAACCCACATCCCAAACCCACTACTGGCACAAACCCACATCCATCGGCACAAACCCACATCCATCAATGCCACCTCAAAAAAAAAAAAAAAAAAAAAAAACACACACACACACACACAACCAGAGAGATCGGCACAAACCCACATCCACCGGCACAAACCCACAAACCCGAGATCGGCATGGCCAGAGGGCGATGAGAATGCCAGACAGAGATGTAGAACGATGGCGTCTTCGGATCGGCGGCGATGGAGTCTTCAAACGAGAAGCGATGGTGGCGGCTTGATTGGTGAGGTCGGCGGCTTGATCGGTGATGGGAGAGTGGAGGGAATCGGTGATGGGAGATGGAGGGAATCGGTGAAGGGAACTGGTGAGAGAGGAGAAAAAAATAAACTGAAGAGAGAGAGAAGAGCTGGGTTAGATGTGAGAAGAGAGAAAAAATGAAGACCAGAAGAGAGAGGAGAGAGAAAGCCAAATAAAAAATAATATTTTGGTTTACCACATCTGTCCGTACCGTTGCAAATTTGCAACGGTACGGACATATGTGGTATAATTTTGGCACTTATGCCACAGTTGATGGGAGCTGTTTTTTGTGTTTGGTGTGGGATATGTGCCAAATATTTAGCATTTGGCACATATCTCACATCTACTGTGGGTGCTCTAAGCAACCATTTTTCTTTTCTTTCATTATCTCGGATAATTATTCTAAGACTAGCCTCGTCAGTTCCACGAAAGAAGACCCCATTAAATTGGAGCATTTGAATCTTTGTTTTAGATGCCACTTTACACAAAAGCATATTGGAATCATTTGAAAATTCCTACCGACATTAAATTTGAGTTCCTTTGGTTGGATTTCAAAAGTTATGAGCAGAGCGTTGGATTCCATATGAAATGCAAGCAAAAGTCACGAGCAGAGCCCCACCCAATAAAGCAAAACCAATTATGCAGTCAATCTTGGCGTGCTTCGTTTTGTATTTTTCACACTTTGTATCATTTCTTCCTAATATTTGTGAGCTTTAATAAAGAAGAAGTTCTAGTGCCACAAACTAGTGCTACAAACTAGAACACAATTTTATGCGTACACAATTTTATGCATAATTTATCCATGTAGTGGGTTGTAATTGATGGAGGGGTGACTCACCTAGTGCATAACTCGCCCATGTGGCAAGTTGTGCACAAAGTTGTGCACTAATTTGTGACACCAAATTTTTTTTTAATAAAGCAGTCAAGCTTTCATTTCTGTTAACTTTTTGAACCTGACTTTTGAAACCATGTGAAGTAAAATTGATTTAGATCGTGCAAGTCTTAGGGGTCGTTTGGTTTAGATTTTAAAAAAAAAATGGTATATTTTGTTTTCATTTTTAGTATTTAGCGAGATTCAGCACTAAAAAAAAACTAGTTCATTTGGTAGCATTATTAGTTTATTTTTATATTACTATTACGCGTCTAATTTATTGTTAGATGCTTCTGGATATTATCAATTGTGTGTCCCAATCAAGCAGAAGCATCTGGGGGTTTAGTTTTATTATTCGTAATGGACTTGGGAGCATTGTGCTAATGTTTATTTAATTTTTATATTGGAGTGTATTTAGTTCTTGTTTAGTCTCTAAGAAATTTAATAAGACAACCTAAAATCTTATCATTTTGATCTATATTTTCTTGGCAACCAAACATGACCTGAATTTGACCCTTGGGCTTTTGCTTTTTTGGTAAAAGGGTTCTTGTTTAGCCTCACAAATTTAATATTTTAGCAAAAATTTATCTCAATTCAACCAAAACAAGCGTGCATCAGATTCACTAAATTAACTAAAGTTTTTAAAGAGGATAGATTCATCTCTATATGTAATAAGCCTCTATCCTTACTACATTAAATTTCAATGTTGATAAAGTATTGAACCTGATATATGTGTATGAATATAATAGATAGCTAAACTAGCAAAAATAGAGTTTTTTAGATTATTTAACTAAATATTTGAGAAAATTATAATGTGAATGCTATTATTTATATGATTTCTTTCTATCAATAAAGCCGTGGAGCTTGGCACCCTTCATTCTTTTTGTAACTTTATTCTTAATATCATCTTTGCAACCGCGAAGAATACACAGCCAGACCACCATTTGAGAAAGCAAAAGAAGAAATCAAAACAATAAGAAACACTTAAAACTAGAGTTCTTGAACTTTCACATGACAACTAATTGCATACTTCTAGTTCGCTATCTAGCTAGTGGCAATAATTGAGGTATGAAACTTATATTTCTAGCTTTAGAAATTATCTGGAGCATGCTTAGTACAATATGAAAGGTATATGATGCTTCTACCAAAAAAAGAAAGGTATATGATGCTAGAATATTTTGCAAAAAAATAAATTTTAGAAATCGACCTACTTTTGTTAGGCTATTATTTCATTGGATGTATTGGGATCCAAATAGACCTACTTTGCTCTTTGATTTTATTGAGAACTTGGCTATGTAATTCGTCTAAATAAAATTTGGCTGTATACGTCATCCAGCCAACTCCATATATTCTTTCTTTGGATTTTTATGATAAAATGTCATTATTATATAATAATAATAATAATAAAAAATTTGACATGGCCGCATTTTTCTTTTCCCTTTAACTTCGGAAAAACCTTCCAAGCATAATATTTGGTAGATTATAACTTTTGTTTACTTCATAAATTTTCATTTTTTTTTTCAATAATTTGATAGTTATATTGAGGAGGTGAAATTTGAACCTCTTATGAAAAGTTTAAATGAATTGTAGGGTTTAAATGGATTGAAAACACTTTTAAATGAGCTTAAAGTAGTTTCAATTGACAATTAAGTGGTTTAAATTATTAAAAAAATGACATAGAATTAGATTACTTTTTTATTATTTTAAAAGAATCAATGAAGATATATTATTACTCAAACCATGGCTAAATCAAGAAGCCATAATACACTCTACTAGAGCAGGTAATGATGCATTCCATGTTTTCATCCCCTCTATAAATCTGTACATATGCCGTGCTATTTTCTCTTCTTTTAATGTATATCAAGTTGTATATATAGCCTTAACATCAAATTGTGCAACTTCTATTATAAACAAGTTGAGCCGAGCCAAGTTGAATATTTAAAGTTCAAATTTTTTCATTATTTAATTTTATTTTGAACATAATTTAAGTTAGTACTTTATCACTAAACAAGATTATATATTCAAGTTTGATTCACTTGTTTATTGCTCGAGCTTGTTCACGACCTATTTAATTGACTTATTATTTTTCAATATATAATAAAACCATGACTAAAAATTGTATAATCATTCACAAATTTATAAATTTTTACTATGAATGGATTTTTTATATTGTTAATAAACTACAAATAATAATTTGATATCATGGTCATGGCAGGCTTGTTAAGACAACCATTTTTTCTTCTTTTTATTATCTCGGATAATTATTCCAAAACCAGCCTCATCAGTTCCATGAAAGAAAACCCATTAAATTGGAGCATTTGAATAATTGAATCTTTATTTTAGATGCCACTTTACACAAAGTATATTGTATTTTTTTTCTTTTTGGGAAGAAAAGTATATTGTAATTAGAATCCAATGGAATTATATAATAGAATTATGGTGAATAGCTTTTAAAGAATTAAGGTTCCGTATATTAGCAACAACAACAACAACAACAACAACAACAAAAAATCCGTATATCCACTGATGCAAATTATGCTCGAAACTTCCTACCGACATTAATCATTTGAGTTCCTTTGGCTGGATTTCAAAAGTCATGACTCATGAGCAGAGCGCTGGATTCCATATGAAATGGAAAAAAAGAAACCAATTAAAGCTGTCAATCTTGGCTTGTTTCTTTTTGTATCCTTTTCACTGTGTATCATATATATCTTCGTACTCTTTGAGTCTTTATATATCATTTGAGTTCCTTTGGCTGGATTCCACAAGTCATGAGCAAAGTGCTGGATTCCATATGAAATGGAGGGAAAAGTCTTGGGCAGGGCACCAATGAATAAAGCAACCAAAAGCTGTCAATCTTGGCCTGTTTCGTTAACTTTCATTTTGTATCTTTCTCACTTTTTGTATAATTTCTTCGTAAAAATATGTCATTTCTATAACTTTTTGACTTTTGAAACCGCGTGAAGTAAAATCACCAGAAACACTTCATTGTTTTCTTGAACTTTTCTTGAACTCTTGTTTTCTTATTCGTAATGAACTTAGGAGCATTGTGCTAATGTTTATTTAATTTTTATATTGGAGTGTATTTAGTTCTTGTTTAGTCACTAAGAAATTCAATAAGACAACCTAAAATTTTATTATTTCGATATGTATTTTCTTAGCAACCAAACATGACCTTATGTTGGCCCTTGGGCTTTTGCTTTTTTGGTAAAAGGGTTTGGTCCTGTCCCTCATATTTTGTCTTTTAATCAAACATCCCTATCCACAATAAAATTCATTAACACTCATATAAGTGCTAACACTTCTAGCCATACCTCACCAAACTCACCAACAAAAAACTCACCTTCCAGTAACCACCCTCTACTATGAAGGGGAGACCCACCTGGTGGAGCAGCTAGGCCAGAGGGAGTTGGGCCGAAATGATATTCAAAATAATCTACCACCATGTTAAGGTGATTCCATAAAGATGGAATTATTTATGGTTGCTTTCCAAAAGTGTGGAGCACTAAAACAGCTACCAATAAAGAAATCATTCTGATTTATAAAGTGAGCTCTGTTTTGCATCTTTGTTATCATTTAATTCACATCAGTGTTCTAATTTAATATTTCAGCAAAAAATTATCTAAACTTAATCAAAATATGCGTGCATCAGTTTCACTAAATTAATTAAAGTTTTTAAAGAGAATAGATTCACCTCTACATGTAATGAGCCTCTATCCCCACTACATTAAATTTCAATGTTAATAAAGTATTGAGCCTAATATATGTGTATGAAAATAATAGATAACTAAACTAGCAAAATAGAGTTTATTGGATTAGTTTATCTAAATATTTGAGGAGACTATAATGTGAATGCTCTTATTTTTATGATTTCTTTCTATCAATAAAGCCGTGGAGCATGGCACCCTTCATTCTTTGTGTAACTTTATTCTTAATATCATCTTTGCAGCCTCGAAGAATACACAGTGAGGACCACCATTTGAGAAAGCAAAAGAAGAAATCAAAACAATAAGAAACACTTGACTAGAGTTCTTGAACTTTCACAGAACAACTATACCTTTTAACTAATTGCATACTTGTTTGCTTCACTATCTAGCTAGTGGCAATTGAGGTTTGGAACTTTATATTTCTAGCTTTTGAAATTAACTGGAGCAAGCTTATGACAATTGACAATGAAAGTATATGATGCAAGGATGCTTGAATATTTTAGAAATATTTTGCAAAAAAAGTATATTTTAGAAATAGAGTATAGAATGTCATTCCTTAATGTTTAATTTAGTGTTTTGTAATTGTAGGGATATTATTTCATTGGATGTATTCGGATCCAAATAAAGCTCCTTCGATCTTTGATTTTATTGAGAACTTGGCTACGTAATTCGTCTAAACAAAATTGGCTGCATACGTCAACCAGCCAACTCCATATATTCTTTCTTTGAATTTTTATAATAAGTTATCATTATTTCCTAAAAAAAAAAAATTGACATGGCCGCATTTTTCTTTTCTCTTCAACTTCGGGAAAACCTTACAATTAAGTTATTACAAGCATAAAATTTGGTAGATTATGACTCTTGATTACTTCTTAATTTTTTCTTTTCAATAATTTGACGGCTATATTAGAGAGCTGAAATTTGAACCTTGTATGTCTTGGAATGAGCAAGCGCCAATCAATTAAGCTATAAGTCTTTTGGTTTACGTTTTAGTTTTTTTTTTTTAAAAAGAAGGTAAATGATTAGCCTATTTTTATATTCTTAATTTTATACTTTACAACATGACTTCTTTTTATTGTGATGCAATGAATTTTTATTTTGAAAACAAACTGTCGATTTTTAGAATATAGTAAAAGTAATTTCATTGAAGGTTATACTTGAGTTAATAATAAGTTTTGCGGAGAAAATTTAGATAATTTTAAATGGATTGTAGGACTTAAATGGATTGGAAACACTTTTTAATTAAGCTTAAAGTAGTTTTAATTGACAAAGAAGTGGTTTAAATTATTAAAAAAATGACATAAAATTAGATCACTTTTTATTATTATAAAATAATCAATGAAGATATATTATTACTCAAACCATGACTAAACCAGAAGCCCTAATACACTCTACTAGAGTAGGTAATGAAGCATTCCATGTTTCTATCCCCTCTATAAAAATAAAAAATCTTTAACTAATCTTACTAGTACGTTTGTACATATGCCATGCTATTTTCTCTTCTTTTAACGTACACCAAGTTGTATATATAGCCTTAACATTAACTTGTGCAACTTCTATTATGAACTAGTTGCTAACCCGTGCGATGCACGGGAAAATCTTATGAAAGTATAGTTTATACATTAAAGCTTTTTAATTTTACATGAACTATCATTAATAATATTTGAAAAATAATAAAAAGTGAAAACTCAAGCCAATTCAAGATGAAACACTGCAATAACAAAGGCAATCCTCCCATTCGTTTTCAGCAAGCGATATCAAGTAAAAATCACATTTGCACGAAACCTAAACAGACATCAACAATTTCACCAAGTTTTTTGCTAACTTGGAACACCTTGCAAGCTTTAATCACCGCTAGTACATCATTGATATTGAAGTTTATACATGTTTTGCATGTGGCATTAAGTTTTAGGGTTTTATAGATGTGGCAGCCAAATGATATCTAGAAAGACTTTTATCACATAATAATGATGCAGCAATCAATATATAAATATACTATGTGTAACAACATTTAAAAGGAACAAATAAAAAATAAATGTACTCATTGTTTTGAATTATCCATTCATCTTAATTAGAATGTAACAAACTAAATTTGATAAAATAGTTTTCAAATGAATAAAACTTCATAAGCTTGAGTATAGTTTCCTCTTATTTGCAAAAGTTTCCACATAATTCATCCAAAAAAGTCTACAACTCTTCCCAAACCTTTTTTGGATAAGTGAACGACTCTTCCCAGACCTTACCAAACCTAAAAGAAAAGATTGAAAGAAAACTTTAAATCAAATAATCATTCAGAGGAACAACTGCAAACAACCATGAAAATTTTATGACTTGAGTTTTTATTCATTGAAATTGAACATTTACATGTTTCCTACCATAAGGTTTTGGATTCTAACTCCAATTCCAAATGCCATGTTGCTTAATGTAAAATTGTAAACTGTCAACTTCTCATCTTTTTTAGGAATCCATCACCTTTTCTCAAAGGCATCATCCTAGCACACTAAGCCTTCACCATCCCTGTTAAACTTTAGCCCAAACAACTATATAAAGATGCTTGAATCCCAAACATATATATTATATCCCTACACTTTCTTAATAACCAAACCGAATTTAAAAATAAAAAAAAAATACAAACTTGCACACAATGATACAAAAAGAAAGAGAGTGTTTTTAAGATAATACCCAATTGTGATAATCAGAGTCCACTGGTAGCCCATGTAAAAAATATTTGTAGTCAACAACAGTGCAATGCAATTTGCTAGATAGATTAAGATCATTCACCCAAAAAAAAAAAAAAAAAAACAAAAACAAAAAAAAACAAAAACAAAAACAAAAAGTGCAAAATGGGAAGGGACATAGATAATAAACTTGAACATCTTAGTAAATCCTATGAAAATTTCAAAGTAATCTGACTTTCAAATTAAAATTTGCTAGAGCACACATCAAGGAATTTAGAATTTTGAACAATATTGAGTCAAGATCTGTAAAAATGCACAAAATAGTCCATCAGATTTGTGTAGACTGCTAGGTTCTAAAGATTTAGGAATTTATATATTTAGAACTCTAATTTGTATTGTTGGCAAACTATGATCAAAACAGGTTATTTAGTCTTGTTTAGACTTGCTCAAAGTTGTATATTTTATGTAAAGTTGGAACAAAGTGATGTAGGAATTAATATGCTTCTCGGCCTGATTCGATCGATCGAAACTTAGGCTCGATCAATCGAAAATTGGGTCAGATGAGTTTTTTCTACAGAATTCCAACTCAGCCCTAACTCCTAAAACGTTTAGGTTTTTATGTTTTTGCCCTAGGTATATAAGGCAAACCATAGCCACGTTTTGGAGGTTGCTCATATTGCTGTTTTGTGTAAATCTCTTGTGAGATCTAGAGGAGCTTTCCTTTACACAAAGCTTAGGGTTTTCAAGGAGGAGATGTTATCTATACCTTGATGATCAATTCAGTTGTTGCCATTGAAGCTTAAAGAAAAACAAGCGTGGGTGCTTATATCTGGTGGTGAATCCAAGAAAGAAGGAGTCCGTGAATTCGGAGCTTGCACGTGGTCATGTCAGTAAGTTCTACTGGTGGGTAGCAATAAAAAGTCAAGCATGGGAGCTTGTAAGTCTTATTGTAAGAACTTCAATTCTTTCAAGATAGTAGATTCAAGTTTACCTTGAGGATAGAGGTCAAATCCTCCCCAGGTTTTTACCATGTGGTTTCCTGGGTCATCATATCATTATGTTATTTACTTTTCCGCTGCTTTTTATTTGATATGATTGTTTGATTGTGATAACCTAGATTTGCATAATTTGACTAAGTTAATTACTTGCCTAATTAACTAGGTTAATCTGGTTGTGTTAAGGGGTCTAAAAACTGTTCAAGTGGTATCAGAGCAAGTAGCTCTTTATTTGTAGATCTTTTGATCTCTGAGCTGATCCTTGACCCCTGTTGTCATGGAACACGAACACTCTCTGGTTGATCCTCCTCACTTTGATGGGAATAATTATGCTTATTGGAAAGTAAGGATGAAAGCATTCCTGAAATCAATTGATGAGAGAGTCTGGAACTCCTTTGAATATGGATGGGAGAAGCCCACTACTCCTGTGAGTGAGTGGCAAACTTCTCAAAAAGAAGCAGCTGGGTTCAATAGCAAAGCTATGAATGCCATCTTTAACGCTGTTTCTATGGAGGAATTTAAGAGAATCTCTAATGTTGAGGTTGCTCACACTGCTTGGAAAATCCTCCAGACTGTGCATGAAGGCACTAAGGCAGTTAAAATTAATAAGTTGCAGCAGTTAACTTCTAGATTTGAAAACATTAGGATATCTGATGATGAATCTTTTAATGAATTCTATGCTAAACTGAATGATATTGTTAATTCTGCATATAATCTGGGTGAAATCTATGATCAACCTAAAATTGTTAGGAAGATTCTTAGATCATTGACTGAGGATTTTAGACCCAAAGTGACTGCTATCACTGAGAGTAAGGATGTGAACTTCATCCCTGTTGATGAACTTGTAGGATCTCTTCAGTCTTATTAGTTAGACCTACCCAAAACTAACAAATCCAAATCAATGGCTCTTAAGTCTGTTGATGATGTTGATGTTGGTGGATTTGATGATGAGCTCTCTGCTACAGAGATTGTTTACCTTGCCAAGAACTTTAGAAACTTTCTTAGGAATAGTAACAGAAAGGCAAGAGGTACAAACATTGCTAAACCTAGAAACTTTAGGAAGAATGATCCCACTAAGGTTAATTACAATGAAAAACCTAGAGAAAAAGTTAGTCAATCTTCAAACAATTCTATGGGTCCTCAGTGTTTTGGATGTCAAGGGTATGGTCACATGAAATCTGAATGTCTCTCATACTTGAGGTCTAAGGGGAAGGCTATGGCTGTAACCCTTAGTGATAATGAAGTTTCTGATGATGAGTCTGGATGTGATGAGGATGGAAACTTCATTGCTTTCACTGCTACGGTTGTAGTCAATAAAAGTGTGTCTGCTGAAGAGAACCCTTCTGATGGGGAATTCTCTGAGGATGCAGATCTTCAAGAAGCCTACAATAGACTTTGCAAAGTTGCTGCAAAGCATGCCATGAATGTTGAATTAGGCTTAAAGAAAATTGCATCTCTTGAGCTTGAAAAGAAAATTTTACTTGTTAACTTGTTTGATGCTAATGAACTTTTGAACAATGTGAAATCTGAGAATATGCTCTTACTCGATAAAGTTAAAACTTTGGAACATGATTTATCTGTTTCTAGATCTGCTAGTTTTAAACTTGATCAAATGCTGAGTGTTCAAAAGTCTCCTTCTGACAAATCTGGATTAGGTTTTGTTGAGAGCATCTCTGTGTCTGCACCCCATTCCACAAACTTTGTTCCTTCTTCTTCCACTGAACCCCCTGTGAGTGAGGTTGTGAGTGAGATTGTCAAACCTGTAGAGGTCACACCTCCTAGGAAGATTAGGGTTGATCTGAAAGAGTCTAAACCTAAGGAGTCTACCCTTTCTAAGGACAAGATGCATGGTAAGCCTGTTTGGGTTTGTCATTTTTGTGGAAAGTTTGGACACATTCGTCCAAATTGTTATAAGTTGCAAGCAGCGAAGCGAGCAAATAAGCCTAAAGTATCTGTGCCTCAAGCACAAGATCCTATGGCACTCATTGGTGAATTGGTAAAGGCTCTAAACCTTTATTCCAATCCTAGAGTTGGAAATCACTCTAATGTGAATAAGAACTCCAATGCTCGTAATGCATCTAAAAAGTTTTAGATGCAAAAGGCTTGATCTAATTGAGTCATTCTGACATGGTCCTTGTGCTTCTTTGCTCTATCTTTTGTGACCATTGTTCTTTGGTTTCTTTTTACCTTTTTATTTTTAGGATTTGCATTGCATAACATTCATGCATTTCATTCTAGGAATTTTAAAAAAAAGAAAAAGAAAAAGGAAAAGGAAACAAATTGTGTTTTGTATTCTCTCTCTTGGTTTTTGAAAACAAGGTTGGTCAATTTATTTTCACATAACATGTCTTTGTACCTTGTTTAGCTTTGATGAGCTTATTTATTGCACTTAACTAGTTGAAGCTTTGTAGTGCATGTTATGTGGGAAAGATGTTTATGGTGTTTATCACTTTGTCTTAATCTTGAAGTCACATGTTATTTGACTGTCGGACTTGATCCTTTTGAGAAAGGAATAAATAACCATCTCACCACTGTTCAATAGCCAATCATGAACACCTTAGTGCATATCGTAAGATTCTATGCTCGAGAAAGTTTAGCACATGCACAAAAAGAACATAAGGTGTAGCCTCGGTTTAATTGCTTAATACTTAAAATTGGGGTGTACTATTAGGCTTGATGCCAAATCACATAATTAAAATTGGTGTGTACATTATCCCGGTTTTTAATAAGTCTCTGAACAACTAAAATTTGTGTGTACAATATAAGGCAAAATTCAAGAAACTTACATGATTGCAAGCTTATGTTCTAGGAGATGTGGGAGTTATATGATGTAACTCTTTAGGTGATAGTCTCTTTTGAATTCTATGTGATGGATTTTGTAGACTTTGTGGTTGATTTCTATTCACATATCACCTCACATGTATCTCAAGCTTTTGCTAGTTGCACACACTACACAAGTTACTCTTTGCTAAATATTGTACATGTTATTGTGTGTGTTTTTGGTTTGACCAACCAAGTTTGAAAAATACCTTGAGTTTTATGCACAACTGATTTGTTGCTGAATTAAAAAAGGGAGTTTGTTTGAAAGCTAAATTTTTGGGAGAATTGGGTTTAAATCTTGGGATTTTGAAAAAATTTCATCTCATACTCATGCGTGTCATACTCATTTTTTTATGCTTTGAGGAGAGTTGCATCAAAATTCTGGTGTTTTTCAAAAACTCATTTTGTTTACAGTTTCGATTGATCGAGTCTGTTTTTCGATCAATCGAAATTGCGATTAAAAATTTCTGTGAGCCTCTGTCTGTTTCAATTGATCGAAACTGTTTTTCGATCAATCGAATATCGTGAATCAGGTTTTTTAAAATTTCAGATTTGACTTGTTCAAACCACTTTTTCAAAAACTTTTCAAAACCTTTTCTCTCTCTCCGACTCGGCAAGGCTCCACCACAAATTTTTTGTCGTTTTCCTCCTAATTTCTTGCAAGGTTTCTCTCTCCATAAGCCGGTATGTCCATATTACCCTTTCTTTTGCATTTTTCTTCATGATTTCATGCATTTTTTCATGGTTTTTGGGTAAATTTTCGGACTATGCATAAATTGGGATTTTTGTTTAATCAAGCCTTGTTTTGTGAAATTGATCAATGGGTTTTGTTGCTATATGGATATATTCATGATCTATGCTGGTTAATTTGATCAATTTGGGGTTTTGTGAAAAATTAAAATTTCTAGGGCTTGTATTGAATCCGAATTGGGGATGTTGTTCAATTGGGTTAAAATTAATGAAATTGGCTTGTTGTTTTGATGTAATTGATCATTCTAATCTGCTTTCAAATTTGTGTGATGATCAATTCGTCAATTTCTTTCAAAACATTCAAGTGGGTTTTCAATTTTTTTGGGGTTTTTGTTAGAAACTCTATGCTCAAGCCAATTTTGTGCATTTAAACTTCAATTGAACCTAGTTTCACTGCATTAGAGCATGCATCATGACATTTAATTTGTTCATACATCATATAGATTTTTGTTATATATCTGTTTTGTGCTAACTTGCAGTCTGCCCTTGGTTTTTCTTTCTTTTGTTGTTTTTGGTTCTGCTGTGTGTCCTTGTCCTTTCCTTAGCACCATGCCTAGGAAAACTAGAGCTCATAAGACTCCCTTCTCTTCTTCTGAGTCTCCCTCTAGGAGTGAGTTGTTTAAGGATGCAAAATGCAAAGAGGCCTTTGATAAGTTGAACAGTAAAAGGAAAATATGGGCTGAGCGTTCTGTTATCCTAGATGAGGTTGATCTAGCCATTAGGGCTAACTTTGAGAGTCGAGGTTGGTTGTCCTTGTTGGAGATAGATCATCCACCTCCGACCGCCCTCATTAGAGAGTTCTATTCGAACCTCTCTTGTCACGTCTATGATTCCAACACCCTTGTTAGGAGTTGGATACGAGGTGTTGAGTACACCATTACCCCCAGGGTAGTTGTTGAGGCTCTTAGGGTCCCGATTGTTAGGCAGCCTGACTATCCTTATGAGGAGTCTCCACCCTTAAATGATGTCATGTCATACATCACTGGATCTTCTATCCAGTGGGGTTCTGATCCGAGGATCACATCCGCTGAGCTTCTTGAGACTACCTATCTTTTTCTTAGGATAGCCTGTCATTCTTTGTGGCCTATCTCTCATCTCCACACCATCCCTATTGAGAGATGTGTGTTTTTGTATGCTCTTGTTTCTAGTGCTTCTATTTCTTTTCCTTATCTATTTCTTCATTCTTTGAACGAGATTCATAGGAGTAGCGCTGTTGGTCACGCTCTTGTCTATCCTATCTTCATTCATAGGATTTTGTTGTTTTTAGGTTTAGATGGTTTCCCCGCGTCTGAGCCCGTACATGTTACTGGTCCCATAGGTGCCTCTTTTCTTCGTCTGAGGGCTGCACATTTGAGGCCTCCTCGTGTTCAGTCTTCTGGTGTTGCACCCCCTCCTTCCTCTTCTACAGGTGATGCACAGGCTGAGGCGTCTGGTGCTGCTGCTGCTACTGCTGATGTTCCTCCACCGACTACTTCGGATGATTCAGACATTCGACGTACGTTGGATCATGTCTTGACCGTTCAGGCGGCTCATGGACAGATTTTGGTGGACTTGCTCGATGAGGTTCGTGCTTTGCGTGCAGAGTTGGCGCATTTTAGACGATCTCCTATGCCACATTTTTTTGATGATGGATTATGATTGCCCTTTGGCATTCCGTCACAAAAAGGGGGAGTAGATTTTGGATTAGCCTGTAGAGTTTTTGCTGATAGGGGGAGTTTTGTGATTCTTTGGAGCCTGTGGTGATTAGATTGTATCTAGGAGCTGTACCTTGTATTTACATTCTTTTGGCTCTAGATGTATTTTTGTTGGGCTATTCATGTTAGGGGGAGATACATTTATTTTGTTTTTTGTTTCACTACTTATTGACTTATATTTTGTGAGTTATTCATTTGATATATGTCTTTATTTTGTGTTTTTGTGAAACCAAGAATTAATTTTGTTTACTTGTATTTTTCACACATGCGTTTATGTGTTTGTTGAGTATTTCAAGAAATACAGGTTGATTCAATTGAGCTGCTGTCTACACTTGCAACTGATGGATAGTAGTTAGGATTGGATTTGTTATGTAAAGGGCTTTTATTTGTAAATTTTGAGCTTTAGTTTGTGTTTTGTCATGGATTGCCAAAGGGGGAGTTTGTTAGGTTCTAAAGATTTAGGAATTTATGTATTTAGAACTCTAATTTGTATTGTTGGCAAACCATGATCAAAACAGGTTGTTTAGTCTTCTTTAGACTTGCTCAAAGTTGTATCTTTTATGTAAAGTTGGAACAAAGTGATGCAGGAATTAATATGCTTCTCGGCTTGATTCGATCGATCGAAGCTTAGGCTCGATCAATCGAAAATCGGGTTAGATGCGTTTTTTTTGCAGAATTCCAACTCAGCCCTAACTCCTAAAACGTTTAGGGTTTTATGTTTTTGCCCTAGGTATATAAGGCAAACCCTAGCCACGTTTTGGAGGTTGCTCAGATTGCTGTTTTGTGTAAATCTCTTGTGAGATCTAGAGGAACTTTCCTTTACACAAAGCTTAGGGTTTTCAAGGAGGAGATGTTATCTACACCTTGATGATCAACTCAGTTGCTGCCATTGAAGCCTAAACAAAAACAAGTGCTTGTATCTGGTGGTGAATCCAAGAAAGAAGGAGTCCGTGGATTCGGAGCTTGCACGTGGTCGTGTCAGTAAGTTCTACTGGTGGGTAGCAATAAAAAGTCGAGCATGGGGGCTTGTAAGTCTTATTGTATGAACTTCGATTCTTTCAAGATAGTGGATTCAAGTTTATCTTGAGGATAGCTAGGTCAAATCCTCCCCAGGTTTTTACCGTGTGGTTTCCTGGGTCATCATATCATTGTGTTATTTACTTTTCCACTGCTTTATACTTGATATGATTGTTTGATTGTGATAACCTAGATTTGCATAATTTGACTAAGTTAATCACTTGGCTAATTAATTAGGTTAATCTGGTTGGGTTAAGGGGTCTAAAAACCGTTCATAAACAAATCATCAAATTTAAATGGGATTAGTTCTAAAACTATTAACATCAAATGGAGGAGAAAAGAGAACTTCATGGGAATGAAGATAAACTCACTCTTCTATGTTTCGCTCATCGCAAGTAATTTTGAAAACGATGCACACATCTTTAACTCTCATTGCACCTTTGCAGTTAGACATATAAAACATAAGAAAAATGTTTAAATCAAACTCAAACACTTCAACAAAATAAAATAAATATATAGAATAGATTAAAAGCCATCTTTTTTTTATAGGAAGTAAGGTTAATTTAAAAACACAAACTGGTCAAGTTTTAGATTACCAATATTGATGCAGCAAAAATTTGTAGAGATCGTCACTGATATCAACGACAACAACATCTCCTTAAATCTCAACCATTTCAAATAAAAGATTTTCTCTCACTTTGAGTAAACATGAAAAATTCGTACCAAAGTTAACAAAATGCTTAATTGGACATGTGAAAACTCTAAAAGAAAACTAAAAGAAGCACACTTAGCAATTATTTATTATTTATTCTTTAATTTCTCCTCCCAAATGAAGTCTCAAGGTAGCTTTGATTATACCAAAACGTTCATAAATATTAATTATAGCTAACTTAGCAAAGCAGTGAAGTTGTCTAATTTTGAACAGTTACATAGTGGTGCACACTACAATGTACACTCACTTGGCCTTCCTGCTTGGTTTGAATTATGGTCTTTTATGTTCTAATATTACAGGACAAGTTCAGAAATGTATTGGGCTTTTCATTTTTTGTCTTTCAAAGATGTTAACTGACAGTGAAAAATGCTAAGAGAGAGAATATCTGATCTCATAAAAGTGAAAAACAAAGGTTCGAATCTCCCTCCCTCACTTAGTATAACAATTGTATTATTTAAAAAAAAAAAATTTGACAATGAAGAATTAAGATGATGGTAATGTCTGAAATCCCAAACAAATTCTCATATGGATCCTTAAATGAATAAATAAATGTGTCTTTGCATCATCTACAAAATAAAATTTTCAATACCATTTATCACAGTCCAAGAAAAATGTTAGTCACATCTCAAATTACCACCAAGGATTTTCATGAATCATCTATATAACCAAATTCTACCTAATAAACACTTAGCACACATTTGGAGAACTAATTCAATAAAAATATAAAATCCATATCAGCTGGGTCTCACAGTAAAGTAGCTTCATCAATTTTACTAAGATCTAGTATTGTGTTTGACAGCCACCTTAACAGCTAATCAATAAATAAAGTAATTAACAAAAGAACAAAAAAGTTATGATTTAATATGAATGGCAAAAAGACAATGTCTTATACTTTCAATGACCATAAATATAATCCAAGCTTTCAGGGTGCTACGCTTCAGCTTTAAGTAGTAATGCTTTTAGTCTGCAATTCTCAGCTTCTTCCCTGAGCAATCCACAACTACAATATTACTTTGGAAGTGGGCATGGCTAAACTCCAAATTGTAGTGGCTTTCAACCACAAATCAATAAAGTAAGAACACCTAAAGTATTTGTCCATTCAAACAAAGTTTGAAAGAAGATCAGCTTCAACTCATGATATTATGAAATCCCCTCAAATCCTCTCTCCCTCAAAAAATCCAAATAGGGTAAGGGTAACTCCCCGACCCATTCCTCATCTTTCCTCTCCTCTCCTATCCTTGTAAACACACACTTAGCTGAGTTAGCTCCCTCATTAGTTTTTTTTTTTGGATCGGTAGATGTAAAAATTTATCGAAAATGAAAAAGAGGCACAGCAAAAATAAAATAAAATAAATAAAATAAAATAAAAAAATTGCCAGGTAAACAGAGTGTACAAAGGGAAATAAAGCACTATGCAAAACTACATAAATATTGAAAATCAAACTAAGAAGATACAAGAATACCACCTAAGCCAAAAGTAGAGTTTCACCACAACTAATTGGGTACCAATCCAACTATAGCTTATTTCATAAATTAAAACCTATTTTTAGCATAAAAAATAAGACACAAAAGAAAAACGGTAAGAAGGAAAGTATACAATGTTTTGCCAAAGCACACTCCGTATTCGATATAGATAAGACTTAAAGAGCGGACCGCCTATGATAGCAGCTATCAATCAATTTGCCAAAGCACAGCATAGAGATATAGATAATCTTTAAAGAGTCCATATCCGATCAATTTTCCTGGGCTTTTCTATCTCTCTCTGTTTCTCAATTATATCTCCGTCAAAGTCCCAAACTCTTAGAACAATAATAAAGATTCAAAACCGAGCAGCAAACCAATCCATATAACAAAATGTAATAAGGGAAACAAAAATCATCAAGCAAAAGAATGGAGCAAAAAAGAACTGAGATTGAGAGATACCTCAATTGAAGCAGGCACTGTTAGTATTTATACACCATGTAGAAAGGAAGACAGGAAGGAAGGAACTCAGAAAGGCAGCCATTAATGTGAAACAGTAGAGTAGGAAGGTGGGGAGCACAATTTCAGACTCTCTGTTTTCCTTCACGGTTTCAGTCTCTTTGCTTTCCTCAAGTTATAGGTTATATCACGCAAAACCCTTTAGGGTTCCACACTTCCACCTTCCACGTTTTTTGTTTTTTGCTTTTTTGTTTTTCCTTTTCACCGTCCACTTTTTTTATTTTATATTATTTTTTCCTTTAAGCTGAAAAGGCTTTGGGTTGGGCTTGATAGTGGAAGTAAATAAATAAGAAGTGGGTTGAGATTTATTATACAGATTTATTATAGGGCTGGGATTTATTATGCAAGAGTTATTATAATTCTGAAATTTGCAAAAACCATTTTCAAATTGTAGGACAAAAAAAAAAAAAATTGGAATGACATGGCTGTTGACGTGGCGCAACCTAAGCACAGCAGTATTAAACGCTATGCTTCAGCTTTTAGTAATATATAGATGAGTCGAGTTGAGATAAACCGAATATTTAAAGTTCAAATTTGTTCATTATTTAATTTTATTTTAAACATGAGCCAAGCCAGAACTTTACACCAAACAAGATTATATATTTAAGTTTGATTTACTTGCTTATTGAACAAGCTCGAGTTTGTTCACGACCTGTTTAGTTTATTATTTTTCAATATATAGTAAAACCATGACTAAAAATTAACTAATCATTTAAAAATTTATAAATTTTTACTATAAATGGGGATTGTTTATATAATCAATAAACTACAAATAATAACTTGATATCATTGTTAGGCTTGTCAAGGCAACCATTTTTCCTTTCTTTTATTATCTCGGACAATTATTTCAATAACAACCTCATCAGTTCCACGAAAGAGGACTCCATTAAATTGGAGCATTTAAATCTTTATTTTAGATGCCAGTAATTAGAATCCATCTGAAACTTCCTAATATCCACTGATGTAAATTATGTTCGAAACTTCCTACCAACATTAATCATTTGAGTTCCTTTGGCTGGATTCCAAAAGTCATAAGCAGAGTTGGATTCCATATGAAATGGAAGCAAAAGTCTTGAGCAGAGCCCCACCCAATGAATAAAGCAGTCATTCTTGGCGTGTTTGGTTCTGTATCTTTCTCACCTTGTATCATGTTGAAGCATTTTAATATTAAATAAATAAAAATGGATAAATATAATAATATAAATGTAAAGATGTGGAAGTAAATATGGGAGATGAGGAGTTAGTGAAAATGTTTAATCCCACGTTGAAAAAGAGAGAAACTTTTTTATTCTTTTTAATTGTGGTGATTAATGGGCTAAAATGTATTGACTCAGATATTAGGTTAGATACGTGCGCAAGGGAGAGGTGAAGAGTAGAGGTATCAAAATTGGTCTGCACCGATTACAAAGTTTAGCCAATCAAGGGCTTGAATCTCCATCAAGCTTTATGTCATTTCTGTTCACTTTTTGAATCTGACTTTTGAAACCACGCGAAGTAAAATCATACAGCCAGAGCAAGAACTGTGAGAGCAAAAATCATACAGCCAGAGCAAGAACTGTGAGGGCAAAAGAAGAAAAAAAAAAACCCGAAACAGTTCATTGTTTTTATTTGAACCTTTCACAGAACAGAGTAACTCTCTTCACTCCCAAGTCCCGACTAAACTTTCTGTGGTGTCTCTCTGGTTACTTCATTTCCACAAGCGAACCATGTCGATTGTCGCGGAGGCTGCTTTATCCTCTTTTTTTGATTTGCTGTTTTACAAGTTAAGCTCCTCTGACTTGTTGAAGATCTTTCGGCAAGAGAACGTTGACGCTGACCTCAAGAAGTGGGCAATAACGTTGTGGAAAATCCGTGCAGTTCTGGCTGATGCCGAAGAGAAGCAGATGACAGACGAGTTTGTGAAGAGCTGGCTGGCTGAGCTGCAAGAGTTGGCTTATGATGCGGATGACATTTTGGACGAGTTTGCTACTGAAGCTTTGCGACGTGAGCTGAATGTAGAAGAACCCAGCACAAGTACGGTAATAAAGTTCATCAATGATTGTGTTGGTTTGGATCGAGATTTTGTTACGTTGATGCGGTCCAAGATTGAAGATATTGATACAAGACTGCAAAAAATAGTGAAAGAAAAGAAAGATCTGGAGTTGAGAGAAAATACTGGGGGAAGGATAATAACAAGAAGATCAAGGCCACCCTCAACTTCTCTGGTGAATGAAAGTCGTACTTATGGTAGGGACAAAGATAAAAAGGAGATTGTCAAGTTGTTGCTCGAATCAGGTGATGCTCAACTCTCTGTAATTCCCATAGTTGGTATGGGTGGACTGGGGAAGACGACTCTTGCCCAGCTAGTCTACAAAGACGATGAAGTGAGCCGTTATTTTGATTTGAAAGCATGGGTTTGCGTGTCTGAAGATTTTGACATTGTAAGGTTGACAAAAGAAATTCTACACTCAGTCACTTCAGAATCTTGCCATGAGAATAATAATAATTTAGATTCACTACAAGGCAAACTACAGGAGAAATTATCCGGGAAGAAGTTCTTGCTCATCTTGGACGATGTTTGGTTTGAAAACTCCGTATCCTGGACTGAACTACGCAAGCCTTTTGAATCTGGGGCTCTAGGAAGTAAAATTGTTGTCACAACTCGGAATGATGGTGTTTCATCAATAATGAGAACTACATCGGCGCACAAGTTGAGAGAGTTGTCACGGGATGATTGTTTACGTGTATTTACCCACCACGCATTAGGGGCAACAAATTTTAGTGGGTACCCAGAACTTGAAGAATTTGGTCAAAGAATTGTGGATAGGTGCAAGGGAGTACCTTTGGTAGCAAAAGTACTTGGCGGCCTTTTACGCGCTAAACACGATCGTTATGAGTGGAAAAATGTGTTAAATAGCAAGATTTGGGATATTCCCCAAGAGAAAAGCAATATTCTTTCCGTTCTTAAATTGAGCTTCAACTGTATCCCTTCTCATTTAAAGAGGTGCTTTGCCTATTGTTCACTGTTCCCAAAGGAGTATGAATTTGAGGAAAAAGAGCTAGTCTTGTTATGGATGGCAGAAGGTTTGGTTCAAGAAACAAAAGGAAGGAAGCCAATGGAAGATATTGGTTGTGAGTATTTTCGTGATCTACTCAAGAGATCATTTTTTCAACAATCAAGTAGTGATAAATCACTCTTTGTCATGCATGACCTCATGAATGAATTAGCTCAATGGGCAGCAAGAGACTTATGCTATAGGTTGGAGGATCATTTGGGCGGTAGTAAGCAATCTGAGATTTCTACAAAGGTAAGACATTTTTCTTATATCAAAAATTTAAATGATTGCATCCAAAAATTTGATGATTTTCTCAAAGATATGCATTTACGGACCTTCCTGTTGCTACCATCAATGATTTACGGACCTCCGCACTCAACTCTGCTGCTACATCTTAATTGTTTGTTGCCACAATTAAGATGCTTAAGGGTATTATCTTTAAGTGGATATGAAATCATTGAGCTACCAAGTTCAATTAGTGATTTGAAACATCTAAGATACCTCAACCTTTCTTATAATAAGATTATAAGTCTACCAGAATCAACAAGTTCTTTGTACAACCTACAAACATTGATATTGAAAGGTTGTTCCTTTCTCACAAAATTACCAGAAAAAATTGAAAATTTGGTCAATCTTCGACATCTCAATATTACAAATGCAAATTCAATTAGAGAGATGCCAGCGGGAATAGCAAAATTAAAGAGATTACGGACACTTTGCTTTGAGGATATGCTTGAATGGCAAGATTGGATTCCTTGCAGAGTTGAGTGTGAAGAATTCCCTTGTTTGCGTGAGCTTTCTATTTCTAATTGCCCCAAATTAGGAAAATTTTCCTATCATCTCCCCTCATTGGAAAAACTTTCCATTTATGCATGTGAGCATTTGGTTGTTTCAATTTCAAGCCTTTTAGTGCTTGAAGAAGTAAAAATTGTGGGATGTAAAGAGGTTGTGCATGGGTTTGTGAAGGTAGAAAAGCTAATAATAGAAAATTGCAAGGAGTTGACATCTTTGTGTCAAGATGGGCTTATGTCCCTTGTAACACTAGAAATCAGAATCAAATCGTGCCAAAGTCTTGTAAACATCAAGTTGAAGTCTTCATTAAGGACACTAATAATCAAAGGCTGTAGTGCTTTGGAATCCTTGCAATTTGTGGTGGATGAGGGAGGGGCTTCTTCAACTTCTTCTTTATTGATGGATGAGGAGAATCTTAGCTGCATTGGTAACAACAATGTATCTCTTCTTCAGCGCTTGGAAATTTCTAATTGTCCATCCTTAAAATGCGTATCATCCATAGTTGACCTAGCTGCCATGCTTAAACAGCTTCAGATTAAAGAATGCCCAAATCTAACATCTTTATCATCAAGAGACACCTTACCTACCATCCTTAAAGTCCTTCGCTTAGAGCATTGTCCAAAGCTGAAGTCAATAGTAGACAAGTTACATAAGGATACGTTACTTGAAGATCTTGTAATTGTTCGTTGTGAAAAGCTTATGTGCTTACCAAGAGGCCTACACGAACTCTGTCACCTCAAACAGATCAATATAGTAGGGTGTAATAGTCTTATCTCTATAGGAGAGTTGGCCCCCACCAACTTGAGAGAACTCAACATCACAGGCTGTAAGAAACTGAAGACCTTGCCGAACAATATGCACAACCTCAACTTTCTTCAACTTTTATTTATACGTGAGTGCCCAAGTATCAAATCCTTTCCAAAAGAGGGTTTCCCCACCAACCTTAGAGAGCTTTGGTTATCAGGGCCGAATCTCTGTGAGCAAGTATTTGAGTTAGGACTGCACAGACTTACATTTCTTACATTTCTCTGGATTACTAATGGAATTATGGATTCGTTTCCAGAAGAGGAAGATGGGAAGACGATGTTGATGTTGCCAACATCTCTCACTACCCTGAGATTTTATAATTTTCCTAATTTGTTATTTCTATCCTGGAAATTCTTTCAAAACCTCTCTGCACTTGAAGAAATTTTCATCGTTGCATGTCCTAAACTCGCGTCCCTCTCAGAGAAGTGTTTTCCTCCCTCGCTTCAACGACTTGATATTTCTAGTTGTCCTGTGCTGAAACAAAACTGCGAGAAAGACAAAGGGATAATGTGGTCAAAGATTGCCAACATCCCTTCGGTTAGAATTTGATTTAGTGGAGTAGAAATAATTTTGCAAAACAGAGAGATCAACATCCCTTCCAGCCTTCCAGGTACAACGTTATTTCATTTCATAATATTTCAGTTCAAGAATTTTTACGGTTATACAATAAAATCCTCTCTCTCTCTGTGTATAAACAATATGATTTTAAAAATTCAAACCTTGACCCAAGCTAATTCTTGCAGTGTTGCAGTAGAGGCTAGCTTCAAAACTTGGAGGAGGTATGTTAAATTTTGGCTTGTATAAGTTCAAATTTTTTTTTTCCTTTTTTTGCCAATTGAACTTCTAGCACCTTGAATTTTTCGCTAATCTCTTATACTTGTAAGTTATTTGAATTATATGAACCCTTTATTCCTAAGGGCAAATAGTTGTTTGATGAAATGCTTGAAATAGATATTGTATCGTGGAATTTGAGAACCTTTAAAAATAGTACTAATAATACTAAGGATTCCATTTGCACATAATGGCAGGAAGATTATTGTGTCATGTAATGTGATGATTGCTGGTTATATATCAAGTTGAGGAACAACGATCAGTGGAGAAATGCACATAATGGTAGGATGCCTTTTTAATATGATGCCCGAGCAGCGTGTCATTTTAACCAAAGATCATTCCTTGCGCAGATGATAAAAGCATTCTCACCTGTGTTGCAGATGATGGTATTTCATAATATAAGGTCTGATCAAGTGCTCAATCTACATTAGCTAATACTAATCCAGGTCATTTGAAAAATAAATTTTTAGGCAGTTTCTAGTATTAGAAAATATTGACTTCAACAAACCAACCAATCAGGACAAAAGAAGAACAAACTCATTTTTAATCAGTAGTTACTGTTAGTTCAAAGAGCCCTCTTGTCCTGATACCATACCATTACAACCTCTAATAAATCAACTATATAAGAACCTCTTCTCCTCAAATTGTGAGCAGTGAAACTTTTTCCCCATGCCGCTGTCCAAGAAAAAAGGGAAAAGCTCCTAGGGGCCTTAACCCTCCAAGTAGCTTTCCAAGGAAAGATAATACAACCTCCTTAGTGCACAATAAAATGACCGAATCTGAAAATATCCACTCTTCATATCCCCACACGAACCTTGGACTTACAAGGAAACAGCTTCCTATCCTGAACAAACCCTCTATGGTATCATAACTACCACTTAGTGTCAAAGTATTTCATTGGTTCCAAAGCACTTTTGGTGTGAAATAAAATATCATAGGTTCATTATAGCAGTGTGAACAGACCTCATATTAGAATGAAATAAACTAACTTGATTATTCCAATAAGTTATTTTGATCTTCTCCATTTCATTAGAAATGCAAGAGCCTTTTAGTTTGGATCAGATCTCACTATCAGATTTAAATTTATTGAATCAGATTCCATTAATAATTGGCTATCTGTTTGGATGGGGAGATCCTACACAGATGCTTGCTTCTTCTTTTTTCTTATGATATTCTTGTTATTGCAGCCACTCTTTGTAAATTCAGGAATGTGACCATATGGTCATGATCCGTCAAGAAGAAAAGGCTGGGAATCATTCATACAATTTGATGATTGTCAGGTGTGGCAAGTGTTGATCTTTGGTGGAAGTGGTGGGTTGGGAGCAAGTGAGGTCCAAGCTTTGTCAGACAATTTGTGAAGCCTTATCCTATGTACTTGCGAAAGGTGCAGCAGTTGCACTTGTACTTACGAGTATGTCTGGGGTTTACAGCCATTGTTGTGGATTGAAAACAAGAAGCTCTGAGATACATGTTGTTAACATATTGTTGTGCTGTGTTCCTAATCTTCTAACCCCTGGTTTCATCAAGCTGCTGGCAAATTCCCACTAATGCTCATCACCTAGAGGACCAGAAACAATAATTGTATTAAACATATTTACACAATTGGTACCACCCATGTGGGATGGATGGTCAAGGTAGTGGACAAAAGAAATTAGGTATAGTTTTAAGAGGCAATGAAAACTTCAAGCATTTATTTTCTAATTTTTGGTCAAAAGTTGTATCTACTGAAAATGAATTTTATTCGTAGTTTTCATTGGGGGGGACTATTTCAAATATACCTTAAGAGGCAATGAAACAGTCAAGCTTTTCTTTTCTAATTTTTGGTCAAAGGTTTTATATACCTAAAAGGAATTTCATCCGCAATTTTCATTGGGGGGGACTATTTCAAATATACCTTAGTGAGATAAATTATGGTCCTTTGTGTGTTTCACATCTGTGATGAACTGTAGCTATAAAGAGCCATATGAAGCCTTACTCTGTGGGTAATTGGCTTGGGAGCAGAACTAGTTCATTTGCTAATGAAAATTACTTAAGAAGGAAAAAAAAAATTAGAATTGTCAATTCAACATAATAAATTACTCTTTTTCTGCTACAGGTTGTGGGTGATTTAGGCTTTCAGAAACAAAGTTACCACCAAAGGCAGTGAGTGAGGTCAATGCTGTGACAATGCTCGATTATAGTAAAAAAATGAAGTAGCATTGTAGGGAGGCTTACCTGTTAAAGAAGGACCAAGTTATCAAGTTGAGGGGAGTACTTTGGTCGTGGCATGTTAGAGGCAGACGAGGATGGCAACTCCTCGTTATGCAGGGTGTGATAAGAGATGAAGTTGGAAAGGTTCATGCTTGGTTTGCAAGGATAGAATGAGTAATGTTATTCCTGCTGGATGCGTTAGCTGGGACAAAAATTCCAAATCCACTACCTTCCTCCTCCTTTCAAGACAAGCTCTATGGATTTGAAACGTATGGGAATTCTAAGTGTTTTTGTGCTCTCAACTGCCAAATAGCTTGAGAACCTTTTTGAAAACAGACAAATTCAGGACAGGGTGAGTGCAGGTGATATTGGTGACCTTTAAAGTCTATTGACCAGCATTAGAAGTGTTGGCTCTAATAGTATTGATCCCAGAATTCTTTGTCAAGTCAGGCACTATGCAAAGATGACATCAAACTACTATATGAATATCTTTTGGTCCTCTGCTAGTAGGTAGGGGCTCTATTTTGGTCCTGTTTGTATCGAACCTTTTGTTGTGTTTATGTCCTGTCTCCTTTGTATCTAACTTATGTTTTGTTTTGTGCCTAATCAAAGTTACTAGTTTACCACTATATAGTAAGGGATGCAGTTGACGTGCAACCAGTTTGACCAATGTGTTGGAAGATTTGTTTTTGAAACTTTACTTTCAGGCCCAGTAATCAAACAATCTTGGCTTAAAAATCATTCAGACCGCATTACACATTGTGCTTGAAATCATAGCTTTTTGATCAACCACTATGGGGAGCACAATAATTTACTATATAGTTAGACCATCAATATATGTTCTTTCCCTTCTAAAATTTTCTTGATTGTGTTAGCACAGAAATTTCAGCCTTTGATTTGTATATCTAACTTGAATTCATTTCAAGTTTTCAGCTACTCTTTGATGGTGGATGGTTGCATTCATAACGGGCTAATTGGTCATTACCCAGCAATATATTGATTTGTTGGATTCTAGCTGAGATGGTCACATTAGCTGAATTTGGGGATCTGGTAATAATGATAAAAACTTTTGTCATAGCTTCTCATCATTGTTAACTCAGAAGGCTAATTGGAATATAAAAGTTTGATCAATGAGGAGGACACACAAATTGAATTTTTCTCCATGGGATAAAGGGTTTAATTGTCCTCTCAGTTAGCGTGCTTACCATGTTCAGGTTATTAAATAGTATCATCTTTTTTTACTTATGATCGATATTGATGAATTTTCAGGCACATATTATACCCTTTCACTACACTACCTGAGCCCTCAATTTTAACTTATTTATTAGTTCCATTGAGTAAACCTACGTTATTAGGAGGGACTTTTCTGCATTTTTTGAATGAAACAAGACAGCCTATTAGTAAGGGTACATTCCTAACATGAGATATAACATTGAAAAAAGCAAAAACAAAAAACCTGAATTTATATCATGGTGAATGTTCAGAGTTGTCCCAAAGAATAATTATATGATAGATACTTGTGTCAGATAGAATCAAGAAACTTTGGCTTCATATTTCTATTTGTTTGATCTGGATTTCTGTAAATTTTACTAAAGCAAGATGATAGTAATCACCGAATTTGTCATTTAAAACTTTAAGGAAAGCTTTTCATTGGTTGTACAATTTAAAGGAGGCCAACCTGTTAATTATATATGTGCTAAACCATTGAAAACATGGAAGCAGCAAACCATTTGAACTCAGTTTGCAAGTCTGGTATATATATGCCTTTGTCTGCTTGCTCTGCCTGTTTCCTTTTTGGTCTTAGTTAATAGTACAGTGCTTCCACTTCCTTGCTAAATGATTTGATCTTGAATTTGTCCACAGGCGTTTGCAATTCCAATAAGAGACATTTGGAAGCAAAAGGACCATAAGGCAATAAATGCTCTCTTTATGTCTTTTTGCGGATTCCCTCCCCCTTAGTTGTACGTATCATAAACTCCCTTGTAATAGATTGGAGAGAAACATTAAAAGCACCTATGCAAACTTTACCAACTTATCTATATGTTTATTTAAAAAAAAATTGCTAAATCCGACAATGTAAGCAAAATGAACTTGCTGTGGGGCAGTAGAGGCTAGCTTCTGAACTCCTAAATGCTTTTCTTGATTTTCAAAACTTGGAGATATATAAAATTTTGGATTTTGTTATGTATGCTCTTTTTTTTTTCTTCTCCTTTTTCCCTCTTAACAATTGAACTTATGGCATTGAATTTTTAGCTCATCGACGTCTCTTATGGTTTATAAGTTTATAGATAAACTTATATTTTATGCATAATTTACTATATTATTTATTATATAATCTATAAACTTATATTTTATGCATAATTTTAAATTACAAAACTTGCAATTTAAAAAATTTATTGATGACATAGCTATTGATCTTTAATTTTCTTAAAATTTTGTAAGCATGATGGATATAAGAAAAAGATATAATCTCACAATGGATTTATCAAAATTCACATTCAATAAAAAGATATTAAGTAAAGTTGTAACCTAAGGTTATAACCAATTTTGTAACTAAATTTTGTTCATAATTTTTCTAAAATTTAACAAACTAAGCCCAGCATTAAACGTGGTTGCAAGATCGCCTAGCATTGACATTGCTACAAAGATTGGGCCTACACCAATCCTTCATGCAATTCCTTTTTTTTCCCTAATTAAATATGAGTTTCATTCAAATTTTTTGTTAATCTTTTCATTAGAGTATTTATTAATTTTAATTTCAAAAATAGGATTTGAGTTTTTTGGGTTATTTTAAAATTTTACCACAGAGAGAATTGTACTTGAATAAAAGTTGGATACTTGCTAACATACACATAAAAAAAATCTAGAACACAATAAATATTTTTAAGTTTAGATTTCCAAATGTAATATAATTATATTTCTTAGGGCAAAACTTAGATACAGTACCTTACATATTATTCCTTAGGTACCCATTTTAAAATTTAGACACCTGTCTAATTCAATAACTCTTGCTAACACCGTTAACCTCTTCCTCTTTTTTTTTCTTTTTTTTCTTCCCTAGATGTGCTTAAAACAAAATTAGAAAACCCGTTTGAAAAACCATAATCCCAGCCTCTCTAACTTCTCACACTCTCTCGAATTCAAATTTTTTTAAGAAATCCAAATCTCAACTTCCCAAATGATAAAGTGGTCTTAGCCACTGAGAATCAATGACAGTGCCAAAACTATGCCACTACTTGAAGAAAACGAAAGGCACTTAAGTCTGAATGTCATTTTGATATGGAGGGAATTTTTGACCAAAAGCATCAAAGATTTCTTAATGTCTTTGACCCAAAGGGTTGTAAAACATCTTGGCTTCTCTTCAATGTTCTACCCCAAAAGAATCTGATCTATTTTCCTGGATGACGAGTCAGACAAACAAAAATGAAATGTTGAAATTCTGATTTCTTTAAAAATTTAGAAGTTCAAGAGTATAAAAAGCTAGATAGGTTAGGGTCTGGGTTTTCTCGTGGGTCTTTAGCCTTCTAAATGGGTTTGTTTTTAGTTACAAAGAGAGATAAAAAAGAACGAAAGAAAGAAACAGAGAAATAAATAGTATTAACGGTGTTAGCAAGAGTTATTGAATTAGACAGGTGTTCAAATTTTAAAAGGAGTACCTAAGGAACAGTATGTAAAGTACTGTATCTAAGTTTTGCCCTATTTCTTAATATATTGATTATATTCCCCTACCTCCCTAGGCATCTTAACAGATATAAAAACTCATAATCCCATTTGCTTGTAAGCAATTCTAAAATCCTTTCTACCATTTAAGAGTGTCATTGTCAAGAGTTAGAAAAAACAAAAGTGAATTTTTACTAGAAAAAATTATATAACAATCAAAATACTATGAAAATGAGGTCTTCTTAGAACAAAATCAAGAACTTGCGTGGTTGGTTGGCCTCCCTTGCCTTTAACCTAGACTTCTCTTGCTCTCCCCCGCATGTTAATTTCGGAAAACCTCGCTAGAGATCTAAAAAGGGTTATTATTATTATTATTGATGATGCCGAAAATATCACCAGTGAGCCGCACGTACTCGCACGCCCAAAATGCAACCTACACAACACAAGAAAGGGAAATGACCTAAGCAGAGAGCACCGGTGTGGTGCCGGCCAAATACCCTCCGAAGGTCAAGTTAGAACTCTTTTTAACTTTAGAGTGCTAGAGAGGGGTTAATTATGCGTACCTCGACTTGTGAGGGTATTGGGGCTTTTATAGTAGTCGAAAGTTGACCTTTTTTACTTGGAGTCGAAGTCTTTCCTTGTAGAAATCCTCTTGAGGAGTCCCAAACGTGATGGACAAGTCATATTCCTTATAAAGAAGATCTTCATCGATGCATGCAGCTTCTAGAACCCTAATTGCGCTAGGACTCTAACTACCCCTAGAATCTAGAGGGTGTGCCGCAAGTATTCCCATATAGGGATTCTGTCTGACACGTGGCCAGCAAATCCGTCCTCACCGAGTCTTGCACCTGATGGGCCCGTCCATCAACATTGCTTGGATTCGTCAGCTTATTTTCTCCTCTTCAGTTGCCCCCTTCACCCTATGGGTCCGTGATCTCGGAGTGAAAGGACCCGTGGGGTGACGGTTCGATTTGGATCTTGAGAGACCTGTCAGTCTTTGACAAGCTAGCCCGAAATTATTTATGGCGTAGGGGACCTAAATTTTGACTAAGGCACTTTTGGGTGACATGGTCCATCTGTCCTCCTGTAGGTAAGAAAACTTAGAATTTTCACCAAGGCACTTGTGAGTGACTTGGTCCGTCCTTCCACCCATAGGTAGTAGGACTTAAATTTTGTACCAAGGCACTTGAGTGACTTGGTCCGTCCTTCCACCCGTAGGTAGAAGGACTTAAATTTTGTATCAAGGCACTTGAGTGACTTGGTCCGTCCTTCCACCCGTAGGTAGAAGGACTTAAATTTTGTACCAAGGCACTTGTGAGTGACTTGGTCCGTCCTTCCACCCGTAGGTAGAAGGACTTAAATTTTGCACCAAGGCACTTGAGTGACTTGGTCCGTCCTTCCACCCGTAGGTAGAAAGACTTAAATTTTGTATCAAAGCACTTGAGAGTGACTTGGTCCGTCCTTCCACCCGTAGGTAGGAAGACTTAAATTTTGCACCAAGGCACTTGAGTGACTTGGTCCGTCCTTCCACCCGTAGGTAGAAGACTTGAATTTTGTACCAAGGCACTTGTGAGTGACTTGGTCCGTCCTTCCACCCGTAGGTAGGAAGACTTAAATTTTGCACAAAGGCACTTGAGTGACTTGGTCCGTCCTTCCACCCGTAGGTAGAAGGACTTAAATTTTGTATAAGAATTGGGTGCCGTTAGCATCCCTAATTGTCAGTATCCTTGGTTGTCGATCCATCCCATTGGGATGAGGACTAGGTGTCCGTCGGCTTCCTTTTTGTAGTGTTTAGCCCTCTGAAGTCTTACTGAAGCGTTGTCATTTGTCTTATGCCTATACGTAGGATTGGGCATCCTTCTGTATGGTAGGCCATTGATCCACTGCCCGGGACGTGCGATGCCCGAACTTTCAACCTTCGAGATGCGTTGTAGTCCTTTATTAGCGTCTCATTCTTAAGGTATTACATCCGTCCACTTTCTTTCACTTTTTTTTTTTTTTTTTTTTTTTTTTTTGGGGTCATGGAATGCATCCGTCCACTTCCCCCTTTTTTTTTTTTTTTTTTTTTTTTGGTAATGGAATGTATCCGTCCACCTTTTTTTTTTTTTTTTTTTTTTTCTTTTTTTTTTTGGTCATGGAATGTATCCGTCCACTCCTTTTTTTTTTTTCTTTTTTTTTTTTTTAGTAATGGAATGTATCCGTCCACTCCTTTTTTTCTTTTTTCTTTTTTCTTTTTTTTTTTTTTTTTTTTTGGTTATGGAATGTATCCGTCCACTCCTTTTTTTTTTTTTTTTTTTTTTTTTGGCCGTCTACATATGTGCATCCGTCCACCTTTTTTCGTCCACCTTTGTTCATGGACATCCGTCCAACCTTTTCTTTTTTTCGTTCACTTTGGGTCGTCATTTTTTGGTCGCGGACTTGTTAAGGTGACTAAGTTTTACCTCGTCACCTTGATGGTCGTCCATTTGGGGTCGTGGACTTGTTGAGGTGACTAAGTGTTACCTCGTCACCTTGATGGTCGTCCACTTCTTGATGGTCGTCCACTTGGGGTCGTGAACTTGTTGGGGTGACTAAGTTTTACCTCGTCACCTTGATGGTCGTCCACTTGGGGTCGTGGACTTGTTGAGGTGCCTAAGTTTTACCTCGTCACCTTGATGGTCGTCCACTTGAGGTCGTGGACTTGTTGAGGCGACTAAGTGTTGACTTGTTGAGGCGACTAAGTGTTACCTCGTCACCTTGATGGTCGTCCACTTGGGGTCGTGGACTTGTTGAGGTGACTAAGTGTTACCTCGTCACCTTGATGGTCGTCCACTTGGGGTCGTGGACTTGTTGAGGTGCCTAAGTTTTACCTCGTCACCTTGATGGTCGTCCACTTGAGGTCGTGGACTTGTTGAGGTGACTAAGTGTTTCCTCGTCACCTTGATGGTCGTCCACTTGAGGTCGTGGACTTGTTGAGGTGACTAAGTGTTACCTCGTCACCTTGATGGTCGTCCACTTGAGGTCGTGGACTTGTTGAGGTGACTAAGTGTTGCCTCGTCACCTTGAGGGTCGTCCACTTGGGGTCGTGGACTTGTTGAGGTGACTAAGTGTTACCTCGTCACCTTGATGGTCGTCCACTTGGGGTCGTGAACTTGTTGGGGTGACTAAGTTTTACCTCGTCACCTTGATGGTCGTCCACTTAGGGTCGTGGACTTGTTGAGGTGCCTAAGTTTTACCTCGTCACCTTGATGGTCGTCCACTTGAGGTCGTGGACTTGTTGAGGTGACTAAGTTTTACCTCGTCACCTTGATGGTCGTCCACTTGGGGTCGTGGACTTGTTGAGGTGACTAAGTGTTACCTCGTCACCTTGATGGTCGTCCACTTGGGGTCGTGGACTTGTTGAGGTGCCTAAGTTTTACCTCGTCACCTTGATGGTCGTCCACTTGAGGTCGTGGACTTGTTGAGGTGACTAAGTGTTTCCTCGTCACCTTGATGGTCGTCCACTTGAGGTCGTGGACTTGTTGAGGTGACTAAGTGTTACCTCGTCACCTTGATGGTCGTCCACTTGAGGTCGTGGACTTGTTGAGGTGACTAAGTGTTCCCTCGTCACCTTGATGGTCGTCCACTTGAGGTCGTGGACTTGTTGAGGTGACTAAGTGTTGCCTCGTCACCTTGATGGTCGTCCACTTGGGGTCGTGGACTTGTTGAGGTGACTAAGTTTTACCTCGTCACCTTGATCGTCGTCCACTTGCGGTCGTGGACTTGTTGAGGTGACTAAGTGTTACCTCGTCACCTTGATGGTCATCCACTTGAGGTCGTGGACTTGTTGAGGTGACTAAGTGTTACTTCGTCACCTTGAGGGTCGTCCACTTGAGGCCGTGGACTTGTAATTTTCATCCTCTTGGGATGATTCGTCCACTTTGTGGACTTATAATTTTCATCCTCTTGTGATGATTTGTCCACTTTGTGGGAGTCTTTACCCTCTTGAAGTGATCCGTCCATCTTGTGGACTTTGTAGGAATGCATTTAGGAAAAGATAGTTGTGTCTGAATATTCCTCTTATTAATTAAAAAATCATGCATTTTTAGAAAAGTACTTGCCCCCTTGGGCTTAAAAACATATTGTAGCGGAAAATTGACTAAGTAAAACTAGTAATTGTAGAAAAACTAAATAAATTGGGAAATTAGAGAGCGCCGTTGTTCTTCATATTATCTCTACTGGTAGTATTTCCATAGGTGCTGCAGCTTTTGCCCGTCCAGTGTTTCGAGGTGGTAGGTTCCCTTCCTTGGCCGTGGTCCGTTGCTTTTCTATGCACATGGTCTGCTGGTGATCTTCCGTCTCCATCATGGCAATGTAGCACTCGCGTGCGGCCACCTTATTTCCTCGTAGCTCTCCAACCCCATACTCCGTAGGGAACTTTACCATTAGGTGGTATGTTGATGTCACAGCTTTCCATGAATTGAGGGTTGGTCGCCTGATGATTGCGTTATAGGCGGACGAGCAGTCGACCACAAGGAAAGTCACATCCTTAGTGATCTGCTGAAGATAATCACCTAATGTTGCCGAAAGCGTGATCGCGCCCAATGGGAATACCCTCGTACCTCCAAAACCAACCAGTTGAGCATTTGTCGGTATTAACCGTTTTCTATCAATCCTCATTTGCTGGAATACCGGGTAGTATAGGATGTCTGCTGAGCTACCATTGTCGATCAGCACCCGGTGCATGTCGAAGTCCCCCACTCGTAAGGTGACGACAAGTGCGTCATCATGAGGGTGGTGAAGACATCGAGCATCTTCTTCTGAGAATCCTACGATCGGGCTCTCTATCCGTGCTATCTTTGGTACAGAGCCCGTTAACTGGACGTTATGAACCATCCTGAGGTATGCCTTTCTGGCCTTCTTGGACGACCCCATAGTTGTCGTGCCCCCTACGATCATTCTTATATCCCCTATAGGTGGTCTGGGGCGCTCATTTTCTTGTCGAGGTGGCTGCTCTTGATGTTGCTGATCCGTCCTTTCCTTCCTGACGAACTTCTGCAGTTTTCCCTGTCTAATAAGGGCTTCGATTTGCAGTTTTAAGTCATAGCAGTCAGCCGTATCATGTCCGTGATCACGGTGGAAACGGCAATACTTGTCCCTAAATCGCTTATTGGGATCTCCCTTTAACTTTTCAGGAAAGGTCAGGGATCCTTCGTCCTTGATCTGCATTAGTACCTGGTCTATTGGGGCAGTCAACGGGGTGAAATCCGTGAATTTCCCTGCAGGGGGCTTGGAGCGTTTGTCATCCTTTCGATCTCGGCCCTGTCAGGCATCTTCCTGTCGCTCCCTTTTTCTAGGCTTTTCCTCTCGGGCCTGCAAGGCGTCTTCCGCGTTCATGTATTTGGTTGCCCTGTAGAGTACTTCCGACATTGTTTTAGGGTCGTTCTTGTATAAAGAGAATAGGAATTTGCCCTTCCGCAGCCCATTCGTGAAAGCTGCTACCAGTATTTTGTCGTCGGCTTCGTCTATTGATAGCGCTTCCTTATTAAAGCGCGTTATGTAGGCCCTCAGTGTCTCATCCTCCCGTTGCTTAATACTCATTAGGCAGGCTGTAGACTTCTTGTACCTGTGCCCTCCAATGAAGTGCGAAGTGAACTGAGCGCTCAGCTCCTTGAAGGTGCTGATGGAGTTTGGCGTCAGTCGGCTGAACCATACCCTTGCGGGGCCTTTGAGTGTTGTGGGGAAGGCCCTGCACATGATCTCGTCTGCTATCCCCTGAAGGTGCATTAGGGTCTTGAAGGTTTCTAGATGGTCCAGAGGATCCTTCACGCCGTCATAGCTGTCTATATGCGGCATGCGAAATTTATGGGGTAAGGGGAAGGAGTTCACGGCCACAGTGAAGGGCGAGTCGGTGCGGTTGACTAAATCGTCAAGATCACTGGAAACTCGCCCCTTGAGCGCGTTCATCATAACCTCCATCTGTTCCCTCATTGCTTGCATCTCTGTGATAATATGTGGTGGAGTCGCATCCGTGAGGGATGGCATGCTCAAGTTCTGCCTTTCCGGCTTGCTTGGGGCGTGGCTGCCCTTAGGTTTCTCCTGATTTTTCTTTGGAGCGCTGGTCCCTTCCTGATCTTCTTGTTGGTTATTCAGTGCTGCATTCTTCTGGCGCAGCTGTTCTTCCAAGTCGTGGTTTTGTTTGGTGAGACGCTCCACAGTGGCTCCGAGAGTCCGAACTTGTCTCTCGAGGGCAGTCATGGGTGGTTCCTCTCCTTGAACGTCGTTAGTAGTTGTCATTGAGCGAGTGAGTACCATGCAACCCT